>JAEIGF010000593.1:15465000-16065000 GCA_018903485.1 Drosophila littoralis
CCATCCCTGGCATAAAAAACCTAATGATTCAGAATTATTTGATTGCGTGGGCGGTTTGTTGGTTCGCCGCCTCATTGCCGGATGAGCCACCCCCAGCGGCAGTTAGCGACATATGCCGGGACATCCTCTGCCGGACTGACTTATGCCGCTATCACGTGTAAAATTGTTATAATTCTTGCGGTTGCCATACGCTCAACTGTCTGCCAGGCATCGCCCTGTAATAAATTAAATTTAAAACTGCAAACAGGGGTAGAGGGAGGCTCAGGCATGGCACCTTGTTGGGGGTTGCTGCTGCAACTCAATTAATTTTCATTGATTACACGTTTGCCAGATTATTCACTCGTCGATTGCATTTGCAGGTTTCCAACATTTTTTGTACTTAACGCTCATTGTTTTAATTTGATTATAGTCTAACCAAGGTGACATTGGCTTAGTTACACTTTTGTCAAGCTAGTTTTTAATTTACAAATTAATTAGTTGTACAGGCAAAGACAAATCACAAAGGCAAGCATATTCATAGTGAAATATTATATGCTTTGCACCTGTCTTAGACTCTGAATACATGCTGCGTATTTGGCGCGAGGGTGCTTAAGGATTTATCAAAGCTGTTCCCCCCGCTCGGAAACCAATTCCCATTTTTTGCCTGAGCTCTGACTACAAAAGCTGCAAATCACGTTGCGCAAAGGCAGTCACAAAAGCGCAGGTCCACACACAAATGACATTTTGATTTTGCTCACTTTTTGATTGATGACAGGCAGCAGCAGCTAGTCCTGGCTGAAGTACATATCCTAATGATAAATAAAAGCTATCAAAAGCAAGGCAGCATTCAGAAGTGTGCGCCTTTTTGTTCGATTGGAAGGCGCGCCAGCCCAAAAAGGAATCAAAAGATATTTGCGCGCCTTTGGCGCACTTGGAACACTTGAACAAAGCGCACAAAGCAGGGTAGAAAAAGGCACAGCTGGGCAGGACTTTGACTGCCTTCAATTGTTAGCGCTTCAATGGAGCAGCCAAATGCAAATTTCGGTGCGTTAAACAAAAGGCTTGTCGAGCACACACGTGTGTGGGTTGCGCATTTTAGTCTAATGAAATGGCCGCCCTAAGACTAAACTAAACTCGCAGCTGCTGTAAAGCAGGCCACCGACAAGGACATATCCCGAGCACCACTTGTCAGCTGGCGCTGAGCCGTGTGGTTCGCGAAGCGTTGGGGCTGCCACTTTTCGCTGTCATTAAGTAAATAGAATGAATGAAGACGCCTTGAGGAGACGCCTAGATAGGGCCAATGTAGGCGTCGTTGCCTAAGTGATTAAAACGCCGCACAAGTGCAATTTTGCCAGCATTCTAAAATTTGCCCGACTCCCCAGATTGTGCGCCTTTTTTCGCGCTAAAGCAACTGAAAAACCACTTTCGCCAAATTGACAACAGCAACCAACAGGATGTCCGGGTAACAACATTTTGCACGACACTCAGACAAAGGGAAAGCGCTGCAGCCCATACGCGCTTAAAACCGCGCGCAAAACGTGAGTGCGAATTCTTCACTTCAATGCGCCATGTTGTGGTTTTTTGTTAGCTGAAATCCATTAAAAAATGTGCAAAGTTGCCAAGGCAGGTAGCCGCGAGGTCTTGTAAACAATGCAGTAGCCGCATAATAGCGTATGCCAACAAAAACAAGGTAAGAATAAGCAGACGAATCGAAAAGACTACGAGACACTCATTGTTTATGTGGCAAATGTGATTATGGGATATATTCAAAAATATTCATTAACATTAATAAAAATAGTAAGTTTTCTAACACGAACAGTCAGTGAATAAGGATGCTTGTTTGGGCACAGGAATTTTAGATAAGCCTTAAGCCTTCGAATAAATATTATAGATTATATATATGAATATATTATAATCTATTTTTTATTATTAGATTATATATTCCTATAATTGAAATAATCAATTTTTTGACCAAATGTGTCAATAATATTAATAAGTGGAAAAAATTTTGTTATTTCAGCAAAGTTACAAGTCACAAGTTCAAACTCAGCCTGAAAGTATGCAATGTGAATATATATGAAATTATTGTCTTGAGGTCCTCATCAGACATGTGTAAAGTTGTTAACATTATTTATTTTACACGTTGACTCTCTCAGCTACATTTTGAAGATATACAATTTGCTTATTTTATTTGGTATGCCCTTTTCATACATGCAAAATAGGGTATGCAAGAGTAACCCACCACCCGCCGTTGTCTTGGGAAGAACTGTTGTTTGTCATTTTCCTGCCGTGCTCAATTCATTTGCTTTGCCATTTATCTAACATGCTTTTGAGTCAAATGCGCATTGTTTTATTGCCTGACAGCGGAAATGTTTGACTACTTATATATATTACGCATACGCCACGTGTATTTGCATTAATTATCATACAGCGCCAGTGGCTGTTGGTGTCCTTACTTTCTGCCATCCTTTGACTGACAGCACATAACTCAATTAATCAGTGCAAAGAGGACGACCAAAAAATGCTGCAGCAGCAGCAGCAGCAGCAAAAAATACTTACACGACTTTTCGCTTTGGGATATTGTAAGCCGACACGTTCCACGTCCACCTGCTCGGCAAATGTTTTTTATTTTGGGCACAGGCTTTGCTGGCCTTGCTTAGATTTAGGCGATGCCACAGCTACCGCCACTGCATTGCGCTATGTTTTGTGGGGCTTTTGCCAGTTCACTTTCATCAATGGCATTTTGCCATTTTTCAAAATTTTCGCTGACAGTTGGGCGCACAACGGCAAAAAGTAAAAATGTAGATGCAAGACATCGTTAGACATAATATGAAATACACGAATCGTTGTCCATGTATACTGTGGGGTCTGCGGCGGAACGGATCTGATTTATGTACCTGCACTCCGCCACTCGTACATATAGTATACATATGTGCAAAGAACACATCCATATAAAACCAGTCGCGAGGCCTAACCGGTGAATGCTCTTGATAGACGTAAAATTGAAACATGTAACAAGATGAAAAAGCAACTGAGAGTATGAGGGATGTGCGCGCAGGTGAACTGCGACAGAGATCACAAATTATTTAGTAAATTTCAGTGGTTTTTGCTGCTGTGTTAGCCCCACAGCATTCCATATTCATTTGGCTGCTGACTACTGGTTCGTTGACATGCACGAATATCCCATTTTGCTTAGTTCTTTTTTTCCATTTGTCGAGCTCAATTTTTGAATATTTCTTTTTCAACCTATTTTTTTTTCTTTGCGGCAGACAGTCTGTGCAGTTGACGAGCCAATAATAATTCATATTGATGCCTGAATCCCATTTCTATGCAAGCCCAAAATAAAGCTCATATATACGCCTGTTATACGAATCTAATGGCATTTTTTAGGACTGAATTTTTTATTTTTTGTCCGGCTCTATACATTTTGATCCATTTTAATTAGAGCGCGTATTCAGTTGCCAACGGACTTGGGGCTTGTACAAAGTATTGTTCTAAATTACAGTTTAATTGTGTTTTTATTTGCTTTAAATGGCTAAGAGAAAGTTTAACATAGAACCATTTCGATGGATCGTTTCCAAAGCAGCATTAATATTTAATGACTCCTTCTGGTCAGAAATAATATTTCATATCGTTAGCTTTCTTCTTTGCCGTTATTGTTAAATAAATAACTAAAGGTGTATGAAACATGAGACGTATTCTTTTAATAGAATATCCGTCATCTGCCTAATCAATGACCTAATTAACTAAAGAGAATTTTAAAAATTTGTTATAAAGAAGTGAAAAAAAATCAAAAAGAAAATCTAGTTACCATTACGTAGCTTTCAATTCATACATTTACTATCACTGTTTTTCGTTTATTTTGAGGTGTAAGCGCGTGTGTGTGTGTGTGTGTGTGATAATCTTACGCCTATCGACTTCCCATTCGATTGGTAAAAGGTTCTGCACTGCACGAGCAACACAGCCACTCAGCTCCCTCATGAATGGTCACCTAAGCATCAAGTGCCCATTAAGAGCTTAAAACCAAACAACTGAACCATTAGACGCGACCTCCATAATCAACGGCTTTTTGACGCGTCCGCCGCGTGGCAATCGAGTAATCCATTTGTTTTTCTTCTTGTTGCTTGTTTGCTGGCTGTCAACGTGCACAGCATTGGGCCACGCCCACTTATTATATTGCAACAATTTGTTGGCAGCGGCGTAAAATTGAAGTGGATTGAATGGTTGACAGGGTTGCCCAAGCGGCCCAACGTTCGCGTGTGCACGCGCCCACAAGCGTGTGATAATTACTTGAATGTTGCAGTTCCGCATGCGCGGCACGTGGCACCAAACAGCAAACAGGACTCGGGCCAGGCGCTACAAGTATCCATATCCGTTTCAGGTTTCGCTCGCATAATTGCGGCAAGCGTTTAGCCAAGATATCAGTACTAATATTTTGTGCAAATACAAACAAAGCCCTCAGGTTCCTGCAGTGCCGCGTTCCGTGCCGGGGTAAATATGTTTTTTCCAGCTGAAGTGGCACTCGAGTGAAGGACTCTCGTCTCTCCGCTCTCACTCGTTTTCAGGTGAATGCGCGAGCCTTTTTGTTGTTAATTGCATTAATGTGCGTTATTTATAATCAAGTGCGCGAGCCTCAAGAACTGTGCGAACTTTTTGCCCTACTTTGGACTGTTTATGCGCCAAGCAAACAGCCAAAGAGCCAAACATGCGGCCAGGCAATAATGCTAAAAGTGCCAAACAGAGGCTCGTAAATTGCGGCCCGCACTCAGACAATTTGGCTCGACGCCATTTTGTGCAGCCTTACCAAGGCGTCGGAGCCAAATACGAATATCCAATCCAATTCCCTGCTGCCAGCTGGCTAAAGACCCCGCCTAATAGCAGTTACTGACAACGCCGCATTGGCCCCCGGGGACCAGACAATTTCAATAAATATTTCACTGCATTAGCTCTCGACGCTGGCGTGTCAATGGGCAAGGGCAGTGCGGGGCAAGGCAGCGGAAGAAACGGAAACTGGAGTGGTATGGCCTGAACAAATCCAAACGCAAATTGCCTTTTTGCTCCTGGCCAGCAATAACGTGCATTAAATGTTTGGCCATTATCATTTTAGGCATTTGCGAGCACATTTTCCATTAGCCGTTTGCCGATGTTGCCTGCCGTTGGCTCCGCGTCAAAGCTGTGCCCGCCCACTGCACCCGTAGCGTCTATTGAGCTACAAATCGACAGCAATTTCAATGACAATGCAACTGTAGGCAAACAATTGCCACACGGAGAGCACAAACTCTTTGCTTAGAGACCTAAGAAAACCATAATAGTTGCTCCCTTAGACAGAAAGGGCTAAAACAACAAAGAACCACCTTGATTGCCTTGTTAGTTGCTGCAGTTGCTGCTGCCTTCTATGTGGTTGCTATTCCTAACTAACACTAACCGCAGACCAGGCGGGGCTAAAGCTGCCAAGCGCCTTTCTTCATTTTCTGACAATAAATTTTCATTTTCTTGGTAAATGGTCCGTTGTTGTTCCCGCTGTTGTTGCTCCTGCTGCACTTACTCCTTGATGGCTACGCTGTGTTGGTGTTGTCGATTGCCTTTTTGCACATATGCCCGCATTTTTGCACCACAACAATTTGGCAGGCACCGCTCATTGTCTTTGCCACAGCCACAGTCGTAGCCACATTGCAGTTGCAATTGCTCACAAGTTATCCCAAGTGGAAATTTTTGCTGTTGTTCTTCGGTGTGCGGTTGTTTTCGTTGTTGTTGTTGTTGTTGTTGTTGCCGTTGCTGTTGCTGTTGACTGAGTCAAGTCTGGCAAATCGCAATAAAACAAAAGTGATTGTCAAGTGAATACGCTTATTCCCGCAACCATATACATATCCTGCTAACAACAAGGATACGCCGTCATAATATGCAATTCATCATGTGCGCTCTTCTGCGTAATTCGGAGTGATTAAAATGGCTATTCATATGCACATGATTGATGGATAGATTCGAATACAATCGTTGATATTGAGAGTGATTTCTTTAAAATGGGAAAGCGAGTTGAAATTAAACGAGCGAGAAACTAAAAGTCCATTATATCAGTATGTATATAACAATGTGCCACTGTCTGAATAGCCGTTAAATTTATTCTTGTCAGTATATACTAGCTGATATTTACCTGTCAGGTCCATGTTTTTTGTCTTAAATTTTGGACAAACCAATTAGTTGCAACTGTTCTCCACCAATTTCGCATATTAGCGGGTGAAACCGATCAGACGAGACTCCCAAAATCGCTCATACAAAGTATGAAACTTTTTGGTATTCTGATGGATGTTTTTGCAGTTTTTGGAAAATCCATGCCTCTTTGGTGGAAATGGGGGTCAAAGACTTGGTGCTCAAATTCATAACCGAAGTGGAGTTCAAGTTGGGTAGATTTAAATTTTCCACGGGTGTATAGTTAGTGGAAAGGTAAAATGTTTAGCACAAAATGTTCCACTGGCAAGGCCGGGCCATAGCCGCTAGTATATATATATGACCGGAGCGAACTTTGACATTTATTCATACAACTTTCGATCTCAATTTTTCAATGGATTTTGCCAATTTATTTCAAATAATTTATTCAAATATCTTTAAAAATAGGTTGCAAGCTAATCGAATGGTAAAAAAACCGATTTGTTCAATCGTGTTCATAAAATTTTTCACTATTTCGAATTGCATTTTTGAATGATCCGTCTAAGCTGGCATTTACATCACCAGAGGTAACTACTGTGAGAAACGCAGCCTTATAGCTCTTATGGTTTGGTTAGTGCATTGGTCACCCATCACTAAGTCGTTCAGTCAATCAGTGTGGAGAAGATGTTTTTATAAATAAAGTTATTTAATAATTCAAGACTTTATTAAGCCGACTTCAGCTGGGGGTAAACCATTTTAAGGAACTACGTGTACGCTTCACTTATTTAATTTGGTCCGGAACAACCTTTGTCACGCTTATTAAATGCCTAATAAACATAATTTCAGTTAGGCGATTCCCTTCAATATACGCATAAGTCATAGATATAAAAAAATACACGCAAATTTGGCCACTTTGAAAATACAAACAACTTGGCCAACAGCCAGGGCAGGCTTATGGCGGGGCATGTTGTTAAATGTGGTAACACGCACGCACGCAGGCAGTTAATTAAGGGTGTGAACTGGTTGAGTTATGCATAGAGGAGTCAGAGCCAACATATCAACCCCACAACGCAAGCATCATCAGGACACGAAGGACATGCCGCTCTGCAAAATGGGCAGTAAATAATTCATTAGCGGCTTTTAACAATAAATTTTTGTGGGACAGCCACTGGCTATCTGACTAACTGGCTGACCGACCGGCAGACTGAGCAACTGAGAGAATGAGTTCTTTTTGAGGGCACTCATTTTAATGAAGTGGCGCATTCGCTGGCGGCGGCAGCTAATTAGTCGGCGGTTTGAACTTTGAACTGCACTTCATTAGAGCTGGAATTTGCCGTGTTGTTTAAACTGCTGCCACGATAAGGATAAGAGTTCAGAGCCAGTAAGCCAACGAGCCAGCAAGCCATCGAACCAATGCAACACCTGCACGTGTTCTGGCACATTGCACAGCGGCTGCCAAATTAAAATGCAATAATTCTTCATTTGCGCACAAGAGAATGCGCAAAAAACAAAAATAAAAAAACTACAAGTCGGCACAAACGTGAAAAGGCCAAAAGCCAAAGGCAGGAAATGTGCTATAATTGAAAAATGTGGTAACAAGACTCTACGTGGCGGGCCTAATGAATTCTTCGCTTTTTGCATGGCTCCGTCACGACACGCAAGCCTAAAGAAGTTGTTGATGTTTGCCACTCGGAGAGGGTGATAAATGCTCATCAGGCTTAAAGGCAGCGCTGGCAATTAACTTTTACAATGTTGTTGAAACGTAATCAAGTTGTCAGCAGCGTCAGTCATGGCAAAGATCTGCCTCGCCGTCGCGAATGATACTCCTAATTACGCAAAGTTTCAGGCTATATTCCCAGGCCAGCGCCTAAATGTCAACAAATGGCTGCTTAAGAATCTGCGCCCCACATTTTTGTAGTGGGGGCTGCTTGGGCTGCTAATCCTGCGGGATCCATTTGCCTAATGCCCTGCAACAATTTCGCAGTCGTCTATACGCATTTCCGCACTTGCGCGTATATTTCAAATGTCTTTCAGTTGTCATAACAAACTTTGGGGAGCAGCTAAGTTGTTTTTTGCCGGGGCGCCCCATTAGCTGTCTTAAGTCTTGAGTTACGGGCAACGGGCAACGGGCGCCAGGAATTGACAATAAGCGGCATAAATCTTAAAATTTCATTTTTATCGTATTACAATTTTCTCAACAGTTCTTCATACCTCATCATATTCTTTTGGTTTTTTTTTTAAGCCACGTTTAAGTAAGATGCTTGCCTGGCATTATTGACTTTTGAGTTGATAAAGTGCCATAAATGTCACCCCATTAAAACAGACAACAACAACCACAACAACTGTGACAGAAGGAGAAACAAGAACGGTAGCAAAAGGCAACAACGTCGCAAAGGTAAAGGTAAAAGCGCGTTGAGTTACCGGCTCCTGGGGGTTGGTTGCCAGGATAATGCGCCTCAACTCAATTGGGAATTTTAAAAGTAAAGTTGAATTTCATGTTTGGCTGCGGCAATTGTCACAGATGGTTTAATTGAAGTAATTACATACGAAATCCGTCAGGATTTGCCAGCGCCAGCACCGCCGCCCTTCAAATGATGACACTTTTTGCTTATTATTTTATTATTACTTACTAAGCCAACAGCAGCAGCCGGGGGGTTTCCCTCGGAAAGGGTTAATGGCGTTGTTTGACTTTTGTTTTTGCGCCATTGCAATCCTCACCACTTGCCGCTCTTCTAATGTTAATGAGCTAATGACTGCTGCGTGTAATTACGAACCGCTGAAAAGGTGTCATCATTATTTATGGGCGTATCTTACATTTTATTATTATTATTCGAATACATTTTTGCTTATTTTTGTCCCACATTTTATGTTACAAACCAAGCTAAGCCGGTTTAACAGCTTTGAATGAGTTGTCTGAGTGGAAGCTGTTTAAAGGATGTTTATGTCCAAGCAAACATCAACTCTCACGCCTCAGGTACAATTTATCATGTTTTTTTATATACTTGGCTGAGTCAATGCATTATCACAAATGGCAGCTTATAAATATAGATTTTATTTAGTTAGCGAACAACTGTATAAATAATACATATAGTATTATTATTTCTCCTTAACTAAATGCTATAAAAAGCCCTTGATCCGAGGTAGAAAACTGAATTGTCTCACCTAGCTTGTGGTTAAGTGGCCTCTTCTCCAGATTATCGAAATGTTCCGTATACTCTTTTTGTTTGCTGCTGTCTTCTATGTGGTCGAGGCTACTGTAATATTGCCCAACCCTATAGTTTCTTCTAAGTGTAACATCTATAAGAAAGACTTGTGTTGGGCACTTGTGGATTGCATCTGTCGTCCATTCCAAAATTCTTGCCTAAGGGATGCTGAAAACGAGCTTAGGATAAAGAATTGTAAAACACGTAAGTTTTCCGGAAATGTTCAAACTGTCTTAATAAAATTGATCAAAATTGCTTTTGCAGCAATTGTGCCCGTAACGGAGGAACTATGCAAGCACTTCATTCCGAAGGCATGTCTCTGGGGTAGACCCGTGATAGCCTACTTCCCTAAGCCTCCAAAATGCGGCTGTCCGAACAAGCCGGGCACCATAGACGAAATAAAGTTTAAGAATTTGTGCCAACTGCAGAAATATTCTGCCGAAAAAAATGAGGGTGAGTTTAGGTAGTAACAAAAACTAAAGCAACAACTTGAAATACTCTTGTTTCTTTTCAGCTTATGTGTCCTACAAAAAATGTTCGTTGATAAAATGATTTGCCTTGCTCTAAAAATCTCTGTTGACGATCACGACATACCAATTTCCATATGTTGTTGCTTATTGTTTTTATTAAATATGTAAACTCATTCATTTCAAACCTTTTTGTTTTCGAAGTACTTATTATTTATTGTGCTTAATATGATGCTGATTTGATATCGAAAAAAAATCCCAAAAGAAGTATTGCTATTAAGCTATAATAAAATTAACAGAAAAATAGAAATTATATACATAACAAAAAAAATATTTTCTAATTTAATAAATAAGCAAACGGAATACTTTTATTTTTGATAAAAATGTGCTCTTAGTTTTTATAAACATTTCCAAAATTGTACAAAAATGTTGAAAAAGAATGCAGTTTTCATTCTCACACTGGGATAGATAACGCTCTAGCCATATCTCTGCTTCCAGAAATGGAAAAATATCCAAAGCTTTTATGACAGGTCAAATAGTCGAAAGTTCTGTAGGAATATTGGATATATATGCATTTGTTTTATTCTAATACAACTAGTAAATCAAATTGCTGCTTACATAAATATTTAATAGAATATTTATGGACTTCCGCTTATTTTAATGAAAATAATATTAAAATCTAAGACAGAGCACGGCAACTATAAATTAAATTGTTATTTTGTTCATGTTTAATTAACAGCTGACTTTACGTAAGTCTTTTACCCCAAAAACATCTGAAGGTTGAGGTCTATAAATATTTTGCAAACATCTGACACTCTACAATATTTGTTCAAGCTTTAACATTCGTTTTGAAAGTCTGCCCCGTTTAAATATTTATGGTTGATAAATATTTTTTTTTATATTCATAAAAAGAGTAAATAAGACTTCGCAGTTCAGGGGTCAATTGTAGCCGAATAATTAACAGGCAAGTGCTTTTCATTGTGTACGTGACTAGTATTTTCCCTGTACCCAACAGTATACATCTATATCTGCTTAGAGTATCGACAAGTTTTAAATAATTTTCGATAAATAAACACTTATATATATATTTGCGTATATACACACATCTAAAAAATCAATTCCCTAGATACCGCCTTGTGCCGACAGATTGAATTTAGAGAGTGCTTTCTCTTCTGTATATACCTTTTTATGCTTACCTTTAGTAAACTGAACTTTGAACACAAGAGTCTTTAAGAAAAACATTAATTCCAAATATATCCATCAGTACAACTGCTTAAACAATCACATTTCGCGATCTTTACCTATAAAAAGCCGTCGAGCTGCTTCGGAGTTAAACAGTGCCAATAAATTCGTATCAATAGCATATTCTCCAGATCGTAATGTTTAACATAAAGCTCTTGATCCTGTTCGCTGTCGTCCTCTGTGCGGCCCAGGAATGCATTGTTGCCGAACCAGCTGTGGAACCAGCCAGTGATGCTGCCGCTATAAGTCCTGGAGGCGGCTGCTGTAATTGCTGCAAATGCAATTGTGTGGGTCGCTGTGCTTGCGGTTGCTGCAGTTGAGTTTTGAAGTATTTAGAATAATGGTAGGTTGTTTAAAAATCAACTGGAATATAATACTAAAGCCCTTTAACTTTTACAGCGCATAGAAATTGTGGAACCCAAAAGAAAAAGTTTTTATTCGCAATTTGTTTTCTTGTTGTCATTAAAATTGTTGTAACCTTTGAATCTAAGTGTTTTTCTTCGTCACAACCTCCACGTCCACATTGGATTCTTTGCCACATTGTTCTTAATGCAACACTTTGTGCGCTCAATTGTAAAGCTTTCGATGCTACAATGCACAGACAATCATTTTCATTGCATTGATCACTTGTTTATTCATATCCATTCATTCGTTGGGAAAGTAATTTCTTTGCTCTTTATGCTCTACGCTTTCTTGACTTCACAGCGACAATCAAAAACAAAAGCAAAAGTAATCATGTCGTGTACCTTCTTTCGCGTTGGCGCAGCCGCTGGCTTTTCCTTTGTATACCATGTGTCGCAATTTGTTCAAGGGTATATCAATGAACAATCTTCCGTTTGTTCCTATATTTTGGCACAAATATTAAATATGTTTGCCTTTCATTATTATTTTGAAAATCGCATAGAGAGGTTATATGTTAGAAAAAGAGAAGAATAGAATATGCAAGAAACGAATAATGAGATTGTAATAACTACTGGGAGTCCGAGTGATAGAAAGAGGGAGAGAGAGAGAGAGCAGCAGCAAATGCTTGAGAGAAATAGGCAGAAGGAATGAGCTATGAAAAAAGAAGCTAGTAAATGGGGGTGAAAGATACTTTTTATTTATATATTTATTTAATTTATCGAAAAATATTTTTCAATTCATCCTTGAACATGTTAAGACTGTTCTGACTGATTGCGGGGATATTCTTACGTTCGCCAGAGGGCATGTGGCGTATCCACCTAATAACCTTAAAAGCCTTATCGAGTCATTTAGTATAAAAACAAGCAATTAAAATGATGAATATGCAATAAATGTGTATACACACATTAAAAAGGACAATTCGCTGCCCCCCTCTACCCATCCATACATTTTATATGCTAATGAGGAGAACATTTTTTATCTAAAAAGCAAAAAAATGCGGACACACATTTGCCTAATGAAAATAGCGCCATTAAAATGAGAAAAACAACTTTAGATACCGAAATTCGAAACACGCCGAGTTTTGGCAATTAAAATGCTACGAGCATAAGGTCCTGTCAACTTTCTACCCGTGCCGTTGCGTCCCGCTGGCTCTAAATGTGCATGTGTGTGTGTGTGTGTGTGTGTGTGTGTATCTGGCAACGATCGTCTAGCAAATTAGAGATTAACACGCATGTGTCATCCCTTTTGGGCCTTTTAGTTCATTGACCGCTGTTCGGCAATAAAACTACTTAAATGTCCAAAATTTGAACTGAGTGCCAAACTCGCGGCCAGTTTTATAACTTTACGAATTAGAACAATGTGATGAAACTATAAAAATGTCAAGCCGCACAAATGTGCCGAAAATGCTTAGAAAACTTGATGGCGCGTGCTCAAAAGGAAAGGTAGATAGACCGAGGGCTTACCCCTGGCTCACCACTCGGCTCTCTTATCCGACTCTGTGTTCCATACACTATGACGAGCGCGGACTACGCACGTTAGAAGTGCAGCCAGTCAGAGTGAAGAATCGTGCTAAGGAATTAACTATACTCTGAGGACTGGGCATATTAAGGGAGACGAGGAAGGAGCGAGGGACGCCTCTAGTTGGGTGTGTCCCTGTCATATTTCTGTTGCATCTCACAATGCCAACATATTAATTAAATTGCCCACGAGCCTATGCGCCTGTCAGCTTGTCTCTCATCTCGCTGTCAGCTGGGGGTCAAATACGGTCAGCAACTTAATTATATGTCGGGCGCCGGGCTTCAATTATTCTCTATAATTATATGTGTGTATTTTTGTTTTGCATTTTTAACTTTTTTATTTGTTTCTCGTATTGTTTACCTTTCATTTTATAATTGCAATTACGTGCGCAGTCAGTGGCTATATGCTTCAGTGTAGGCCCCTTGTTTGTCTAGCTGATAGGTTAATTGGCCTTAAATTTGTGGCAAATTGGCTGATATTGCACTTAACGGAGCATATTATGTTATTATGATATATGAATATGTGAATGTATGCATATTGATTTATTCTGCTACAATTAGGTATAATTTGTGAATTGAAACTATAAGCCTTTTTTATCCGGAAGTTATAAATTGGAAAAAAACGTTTTTTTTTCCAGTTGCTCGGCACCTCGCATTCGGCGCTTTTAGCCATGTCAATATGTCAATATTGGGTATTTTTTTTAATTTTGTCGAATGAAGAAAAGTATCCGAAAAGTGAAATATACAAATCTGTGTATAGAACTTGATATCTAACCCTACTAATTTTGTTTATGGAAATGAGACGAGGCTTCGAATTTCAAGTTTCTAGCTATTCATCTTCAGATTCAACTCATTCTGAGAAAATTCAAAGTTGGTTATGTTGATTACATTCCGTGAATATTCCCTTTATAACTTAATATTAATACTTATTAAATAGCATTTAAATTGTGAAAATCACAGCAACGAATTAGCATGGTCCTTTGTCTTCTGTCGGAGCCAAAAAAAAAAAAAATCGTTGAGTGGCGTTGAGTAAAATAAAATTGATTGATGACCCACCACATACAAAGTATTTGCGAGTTTATATTTAACACTTTGATAGATTGCTGTGAGCCGGATTGAGGGTGAAGCGGACGGGCGGGTTGGTGTGCAATATCTAAACAGCAGGCAAAGTGTCAAAGTAATAAAGCCAACGTTCACGTCAACAAAGCCAAAAACATTATTATCCTCAACATCATGCTTATCCTCATTGCCATCATCAAGAGGGACTGAAATTTTGATGCAGCCACGAGTCAAATATTTTGACAAGGAGGTGTGGCAAGGCAGCGGGCGACTGTGGTTGCGGCCTATGCCCAAAATGAGATACAAATGTTGCTCGCCATGTAAATGCTCGAAAATTGCTGTGTCTGTGGCTTATTGACATTAATGTAACAATTGTCACCGGATTTATTAAGGGCCGATCCATTCGAAAGGGGTGCCGCATAACAAGCTGGAAATTGGCTCTCAAGTAGCATACAATGTTAGTGGTTAATATCTGCAGTAGAAGCCTTTGCGAGCGTGCGTGTGTGTGTGTGTGTGTGTGTGAGTGTGTTTTGTTATCAATCATTTGATTGAAATTAATGATCTAAAATTTGCATTATTTTATGATGAGCACACAACTTCTGTGTGCCTCTGCCTTTAGTGGTGTGTTATTTGCGCAAAATGTTTGCATATATTTCAGGGGTAATTAACTTTACCCAACACGATTCTGCATTAGCAGCAAATAATCTAACCTACATATTTCAATTTAATTAACATAAATAAACCAACGAATGGCATTTCACGAGGTATGCTCACTTAGTCACAAGAATACATTTCATAATACTTCTAGCAGTTCATCTTTAAAATTATTAACTTACACACTTGTCTTAATACTTAGAAAGTGGCCACAAGCTTCGTCAAGTTAAAAAGTTCCAAGCTGCAGACGAAAAGTGGGTAAGAAGCGGTCAACTGTTCTTTTTATTTTTTCCGATCGCTTTCTTTCTCATTCTCAAACATCTATGGACACTTTCATTTGAATATTTGTTGGGGTTCTAAATAATAGCACTCCAAATAACACGGTAATATTTTATTTTTTTGCAGACGGGATATGGAAGCAATAGTGTCGATTTTAGATTAAGACTTAAGGACTAATACCTTACCCGATTCGTATTTTGCCTTTTTATACCCTGAACCCATTAAAAATGGGTAAAAGGGGTATAATGTTTTTGTGCAAAATGCAAATGTATGTAACAGGCAGAAGGAAGCATAACCGTCCCCATAAAGTATATATATTCTTGATCAGCATCAATAGCCAAGTCGATCTAGCCATGACCGTCTGTCTGTCCGTCCGTCTGTCCGTATGTATGGACGCAAGGATCTCAGAACCTGAATCGAGTTTGTTTTCGATAATAGATAACTTACTTCCATGCAATCGATAAAAATCGATATCGACATCTTGTTTAAAATTATGTCTTAAAAATATTGGCCTCATGAATACAAGTGAGACTTACAGGTTTTCATGATTTGATTGTAAGTGTTATAGTAAATAAACCACATCGCTGCCCATACTCCCACTATAATTTACTCTCTGTCATTCAATCTATTCCTGTATTACGTACTTCTCTGTCTTTATCCTCCTCTTACTGAAACCCGCTCTTTACTTTCTCATTTTACCAATGGAGGGCAATACATGAATCGTACGTGGGTATTTGAATTTAAGGGTAACTGCACGTTTAGTTGTGTATCAGCAGTAGGACACTTTTTATCAAGAAACTATTCCGTAATACCATCATGTGGGGTTCCTCCAATTACTCGGAAATAAAACTAAAATCTCTAAAAATATTCATTTACCTGTAAAAGAGCTTCATTCGAATTTGGTTTTCTCATACAAAGCTTATAGCGACTATGGCGACATTTAATGCACAAAGCCGCTTATACATCGTATATGCATGTGTATATATGTATGTAAAATAGGGAAATCAGACCGACAAGAAGATCAACAATAAACCCACAAGAATACAAATTACTGGAACACGAAATACCCACAAAGACTCCCAGCACAAATGCATACAAACACACAAACCTACACACACACAAACACACACTCACACACATACACCAAGTCATATAAATGTACAGTTTGTGGCGCATATAAAAACGGAAAGCAAATTTGAATTTTTAAATTAGTTTTTGTTAACTTTTGCTGCTGTCGTTGCGCTGTTGGTCGTTGTTGTTGTTGTTGTTGTTGTTGTTGTTGCTCGCATAGCCTGGAAATGTTTAACGACTCGTAAGGAAATTGCAAAGTAAAATGTCTTCAGGAATTTCAACATTTTTATGCAGGAACCAGAAGCAGAAGCAGCAAATGTAATAAAAAGCAAGCAAAACAGCAACAACAACAACAACAACAACAACAGCAACAACCAAAAGAAACCACAAGATGTTTGCAAGGTGAGTGGGTGGGTGGCTTGGTGGATTGCTGGATTTGCTCACTTGGGTGGCTTTTGGTGCCACAAAATGGCGAATTAAATTTGAAATTGCTAGAAAGAGAAGGGCACAGCGCAAAGGCAAGAAATGTCACGACAAGTTGTGGCGAAAGTTGTGCCTGAGCATTGCTTTCGTGGTGTAAAATATGGAAAAAATGTCTAACTGACTGCCTGCCAGCCGCCAGCCGCCAGGCTGGGAGATAATATGCGGCAAGGTGTACGACAGTTGCTGCTTATGCATACCAAATATGTGGCATCCATAAGGAGTGCCAAGAAAAGGTAGCTTGTTTATTTGTTTTGTAAGAATTCCCCCTCCGAAAACCATCGAGTCGGCGCTGTGCATGCGAATTAGCTTGTCATTGTCTAATATCTATCAGTTTCATCAATGCGTATATTTAGCTGCCAATATTGTTTCATTCTTTTCCAATTATTTTGCATCGGATTGGGATCAGGCATTAGATATGCAAAACGGCACTTTGGACAGCTCATTGGTTTAATAATTATGTTTTCTGACAGTCAAACAGACAGAGTAATCAGGCCATAAACATATTCTGCATTTAGGATGTGTCTGAGTACTTGCCCATATTAGAGCAAATTAAACGTAAATTGTGGCCAATAATCTCAAAGGAATATACATGCAACACACACGAGGAAAACATACAAAGAGCACAAAGCGAAATGTCAGTCGGGCGGGGGCGTGGCTGCAGACTGCAAAGGCAAATGAAAGCTACAAAAACTTTGTACAATTTATTTGGCCAAGTAAAATTACTTGTCGCTCCTGGCGAATAACTAGAGCTGACGCAGAGAATTTACAAGCACATGAGCCCTAAGTGTGTGTGTGTATGTTTGTGTGTTTGTATGTGTGCGAGTCTATTTGTGTGTGTGTGCTTGTAAATTAGACAACAAAAGTAATGGCGAATTCAAAGTGAGCCATGTCACGAAAGATATTAAAATTAACATTAGCATTTTCGTTTGTGCGGCGGTTGTTTTTGTTGCTGCTTGTTGCATGCTGCATTTGACGGAGATAAAGATGGCCGCGTGTTGCATACTTCCAACACGACTTAACATGAACATTAACGACAACTCGGACACACGCAAGGTACAAAATATCATACACTCAACACGATGCTCGACGTTTTAGTCGCTCGACTTATTAATCTGAATTTCGAGCACGAGCACGTCGTGCTGAGTCGAGCGATTTCGTGTGATGAAGTAGAAGAGAAGACACGCGCCCGTCTCTAGCCTGTGGTGCGAAATGTTGCAATCAAAAATTGGCTGACGAAGGCATGTTAGACTCCCCATCATATCCACCCACTGTCATGCACTTGGGCGCCGAAAGATGAAAGGCGATCCCGCTATTGCTGCTGCTCCAGAGTCAGCAGCAGCAGCAGCAGCAGCATTTACTTGTGGAGAGGCAAAACTTTTGATACTGTTTGTTGCGGACTTTTCCCATTTTGTTGGCAGCTTCATCCAATACATTGACCGTCCCTTTTGGCTGTTTTGTTTTTGTGCAAGTTGTTGGCTTGATTCCACTTTGATTTCAGTTTCAGCTGCCGTTGTGTGTGTGTGGGTGTGCGTGTGGGTGTGGGTCGAGGCCAACGCAGTTTTTGCGACTTGTTTCTTTATGACAGCCAATTTCGTCATATTCCACTTGATAAAAACTCTGATTGGTTTCTGTGCTCAACATAATTTGCATATTTATTATATTATTTCAACTCCAACTGGCAGTCGCCAGAGATTTCAAAGGTGTTCAAAAGTTTTTAATCTAAAATTTTGGTTTCATGCTCAGCATAGGAATGTGTGATGTGCAAGGTTAAAACTAATTAAATTTAGCAGTCAGGCAGCTTGATTTTTCATTTGGAGCTGGCACAGATTCGTTCTCCATGTCGCGACAGCTTGACAAATGAATGTGGATGTCAAATAGCTCTGATAGCTTGCCAGCAATGGCGGCGCTGCCTGTAACAAATGGCGCAGCCAATTTTGAGGTGTGGCCACCACAGTGTGGGCTTGTTGGGGACGCCCCGAGCCAAGTACTAACTAATTTCCATGCTCGGCACGCGCACAAATACATGGAATATCATTAGAGTGTCGGGTGGTTGAATCGTTCATAGCATATTAGAGTAATTAAATGGCAAACGCAAACTTAATTGGAGCGGCCATTTCAGTGCCTCGACTCAAACTCGACCCGAGCGGCTGTGTGTGTGTGTGTGTGTGTGAGTGAGCTGACAATAAAATAAAAAAAAGCTGCTAATAAAACTTAACTTGAATGACGGCCATTTTGAAAGCGTTGCACAGTGCGTGCCTATTTATTTAACAAATTAGCATAATTGTTCACAAAATAAAATTCAACTTAAGTACAAATGATGCCCAGCAACTCGTCTGCCAGGCCAACTGGCTGCTTGGCTGCTTGGCTGACTGACTAACTGACTAACTGACCGACTAGCTGGCTGTCTGTCTGACCGTATAGCTGTTAATTAACATGTGGGTGCAGGACGCATCCCGTGGCGCAAATTAGTTTGTACGCCATGCTAATTGCGGAATGGCGTGTCAGGCTACACTGAAAAGCACGCCATGTAGTAGCGGTGTCTGCTCTTGCTCTTGTTGTTGTTGTGGTTGTTGTTGCTGCTGTTGCCTGGAAAATATATGAAAATTGTTTTGACTTTAGATAAGCGACAACGACGACGAGTCAAGCGGGTTGGAGCCTTACACTGTGTGTGCCGTGATAGACGCGACGCGCTAAGCGAAAGGACAATCAATTTTATGACATTCAGTTGAAGACAGTTGCTAGCACTTAAAAGCCACTTGGCTACTTTAATTACTTTGTCGAAGTAAAAAGCAAACAGCTGCTCTAGTGGACTGCAACGACTCGATATGATCTCGATCTCTCTGCCAGTCCATCACCCCTTTGACTGATTGACTGACTCCCGACTCCTGACTCCGCCTGCACAGGGCAGAGGACAAAGGACTTTGTCTGACTGCTGGCTGCTGGCTGTTGAACAGCATTTGTGTTTGTCCATCTGAGATAAGCTTTGTCGCCAGTTTGCTGAAAACACGCAATGACAACTTAGTCAAGTTCGCGCTACCTTTAAAGTTGTCTTTCTTGTGTTATTGTTGCTTTGTGCGATTTTGAGTGCTACTCGGACGTACTCATATACGATTATAAAAGCAATTTCGAGCAGCTACCTCATACACACACACACACACACACACTTACAATGACAGCTGAGTGCCATCATCAAAGTCCAAGTCCAGTTGAGGGCGTGCCCTTCTCTTCTTTTAGCTGGCAGTTTTCATTGTTTAAAGTGTTGGCCGGCACACAATTCTTATTGTTGTTACTACAAAAACGTTTATGTTGGCTCAACTTATCGTGCACAGCAATTCAACAAATGGCTTATATTATTGAGTCTGATAACAGCAGCAGAATACACACACACATACACACTGCCATACACACACTTGAAATAAGTTGTAAAATCAAAAAAAAATATCGTAGACTTAGAAGATTTCAAAATATATCCAGCTATGCATTGATTCAATTAAATTTTTTCCTGATTGTTGTCAATGTGCATTCAAATAAAGTTCAACTTATTTTGGGCAAAGCTTGAACGTTGTCTTTGGGATGAATTATTCCAACAAAAAAGTTGCCCTTTGTTGAAGCGAAATGCAGAAATTTCTTAAAGAAATGAATTAATATTTAACTGTCAACTAAAATTATTTAATATTAATATTAATATTATTTTTTATTAATTTTAACAATGTTCGTGCTCGACGACGAATTAAAGCTCAGCTTAGAACGAAAATCAGTTAATAACCGATTTAAAATTGTATTGTAAGGAAGAAAGTGTTTTTTTTTGTTTTAGCATAGACGTAAACCACAGAAAGCTTTTGTGCTACAAAAGCTTACGCCAAGCATTCACATATAGAAACCGACCCCACCTAACACCCTTTAAGCGAACGCACAAACACATGCTCATATCTGCGTGAGCACCCACACACAGGCTGCAAGAACGCGTGTGTGCACAACAATGCGTAAACACATTATGCTGCCTGTTTGTGTGTGTATGCTTGTCCTTGGAAAGCAGCAAAGCTGGCAGGGATTTATGAGTGCCTGGTCGAAAATCTACCACAAAAGAATGTGTGCAAGTGTGTGACAAACCAAGGTGCGTCCGTGTGCGAACGCAAGCACACACTCAAGCACACTCGCACACACGTACACACGTAAAAGACGTGCACTAGTCGTGGACTCACGTGCGAGCGCACAAGGATAAGGGGCGTGCAAGCAAGCAGTGGCGACCTTGAGGCGCTAACCAGCACACACACACACACAGGCAGGAAATCAGTCGCTGGCACAGGCACGCACACACACTCGCGCATCAATCCACCCCTAATCCGACAATGTAACAACGTAGTAATGGATGGTAGCGCTGCCTGCCCTGAGCGCCTGCTACTCTAAGGTTGCTCCTAGTTACGACGTAACTGTTAACCGGTTTGGGCCGCCAGCTGCACTGCTCTCGCTTGTTAGCTGCGTTATGCCGTGTTATGTAACGTGACCGCGCCCGTATGATATCAATGCTAACGTCAATGCCTGCCCAGCTGGCAGCGGGCGGGCTGTCGGTTGCGTTTGGCCATTACTCCGCCCCGTTGAGCACGCCCCAGCGCCCAGGCCGTGGGCCGAGACATGCGCAGTGGCAGCTTGGTAGCAGCAGCGCTTGCTGTCAGCGCTGTTCGCCTGGTATTCCTTGGGCGGGCGTTACCTTAAGAAGGGTTAAACCGCTGATGGACACGTGTCTATTTTAATGCGCCGCACCCACAGCGCCCGTGCTGCTGCTGGCTGCTGGCTACTGCCTGTGCAGAGGTTCTTGTCCGGGTTCTTGCTAAAAAATACAAAGAACCAGTACGGACCATCCGAGCCCACGCTCATCGTGTAGCCGCCCATGCTAGTGCTACACCCAATGCCCGCACTCGCCTAAAATGCTCATTATTGGATCTGGACCTCGCAGAGGTTGCGTGTGACCCACCCACTGGGCGGGCAGAGTCGCGACTCGCGGTTCCTCGTCTGCGAGTCAGCTGTCAGCGTGCAGTGGCGTCGCAGCTGACACCAGGCACAAGACCAACTCTCACAGTGATATCAGGCACCGTCACTGTCTGAAAACCCACCCCTAAGTGACTAGGGTATTTCAAGTGAACACACCCCTCGAAAACACACACACGCTCACGCGCGCGCACGCACACAGTCAGACTTTCGCTTTTAAAAATAAAAGGTCTTCACATGGTTTAAATACCCGATGACGCGCATTGGAATGCGAGTTGGACGCTTCCTGAGGTATCTGCGCTCCTGGTTGAAAACTTCAAGCGGAATTTCCTTTCGTTTGGCTGTGAACATTGTGTTCCATTGTTATCGCGGTCGTACCAAATTTGAGTAAACGTCAATAATTTTGACTAACCAAACATTAGGAACTCACGGTCCTGAGAATATATGTGAATGTTAATTAATTATTTGAAAATAGGATTTCTTCATTCTAAGCTATTTTAGTCATTTATCATTAGTATATACTTTTTAACTACTTTTACTACTTTAAAACATACAGGTTTCTGAATTAGTCATCGGAATAGCGCATATTTAGTGTAGATCACCTATATATATGTAGTATTAATTTGAGTAATTCTTAGCGATTTACCATGTCAAGAACCATTTTAGCGTGCACACAAATTATTTGAATCCAAATACTATGTTCTGTACCTAAAAGTATGCTACGACAAAATGTATTCACAATAATATATGCAATAGTAGCTATAAGTATGCTACGAAATAAGGGATATAACAAATATATTTGTTTCGTAGCATACTTTTAGATGAAAGCTGAGCTTGTCATCAGCTTCTGTCATAAATAATTTCTTATGCTGCATACTTTTGTGTGCTTCCGAAAACAGTTTTTGACATTACTGCTAAGAACAGCCGACAGATGTCGGAGTTGTTGTTTTGGTGGAGTCCTCTCGTTCGGTGTGGAGCCACTTTCGTCAAGCTAAAACGGTTTGAAACTTGACTAGTACTTACTAATCGATTACTGTTATTGACAACCTATCGAATACGCTTCAGCGAGCACCACTATAAAACAAATTAAGCGGTTTCTCAAATTCAAATATTTTTTTTGAAATACAGACAGACATATGTGTTGGTATTTTTTATTCAATAATAAAGCTGTCTCTAAATTGTTGAACTATAGCAGATACTCATTCTGTAAAATGTTTTTCCTGTAACTAAGATACTAATTAACAGTCACACCGACAAATAGAAATTTGTACATTGGCTTTCATTGGCTTTCATTGGCTTTCATTGGCTTTCATTGGCTTTCCTTCTTCATGTTTGGCTAATCAGAATCAGGGTCCAATTCATTTCAGTCACATTTTGTTGGGAGCCCTACAAACTAAGGCTAAGGCCATTCAACAGGCAGGCTGACAAATAATCTAATTAGCCGCCAGTGCGATGAGTTTCAACTGTCAAAAGATGAATGCGGCTAATTTCAACGCCCGCCAGAAACTACACATAATAAGAGAAGGATAGATAAACATGGAGAGAACGATACAGCAACATTATGTCAAAATGTCAAAGTGAAAGGCAATAAATTGTTTTCAAGTCAATAGGAGTCCCAAGTTCCCAGCTGGCAGAGCTATATGGAAGGAAAAGAGCGTACGCTTTACATGGCGCGCATTTTCCATTTCCGCGGCGGCGTTTTTCAATACGAATTCCTTGGAGAACGCTTGACGACATGCGCACTTCGGGCTTGTCTCAAAATCTAATTAGTTGGATACTTCATTAACCACAGCCGACAATCAACAAATGAGTAATTAACATGCGCCTGGGAGGGAGCAGCGCTGCCTCGGCGTTCTTGTCGTCGCATGCAGTTAATATTTCATAATTGAGCAATTTATTTTCGCCTCTTTGACAGGATCAAAGATAAAGCCGACACTACAGCGAGGCCTAAGACACCGCGCCATGCAAATTTTATGCTCACTTAGTTGGCGCACAGCGCCGTAATAATGCCCGGTAGGTCTTCTGTGTGGCGCTTGACTATGTTCCGGAACTGCGTTTTTGCCTGAAGGCGCTTCGATTCGTTTAAGACATGTTTCATGTTCAGTTACAATATGGAGTCTTCTCTATAAAGTATGCTTGTTTTAAAAATATTCTACAAAATTAAAAGTAAAAAAAAAAATGTCAACAATTATTAAATTGATTTTGTAAGAAATTCAGTTTATTGATAACGCTTATATTTTCTTTACTAAGATCAAACTTGCAAATAAAAGTTGATCTCGTACATTTGCAAAAGCTTATTACATTAACGGAAATATGCAATTTGTTTTAATGAAGGAAACAATCTAAGCTACATATTTTAAATGCGTCAAGTAAAAGTTATTCAGTTTACAAAATGTTCTGTTTATTTTCGAGCACTTCTTGGGTTATTGAAATCAACAACTGTTAGAAAACTTGTTCGCTGCATCGTCAACACTCGCATAAAATCCAACAACTTCCGCTTGGAGGGAGTGGAACGATTTGTGAACAGGCAGTACATATCCATATGAAGCAACCATCGGCCTGCTGTTTGGTACCTGTTGTTGTCTGCGTCGGTTGCACGCTTCGGCTGCAGCACAGGCCAAGATGTTTGCTTGAATGGCGGCAATAAAATCTAAATTACACAATCAAAGTGACATTAGAAATGTCATTTGGTGGCCCCGGAGTAGGCAGTTGCGTATATAGCATATATGTTGTCGCTTATTTGTTTGCCTGGCTGTTGACAATGTCAAAACATACACTCACGGGCGGAGTCCGGTCCTCCGCGCTCATCATAAATTTCATTTGATTGCCGAGCAATGCCGAGAATCTCAAGTGGAAATTTATGCGGCAAGTGGGCAGGCGGCGGGAGGAGTGCGGATTGTGCTGCTTGAAGCTATCAATAGCCATGGACTCGGCAGCGTCAACGAGGCGTGTGAGTGATTTGTTGGGGGAGTGAAAGAAATGTCTGGAGTTGCGCCATTTTATGTTTGTGATAAATTAATTAAAATTAGACAATAACTGCAACGGAAAGCGCACTAATTAACTGGAGAGGATCGACAGCAGTGGCGGCTACAAAAGCAGCCCATCACCGACCTCCGACTCGTCTCTGCCTCGGCTGTAAACAGAACTTGTACAAAATGTCAGCGCAACAAATTTCAATTAGTTCACGCTTCACTTATTAGGCGGCAGAGGCGCACTCATAAAAAGAAAGTGCCGCCCCGGCGCGCCTCTTTGGAGAGGCTGTACCATTTGCATCCCATATACCAATTCCCCCGATTCCCATGTCGCCCTGCAACCCGCGCTGCCAATGAGCCGCAGCGTGAGCGATGCAAGTTGGAGGTTGTTGCTGCTCGCAGTTGGAAACTGCGGCGACATAATTAATTTGTACATTTTGTTGTAAAATGTTGATTGTGATTTTAATTAGGCGCGGGGTCGTGTATTAAGCGGCCACCCAAAGCACTTAAGTGCAGCCTTTGGGAATCGACGCGCAGATACAAATGTATCTGCGCGATGCGATGAGCTGCGAATGGAGCCAAAGGTTTAATTTGATGCCCGTTCAAGTGGAATGTCGCGCTATTTTCAGGTCTTGGCAGACACAGCTCCGATTACATGTTTTCTGTCATAGATTAGCCGCGGCCCAGCCCATGCCAACTCTCACTCTGCTCCCGATGCTGCTTCTGTTCTGTTCGGTTCTGTTCTGGGCGTTTCACTTGCGGCAGCGCACATAATTTCACACTCCCCCTCCCGAGTCTCAAGTTGTACTGTGCTCTTCGCCACTGTTGAGCATCTGTTGATTTTGTGGCAGCATCTTCTGCTTGTTGCCTTCTTTGCCAACTGTGTGACAATGCGGGGTTGCCCGCCCTCAACAGTTGCGTGCCAGTTTTAGCGTCTCGAGGAGCCATCTCCTGCCTTCAGCTGGCCGCGGCTAAACTGCATATTACTTATGCCAGAATGATTTAGTGTGACGCGTGACAGATTTACAAGTTGCATTTACCGCATTAATTTATCATAAATATCTTTAAGAGGCAGCCAAGCCAAGCCAAGTCACATAAATAGCTGCCTGATTCGGTGGCTCAGATTTAGATAGCTCTTGATGGGCCAATCGAGTATTAAAGTGGAAAGATATTGCATTCAATAAGTGATATAGTTGCCTACGTCGCAGATCTGAATTCGAATCCGAAACTAAATAAAAAGATTAAAATTACTTGAGGCGAGGGCATAAACGTCAAAGCTATTTAAAAGCTATAAGCCAGGCGGCGAAGCCCAAAAAAAATTGTCGACGGTGGAACCCTGCCTTTGGATTCGATTCTTCAGCCTGTTTCTCGACATCCATTAACATATTTTGTTCCTTAGTGTGTCATATATTTCCACAATTTTAATAAAAATAATTCAATCCAATACACCATTAAAGTTTCTTATTTACAATTGTCTGTTCTACTGAAAACATTGCATGTCAAAAATATTTTCATATAGAAGTTGCGGACTAGATCTGTTCTCTTCACAAAATGTATATCTTTCAAATATATATATATATATAAAGTGTGAGATATTTGTGCGTTGGGACTGAGACTTCCCTAAAAGTTGTCATTTTGAATCAAACCATGTTTGGAAAAAAAGAATATTTATCGAATCGAGTTTCGGTTGGTTTTTACTCTGGGCAACTGGCTTGACTTAAGGTTCGGTTGAAGCTCATCCCAAAGCATGTTGCAGGCTTGGTTATAAACATCAAATAAAATATGAATATTTAAACTTTATGAAATGTGCTGCTTTTTAGCCAGCATACAGCCGGATATATATAATAAAGAACTGCACATATGTGTCAGCCTTTAATTGACACCTCAGAATGCGGAATGTTGATGCTCAACAAGGAGACAATTACCAGCTGCACATGTTGGCATTTCCTGCCCTGGGCCCACATAGGGTGCACCTCTAATTGCGACTAGCATCCTGCAATTTATTTATAAGACTTTGGCCATTCGCTACACATTTGCGATGTTTTTATTTTGCGTATAATTATTGCGAGGCGTTGACACATATATCGCTTGCAGGCCAGCGAAATGAGAATTCAAAAATAATATGCACAGCTAATTAGGATACAGCTGAATATAATGTTTTTATGACTTTTTAATGTATTTTTCTAAATTTTACATGAATTTTGTCACATTAATTTGGCACAGAGAACAATGTTGCCATCGCATGCCTTTTATTTCTGTCAAATTTATTTAAATCGCTTTGGTTTTCATCTCATGAATTGCAATTTACGATTGGCGGAGCCAACTGATGCTCATTTGATTGCATATAAAATGTCAGATACAAATTTATCTGTATCTGAATCAATTTCATTTAAGAACTCAAATCCAGTTGTTACTCAAAATGAAAGATTAGGTTTCGGTTTTCTGTGTGTGCGTGTGCGGGTGTCTTTCCCTCTTACTCTATGGTTGTTGTGTCGTATTTTTATGTGCCATGAAATTAATTTACGATTACGACAATTTAAATTTTTAAAATGACACTAAAAATATGTTAACAACTTGGCTGCCGTCGCCGCATTGTCGCAACGAAAGTGTTAAAAATTCCTTGCATCTTTTGAGAGCACAACCACAAATGTGCCCTGCGATTTATGATGAGCTATTGTTGTTGTTGTTGTTGTTGTTGTTGTTGTTGTTGCTGCTGCTGTGGTTATTCTATAGCACGACACATTGTTCCCGTTCGTTATTGAAGTGTTGAGTTTATGTTTCATATTTTGTCTGAAGTCATTTAATTTCTATAAAAAGGCAGCCCCAAGCTTTTGGGGTTGCAAGAGGGCGCATCTTGTCACATGTCACTGACATTTATGCAGCATTGGCGGCCCAGCTCATTCATATTCACGGCCTCTAGGCCGCACGTTGGGGAAGATAACAAGTTTTAGGTGGCTGCTACTTTATTAACTTATATGGTAGCAAGTTGTTTTGTTTTTATAGTCATAAAGAGTGAGACATCAATTTCAATGACAAAGGAAAGCATATTTGGGTGAGAAACAAGAATATTTATTTAGCCCAACAGATCCAGAGATATTCCTCTGGTCTTTAAATTGACTTGCTATTAAATAAATTTGATTTTATTGAATAATTGTTCTTAATTTTATAAAATATATTATTTGCTTTTAATTTATGAGCTTTAAATTCTGCATTAAGCCAATGCAATAAATCATTGATGCAGAAGTATTTGTCCAAACCGTTTAACCTTTGCAAGGATTTTTGTTGTGTAAGTTATTGAAACATTTACTTTGGTTGCGAATTCTGTTGTCTTATGTCAAAAGTAGTTAATTTTCGGTACATTTTATATAAGAATTTAAATACTATTTGCACACCGTTTAGTCAATTAACTAGCTTTACTTTTGCTCATTCTCCTTAAGTTTCAAGACCATTTGCTCATTTCAGAAATCATATATTCATGATTCATTTACCGCACTGAGCTATTCACACCTTTGGGAGCCCAACTATTCCACTTGATGATTCCAATCATTAATGCCGAGCACTTTCAAAATTCGTATGAACTGTGGCTGTGCTTTGCTCATGTTTGATTTGAAAATTATTTATTCATGCCCATGGACAGTCATCAAGAGAGGCAGCCGAGCAAAAGGCAATTCAGATTTATTCCGACTAATACAAAATGGCTTGTCAAATAAACAAATAAGCAAATCACGTGGCCAAAGCCAAAACAAATGATGGATTGCCATCAGAATTCCCAAAAGCGACTGCAACTCTGATGATGGAGCCACCAGGCAGCAGACAGAGTCAGCTGGGCGCTGGGCTCTGGGTGCTGCTCAGGCAGTCGGGCGGGAAGTCAAACAGGCAAACAGCGGGTCAAATCCTAAATCCTGACTGGCAACAATGAAGGCGAATTTGTGCTTTTCTACATTGTTACGAGTACACAATATTTTTTTTGTGGCTTATTGTTGTAGTTGTTGAAAACCATTCTTGATTGTTGTTTTTGTAGCGCCTGTTTCCCTTTGTTGCCGCATTGGCTTTAAAGTGGTTGTTTTTTAGCGCAACGCCGCACATTATTTTTATTTTTCAACACTTTTTGTGGCGCTGCTTTGCACTGAAACGAAAAAAAAAGGGAGCTGAACACGAAAACATTCATAAAATATGCATTATGCAATCTAAGCTCGTGTGAGCATTGCTAAATATTTTATGCGCATATATTGTGCAGCACACAGATACACACACATGCAGACAAAACGATTTTATTTATATTGGTAGTTTATTGCTTTGTTTTGCAGCTGAGTGGGTGGGTGTGTGCGTGTGCGAGCGTGTGTGTGTGTGGCTGTGGGTGTGCTTAATCATTAATTTCACAGCCAAAAACAAATTAACAAATTTCTTTATGCCAAAAATATTCCACGCTTGAGCGAAGACAAATGGGCTGAGCTGCGCTCCCTCCGCAAGCAAACTAAAATATGCCAAAGTCAAAGAACAATAAACAAATATTAAATAAGCTTTTAAATAACATGTGCCGTTTAACACATTGAGCTGTGCATATTTGTTGTGCCTGTTTTTCTTACATTTTTTAATGTATTTCTTTTCTGTTGGGGCATCCGCATAAATTTCAACTTAAATTGCGCGCGCAGTAAAAAATGTCACACAGAAATAACAGTTTCCCCATCTCTCTCTCTCTCTCTCTCTCTCTTGTGCTCTCACTGCCTCACTCTCTCCATGCGCCGCCTACTTAGCGCCGCCGTCACTGTGGGTGGCTGTCTCTTTTTTTTATTGCGCGCTGCCTCTCTCTCTCTCTCTCTCCGACTGACTCGCTGAGTTTGCCAATTAGCATTTGTGTGCTGGGTTATGTGATGCTGCGGCCGTTGCGCGTAGTTTATTTTGATTTGCCTAAGCAGTTGGCTTCAAAATGAATTAATTTCAGATTTCGAAACAATTAAATTATGAGCAAAATGTTTGTGCCCATTGCTCTTTGATCTGCTGCCAAATGTCGGAGGCCCCGAAATGTGTATATATGTGTGTGTGTGTGTGTGTGTGCGTGCTCTCTGACTGTTGCCTTTCGTTCATTTCAGTTCCATTCTGGCGTTATGCGTACATCGTTTACGGCTTTTTAATGAGCATTATGTGTCTTTAATTTATGTCTCAATTTTGCGCATATTAAAATCTTTATTTTCACTGTTTTTTTTATATATATGTATATATTTATGCATCCATTTGTCAAGAGATACATATTAAGTATGGAGGATAAACAATGCCATAGTACCATTGTTATACTTTGATATAGATAATAGCCTTAGATATGCTGAGATTAATAAAGCACACAGCTAGTTTTAATTCCCGCTGCTGTTTGTTGATAAGTTCGCTAAGCTTCAATTTAAATTGCTCCGCAATGGAGCCGGAAGTACTTAGGATATCGTGAGCTCACAAAGTTTGTTAAGCAGCTGCAATAACAAGCATAATGCACATATACACCCATACATTTCTACAAACAAACATATATGTACAGATATAAAACTACAAATACCAAATACCCAAGAACTTGTCGTAATGTTCTGGCAACAAGCGCTTTATTAGGAAAACGCACTCCCAGTGCACAGCTGTCACTCGTTCCAGTACATCGCCCATCCCCAGCCCGCCCATCGCACCTAAACCATGCAGTCAGCACAGCAGACTTAATATCTAAAGCAATTTACAGTTATGAAAATAAGAGACATATCCGCAAAACGACAAGCACAGCAGCAGCCACCGCAACAACAATGGAACGAGGCGAGAAACTTCTGCTAACGAAGTAAGTACCCTAGAGGACACTTAAGCGAGCGACCCCAAGCTCAGACCCTTCCTGGCTAGGCGGGCGGGAATAATGTCGCCAACATTTTCCGAAATTACACACAAATGGCCAAATAAAAGGTGCAAAAGTCTGAAATAGTTCCACGGGCCACAGCGAGAGGACAGGCAGCAAGCGCTCACACTTATAATCTGTCCCTCTCTCTCGCTCTTTTACTCACTGCTTGAGTGAGTGAGCGCTGCTGGCGGCCATGTTGGAAAAAGTCACTTGGCAGATTGAGCGCTTGGCGCGGCTCTCAATTTTTGAGCACTTACTTTACAGGCAACTGAGCGACGCTCATTGGCTGCCAGTGTGGGCAGACGCTAGGGGCGTGGCCACATACAGTTGCCTTTGAGTGAGTTCTGCGAACTGAGAGCCAGCGTCAGGGCGTCTGCGCCGTGAGCTGCGCGTGCGGGGTTGCGGTTCATGCGGGTGTCAGAGTGTGGCCAACGAAATGAGGGTTAAATCGCGTGCATAATTTAGCAGTTCATTTCATTCATTTGAGTGCAATGCTCAGACGTGCGCTGCTCAGCTTCAAGCAAAGCTCGTGGCGCGCTGTGCGTATGGGTATGCGTGTGTGTGTGTGGGCGCTGGCGCAGTGGCAACGTGGCAAATATCTACTGCCGTTTACCGCTACAATGACAAGCATTTATGGCAATTAACACTTTAGCTGTTTATATGCTGCTTCCTCTGCTGCTGCTGCTGACTCTGCCTCTGCCTCTGCCGCTGTTTCTGTGACAGCGCAAGCGCTTGTTGTTGTTGATGTTGTTGTTGTTGTTATGGCTGTTGTTGCTTAAGTGGGTCAGCCATTAGCGCACCACCCACAAAACAACAACGGCGAGTGCGAAGCTGGCATTCATTTGCCTAAAATCTAATTGCATTTCATGCAAATCACGTCTTCGGAGCCACTTAGCGCCTTCTTTTTAACACGCTCGCCATTTTGCCAGATTTGCCTGGCCATGTCCGGCATTTCCGCTTTGCGTTTAGTGCAAATTCAATATCGTGCATAATTAATTTGCAATTAGCACGTTCTGTTTTTGTTTTCATTTCACCAGGTTCGCGCACCTCGTGCTGCATGGAAATTTTCTAATTACAAGCTGAATGCAAACTAGTTTTTAGGCTGCTAGCCGCTCGCAATGATGGTTGCTGGGCGCTCGGTAGACTGACTCGTCGGCCGGCGGCAATCTGAACAGCGTTTGGGTTTTTCGCACGTACGAGGCCCAGCCAAATGCGTTGGCATATGAAATGAGCTGCAAATTGATGGAAGAATTAGCGCAGCATATTTGATTTGCATGTAAAAGCCTCGGGCAACAGCCACGATCCTCGGGCAAAAGGACGAGAAATAAATTGATAGATATATACATATATGCATGCTACTATCCGACTTCTTAATAACCTGCAGTGAATGTATATTATATTTGGTATGAAAATAGATAAAATATCACTGCTCGAGCCTAATATATAGCAAAAGTTTCAGCGAAACCATTTTCAATAATAATAACGACTAAGTATATATTTTTATAGTGAATAAAGGAACTAGCTAAGTAGCCGTAATATCTTAAATAAGCTCAACCCAACAAATTTCAAGGTATGAACACAAGAGTGAGTACGTTGCAGAAATATAAATTTTAGACTCTTTTAGTGCCTATACTATATGACTAATTAGCTCATAATTAGCTCTAAGCCTTTAATATTTGTAAAACTATATTGTACATTTATTCACAAAATATTGCTGCAATCGGTTTTATAAGTCCATAAAACCACAAAGCCATAGGCAATTAATTGGAAAGCCGCAATCAAAATTGCAATAAGCTTAGCCAAACACAGCTGCTGCGCACTGGCTCCAACGCCCGATAAACCATTCCCGCCCTCCCATACCGCTGAGTGGAATGCCTCGACTGGCTGACTAATTTATGTATTAACTTTGAACGCTCATTAGTTTAATTAGTCAAACAAATTAACGTGGGGCGCTCGGAAAGTGGAGTGCAAACAACAAAATGGCCGAATAAACAGAAAGGCCAGGCGAAAGAGTGAGAGCGTGGGCGGCATTGAGCGTGTGGCATCTCGCTCGCACCTGGTCAGTGCACATCATTAAATATACAAATATTCAAATATGCAACCAATTCGCACAGTTTAGGCGCGTGAAAATAGCAGAAAATGCGCATAAACAATTCTCGCGAATAAATGGAAAATAATTTAATTAGCCCATAATTACGCATCTGACCACAATTGTAATTTTAATTGCGCTTGTCGCGAGGTCAGCGGCTTTTTGCCGATTATCGATTTTCTTTATGCACATTCGCCTTTTAATTAGCTGTAAATCTTTCGCAGCCTGTTGAAAGCCAACGCTAAGTGCGGGGGCCCAGAGCAGGTGGGCGTAGCTGCTGCCATTGCATGCACTATTTATTTTAACAAGAGCTGCTCATTTAATACATATTTTCACTAATTAAATGAGCGAAAGAGATAGTGACACACTCCCCAATGCGTGAAACGGAGAGAGAGAGAGAGAGAGAACGGGAGATGTAGAGAAAGAGAGAAAGCGAGTGTGATACATATGCAGATGCGGCAGACAGCAATTTTTCGCGTAAAAGTTTCATGTCTATGTAAACAGCGGCTTGTGTGTGTCTGGCGAGCCGCCCAAATCATTCTGAGTGTGTGTGCGTGTGTGTGGTGTACATATGTAACTTTCTACACACAGACACACACACACACAAACACATTGAAACGTCGCCCTCGCACATAGCGTGTGAGTATCCATCGTCTGTTTGAGCGCACTTAAATAATGAATAATGACGAGACAGGCAATTAAAATAATTTGCGGTTTTACCGTGCGTATGCGCATCATTTAATTTTGCATGTAAAAGGGTAAAGCGCTTAATACACTGCCACAAAATGAGGTGTACATTGTAAACGAAATTGCTGTAGCCTACTTTCTGGCTACTCATCGCCAGCGAAGCATCGAAAGCTGCTTAGCTCGATGGCTCGTAAAGTAAACGGAGCAAAACGCACAGCCAATTTGCGCAGTGTGTACCACACGCTCACCCATACATACAATTACACACTTATACACGCATACACATAAATCAGACACTCAGCTTCATCAATGGACCAATTAAAGCGCAGAGCTGCCGCACTGGTGTTGGTAACAAGCATCTTAAAAGTAATTAAAACGAAAATGGCATAACAAGCTGCTCATTAAGAATGCCATCTCCCCTCATTTTGTGGTTAATTATAGAGGAGCGAAGCCGAGCAGCGCTAACGAGCGCCCAGCTCCGCCGGCGTTGGCCACGCAAAAAGCTGAAGCAACGCAAAGTCAACGAAAACAAAGAAACGAGCACAAGAAAAATACGCTTAAAAATGCCAGAAGCCGACTACTGAGTGCCGACGAGGATAGCAGAAGGATCGATGTGCGATGTGCGGAGGAGGGAATGCCGTTGAAGTTCATTAAACAGCATCCTCGCCGTCCTGCGTCCACTTAACGATGTCACTTATACGCCCCATTGTGCGCTCAAACCCGACCATGAGCACGACCAGTAGCCAGCCAAGCAATCAACCAACCAGGCTAGCAGCAGGCTATCCACTTAGTAACCTCGCTCTCTCTCTTTCTCTCTCTCCCTCTGTCTTTCTCTCTCTGTATGCGTACCCCCTCACCTATTTAAAGCCCATGTGGGCCGCTGCTGCGATGCGTATAAACCGCAAATTGGATGCGATATTAAATTGTCTGTGCAAAGCGCATATAAATTTTTGTTCAATTTAAAACATTCTGCAAACTGAGAAGCGAAACACACACACAGACGGGAAGAGGGAGAGAGAGAGATAGAGAAACACAGAGTAAAAGAGCGAGAGTCTAAAAGAGAGCCAGGCAAACATGGGTGGCGGCGGCGTTGTAGTTTGTGTGAGCTGTCTCCCTCTGACCACTTTGAGTTTTACATAGAGCAACAACAAATAGTGTCAACTAGACGTGTTCCAAGGCTAAAAGTCGAGGAGTTGGTTGGCATCTACGGCCCTTTAAGAACTTGTTGTCGCTATTATCGAAGTCGGCTGACAATTGTTACTTACAATTATTAGCAACTAATTAACAAAATGATTAGGCACTAAAAATTACCTCAAATTCAATTAGCCGTTAAAAAAATTGGCAAGTAGAATTGTTGCTTGCGACTTGTTGGCATTGCTTGATGGCCGTTGTTAGCCACAAGAGCACAAAGCATTCATGCATATATGACTAAGAACAAACCAGGCATGAGCAAAGAAACAACAACGCAGGTCCAAAAAAAAAAAACAAAAATGTATAAAACAGCGCGCATTTTAAATATAAAGAGCTGAGATCCATTTCGTAGCCAACGAAGCGCATAAGCAAACAAATTTTGCGCTAAATAATTTGACAATTACTCACATCCTCGAGCGCATATTTGGGTGGCAGTTCAACAGAGTGAAAAAAAGAAACTATGTAAAACTGTGCAGCCGTGTGCGTGAGCGGGAAAGAGAGAATGAGCTGGTAAAGACAGACCCACAGAAAAAGATAGCGTGTCTCCCCTGTTCATGCCGTTTGCTTATGCCGCCCAATGTGGCTAAGACCTAGGAACAGACCATTACGCTTGCTAACGAGCACAAGGCAAATTAAATCATTAGATGCTAGTCGAGATTAGGTCCTGCCGGAGTACAGCAAAAGGAGGAGCCAGGCCACTCAAAACACGAATCACTCAAACTAACTGCTGTGGGCGTGTGCACCACGAGAAGAGAGCAGCAGCAGAGAGCAGGAGCGTAGTGAAAATCCACTCAAAGCAACCACCACCAGCATCACCAGCCGCAGCTGCAGCAGCCAGCAACAACAGAGGCAACGACAGACGCCGCAACAGATTTGTTCACTTTCCATTTAGTTGACTTGCCACGGGCCAGCGGCAGCCACAGCATCTGGACTACCACGCGACTCAAGACTCACTCGACAGCGGGCAGCAACCCTCAAACACTCGTCGAGCAATACCAATGCCATTACCATTACCGTTTCCATTTCCGTTTCAGCCCCGGCTGCGTGTAGAGTGTCGCGCGCGCGGATTACGCTCAAAAGCAGCGCGATAATCGTACAACAACAACAACAAGAACATTAGCAGCGGCAGCATCATTGGCAGCAGCTTCAGATATTGAGAGATACGCGGCGGCATCAGTGACAGTCGATTGACTGCAATCAAGGTGACAACAACACGTCGCGGCAAACAAACTGAGCAAGTGAAGCCAATTGAGGTGAATTGAAGTGAACAAGTGAGCTCCAGTGTTGTGAAGTGACAAGAGACAAGTGCAATAAGCGATATGGTGATGCTGCAGTCGCCAGCGCAAAAGCCCAGCGATAGCATTGGGGCACAGCCCACGGCCGTCGGCGGTCTGATGAGTCCGAATTCGAATCCTGATTCACCCAAGTCAAACACCTCGCCCGAGCTGGCTAATGTGGGCAGCAATGCGGGTGCCGAGGGGGTGTCCGTGTCCAGCAGCGCCTCCAGCGCAGTTACAACCATCAGCGCTCCAGCTGCCAAGTTACCCAAGTTTATATTAGGCGCCAGTGGACAGGCTGCCAAGCAGGAGCAGGATCTGCGCTACTCAATTGAGCGTTTAAAGCAAATGACCAGCGAATCTGGCATGCTCAGTCGCTTGAGTCCAACGCATGAGGATGTAGATAAGGAGAAAAGTAACCACAACAACAACAATAATAATAACAACAACGTTAACAATAACAATAAGAACAATGCACGCCGATCGCAGTCACCGCCAGCGAATGTCGGTGGCTTTCCATTGCAAGCACAACAGCGCAAGCTACTGGAACTGAACGCAGTGCGTCATTTGGCACGACCGGAGCCCTTGCAGCATCCCCATGCGGCATTGCTGCAGCAGCATCCGCATTTGTTGCAGAATCCACAGTTTTTAGCCGCTGCCGCTCAACACCACCACCAACAGCAGCAACAACAGCAGCACATGCACCATCATCACCACCATCCCGTACACCCACATCCACATCACCCAGCAGCCGCTGTGTTTCATCTGCGTGCAACTGCAGCGTTGCCCACTGCCCCTAGCAATGGTAGTGGCACCACTGCACCACCATCGCCCGCTACCTCGCCGCTGTCGCCACCCACATCGCCCAACACAGGCACAGGAAGCAGCCAAACGACACATTCCGAGCCACAAATGGGATCGCCTTTGGCCACCGCAATAACACCAGCAAATCCGTCACATTCCGCGCTCCCAGCACCGCCACAGAATCCACAGCCACAGCCGCCGCCACCACCGCCACAGGCAATGTCTAGCGCATCGCTACAGTTGCACTTGGGTGCTGGTCCACATCCAGTGATGGGCCGCATTAGTCCAACATCCGCCAACGACATGGATCTGGAGCGCATTAAACTGGTGGCAGCGGTTGCCGCGCGCTCCAGTCAAAGTCAAGCGCCCAGTACATCCGCCGCGGCATCGACCAGCTCTTCCTCCGCCTCACCCTCTGGCCGTGACTTAAGTGATTATGGTTTCAGAATACAACTGGGTGGCCTGGCAGCTGCAGCGGCTGCTGCGGCGGCCACATCTCGCCAAATTTCGGCTGCTAATTATGCGCGGAGCGACACCAGCGAAGAGCTGAACGTCGATGGCAACGATGAGGACAGCAACGATGGCTCCGGTTCGCACAGCACACCGTCGGTAAGTCTCTAGCTTGAAAAGGTTTTGCATACGATTTTTCCATGCTTAGATCTCTTTGCCTCCATCTACTTTGCTAAAAATTCAGGTCTGCCCCGTGGATCTGACGCGCTCCGTACCGAATAGTGCCAACAGTGCGGGCACTGCATCCACCAGTGGAGCTAGCGACAGGGAGGCTACCAAGCGTCTGGCTTTCTCCGTGGAGAATATATTGGATCCCAATAAGTTTACGGGCAACAAATTGCCAGCGACAGCGCCACCCTTTGGACATCCGCGTCAGTGGAGCTACGAGCGAGATGAGGATATGCACGAGCATCTGGATGATGAGCACAGCGAGGATATGTCTGGTAAGTGTCTGCCAAGCGTATCTATGCACATATAACTAAAAGCAATACCAGAAAAATAATACCTGTGCCAGTCATTGGTGCTTGATTTGATTGGAATCTAACAGAAAACGGTAACGCACCTTTCCATCTGTATGTGTGTAATGTGTATATATACATATGTATTTATATTGATCAGAGCAGGGCAGAGAAACTGTAAAACGTTTTCGCTTCCACTTGTTATTCCAAACTGCCAACTTTATTCGAGCGCCTTTTTTTGCAGTCCACATGACTGTGTATGCATGAACGTGGGTGTGTGGGCTGTATTTAAACTGCCGCTTGTAGCTTTTGGAATGTTTTGATTTTGACTTTGTTTCTTTTTTGCGGAAATTCCCGCACCCACCGACCAGACATACACGGCTACACGCCCGCACACAGAAGAGGGTAAGCAAAGTTGCCATTTTGAACGAGCAGAGATTTTGTGTTGCCAGCTTTCAGGCGCAAGTCACGTACACACAGCCAAATTGGGTGTACGGTGTGGGTGTGGGTGTGTGTGTATGTTGGTACTATGAAAGCATTTATATTTCGAGTATATTCACCGGGTAAACAAATGCGGCAACAATGCGAGAGATGTATAAAACTTGTTTAGACTGAGAGCTTCACTCATATTCAAGTGGGGATTTTGCATGGAATTTGTTTTAATTGATTGATTGATGTTTTAATTGGGAAAAGCAATTGCTCTGTGGAATTTTTCGATATTTCTTTTTGCCAGCTTTTATGCTGGCCATGTATTCGGGCGCTCTCTTTTTTTAATTTTCTTCTTCTTATTTTTCTCTTGCTAGCTGTTGGCTAACATTTTGCTGAAAATTAATTGATTTTCATGCTTGGCTCGTTGCAAAGAAAATGCTCAAATAAAAATTTGCAAATTTGATTGAAGTTGTTGTGGTGAGCTCGGCAATAAGAGGCATGGGGAAGTAGAGCATCTGCAGACCAGGACTGCTAAGCTGATGCAAAGCGCAAAAATAAACGATAGTCGCAAAGTTGGTGGGGTGTGTGGAAAGGGAGGCATCCTGTATTATGCTCGTGGGGCAAAGTCAAGTTTTGCAATTGGGAAACGGTTTGTTTAAACACTGGTCGTGATTTGATTATGATTGAAGGTTGGGCATATTGAATTTGAATTACGATTAAGAAGTTATAAGTTGTGGGTGGGAATTAGCTTAAAATAAGGTGAGCAATCTTGCAATTGAGATAAGCTCATTGTTACTTTGTCTAATCGAGTTCTGGACAAATGGTTATAACTATTGCCTCTATTAAAAAGTATTAAAATTGAATTGCATAGCTACCAAACATATAAGAAAGGAAAATAAAACCAGTGCTAAATGAATCCATCTAAGTAAATTGCGTATATTGTATTATGACTTTAATCGAGATTGATTGACTATAGATTATGTTATAGATTGAGTAATAGATTGAAAGTAAAATCATAGATTCTTATAAAAGTAATTGAGCTCAATCAGACTGAACTAAATGCATAAGATTAACTGCTTTTCCTTAATCAATAATATATAGCGCCCAATATCGTCAGCCATATCAGACAATTACCAGCCAGTCATTCAGCTCTTCTAAGAGTGTAAGTTGCACTCACATTCACACAAGCATTGATACTCGCACCATCCCATGTGCACACACACACAAACAAGCCACTCGCTTTATTGGCCACTTCGGTAAGCGCTTATGTACAAAATTATAAACAGTGAAAATGGCGGAGACCACATCAACAACAGCAATAACAACGGCTGCAGCAACAACATCATTATCACCAACAAATAATCGGCCATTGCTGCTGCTGCTGCTCTTTATTGTTGTTGTTGCTGTTGTTGTTGTTGCTGGCAGTTTGTGTGACTGTTTGCATTTGTGTTTGTGTTAATAAAACACAATTAACTTCATCAATGGCGCTGGGTGCGGAGGTGGTTGCTGCTGGCTGTGGCGTCCCAGTACTCGAACATAACTGCTAATAAAACAGACTGAATGACCGCACCAACGACCCCAAGCGGCGGCAACAACACAGGACAACAGGAGAGGATAGACCGAGCAGGATAATGATGCTGGCAATGATTATGTTGCTGTTCGTGCTCGTGTTATTGTTGCTGGCAGTTTATTCAGTCTGTTGAAGTTTACAGCAGAGGGACAGCATACAGTCGGGCAGGCTGTTCACATTACGCATACGCAGGGTTTGCGGCCTGTGATCCAACAATTGTTCGCTGCTCGTTGCTTGGTGATGCTGTAGTCATTAATTAGCAAGGTACTTAATTACCGCACATTCATTAGCCGCTTCAATGGCTCTGTCCAGGACACACACATACACATTTACAGCTTTAAAGCACCTCCCGTTCCGACACTTAATTTTATGGCATGGTAGGTGCTAATGTTGCTGCTGGTCGCTTCAGTTTATATTAGCGTAATTATGCGGCCTTTTGTCTTGGCAACTAATTAGATTTTATGACACTTCATACAGGCCTTCCCTTCCCCTCTTTTGCTTTATCGGATCACACTGCATGCATTGTGTGCATGGCATTTAATAATTCATAAATATTACGCATACGCTGCATTTGTCAGATTGTCAGCATGCAATTCTCTAAGGCGCCATTCATCGTTGCCGGTCGCTAGGCGCACACCAATTTGCATTTCATTTAAAATGCAAAACAAAACTGAGCCAAAAGCATACAACTAGCAAATGCACTAAAAGCAGCGTTGAAAGCCACAAAACAAAACACATACACTTATGTACATACACAATAACAGATCGGGTGGGGTGGAGAAAATAAAAAACAACATGGATAGTAGCATGGATGGCCGCATACACTCTCCAATCCTGCATTATGCTCGGGCTCGGGCAGCACCAGAAATTCGCCCCAAAAGTCATATGAAAAAACATGCGATAACTAAGTGGGCGCACAGAGCATGGCTGGCACCAGGGGTGCGGGTGCGGGGTGCTCGTCCTAGGGTTGGGTCGAATAAAATGGTTATGTGGCAACATTTAAATGTGGGTGGCCATGCCCTGGCAGCAAGAATCAGGGGAGCGAATCTGCTGGCAACCAACCCCCGAAAAAGTAAAATGGCTGCGAAAACTTTTATTCTTTTCAGCACTCAATTTTGCGCTCAGTCGTGCGCTCTCGCTCGAACCCACGCAAAATGCAATGCCAATGCCAATGCATCTATATATAAATATATATATATATATATATATATATATGTATGTATATAAATATACATATACGTACATAGCAGACTTTGTATCCATGAGTTGGTGTATACTGCTGGTCCTGCGGCTGGTCGTATTCCTGGCGCCCTGGGGAACCTTGCAGATTTGTGTGCGTGTCTGTGAATTCTCTAAAGTTAGGCGACAATTTCCGTAGCCCCGGCACGGTTTTTTATATCCGTCATCAGCAACTCATTTATTATTTTATGAAAATGGCAAAATGAGACGACAAATGCTCCCCGGGGTCGCATTGGCCAAGCGTATGCGATTATAATGATTGCGACAATGAAGCCCCCTGAAATGCCGTGCTGGAACCCAAATTTAAAAGCTATTTTGTAAAAGCTCTCAGCCGAGTATTTGTCTGTGCGTGTGTATGTTGGTAAATTATAACGATGGTTGTGGTAATTAACACTCGGATTTCATAATTAAGTTTATGGCTTCAAGTGTACGTTGTCGTGCATGTTTATTTACTTTTTGCATATACCTTTACAAAGGATACAACAGCTCTCATATGCTGCTCGTAACGTATACGAAAAGAAGCTTCTGAGACAAAGAGTAGATCAACATGAAATTCGCCAATCCCTTATATTATATTTTACATTCTACCCTCTTTTAATCGTAGCCCATTTATAAGAGTATCACTGCTTCGGTTGTTGAGAATAGTTTTTAATATCCTTTCAGTATACTGTTTGTCTCTCTCGCTTTCTCTTTAATTTAAATTGTTGTTGTTAAACTCAAAGGGTTGTCGAGTTTGGCTTTTAAATTGCACCATCGAGGCTCCCTGTGTGTGTGCTAATGTATGAGTGATTTCCTGTGTGTTGGTAAATGAGCCTTGTCTGTGCGCTTTTTTATACGTCACTTTATCTTCGACGCGCCATATCATCAAAATTGCTTATGAAGTGCTTTTGGCATTATTATAATTAACTGCAGTAACTTTACAACTGGTGCATATGGAATGCGACTGATAAGAAAGAGAGAGCCGTAAATGAAATTGGTGTTGTTAAAACGAAGGGGGATCTGAGAGGAAATTTTTTAATGACCAAATACTAAGTCAGGAATAAAAATGATTGTATTTATAATCACGTATGCTTGAATAGATTTTTGAGAGATTTTGCAAATTTGACTTTCATTTCCAAGTATTTTATCAATAGTGAACTTCAATTGAACTGTAATTAACATCTGACATCCAAATTAAAGAAGCTTACAAGGAATGTAATATTTAAATGTGAAATATGATGAGTATAAGAATTAAATCATTATAATATTCCATATTATGGATAAAAATGTAGCTTCCATTGAACGGTATTTAAAATCTTTGAACATATCAAACGTTTGTGCTGCCCCTTCAACTTTTCGGCTGCCAGACAGCGCGCATACGCCATGTTGCACTGCACAGACGGTTAGTTACCCTAATTAGACCCCGCCATCACGGACTTCACTTCCGCCTCCACGGATTGCAGCTGGTGGCTGCAGCGCTTATTAACCAGCTGCGGTTGCGGCTGACTGTTTATGGGGCGCAAACACCCTTTCGGAGGAGTACACAAAACCCGCACCGGTCCCCGTACCCCACCGGTTTACTCTGTCTGCGGACCTTTCGACTTTTTCGCGTTTGTTTGCCAACGCATTAAACGTCTGATGGAGCAGCGCCCCACGGGGCTGTTAATTCAATTGACTCAAACCAATTGTGGTCAGGAGCAGTCGTCGGAGCAGTTCAATGGATATTGATGAGATATTCGGGCATCTAATGTGCCATTAATGCATATCAAAGTGCCTGCAAACACTCCACAGCCCATTACCAGTGCGTCAGGCGACATGCGAGTCATTTGCATTTGAAAGGACAAACTCCACACAACGCCGGACAACGCCGACGGCTAGCAAAATCGTTAAATATTAAATGAAGCGTTCATGTTAATTTTCTGTTTAATTGGCGCGCTGTCTGTGGCGCTCTTTTTGATAGCGACAGCCAGGCTAATTACATGCAAACATGGCCAATCATGTTGACCAATTACCAGGCGCATGCATTTTGCAGCGCAATTTGCCCTGGACAGGACTGCTTGCTGCTCCTTCCCACTATAATACAGCCAGTCGGGCTCTTTCATGGCAGTTGACGGTTTTGAAATAATTCAGCAAGCGGCTGTTTTGTAGTTAGGTGAGATATTGTGGCCTAGCCTGAAAACGTGTCGTCTTATTTTATGCAAGAAAACGTTTTGGGAGTTGGTTTTTAGTCGTTGTCAAGCTAATTAAACATCAACTTTTATTCCTATCGATTACATAGAGATGGCTTGCATAAGCTAATGCAATCAGTTGACGAAAAACATTCTTACCTATGCCAAAAGGCTAGTCCAGACAGCTCAACTGGGTAATCAATATGCCGTGGGTCGGGAGTTGAACAGTGGGCTCAGTTGTAACCTTCTAAACAGTGGGCGCGTTAATTGAAATTCGATTACCGCAACATTACGAATAGTTACCCAGCCATTGCACGTTTTGGACGTCTCCGCCCATATTCACATGTGCGTCAACATGTGCCCAAGATTCCAATTAATTCACAATGCTAGGACCGATGCGAGGTGATTGATTTCAGCTTGCGAATCTACCACTGGCCCTGGGGCATACGCGCTGTCAGTCAATTGATTGATGATGCTCTTGGCTTATGCAAAAAAACTATCTTGTATTTGATTTGCTCCTCTGCTTGCAGCTCAGGATCTAAATGACATGGATCAGGACGATATGTGCGACGATGGCAGCGACATAGACGATCCCAGCAGCGAAACTGATTCCAAGAAAGGCGGCAGTCGCAATGGCGATGGCAAGTCCGGCAGTGGCAGCGGTGGTGGTGGCTCCAAGCCGCGACGTGCACGCACCGCCTTCACCTACGAGCAGCTGGTTTCTCTGGAGAATAAGTTCAAGACGACGCGCTACTTAAGCGTGTGTGAGCGTTTGAACTTGGCCCTCAGCCTGAGCCTGACTGAAACGCAGGTGAGAATGGGCCTTGACTGGGGCTGCTGGCAATATGCTGAGGTTCTTCGTATTTGCAGGTCAAAATCTGGTTCCAGAATCGACGTACAAAGTGGAAAAAACAAAACCCAGGAATGGACGTGAACAGCCCTACCTTGCCGCCACCCGCTGGTGGCTCCTTTGGACCTGGCGCCTACGCCAGTAGTCTGCTCTATCCGCACGCCGTGCCCTATCCGCCGTACGGCCCATATTTTCATCCCCTGGGCGCGCACCACTTGAGCCACTCGCACTCATAAAATTGCAAGATGCAACAGCGTTTGCTGCAACTCTTCGAAAAGCGTACCAAGGGTGCAGGCGCAGAGGCTCGGGCAGGCCCGGGAGCCAATGCATTGTAAATATGAAACCGCTTTAAATGTTGTTTAGTCTCGCCTGTACATAATTCTTGTACAAATACCTATAAAGCATATTTTAGCGCTTGAATTGATTACAGCCAACGAAGCCCAAAGATTTTGTCGACATATCTAGCATTATAACTATGAGTATGTAATTACTGTAACTATTTACTTTTGAGTATGTAATTATTATAACTAAGTACTTATGAGTATGCAATTTATTAGCATTTAAGTGCAAGCGAAATCAAAAATCAAAAACACAAACCTAAAATGGCGTTAATATAAAATTAAAAAAAAAAAAAACATTTTAAAAATTACCAAAAAGAAATAAAACAGAAATAATATATATATGTATATATGAGGAGGGGTTTTTGGTATTTAAATGCGTTTGCATTAGCAGAGGGCAAAAAACAATTTATCGCTGTGACGCACACAGATAAACGGAGCAGACTGATTGCCTAACAGACGGAGTGACATACTGGAAGGACTCTCTGGCAGGCGTGTGAAATGACAGGACAACAATGCTAAGTCAAGTGTAAAATTTTAAATTTGCTTCTCATTTGCTGCGTGCGGCTCAAGCACTCACACACACTCGCAGCTATTCAATTATGTGGCAAACGAATACGAAATATCTTAATCCGATTTGTGTGATACAATGCCGGGCATATATTGCGCCCATGGTCGGGGCGAAGTTGTCAAAACAGAGACAACCAAATGAATAAATTCACGGGCATTCACACCTCACGCCCATTGATATTATAATAACTACTCCCTGGCAGCCGGGCCGGAGCAGTGCTTCTTAGTGCTGTACCCGCTTTTGGTGGCCAGCATAATTGAAACAGAAATCCATGCATGGCCAGCTCCAGGAGCAGCCACTGAGCCGGACGGACAGGCGGATGCGGATTGACTACGAGTGCCGTTGACAGCCACGGCAGACAAACAAACAAAACAAACGGAGTCACGGCGGAAATCCTTTAATATCTATTACGCCACCGCGCCCAGTACGCTGAGCTCTGTGTGAAAAGCCACGCGACACGCGCCGCGTATTCCGCGTGCATTGGCTGTAAAAATTTCGCACATTTGATTGCATTTGCGGGCGGCGACTGCTTGCCCGTATCCGAAGGAAGGATGTGCCTAACTTTTTTCTTTACGCTAAGGCACATTTGCATAAATAATTTATTAAAAATTTGCTTTTACATTTGTTTTAAGCTTTGCTTAAGTACTTTGCAATTAGTCGCACAAATCCTGTTTGATGCACACCCTCATATGCATATTATGCATGAACCATGTGTGTGTGTGTGGGTGTGTGAGTGTCTATGTGTATATATGCGTTAATTTCTGTAAATGTAAGCCACTAAATTATTCAGTTGCAGACATCCTAGCGTATTTCGCACTAAATTCTCTAAAATGCGAATGCGCACAAACGAGCTCAATTTGCATACAATTAAATGCAAATGTGGGAGAACAAATTTATGGTGCGACTAGAGTTTAGTTTATTCGTTTGCCCAGTTAAAAGTGAATAGGGCTTTTGTTAGATAATGACATAAAATAATAAAACATATTCCTTTTCTGTTATTTTTTTTTGAAGATAATCTTGCAGGACTAAAAAAATTTTGATAAGACGAAGGTCGAAAGTCCTTATACTTATAAGATTTTAAACTAGTTAGTGAGAAAGTCAGCTTAAAGGTAAATCCTTCAGATTCTAAGACATTAGTCTAGTTAATGTGAAATTTCGCCCAACGATCTTGAAATCATTTAAAAAATGCAAACTAGTATGTTTTTTTATTCCTTTTAGTTTTCTTGGCCGAGTTTTAATTTCTGATCATTACAATCACCCTTTAAACTCCCCGGAATAGCCCACTAAATACAATTTATTGTAATATGTCGCATTCACGCTCAAAAACATCTCCTCACCCACAGACAAATCAGTGACGCGATAAATTAACGAGACGCCTGCCCACTTAGCGTTCCCCGTATATTTACTCTTAGCCTAGCCCTTGTCCTGGACGGCGAACGCCCAAACGCAAATCCAAGACAATTACTTTCCAATAAGCGCCATAATAAAGCAAATCTCATTTTAAGCATTTTGCACCACCAACAGCCACAACAACAACTACTACTATGGAAAGAGCTGGCAGCCAGAAACACTTGGTTCCGGCGAAACTCGTTGCAGAATCAAAACGCGACACTCACGCAATTAAGTTGTTTTGCTCGAGCTTGTCTCTGCTTCTCGCTCTCCCATTAACTCTCTCTCTCCCTCTCTCTCTCTCTTTCTCTCTCTCCCTCTCTCTTTTTGAGTGTTTTGGGTCTTTTGCCTAAACTACTTTGAATTTTATTTTATAGGACTTGTTTTGGAATCCAATTTGTTTCCTTCATATTATATATACATTTTTTGTTGCTTTGTTTACGTATTTTACGAGAACCTTTTTTTGCGCCTGAATTGCTGCAGATTACGCATACTTCATTCTGTGTGTGTGTGTGTGTTTGTGTGTGTTGGCAGCATGAGCAACACTTAATCTGCACCATTGACTTTTCTGCAGTCCGCCCCTCATGCGTGTTTTGTCACATCCAAACTCAGTCATGCCCTCTCATCCCTTTGGCGCTCTCCCCTCTCTTTGAATCCAGTAAATTTTATGCGTATATTTAGTTTGCTGTGCTTATCAGCGCAGCTTTATCGAAACTTATTGTGTTTGTTTAATTGAATTTGGATTGCCGCGCTGCGACTGCAAAGAGCTCGACGACGCTGACGACAATTTCGCGTCTGAGTGCGTGCCGGAGACGCTGACGGCGGGCAGATAAACCAGAATGGAGCAATGGAGTGAATCTCGCTTGGTTGCCAAGCGGCAAGAGGAATATCTAATTGGGAGTGGTAGATCAACTCCAGTCTTAGTTTAGTTCATTTAGTTCGCTATTTGTGGCTGACAGCGACTTTCGCGGCAATTAAAATTTAACTGGCGTGCCACGCCCATACGCCCTAACGCACAACCAAATGCTTGCATATGTGTGCCCATATAAATTATGACCAGAGCTTGACATAAACAAGCTCCCAAGAGGCACTTTGGCCAGGCTATATGACAGATTTGCCCAGCGTATTTGATGAAGAGCAGGAGAATGAGGGTAGGCAACACGCTAAAGTGTCACCGGGGAGCCGGCCGCCTGCCACATGTGTCTTGAGTCAAGCGCCGCCACGGAGCTACCGGGGTGGTATAGTTGCCATTGTTGTTTGCAAGCGAATCACATTTTGATGATTGTCAATGTGACTTTAATACCATTTTTCAACTTGACACGCGCGTGGGACTCTCAGCAGCCAGCTACCCAAATGAGGACGAGACTGAGACTAGGGCTGAGTCTGAGGGGTTGCGCTCGGCACGTGCATTCACGGAGCTGTGTGATAAGAAAAAGGGCTATGACCAGGGCCAAAACTGTGTCAGGCAGAGAACGCAATGCTGACATCTGTGGATTAAATTGCAATTTGTGCTCATGTAGAATTGAAGCTTGCAAAGAACTTCGATGTAACACTTTTTCATTGTTGGCACGAAATTTAGTGCGGCAATAATGTTGTTGCTGCCACACAATTGCTATTAGTATTTGAAATGGGCAATAAAACTGTAAACGACCTTTGTGCTGAAAATTACATAAAATATTTTAATGGTCGATTAACTGAGAGAGAGAGAGAGAGAGAGAGAGAAAGAGAGAGAGAGAGAGCGAGAGAGGGAGAGAGAGATAGACAGAATGGGGACTTAATAAGAGAGGTAGTTAAGGGATCGCTACTTATATAAATTTCAAATATTATAGGGGCTATTGGCCCCATTAGCTTTTTGGTTAAGCGGCACGAGGCCAAAGGAACGCTTTGCACCAACTCGTAATTCATCATCGTTTAGCTAAGCTCATCTAATGCCACGCCCAGCTACCTGTCAAGTGGCAGGCCCAACAAGGCGCCGAGAAAAGCATTGCGAATTCAACGTAAATTAAACGCGTGTCCGTGACTCGTCATCTGCCCAAATAATTCGCAGTTAATTCTCCGGCAAGCGCAACGAAATGGGGCACAAAGCCAAACCGCGCTTCGACAATGGGAGCTGTGCCTTTTTATTTGGTGAGAAAACATTTACGCACTAATTTCTGTGCAGCGCGGGGTAGCAAACGGCCAGGCTGAATGGCATTCGAGCCACATTACCAGACCAGTTGCATGCCAATTGGTTTGCAATTTGGCGTGCTTAGCGGCGAGGGTTGGGTGGAGTGAGCGCTGGCAGGAGCGAAAGGCAGCCCCGGGTTGCTTTAGCCACAAATAGCGCACGCGTAACGTCCAACACGTGCCTCAATTACGCGGTTAAATGCATTCAAATTGAGTTGTTTATACTGTGGGCGTGCGCTGGCGGCGGGCGGCGGTCAATTGGGAGCGGCTTGCTGTTGAAGCATACTTAGATGCGCGCCGCTGGCAAATCAGTTACAGTTACTGTTGTTGTTGCTTGGAGCAAACGTGGCACGCGGCCGGGCATTGTTCGCAAATTTGGAAAAGTGTTGCTGCCGAATCTGAGCCCCCCCCTGGGTCACCCGTTAACAGCGTTGTCAGCTACAAACATAAAACTATCAACATTCGAGTGGGTGTGGTTGGGAGTGTGAGTAGATTGTTTATGTCATTGCTACCCCTTGCTGTAAATCCGCTTATGAGTGTCTCATATTTAAGCCGACATTACACGCAAATCAAAACAAAGGCAGCCACAATTAAAGGCAACCAGACAGCGACTGTCTGCCCCCTCCCCATCTCCTTATCCTTTGTCGTTTGTTGAATTTGCAGCTGAAAGTTTTTGGCTAACAAAAACAAAAACAAACTGCGAGAGCAGACAGCAAACAAACTACTGTAATTATAAGTGAAGCCATTTCGAGCAATTATAACGTGAAAGTTGGGCAAGAGGTGGCTAAGACAAGGACTACAGGCGTTCTGCCTCATTTTGGCTTTGAAGACGTTTACAAATGTATTTGCTGGTAGCTGCTGTCGAGTGGGAATACGAATTGGTTGCAAGCACAGAGTACCGTAGATACACCAGCTGCTCTTCTGCTCTGACTCAATCAGAAAGTTTATGCTACATTTGGCAAAGACATCCTCAAGGGTTCATAGCTATGAGTATAGCCTATTTATTCATTATAGTCCCAAAACCAACTCATTACTGGCTGGCCAGGCAACACAATTACTGACTAACAACAGCATCATGTCCGCTTGCCCAAAACCTCCCACTTCCCATCCCCTGGTTCTCAATGACGCTTAGCGATTGCACCTTTCATGTCTCGGTTTCATTTGTTGCGCTAGATTTTTCTCAATCACACACGGGCACCCAGGGGACTGGCACAGAACTAGTTCAATCCCGCAAACAAATGCTAGACAGACAAAGAGAGCTGTGGCCTCTCCTACTCCTCCTCTTCCTCCACTTCATCCTCCTATCATCTGTCCTGCCTTGTGGCTGTTTACCTAGTCGAGCACTTCAAATAAACTAAGCAGCTAGACGCAAATAAATAGGCGTTTGTTCAGCAAGTGGCGCTCAGGACAGTTGCAAATGTCTTTGGTTTCGTGTCCTGCGCGTAATGAGCAAATTTGTTTTCATATAAACCAGACAACGACTAAGCTCAGGGTGGCCTTTACTTGGCAGTTTTAAAATGAGCAGCCCAAAAAGCTACTACCTAATTATCAGCTACCAACACAGCATGCGGTATACTTAGAGCTCAGCGCTCTTTATATCAACAATATGCGCACTCTTAAGTATACACTTGGAAAAATGTCAATTGCCATTTTACTCGAACAGTTTTCAAAATGTAAAATACTTTAAATAAGAAATTTTCATACCTGAAAAAGTAATAAGGAAAAATAAGATTCAATTTCTTTTGTAAATATTATTATTATCTAGTTGTGCATGTATTTGTATATATGAACCTTTAGATATATAACTCCTTGATTGATTTTCCATTTTTTATTAATTTTGAACAAGTTTCGGCTTAGTATACAAGTTTCATCTTGTTAATACTAGTACTTTTCTTTTGGTGTACATATCTATCTTTATTGATATATCCATTTTCCAGTCAAATAATTTTGACTTATGAAGCCGCGAGCTGCTGCTGCTTCTGCTGCTGCTTTGTTCGCGGGCTCAGTTAATGTGCTCGTTAAATCTTTACGCTGACAGGAAATGAGCAAAAGGGCGCAACACCTGCGACTTTGCAAATAAAATGCTCGCATGTGGTCGTTATGACAATTCAGCGCATCCATTTGATTTGACAAAATTGCCAAATAATTGGCGTTGGCTGCTAACTGGCAACCCCTAGAATTATGGCTGCACTTCGTGTAGTTTGCGAGTGTGGAACGTTGCCAGGACTATTATCCTGGCGCTGGTAATGTGCAAGCCGTTGCTAATTAGTACATGGGTTTTTGGTCATCACGTCTATTGGTTTTTCATGCAGTCGTTAAACGCAGTTACGACCGAGAATTTGCCGTGTGCGGCGTGAAATTGTCAGCGTGGAAAATGTAACCCTTACTTTGGGCGGGCATGGGACAGGCAATAGGTAAGACTTTAGCTCTAGCCTTTTACTCGAGCGCACGCAATTCAATTTTAAACTAACAACTTAATCCTTTATTCAATTTGAAACCCATTAAAAGGACATTGCTTATCCTTTTAAGTGAATGCAAACAGCTTTTAATGTAAATAAGAAAACGAGATCGATGCCGTTTGCCGTTTGCCAATCTCTCAGAAGCTCCCACCGGACGCTCAGCCAGAAGCCCGTTGCCAGGGCAAAAGAAAATTAAAATGCAGCCTGTTACCGGTTCGCTCTTGGCCAAACGGCCAATTGACATTTGCAACCGCACTTAAGGCCAACAGATGCGGCTCCTGTCGATGCTATCGATGCTTCAGATACTTTCGATGCTGATGCTGAAGCTGTCGATGCTTGCCAGTTGTTTGAGCCACTCGAAACAAATCGAACTGTGTGCGACTGAATGCCATTTGAATATTTCATGCTGTTGTGGTGCAAAATTTTAAATCGACTCAAGTCAAGTGTGCGGATGCCGAAATCAATCTCGTTTGTGTAGCAACCAAATTAACATAGTCAAGGCGGGGCAGGGCTATGCGAACGGAAGGCATCAGCTGTAAGCCACTTGCCACAGAGTCAGTTGCATTTGTCGATTTTGTCTACTTAGAGCCCTGTCAGCTTCTCTTTGCCCACATCCCTGGCCCCATTCTACTTAGTTACACTTGGCTTTGTCTTTCTGCTTTTTAATACCTACGAGTTTACTTTTTTAAATGTATTTTATATCTGATTCTGGTAACGCACCACCAAGGCAGCCACTTCTGATGAGGACTAAGTAGAGTTTGGGAAATACACCATGTGCACTCACGTAGTATAATTTACCCTCAACACGGCGCAAGGAAGTACAATAAAAACTGGAAACTTAGCTGCAACTTTTTTCCTATGTTCCTTTTTTTATTTTCTTTCTCTGTTTGGTGTTGGCCCAGTGTGTCCTTTTTTGATTGCCTTTTGTTTTTGCTGTCTTGCTATTGTTGTTGCCTATAATGGGTGATGCGAGATCTGAGTATAGCTCAAAGCCCTAAGGAAATTCGTGTGTCAAGTGCTTTGTAGCATATTTTAAAGATTAGATTCCTTTAGTTTAACTTACCAAAATGGTCAGCATAAATGTATTTGGTTGCGTCTGGCAGCGGAGACTAGGTAAACGAGCAATGATCACAAATAATCCCAGATATATTGATTATATATGTGAGCATATGATCTAGAGCTGACATTATTATTTTACTGCCAGCTCATGTCCGTGCCAAGCTGCATAAACAACAATATTTGAGCACGCGTCAGAGACGTAAGCAAACAAAAGTCGAGGCAACCACTTGAGCTGCCACTTGAGCGGAGGAGGTTGACAGATTTTAGTATTGAGCAAACAAACTTCAAAGGGTGCAAAAATGTCAGCGAGTCAATGCTGAGCAAACAAATAAATGTAATTACACTGAAATTACAAAATTCTTAAACGAAAATTAGTTGTTCTATGTCGTCCCTGAAGGTCCTAAGGCGCCCACTTATACGAATTTAAAAATGTTACTCAACGGCAAAGTGAAGTAAAAGGCAGACTTTCTTTGTGGCTTATGCCCACTTATCCCTGTCGCAGCTGGCGTACAGGACACGGCACACTGGACACAGGACACAGAATACAGTAAACCGGGCACTAATAAGTGGTCGGTCAATAGGGAGGCGCTGAGTTTGGGCTTTAACATGCTCCAAGCTACCTTCTTATCTATAAATACCCATAAACCACTGCACAAAACATTCGTCCTTTTTGCCACATTCCTTCTCTTTCATTAGAACCCGAATTTCAACACATTTGCGCGCATAATCCCTTAAGGCTCTTTAAACTTTACACACTTTTAGACGTTGTCCCCCAACTCTCCCTCGGTTGGCCCAAAAAACATGGCGAAATGTGCCGAAAAAAATCAAAATAATCCTTTTTTTCTGCCATGCGGCAGCTGGAAAAAAAGAAAAGGTTAAAACATCAAGACTAAAAGGCGCATGCATTATGAAGGGTCTTGAGTTTTAATTGAGTGTGTGCCGCTGGGTGGGTGTCCAATAAAAAAGCACAGCAGCAACAACAACAACAAAGTTGCTGCAAACTGTAATAAAACAATTTGCCATTTGACGCATGGCTGCGGCCTCCAAAAAAGGCTTTACAACTGTACAACTGTCCACTGGGCAGGTCGCCAGCTCATGTGTGTTTGTGCCCAATTAGAGTTGCAGTAGCGGTCACTTCAAGGACATTGGACTCGCAGGACTAAGGCTGACGCAAAAGTTTTTGGGTGAGCAAACTTTTCGTTTCACGCCTCAAGTATGAGTAATTGATTCATTTATGCTACTAATTGCAAATAAGAAAAAGATAGAGAGAGAGAGGGAGTCAGAGGTCTGTTAGCACTCAGATCCTCCCTCACCCGAGTTCGCAAGTAATATGCTAATTAGCAGCTTAGGCTCATTTTTCAATTAAGGCTGCAAACTTTTTCCAAAGTAGTCAACTTAATTAATTAATGGCAAAACAATTGCATGCGGCAGCTGAGTCAGAGATGCAATAGAATCTGAATTCAAAATATTCCATAGTGGAGGTTAAGCTCTTTATATTTAATTGCTCTCTTTGATTCCAAGAAATTGCAATATAATTCCAAGAAATAATATAATATATAATTGATGGCAAGCGGAGAAAGTTTAATAGTTCTAGGAAAAACGACACAAGGTGTGTTTGTACGTATATGTATGTACATGTATCTTTTTGTCTGTATGTGCATTATGTTATTTTCATTTACCAAACGCGTAAATTAAATAAACCATATTATCAAATATGTAATTAAATTTAAGAAAGACTAACAACTTTCGATTATATGTACTATATTAACAACTCTTAATAAAATGTCTTACTATTTTAACATTATCTCTCTTTCTCTGTCGCTCCCATTCCCTGCTCTTCTTAAAACTCGATCTCTACTTCTTTTGATTTTTATTGATTTGTATTTATAAAAGTCTGTCTTTCTACTAGTAATGGATTTATGGGAACGATAAAAATGTTGGTTGTTCAAAGATTTGTATTAAGCTAATAGTATAACTGTATGTGGTATTTGTAGTAAGCCTGGAAGACGTCTGCCTCAGAGCAGTTAAAATACTTACGTAGGCTATAAGGAAAAACACAACAGCTGTTTAAATGCCATATGTTTGGACAACTCAGACCTGGACACGGATTAACGACTAGTTATATAACCAGGACATATGTTTAAAGTCATAAAATTGTCTAAATGTGGTATAATGATGCCCAAATATGATATGACACCAAAACTATATCTTTAAATCGGCTGGATACGCATATACATATATGGTCAACTAGCCGTCACCTTTATATCTCATATTGATCATGTATATTTGTTGTTTCTCATACATATTTTCAAATTAAAAGGCCGCAATTACTTGCGTAAATAAGGTTTTAGAATACGACAGAGCATAAAAAATAAATGTAACTCGAGCCGCTTGGGTTGCCTGTTAAAAGAAGCCGCCAACAGGAACAGTGTCACATAATTGCGTCGCCATTTGCTACGCCGCATCCTAATCGCAATCCGAGGCTGGGCGGGCGCGTCTGTAATAGGAACCGCAATTTATACACGGCACGGCAAATTATGAAAATTTGTTATGGACCGGCGGAGACTGCGGGCAACTGCGATACGACAATACTCACAAGTCAATTAAATAAACAAGTCGCAAGGATTTCGCTTATAATGGCCCACCAACTACCTACCATCCACCAACACCCAACAGCGACGATTGATTTATCAGCCGACAATTTGGCGTGCAAACAAACCAAACGCGCTGTAAAATGATCCATTCCCTGGCCGGAGGCATGCGGCACGTTGGAGCCTTGGCTGGCGCTTATATTGTTGACAGCTCGTCAGCTAATTACACGCCACAATAAGTTTAATAACTTTGGAACCGGCTCGACTTGAGCCTGTTGTTGGTATTGCCGGCATCAACACTTCGCCACGATAAACATTTTAATTAACTCGAGTCGAAGTGGGCCAATGGCGGCTCTGGAGCTAGGACTGGGGTGGCTGCTCAAGTGCGTCAGGTTTGGCCCAAGCTTATGACTACTTAACGCCTTCTCATTTCACACTTGACACCCGGCGCTTGCCGCTTGCCACTTGGCAGTCCCCGCTGTCCCCATAATCGATATCAGCCTTCAGCGCAAAGTGGCAAACAATGTTTCATAATTTTAGTGCCTCTGCCTGGCGGCGTTGCTTCCGCTCTGTCCTGGCTGACTGACTGCTGGCTGCTGGCTGCTGCTTCTCCACTTCCGGCAGCGTTGCAATGCTTTTTTTCAGGCAATTTATGACGCATAAATAAACAGAATTTGAAACTATGCACAGGCAACGTTGGCAACACGCTAAAAAACAACGCTCAAACTCATTAATTTAAACGAGATTTGACGTGCGCTTTGATAAAGCCGCAATTTATATTCGCTAGCCTCCTATTGGTAGGAAGCTGAGAATGGAAACAGGAGCTCAAAATGGATACTCGAGTTGGGGGCATAGAGCCAACCAGCAATTGCCTCGTTTAGTTGGAAAACAATGGCGGGCTTAGTATACTCTGGCGTAAAAAATATGACTAGCCAAATTACTGCACTGAGAGAAATCCATGGACTTAACTGTAAGCGAGCAATTTTATATGTTGCAAAGCTGACAGCTTAAGCATAAACACATATTTAAGATAAGGAGGGGCATCTCCTATTCGAATGCAGCTGACTTACTAATTCATAAATAGAAAACAATCGATTTACGTATTTGTCTCTAGCTGTAACTATTGAAGCTCAGTGCATTTATTTGTAGACCAACGAAGTGGCAAAAAACAACCATTACATGGTCATAACAAAAGGCCAAGTTGTCAACTATGCGGGGCAGACTTTTCGGTGTCGCCTCAAACTGCAGCGGACTCTATTTGCAAAAGCAATTAATTTTTTGGTTACAGCTTTGCCCAATGGCACATAAATTTCAACAACATCTGACGGCCCTGTTAGCATCTCGTAATCGAGACGGGCTGGAAGAGCACTTGGCCAAGACCAAAACCAAGCAGCAATTTGCGTGCATTTAAATGGTGGGCGACAATGCGGCCAAAAGCGTGATGAGATTTTCCAGTGTCCAGAACTAAATAAATATTTACGCGTGTGTGGCCAAATGCGAAATAGACTCAACAACAACAATAGCAACAACAAAAATCGAGGAAAAATGAGAAAATTGTCAATTCCCAAAGCAAACAAAATGAAAGCCAAAGCAATCAGAGCGAACCGGTTAAAGTGAAAATCAATTTGTCAAATCGAACAATTGAATTGGGCATGAAAGGATTACAAATACATGCATGTATGTGTTGTGCTATGCGAGGGCTCCTTCGAGTGTCTGCCTGTCTATATAAATCAAAATATTTCACAACTGTGCGTAAACAAATTTGTTTCAAGTGGGCTTAAAGGGTTACTCGCTCTCGGGAACTGTCAACCTATATAGTTTACAATTCGCTGCATTCGCCATTAGATGCGCCAATTAGAATAGTGAAGATTTTGTGAAAAATTTGAATCCTGCCACATCATTTAATTTGAAATACATAATTGTGCAAATGATGCACCCCTTTTAGCTCCAGCCCACCGTCACTTCTGGGGTGTGGAAATTTTTAAATTATTGCGCTGCATTGCCAGCGGGCCAACACATCATTTATTGCCCGGTACAACCCCCGACCCAGACACGAAGGGAACCCCAACTCGACTGGTTTCAAATCGATCCGATCTACCCGGTTGTGTAATACGCGAATTTAAATAATCTTTTGTTGTTGCCCTGCAGCAAAATGATAAATTATTAAATTAGCTGTGGCGGCAGTTTTGCATGTCGACGTCGTAGTCGGGTGAATGAGGGCAGGACGAGGCCGGAGAGCCGCCGTGATTTGTGCGTGGCAAGCCCAAAACCGTTTGCATTTTCCTGCATTTCCGAGCACTCGTATATGTATGTATGCCTGTGTACCCCAGACGTCCTTTGGCTGTGGTAGTGAAATTGAATTGTCTGGGGACAAGTTTCTAGTAGAGTAAAAGGCAGCGCAGTTAAGGACATTGCCAGGCTCATTTTATTTTAAATTGCTGGGTTGGTTTTTGCTAATTTGCCCTTTACATTAGGCAAGGATACACTTTCAGCAATGCAAGGCAGTTCCGGCTCCATTTTGTTTGCATGTCCAAATGGGGCTACACTTGGAAAAAAACAGCAGCTGAAAAGATTTGAAATAACAAAATATTTTACCATGAAGCTTGAAAATGTTTATATTTTATGCCGAGGTACACTGTGCAACAGTTACCAGCTTTAAAAATAAGTAAGTAATCAAATAATATTCGATAAAATTTATAAATTCATAATAAATAGCTATACTTTTCTATTACTTAATTATGATGAATTTCGCTCAGTGTAACACATTTCGAGGGTCTCGTAGCACACTTGTGCCCATTTACAATGCAAGCAGAACAATTTACAATGTGTTTTTGTTCATTATAGAACTATTTCAGTTGACCTCGGCGGCCCGCCCAAGAAACCAGCCCCAGGCGATATTCAACGCACGCAAACGCCGCCGCCGCTGCCGCCGCTTGTCGCCTCAGGAACATTGCGGAAACAAGGGTAAGGCCCGGACCTCCGACTGGGATGCTGCGGCTGCTGTTGCCGCATTTCGAACCTTTTTACAGCCCGCGGGGGTAGCTAATGAATAGTTGCTGTTGCCAGGACGAGTTGAGCGACTCTCAACACACATTTATTGTGAATTATGTTGTTTGTCTGAGTGTCGACTTGATGCACTTTAATTGATGTCAATATGCAGAGATTTTTCTGTTTTTGTTTTTTTTTTAAATTTGTGGAGGGGTTCAACAGTTTTGTGGATTGCATTTCAGTTTGTTTACAAATATTTGCGTTTTTATGCCGATAAGGGCATATGGCGCAATTGTTGTTGAATTGTCGACGAAGCCAAAAAAAAATGTTCGTCCGCTTTGTGTGTTGTCGGTGTCGAGCACTTGAGCAAAATATGCAAAGTATTTGCGCATATTAAAAACTAATTTCAAAAGTCAACATGCCAATAAAAACAACAAAGTCAGCCAGAGGGTGGCCCACTGGCTGCCATACCAGTTCTCCGAGCACTCCTGGCACGCACTCAAGACGCTGAAACACACCCCTTTTGATGGCTGCCGGCGCCCGCAAATTAAGCAAAAGGCACTCAATGCGAAGACTCCCCCGAAAGAACAACCAGCAAGTAAATGAACATAATTTAGAAAATATGTTCCAACGGTTAATATTTAAGCGAATTTAAGGGTTGCCCGGCCCAACGGCAACGGGAACGGCAACGGCCAACCAAAATGCGGGCGTTATACTTGGGGGTGGCTGCTGCACAAACAAAAGCCAAAAGTTATGCCGAAAATGATATTTTTCATTATTAAACACAATAATGTGGTTATTATTTTTATGATTGCGGTTACCAGCCAGCCAGCCCCTGCTACTGCTCCTGCCCCTGCACCATCTCAGCCACCCAGTGCTTACCCAGTCGTATTCCCGGCGGATGCTGCGCAGCATTCACAGTTGCATTCATTCGGTTAGTTTGTTTATGTTGGGCTTGCGGTCTTTGGGGATTTGGACACGCTTAATTTTAAGTGCCTGTCGAAATGGCAAAGTAAAAAAAAAATTCAAAAAAGAAGCAAAGCGCAGCATGTAATGAAATATTATGGCTTGACCAGGAGCAGCAGCAGGACCAGGAGCTGCTTTTTTGTTTGCCATGCGGACAAGCGAACAAAGGAAAACATTTGTGCCAAATGGCTTTCTGGTAATTAAAGAATGACTTAAGGCGCAGAGTGGGGGCAACGTGACTATTTTAAGTCATTTTTCCCCCACAGAACAGAGGGCTCCAAAAACTCACTAAATCACAGCACGCTCCTAAAAACATGATCTACGGCCAATGCTCGCTTCTCACGCAGCACAACGCCAAAAAGCAAAAAAGCAAAAACTAGCGCCTCTAATAAGGCAATTAATCAACATAATTACCAGCGATTAATCATAAGCAGCATCATGATGCATGGCAGACCGTTTTGAGACTCAGCTGTTGACAGTTTTGGGAGGAACGTAGAACTTTAAAAAACTAAATTACAAATGCGAGCAAATAAATCAATGGCTCGATGGCAGGATATGCTCAGTGAACTGTGAGTCTAACGGCTGCCCGCTCGCAACGAAAGTAAAATCCATCAATCCCTTGAATTGTCAAAGCCACAAAGCAACAGCTAACAAATTCCTGTAAATCCTTGCATGGCCTGCTTAAAAATTGAACAATCTTTTAAAGGTTGTGCGACACCCTTTCAATGCCTGTCATATGCTTAGCATCTCATTGACCCGTGGCAGCCGCAGTAGTCGTACAACGAAAAGTGAAAGGGAATGGGCACGGCTATGTGGCTGGGTAAGGGAAAGGCAGAGGAAACGGAGCTAGGTGCCAGCTAATCAGTTTAAAATGCTCCCATGCAGGTCCTTGTGTTGGTATGAAATGGTATATATGTATATGTATATTTATATACATATGTGTGCGTCCGTGTGGGCTGCGGCACATTTTAATTTGTAATACGACTCGAAATTGGGTGTAACTTTAGAGACGCTGCCGTGGATTTTGGGTGTGGATTACACGAAACCAACTGACGGTGGATGACGTGATGTTTCTGCTGTCGCTAAAGTTGAAGCTGGGAAGGATCTCAAAGAGGCGCAAGCCGCAGACATAGTACATATGTGTGAAAGTGTGACTAAAGCTGATGATGGGAGCTATAAATTTTTGAAGACTACAGAATAAATCTAGATGCACTAATTGAATGTATCTAGTGTCATCTAAAGGCGTGCGAGGGCAACTGAAAAATTTTTTTCTGATTGCCAATGATTTTATACTTTCATTTGCACAAAAATAATATATTGTAAAATATATATAGGTAATATATAATATATGTAATGTTATTATAATGTAATCAAGTTTAACTTGTGAAATATATAAATTTCTCATTTGTTCAAAGCTTGTGTTTCTTGTGTTTGATTCATGCAAGAAGTAGCTCACAGAAAAATTGAAATTTTGACATTATAGAACAACAAATGACTTTACTTCGAGCGATCTCAAAGCGTAGTACAGGCAAATACAAAAGATAAGATAAGACATGGAGCAAGTTGCAAATGAGCTACATATAGGTGCCCGTAGACTCTTTATATGTACATATAATAGGTATAAATACAAAATTCTATATGAAGGTAAATACTTAATTTTCCTACAAAAAGACTCAGATCGAAAGTTAGGTTGTCATCGCTTTATCACAGTTCCAGAATGAACTATTCTCTAGTTTTGTTTGTGCAGTCTGTATTTACAGTGCACTTCATATAATAGGTATAAATACAAAAATCTATATGAAGGTAAATACTTAATTTTGCCATAAAAAGACTCAGATCGAAAGCTAGGTTGTCATCGCTTCATCACAGTTCCAGAATGAGGTATTCTCTAGCTATTGTTATTGCGGTCTGTATTTACAGTACACTAGCATATGACTTCATCTATCCAAGCAAACCTGCTGTTGACGGTAATATATCAAAGCACTTGTATAACGATTTCATTAGCTGATTTACAATTTTCAACCAAACAGTGAAATGTGATAGTGCTGAGACTCAGAAGTACATCAGTATTGGTGAGAAGTACTATTTTATTGGGAGATCAAAGGTGAACTGGTTCGAAGCTGCACACATATGCCGTCGATATGGTGGAGATCTGGCATTGATTGAATCAGCTGATGAGATGAATAATATTTCAAAGTATCTTGCAAGTCAGGACATTGATGGCTGGTTCTGGATATCGGGCAACGATCTTATTACAAATCATCATTTCATGTCTTTAGCAAACGGATTGCCAATGACATTTACCTCTTGGTCAGTTGGTCAGCCCGACTATCCTGGTGTTGAGCACTGTGTGCACTTGTGGTTTAGAGACTCAGCCTTCCGAATGAACAACTGGGTGTGCACTGAAAAGGCGAATTTCCTGTGCCAGAGGCAGAACTATACGCGCTGCAGAGACTCCTGGTAGAATATATATCTACATAGATCTTTATATTTATCTATAAAGGACAAATTTGGCATATACTTTATATTATGATCATTTTGAATTTATAAACCTTAAATAACACCTACGGTACACTTCGTTTTGAATAAATAAGATAAAGTATCTGGAACATTTTTGAATGTTTGAATGGCAAACATTAAAATTTGGGGTTTGGAGATATTCGTTCATGAGTTTTAATCACTAATTATTTAGCGCATACCTTAAACGCAATGTCTTTCTTTAATTGCAGTCTTCACGATAAGATAACAAGTACAGAGCCAATGAAGACATTGAACTTAAGAATTGGTACATGTTATTTTAAATATTTGCAATTGTTTTGAGTCGCTATAAAAACCCACTGGCTTCTCTACCTTATTGGTAAAGTGTGCTAGGCACTCAATAAGCGACCTACAATGAAATATTTCGTATACTCTGTTCTTGCAGTCTGCCTGTGCAGTGCTCTGGCATATGACTTCAACCATCCAAAAAAAAATAATATTGCAGGTAATATATTAAATAAATTCGTAAGAGAATGAATTCTTATTTTTCCAAGTAATTAGTTGTCTGTGCGAACGCCGAGGTTCGGAAGTACACTAGGATTGGTGAGAAGTACTATTTCATTGAAAAATCGGAAAAGGCTAGCTGGTTCGAATCAGTACACATTTGCCGTAAATTTGGTGGAGATTTGGCCCTAATTGAATCGGCTGACGAAATTAAGGCTATTTCAAACTATCTTCTGAAAGAGGGCTATGATAAAAATGATAAAATTTGGATATCGGGCAACGATCTTGTCACAAATCATGAGTTCATGTCTATAACAAACGGATTGCCATTGGCATTTACATCTTGGTCCATTTATCAGCCCGACCTTCCTGGCATTGAGCAATGTGTACATTTATGGAGCAGGGATTCGGATACTGGATCCTTCCAAATGAACAACTGGATCTGTACTTATAAGGCGAATTACCTATGTCAGAGACAGAACTACACACGCTGTCGGGACATTTATTAAACTCGATAATTTATTATATTGAAAGGTTGAAAGGTTTTATAAAGAGTTTAATAAATATGTGCACATGCATCACGAATTTTGCTAATTGATATTTAATATGTCCTTCTGGAGAGGGTTTGAGATGAGATCCGTCATTGTTTTTCCTGTACTTCCGCTGCGTTGGACCTATTTTCTTTCATCGGAAATCGAGCCAATCCTATAGTTATTTTTATATAAATACTCCGTGAAAACGTATTAATTATCAATTATTACTAATAAAGTCTTGCGAAGCTTTTAAATGTTTTTTTTTTACAAAATTATGATATGTTGCAAAAATATGCAAGATACCTCTTTCCATTGATTATGCTATGTCCATTTCTTAGCATTAACTAACAATTATATTTAAAAGCCGTTAATTGTCTTATTAGGAATCCACATCTCATTGAGTTAAACACTCGCATGGAATAAAATCAAAATCAAGGGTAATGTTATCTCTCGATTATGGTTCCAGGAATCTAACTACTTTAATGGCAAACCCTATTTATCGGCATCGAGACAATAAATCACTGGCAAAATGACGCTGTCAAATGCGGAGTGTCAAAAGAGGACAAAACAGAAGGGAGCAAAAATAAAAACAATGACAGAAAACAATTTCACAAAAGATGCCCCAGAACCACAGCGCCAACCCCAACCGAATGCTGACCAGCATGTCACAGCGACCACGTAATACAAGAGGAGGGCTCCAACCCCGTACATATGCACACACATAAGCACTCATACGTACCCAACCACACACACACACACACACACACATGGACTCACATCTTCAAGCTTGATAAAGGTGTGGAAACGTGCGATTTTGTAATTGATACTAAAAAGCCCTTAATTGGCACCTTAACGCTACTGATGCTCTGACAAATTTCCCCAAAGGACCTGCAAGGGGCTGGCGTTGACAAGCGACGTGCGTGGGCTGAACTGGCCAGGAGTTAGCTTGGGTTTCGGTCTGGTCGTAGGTTTGGATTTGATTTGCCCGCATGGTAATCCGATACGTTTAGGTAATAGAGAGAATCTGAGCCAAAGGCAATGAAAATCGGTGCCATATAATGCCATAGAATCGACATTAGCATCATCATCATCCACATGATTCGCCCATGACCATGTGACTGTGACGTTCCAGAGTCCGACCAGTCACTTAGCCAACCAAAAACAAATGGTACTAATCCATAATTGTCTGGCCAGGCGCTGCTGTTGGTCAAGTGGGACTTGAGCCAATAAATCTCATCAAACTAATTCGATACGTAGAGTGTGTGTGTGTGTGCGCGCGTGTGTCTGTGCATGTGTGCGAGTGTGTGTACGTTGGCTGGACGGACAGCATGGATGCAGAAGCGAGCCACCCTTGCGGTTTTTGCTACTTGTTTGCCAGCCTGTTGTCATTTGTTAACATTTCATTACATTTATTTCACTGGAGCGACTGGACACAATTGCAAAGTGGATGAATGGATTTGCCATTTGATGTTGCCTCGAGTGTTTCGACCAGCCCCCACACATATACATTAAGGATATCCCTGTGTGTGCGTGTGTGTGTGTGTGTATCTGTATTTATTTGCGCTCAAACCAATTTGTTTTATAATTGAATTTGAAATTGAAGATGACATTCGGTTTCCAATTGTTTGGCGTGTGGTGCAACAGCCACAGGCCAATGGGCCAAGTCACCCACCGAACAGCGCAGATCTGATCTGACCTCAGCTGTCTATATGTTGGGTAATTGTATGCACAGATTGGACGTGTGTTTGCGTGTGCCACGCTTTGACCATAAATTCAATTATGTATAAAATTTCACAACAATTTTTGGCTCAGTTTTCCTAAAACGCAATTTTCTATTTAATTTGCTTTCGAGTGTCAATCTGGTTGCTCTGTGGTCATAAACATGCATCCTCGTATATTACGCACACATAGCGCACTTTGACCTTTAGGTCATGTTTGGCACGCCGGCTGGCATTGATTTTATTTATGCATCATTTGATTTTACGGTTCTTGCGATTCATTTATTCACATTGTGCAAATACTTGAAATTTATAGTTTTAGGCAAATTTTATGCATTTATTTTAATGGCCATTTATTCAAGAGCTGAAGAATAGACCTTGGAAGAGCATAACCATGAACAGTTGATAAGTAATTACGGGCAGTTATGACTCAAAACCAGCTTTATAGACGCTATATTTCTTTTTATATATAGAATAACAGAAGTTAAATCGTATTTTTCGCATACTATAAAATAATTTAGTTTGATACTTAACTTTCGACCCATAATACCAGCTACAATATCTACCATCGGGCTCAACTGTAAATTAAAAGTCAATCAAAGTAAATGTACTCCAAGGCATCGACAATGCTCCCAGTCCCAAGGCGAATGTTAACTAGACATAAAATTAGCATACATGCCATAAAGCAAATTCGATTCCTATCAAAGAGCCAGCATCAGTGGGCTCTGCGCTTTATATAATAGAGGCACTCAGCTGTGCGTCAAGCACTTAACCCGCTTTTAGCAATAAAATTAAGTTCTCTGTAGAGCCGGGTCCTGGCTACCAACATGTGCAAGTCGAACGTATAGGAAATTAATGGTTTAAGGCAAAAGTGTTTAACGAAAGTGGCAGGCGGGTGCAAAGATGTTAAGGGTAGTGTACTGGGAAACTTCACACACAGACACACACATGTGCATACATGCGATAGATTGAAGGCAGTAAATTCATTGAATATCTGTGTATTTCACTTTATTGGCGCATAAAAGCCAAAATACTGAAGGCACGACAAGCCAGTCGCCCGTCAACTGAAACTAGGGAACTGGTGGCTCAAGCGTTGCTTCAATTTGAGGAGAGAAGCTGTGCTTAAGAAGGCGTGTAATTGAAACATTCAAAAGACAATTTCCAAGTCTTAGCACAGACACACTTAATGGACGCAAAAGACATGGACAAAGTTAGGAAGTGAAATGCGAAAGAAAAATGGCAAGCTAAAGCAGTGCGAAAACGAAAGCAGGGGAAACAACTGCATCGGAGCCCAGCAGAGGGATACATGGCAATCAAGCGTGACCGGGGGTCAAATGGATTGGCATGAACGAATCTATACTTATTTACGCCCAGTTGTTGTTGCTGCTGTGGGTATTGCCATTGGGCTAGGTAGCCAAAGCGGCCTGTGCGTTAATTAAACAAACATTCAAAAAGATTGATGGCACTTTGATTGAAAAACAATTGATGCAACTGTGTGGCAACATTAGCATGATATTGGACGCTTGGCCAAAACAGAAAAAATAACAGCACCGTGTGGCTCTTATCAGCTGACGTGCCAAAAGTCCGCTGGGTGCTGGCTTGTGGCCCAGCTTGGCCGGGGCAAAGTTCGCATAAATTAAACTCCAATATCAATAGAGCCATACACACTTATGTATACATAAGCTGATTGGCAGCGTTATATGGTCCGTTTCCGTGGTATTTTAATGGATTTTTGATTTCCACAACGCAACGACGGTCTGGTGGCCAGCTTTGGTGGTGGCTTGTCTGCCATTTTTTATCACTTATGTAAACAAGGGCCATCACATAATGGGACAACACTTGGCACTGACTCGTTTCGTTCCAATTGGATGGGATTGGTAAGTCAAAACGCGTTAGAAAACACGCAGTTATCTTCGGTTGCCGAACATTAACTATCATAGTCAAATCGGCGACAGAAATAACTAATCTTAACCAAACAACTTTCACTGCACATTATCAGATTATTTTGGGGCCTTTTTGAAGAAAACGAGATATACACCAAGCAATTGAAAAACGAGGATCCCGATCCGGCAAGTGTATGAATTTGGTAGTATGATTTTCCCCTGATCTAATATGGGATCGCAGTTGTCATTTTTCAAGCGTTTCACTTTCCTTAAAAAAATAATTTAACTCTCCAAGCGTATAAAGCGAAAAATGAAGTCTTACGCAATTCGTGGCTTCTATGTGTTTCAAATATATTTGGCTCTATTTAGCACATATTTATATATTTAAGTATTCGGTGGCGCTAACGTGTACATTATTACATTATAAAGCTACATAAAACTTGCTATGGTTAGTAAAATTCATCATATTCGGATAATTGTACTGTGTATAATTTATCTGTATTCGTTCGATTTCCGAATTGCTTTAAGTTTTCAGAAAATTATTAGTGTCCTTAATCTCTAAACGGGTACTGCTAAATTTTGTAGTATTTATTTTAAATACGCACTTGTCAGCAACAAATATTAATTTGGTTTTTGTGTTTCGTGTAAAATTAAGAATTATATGCGCATATGGCCAAGTCTTTTGTTTGTCTTGTCTTTTTGTTGTTGTTTTTTTTGTTTTTGCCCATAAGATGTTTTCTGCATTAAGAATTAGTTCAACAATTAAATATGAGCAATTGTTTATTAGTTTTTTAAAGCATTGCAATCTTCTTGACGTACTTTTTCTACATCAGTGCACATAAATATTAAAATTGTATTTGAAATATTTTAACCTGCATAGCTATTCAAATTGTTTTTTGTGACCAACGCATACATAACACACTTTACTTTTCTTAATCTACCATACGAATATAACCACTTGTCTTTACATTTGTTTATAAATTAATAACAGACACACAAACAAGTCAATTAACGCACTGCAGTTACGATCACAATCATTGCAAATATTGTGCACAGTTCAAGGGACATGCATATTAAGTACGTGCCGCGTGACTAGATATGACTACATATAGTAAGTAAATTCCTTTTTAATAGAAGTGCCACGTAAAACAGCTATAATAAACTTTTTGCGCCATAACTTGTAATAATTGTATATATAATTGTTTATATCACTATACTAATAAGTAATTGCGTGGTGTAGCTGAAGTTTATTTCCATTGATTTCGATTCATAGAGCTATTAGCTTGGATTTGCATTTCTCAGCTGCCCACATTTCCATCAAAAGATCACGGGTGCCTGGACCGCGTTCTGGAGGAGAGTTATCCGCTGATGCGCTGGTTGGCGAGTGCGCGCCGGTCTGCAAGCAATCGAGACAGTCAGATATGGGCTTCACTATAATGAAGTTGATTTCAACTCACCCTGGTGGTTAGTCTGCGTGGATCCAGATTCATACCAATGTTCTGCATTCCTTTGGCAAACTTTGAGAGTGGGCTGGTAAGATGCTTAAGCTTGCTGGCTTCACTGTTAACTGGCTGGCCCAGCGGAATGCTTAGTTCACTGTCACCAAAACTAAAAACGGTTCAAACAAATCGTAAAAAGAAAAATGCGGCAATACTTTTGCTGTATAGATTTATTATTTGAGCGTTTTCTAAGCATTTCGATTGTACAAAAAACAGGCACAAAGGTTTCGCTATTTTATAACACATGCTCTGAATATATATTGATATGCATATAATAAATACTTTACGTATATGAGTGAAATTGAACGTATAAAGGTTACCGTACATAATACTTATAAACTTAAGAACTATATCTGCAATAACCGTAACATAACATATACATTTACAAAAGAACACAAATACAAATATAAGGATTCTGGGACAAGTAGAGTATAATAGATAGGCTAAGAACAACATAAAAACCGGAACACAACAAACAAAGCCGTATTGTAATAAGAGGAACTAAGTGTAGAATACCGACCTTGACTGGAGCTTTGTCATGCCCTCTTCAACATCCAGCTCCTGGGCCTCTTGAGCCTGAACGCATATTTGCGGATTTGGTGTAATTGAACGCACGGGCGGCGCATTTTCCAGCAGCCCATTTGGCAAACCTACATTATCAGTTACTGTTGTTATAGAAATAGTGAGCACATCCTCAGTCGGTTTGCACATGCTATCCTTTGGCTCCAGTTGCTGCATTTTAATCGAGGAGCTGGGCTGCTCCTTCTGACTGCCCATTACAATGCCTACTGAGGGTAGGAAGGCGTTCTCATTGTAGTTGGCTTTATCCAAAGCAATCTCAACATCCGAGTCCATCTCGGGCTCATACAAGCTATTGTCGTGCTCTTCTGTATCCGTGCTGCTGCTGCTGTTTGCGCGCTTCTTGCCCCCCACGGTGAAAACGGCCCTCTCGGCCTCCTGACAGTGGTCCAAGACAGTGCCTTCCGACTGACGCATTACTTGTGGATTAAGTGTGGCGGCAACGTTTCCGGTTTGTGCGGCGCTCGAGGGTTTCTTGAAAGTCTGACCTAGTCTCGAGAACTGTCCAGCTACGTTAGACAGCGCCTTGGAACTAAACTGCACCAGCTGAGATTCGGATAGGTTACGTGGCATGCCTTTGGACACGTCTAGCAAGGGCTGCTTACTCTTGCGTCGCTGCAACACACCGCCAGTCACAAAGCGCACATCCGGATTGCCTGCATTCTCCAGAGCAATTCGAAACATTTCGACAATTGATGTCATTGATTCGGTTAGCTCCTCTTGCGTTTTTATAACATAAGCCGCATTGTTAAAGAATCGTAAATTGGCTGAGCGGAACATGTGAAAGTATCCTTCTTGATTATCAACGCAGTAGTTCAAGCGCAGGCAGAGATACGCTGGCACGGAGTTTTGAAATATTTTCGTTTGCTGATGCATGCCCAGCTCTATGAGACGTATCTGCGACAAATGCACCTTCTCAAAACGCACAATCTTGTCCAGATGTGAATCGTATTCGGCAACAATATAACAATCGTCGGTTAGCAGCAACACGGAGTCCACCTCGGTCTCGCTGGCGTCACCAGAGCTATGGAAGACTTGTTGTAATTTGGTAACTCGGGGAAATATCTGTAATAATTACCTGGGATCAGCATCGATTAAGCCCCAAGCGCCCACTGGATACTGCTCTGAGCTCAACAGTAAACGGCGACAATCCTCCACCAACATTTTGGCCTGCTCCGCACTTTCACCATCAGTTTCATCTGGAGCCGCTTGACCGCCCAAAGCGCTTAGCGATTCGGAAGAGACATGATTGCCCAGCATAAGATCGATAGTGGCTTGACGATACGAGTCCTTAAACCTTGCTAGGTAATAGCTGCAACATAAGGATGACCCATAAATTTAATTCGAAAATCGCAAGTAAATTTAATTAATAAAAGAAGCAAGATGCAGGTGATAGATGATTAATGAATGAAATAATATTGAAAGTCGTATGGGAATATACCTTTTATAAAGTAAGATACAAGAAAATTGTAACAATTGGAGCAACTAAAAACTGTAATTGTATGAATTCTTTTGATTTGGTCGTTTGGCCATCTGGTTGATCGGCGGGCAAGACTTCACACATGGTCCTATCTGCGCACCTGTTAATGACAATTGACTCGAGCAACTTGAGCTCAGGTCCCAGGACGCCTGCATTGTAATAGCCACGTAATGGTGGGTGTAACTCGGGTGTGAGTATGTTTACAATAGTTTCTAGTACATCATCCTCTCTCAAATCAGCTGCCTGCCGCAGCTCACCCTGCATCAGATCGATAATGCACTGGCGGAACGAGTCGGCAAAGTTTTGAATGAAAAAGCTACGAAGAAGTTGGCACAACATTAGCTATGAGTCATAGATAAACGGGTTTAAATATAAGCAGTTTGCTATTGGTTAGAACGTGGTTGGGCATACCCTTCACCCAAGTACAGAGCATGGGTTCAAAGTTTAAGAGTATGCAATGTTGTAGCTTATAAACTATAACTCTTTTGATCTTTGGGTGAAGTGTACAACAACTGAATTGAAGCTTGAACAAATAACAAAAGTTGCATAACGTTTATAAGACTATGCGAAAAAATTTAAGTATTTGTTAGTGCGTTTGATGAAACCGATATTTTGTATAGGTTTTGGGACCCAATAACGAAATGAATTGTTTTCATAAAAATATGCTACATTTTTGTTTTTTTTTTTTTGTCCATTTTGGGAGGTTGTGTAGTATAATGTAAAAAAGTTAAGACATCATCATTTCGTTATTAGGGGCCCAATTTTTTATAAATATCTGATTTATCAACACGACCGTAAGCTGTTGCATAGTGGGATTATTTATTGTTTGGAAAAGGCATGCGGAATTAGTAAAATGGGTAAACTGTTTTGAAATGGCTTTTGTCGATTCGTATCATAAAAGGTATTTGAAAATTTGATTGATAACAGGGCGATAGGTTGATGATGACCTTACTCAATTACTTAACAATATAAACCCAAGAGATATCAGCTCCGATTACTTTCGATTTCAACTATTAACATGAAATAATGTTCGTTAGATTAAAAAATAATGTTAATAGATAAAATGTAGGCGATAGTAAATAATTGAGAACACATAATTAGGTAATTGGAATAGTCTACAAACCGATTGGCCGAGTTCATGCCATCCTTCATCATGCCGCTGATTTTGCGCTCACCCGTGCGTGTGTAGTCACCCTGGAATACGATAGAAATGGGCATTAATTATTTGTAGGGTAGAACAATAACCCATTTCTGACTTTTAACGCGTTGGTGCCGGCATACTGTCTGCTTATAATGTCGCCATTGTTCGCCCACAGAGCCATAAATGGTGTCTTCAGCTGCTCCGGTATTGGGGAATAGGGCGGCGAAAGTCCCAACTTAACCAGCTGCGACTCCAGCACAGCTTTTCCAATGGCCGTTTGTACCACATTTGTGCGATCCAGACAATCCATGCAATTGACTCGAAAAACGGACTTTTGATTGCAAATCATGCCGCGCTGATCCCTCCAGTGAAAACCCATTGCACCTGCCTCAGGGCCAACCGCGTCAATCAATGCTGACACATTTTCGAAGCGCATGCCTCGACTAGTAGTTAATACAGATATAAGTATTAATACATGAATATCAAGTTATAACAAAGGCGGCTCACCAATAATCGTGAAAGTCAAATGTGACATAGATAATGCGTTCGTTGTTGTATTTTATCACATGCTCCGCAAAGGTATCGCCAATAAGCTTTTCCTTGCCACTCTGCTCCACCAGATTAACAATGCACACGCGCTCATAGATGGACAGCTCTTTGGTAAAGTGCAGCTCAAAGGCCTGCTGCGTTTCGGGTGCGCCGCGATCCAGACGTGGTGGCGGGCGATACTTGTACCCGGGCTGACTCCAGTAAATGGGCACCGAGCCGCGCACCTGCGTAAACGCCAAGTGATGATGACGGAATGAGAGTATTTGTTCCGTTTCCACATAGTTGGCACAATTGCCCTTTTCATCCACACCGCGCCGCTTATAGCTGCGCGTAAAGGGTTGCAATTAAACGCATGTCATTCGTTAAGAATCCTTAAGCTTACCGCGTGCCCGCACGATGACGTGAACGTCGAGAGACCAAAGATAATGTAAAGCAGTCATTGCCTATGACGCTTGCTTCAACCTGCACAAAACCTTGAATGATGGGCAGTATCCATGTTTTATCCTGCAATGCATAATATATTAGAATAATTATTTTCCCTTTATCTATCGAATACGTACATTCATTTTGATTATATCTCGAATCATGTGCATATTCCAGAAGAACCGCTCATCTGGCTGTGGCTGCGCATCATCCGCCCTGACCTCGTGCCTCTGTAGATTGTTAGTTATGTCGCAATCGAAACTAAAGTAAAAACTGTCCGTCTCATCAAATATCTTGTGCAGCTCCTCAGTAATGCGTCGTTCGATTTGCCTGGGCTCTCGTATCCCCACCGAGTTCTTGACCTGTTTGGTCGCCAAATTGGCTGCCTGCTGGGTGGTAGCCTTGATTGTGTTACCAGCGCTCTTAACCACGCCCCACGTTTTAGTCATGCCCTCAAAGAGCTTAGTGCTCTTGGTGCTGCTGCTCCCATTGTTGATTTTGTTGCTGCTTGAGGAGGCGCTATGCGTGGGCGTGGAATTGTTGCTTCTGTAAAAGAACACGTAGATCATATTCATAATTTGGAATAATCTTAAAGTCTGCAAAACTTACTTCGTGTGCTTGGTGCAGTTAGAGAGCTCAGAGTCCGGCTCATCGGCACTGAGTATGCAAATGGACTTGATTTTGTACACCAAATGGGGCGGATAGAGCACACCAACGGCCGTCGCCTCTTTTATGACCACCAAGTGCGGCTCATAAACATTGGGCAGCGAGATGACGCCCACAATACCATGCGTAACACCAATACATTCGATGTCTTCGACTGAGCTGAGATCCCATCCTGGAAAAAAACAGTTGGTATAAGCATATGCAACTAATAATATGTTTATATAGCTGATGTTCTGCTGCCCGTTTAATGGAGGTACGTAATTGCCAGTAGCTGCCATCATGTAGCAATTAGAGCTTTAACTTTTATTGCCGCCTAATGACATTGTGCGTCTAATTGGTGTTTGCTTTCCTTTATTTGCATTTGATTACTTATGCGCTTAACGCCTTGCTAATAAAATAGCGCAAACGCCTCACTATTAATATAGTTAAACCGATCGGCTTGCCTTTAAATAAATATAAGCAATATTCCGCAGCTGATAAGCTTATGATTGGCATGAAAACCAAAAGACTTCGTAATGCATATATATATATATAGCTGCACGTTCTATATATGTTTGTGTAAATGTGCGGGGGTGGCTTGATTTAAGCTACTAATGGAATAAGTGCTATATATTGTGCTGCCAATGAACTCAACCAACAGTTAATCGACAAGTGTACTTTCACCCCACCTTGAGCTAAAAATGGAAATAAGAAAAGTATAGAATTGCACGGCACTCTTGAAGCATCCTTGAGCCAAGTGCCTCACGGCTGTGGCTGGTTGTGGGGTTGGCGCAATTAAACACGAGTTTAATAGTAGCATGACATACATTATATTTATAAATATATTATGAAAAATTAGCTGAAGGCAAGGCAATTTCCTGTTAATCTTATCTAATTTGCCAGTTTATCTGGCTTATCAGTAAAACAAACTTCAACATGTCAGCAAAACTAACAACGGAACCGTATAATATCGCATTTCCAAGTAGTTTTTAAAAAATTCGTTATGAAAGTAAGAGATTGATGTCAATCTAGAAATTAAACGAGGAAAAGAAAGAAGAGAGACGGAAAGGGGTGGTGAGAGTAGAGTGCGGGGGAGGGAAGAGCAATTCACACGTACGAAAACATAAACAATAAACCGAGATGAACTTTGCTAAATCGTCAAATTATTGATGCTGATCAAGAAATTATACAACTTATATGGCAGGACATATTATAAGTACAAAAAGTTTTGTATACATCTTTTAAAATTATGGTTTATGGCCAAAGACGAAAATAAAAACAAATATTCAGCGGCTGCCGAAAGTTGACATGAAAAGCAGCTGCTGTAACCTTGAATGAGATTTATTTATGAGAGAACAAACTAGGCGATTGAACAAAGGCACAAGTCAGGGTCAGCTGATGAGTCACGTCAAGGGGCATGGCATGGGGGAACTCCACCAGGATAACACTGAATCCAATCCCAAATGGAAACTCAATGGTCGGCCAGTTGCGTGTCAATAAAGGCCGCAAGTGTAAAGCCTATGCAAGAACGACGGGCGCAGCCCAATTAAAAGGACATGCACACAAATTGATAGCTCAGCTGCATGTTTTTACGACTTCCATATAAATGTCAACACGGCTGTTATTCTGAACATAATAATAACTTTTAGCTTTTTATATGTTCTGCGGAAAAATATGTTTTCTAAAGAGATATGTCAAAGCAATAAAAAACGAAAACTAAACAAAATTAACCTGTTGAAGACGAGGTACGCCCAAGAAGTCTGTCCGTCATAGGAGCTTCTACTGTACTCAGTATGTATATATGTACACAGCTGACACATACATGGGCATACACGCATAGCCAGATAAAAACGCCCACAACAAAGCGGAGGAAACAAAGGAAACTGCAATAAAGTGGGCCACTGAAGCTGAAATTCAAGCCATATCACTTATAGCCTTGACATTCAACTAAAAACTACAGTAGCATATATATTTATAAACATTTGAGTGCGTCTGTCTCAGACTGCAAGGCGTCTGTTTTTGTTTTCAAGCGCGAATACGTGAAGACCGTGTGTTGACAAGGCAAGATGTGGCAGGGCAACAACAACGCGCGATTCAGATAACTTACAAAAAACAGCTGCTGGCCTGCACTAGATTGTGCTGACAATGATTCATCTCCGTATTTACCTGGCTTTATTGTAAATTCCGATGTCTTGCGATTCCACCAGAGACTCTTGTCTCGCTTCACGAATATGTAATGTGTATCGGTTTGGAACACCTCCATGATGTTGCGTGGTTTAACTAGATTATTTGTGACATTTTACACGTAAATTTAAGTTTTAAGTAATTTTTGTACAATTAATTTTGCTCCATGGTTATTACGCCTCCTCAACTGTTTTGGACATGCAATCGAACAAGAGTCTACTGACGCTGTAGTTATCGAAGAAACAAGCACAATTAATCGGGTCACACACGTCAAGAGCGGTTGTACAATTGGCAGACTGGGCAATAATGGTATGACAAGCCAAATATTTTGTATTGAACGCAGAACAAAGTGTTTGCTCTATTAGTTGTCTTCTTGCTGTTTATGACAATTAAAAGTTTTTTCTTTTGAAATAAACAGAAAGATTTCTGTCACTAAACACAACCTACATTTTTTGCATACGACTTGCTTGTACAGCGCTTATCGATAGATTATAAACAAACGCGGTTGCGTGACACAGCAGGCAGCTTTCCGTGTGTGTCAAACAGCTGTGCAGCCAAGTGTCAAATGGAAGCACAAATTAAATAACAATAACTACATTTTGATACATAATCACATAAATTAATGGCGCTGCGCAGCATCAACAAACTGGAGGTGTTTTTGAAGCGATACAGTGCGCCCACGCTGTACTACTGCAGCAACAAATCCGCGCATAGTGCAAGCAATGGCACAGGCACCGATGACAATTACAATAACTATAATAATAATAACAAAAACAAAAGCAAAAATGGATACACCGGCTTTAGTTGGCGCAGCGTCATTCGGTTCTTTGTGCCTTTCTCGCTTGGCGCACTGGCCAGCACAATGGTGGCTCAGCGGGAGGAGTTGACACCGACGATTTCGGCGCGCGCGCTGAGCGGACGCCGGCGTGAATTCAATTTCATTGCAGATGTGGTCGCCGGTTGCGCAGACTCTGTGGTCTACATAGAGATTAAGGATACGCGGCACTTTGACTACTTCAGTGGCCAGCCTATTACGGCATCGAACGGCTCTGGATTTGTGATTGAGCAGAACGGTCTTATTTTGACCAATGCTCACGTGGTTATCAACAAGCCAAACACAATGGTACAGGTGCGTCTGTCCGATGGTCGCACCTTTCCAGCCACCATTGAGGATGTGGACCAAACATCCGATCTTGCCACACTACGTATTCAAGTGAACAATCTGTCCGTGATGAAGCTGGGGAAAAGCAGCACACTGCGATCTGGCGAATGGGTTGTCGCACTAGGCAGCCCGCTGGCACTGAGCAATACGGTGACGGCGGGTGTCATCAGCTCCACCCAGCGGGCCTCACAGGAGCTGGGGTTGCGTAACCGCGATATCAATTACCTGCAAACAGACGCTGCCATAACCTTTGGCAACTCTGGCGGGCCGCTGGTGAATCTGGACGGCGAGGCCATTGGTGTCAACTCCATGAAGGTCACAGCTGGCATTAGCTTTGCCATACCCATAGACTACGTGAAAGTATTTCTGGAGCGTGCTGCAGCGCGACGCAGAAAGGGTTCCGCCTACAAGACAGGCTATCCAGTTAAACGGTATATGGGCATCACAATGCTTACCCTCACCCCCGATATACTCTTCGAGCTGAAGTCACGGACGCAAAATATGCCCAACACTCTGTCCCACGGTGTGCTAGTGTGGAAGGTTATTGTGGGCTCACCGGCTCATAGGTAGGCGGCATTATATATGTCCATCAATTTCCATTTGTAATATGTCCATTCTCTGTTTCTAGTGGCGGTCTACAGCCGGGAGACATTGTTACGCATATTAACAAGAAGGAAATCAAAAACTCCTCCGATGTTTACGATGCGTTGGCAGACGGCAAAAAGGAATTGGATATTGTCATTTTGCGTGGCGTTAAGCAAATGCGAGTGACGATTACGCCGGAAGATCCTTGATCCACTTTTATCCCTGACCACTGTTATACACGTTTAAACGCTCTCGATTTTGGTATAATGCTTTTGCATAAATTTGTATAATATTTGTGATTTGCAATATAAAGAGGAACTGCCACTATAACGCATATGCAGTCCGCTAATTAGGTGGCTACCGCACACATATCCAGTAATTCTCAAGCTGCGCCCTAAATTCAATACAAATTATAGCACATCAAATTTCTGTGTTTACAGTTCAGGTAAAATAAAATATTTGTAATTTGTATTATGAATAGCAACTAGAAAAAGTAAACGGACAATTCCTGCAATTAATCTGCTCGCAGCAAGTTTAATGCAAATTCAAAAAGTCGCATTCAAATAAACATTTGTTACCCATAATTGAACTGAGCTGCGCTAACGAAGTTGTCTATAGGAAATTTGCATAGATCGACAAAATCGTAACTTCATTTACGCATCTGTTGCTGTTTAAAAGCGTCTGTAAAGATTTTCGATTTCTCTTTCGCGGCTGCTCGTCTTCCAATCTGACTGCCGTCTGCTTCTCTGACTGTGTCTGTCTGTCTGCGTGCCTGGCTGTCTGTCTGTCCGTCCGTCCGTCCGATCGAACAACGACAAAAATGTATTTACGCTAATTGAAATATCTTGCGTTGCGATCAATCGATGCCATATTTTTTGTAGGCCAAAACTTGGGACAGCAGCAACAACAAAAGCCTCAGCTCCGAAAAACCGAAATGCAAATTTCAATAAATTTATGCAACTGTGTTCGCAGCGCTTCGCCTGTTTGTGGGTGACAAGGCAGACGATGATGATGATGATGATGATGATAATGTAGCTGCCGATGTGGCTGTTGCTGCTGCTGTTGTTGTTGCTGTTGCTGTTGTTTTCTGACGTTGCGTGAAAAGTGAAATTCTTGTGATTATTAATTTTATTTTCGCTTTTGGTAATGTGCCTGCCTGCTACGCTTTTTTAGTTTTTGCACATAAATTCACTTATTGAATTCACTTTTCGCCCCAGTGTGTGTGCGTGTGTGCGTGTGTTGTAGTTGTTGTGATGTGTTGTTTATGTAGCAGCGGCCTTTATGACACTGTTGGCACTAAGTTACCTTTATTGCATATAAGCCGCACGCATAAATGCAGCTTTATGTTCATAAATTTGCCAATACTCGACGGGGTTAAGCAAACAGACCTCTTTGTCCGCATGGCGCTTGCACTTTCTTCCTTGGCCAGACTGTTGTTACTCTGCACGTTTCACATTTCTCTTTCCCTCGTCTGCTGTTCACCTTTAATACAGCTAATTGAAATATTTAAAAAGTCTACTAAACTATCGCATTCAAACGTTGCAATTAACTTGTGGTCGAGTTTAAATTACAAACCTGTGAGAAATATTTTTGCTACTTTATTTTGCTGATGTCTATGGACTATATCATTAAGGTTGTACATAGATGTTTCTAAAGGTTGAGAACTATTGTAAAATAGGTTTTAACACTCTGCGTTAAATGATTAGAATTAGAAAAGTTTGATATTTGATTATACTTAACGCATAACAACTGCTTAACTTCATATATATAATATTTTATTTGAATGCATTCTTCTAATACATATTTTTTTTATCCTCTTCTATTTCACATTTAGTCCACTCTTCTTAAAAGCAAAGATGGAGGAATCCAAATACCACAGGTCGCGTATCGTATTCCTAAAGAGAATCTATGTTTTGGCTATCAAAAAACCCATATTTGTTATAATATGGATTAGTTTGTTGTATTTTTAATTAAGATCGAACTATTGTGTGTGCTGCGGTTGGCTGTGCGTCTGCCGCCTGCCGTCGTGTATTTTGTGGCTGATCAAGTTCACACGCCTTGTCGTCTACAGCAACAATACTTAAATATTATATGTTTATTAATGTTTATTCGTATACTTTTATACTGGTTTGCACTTACATAAATGGCAATAATTATAGATTGTTAGCTAGGTTCGCATTTGGCACAGCTTCCAACGATGGCTGCTCATTATTATTGCATATTATTTTGATGAGGGTCAGTTTGGCATATCCGTAGCTATCTCTGGTGCTTTTGATTGAGTTATAAAACGTGCTGTTAATTGCAACACCTGACTGACAATCAAGTCGTAGCCGTGTGATGCTTTGTCGCGTTAATCCAAAACTGTCAGACATAAGATTTTGCACGTGTAATTATGTTTTGGGTCTGCCATTTGATGCTTGACGCGACCTCAGCACGTCTGCGAGCTTTGGCACCTATGAATGTGCGCCTAAACAACATGAACAGCAACACCAGAAACAGCTATAACAACAACTACATTAACAATAACAACGACTTTCTCGAATGTTGTTCCCATGAACTGCTCACATTTAAAGGTATCGGCAGGCGCAATGAAAACTGCATAAACAACAACAAAAACAACAACAACAGCTATTGCAATTGCAATAGCAACAGAAAAAAAAACATGCTTAACATTAAAGTTCATGACACACAACTGTAAAATATTTCAGTGCCTGCAACTTTTACCATCGATAACAAATGGCTGCGACTTAGCGCCCCCAAAAGTTCAAGTCCCGCATATGAAAAGTTCTCCTCAACGTCGGTCATGGACAGGAAGTCATCGATGCCAACGCCGACGCTGACTTCGACTTCAACTTCAGCTTCAGCTTTAACTGCGACGTTAACATCTTAGACAAAAAGCAAAGCCAAGAGCAAGCTGGACCGCACGGCCGATGGCCAATGCCGCGGGCCATAAATCATTTAAATATGCCAAAACTTACATAATAATTCTGGCAAAGCGATCATGCGAACGGGCTCGCACGATGATGATAACTGACAACTGGGCGTCGGGGGAGCAGAGCCCCAGCTGGCAGTATAGTTGAAGCTAAAGCTAAATATGTGTGCACATATAGAAGAAACTGTGTCTTGGCATCGATCCCGTCATTGGCCAGCATTAATCAAGAAATCGAGAAACACTTTTGCAGGCAAAACGAGTTGGCTAATGAAGTCATCGTCAGTGGAACTGTCCAAATTGAAATGTATTTAAATGTGCCATTTTATGCGGTGTGCCAAATTGTATTCAGTTGGTAATGGACTCCGATGCGGACTTCACTAAATTAACAAATGCATTAAATGAAATATCATGGAAAATCATGAAAAATTATGATGATTACGCGGAAATGTGTGGCAACCGCTGGCCACTGGGCTGAAAATATGAATTTATGAAATTGCACAAGCTTTAAAATTACTGAATTATTGCAACCAATGTCGGTTGCTGGTGCCGGGTCGCCGCAGGGCGCTGCACAGTTTTCATTTACATTTTGCACTTGGTAAAATAACATTTGGAAAATGTCCAACGGCGTTGGCGAGGCCAGCTTAGTGGGTCAGTTTACACATCTGGCTGGGCGTTATGGGGTCTGGGGTCTCTGTCCCGGTACTGGCTCCGTTTAGCTGTCGTGCTCTCTGGCCGTGTAGAGCTGGTCAAATATTTGCGCTGGCGTAAAAAGTCATCATCATTAATAATTATGAAAATTTCACCTGCTGGAAAAGCGAAGCTTCTACAGTTGTTTTCTTTATTTAGGTAAATTCATCAATTATGGTCAAGTGTGGCCACAAGTTCGTTGCCTAAATCGTTTGTTTTGGAGCAATGACGGCGCCAATAACCGTTTTGATTGGGAATATAAGCTAAGCCAGCTTCTAAACTTTATTTAGCCAGACTCTAAATGTAGCTACTACAATTATTATCTGTCAAATGTCAAGTGTTTCCCCTCGCTCTTGGCGCTTGATTGATTTGTCAGCGCTGCGTTTGTGACTAGCGCACATGACAAGCATCTCACGATTTATGTTCGATTTCAATGTTCAAATGTCTTTTGACCATTTTAGACAAATTATGCAAAGCTCGCACAGGTCTTTCATACATTCAAAATCGATTGAATGCAATGATGTCATCGTAATGGCGCATCAAAACTTGACCCAAACACAATAGAGCCTAACGCAGCCAGGGCTCGCACAGTTAGCGCTAAAGTTGGCGTCTAAGCGTAGAAATCAGGCCACCTGAATCACTTAATTGTTGCGATTTTTCACAAAATTGAAACATCTTCCGGCATGGAGAGTCGTCTAGCTGCAGGTTGAGGCAGTGCTGCCGCAGCCACTGAGAGCAAGACATACGACGTGTGCGCCGAAATTAGTTTTTCGCATGTTGCCTGGCCCGAGGCGTGAAAAGATTTTCGCATGCAAGGTGCGGCATAAAGGCGGCAACGCCAGCGACAACAACAACAACAATAACAACAATAACAACGACAACAGCAGCAGCTGCCGCTAGCAGCGCAGCAAGTGTTGCTCTAATTTATAAAATGCTTTTTGCTACCAAGTTGGCTGCAAAAAAAAAGTTGAAAGACAAAAACAACTTAAAGTTCCATTAGATATTTGTGATCGACTAATTGATACTCTGCAAGTGTAAGTGTGTGGAACTCTAAATCAACTTATATATATTTAATGTTGCAATAACAGTTATTTCATGAACCAGCCTTAGATTTTATTATTATTATTTTATTTTTTACAATTAAAATAAAGATAGATTAAACGAAGTAATTAAATCTTTAACGAGCTTTTTCCAGCTCTTAAGCAAAGGGATTACGTGTTTAGTTACTTTATATTGACAGATATATAAAATATATTTAATTTTTCTTTTAAATTTATGCAAGTGTTTTAGTGTACCCAATACTCGTATAGTTGTAACTACCTTAGTCGTTTATTTTGATAGCTGTAGTGTATTTGATACAAATTAATTGCTTTGCGGTTCTCACACACAAGAGCTCGGCAAAAATTTCACTTCTTTTCAAATTCCGCTGAGCGTTGGGGCGATGCTCGACGCCTGAGGCATTTCTTTCACACTTTTTCCCACTGTTTCGACCGCCTCAGTTGTTGATCTTGTTGCTATTGCTGCTGCTGCTGTTGTTGTTGTTGTTGTTGCTGTTGTTGTTGTTTGTGCCTTTGTTTATAACGCATGAAGCGCTGTTTGATGTCGCCCACCCCTCATAAATGCCGTCACATGTTTTAATTAAATGCCAGGCAGCGAAATAGGCACAAAGCTCTAAAAGTTTTTTTTTTATAAGCCACATTAATTGAAATTACAACACACGCGTCATCCCGACTTGGACGGCTGCATGCCCGGCTGTCTGGCTGCTGCCGGCTGCCAGCTTTTTTCTTGATTTTTATTTTAGCAATAATTTATTTTTACTATTTCCTCGCAGATGTCGCAGCGTTGACAATGTGGCAAACGGCGTAGTCTGACCAGGGGGCCCCCTGCAACACTTTCTCCTATTTTTTTCTTTTGCGTGAACACAGAAGGCTTTTTTACGGATGTTGTTATTGTTGGATGGTAGTTCAATTTTATGTTCTACGGCTGTCATAAAACATACAAATAGCCATAGACACAATAAAAGCTGCAACACGCTTTGTCTTCGTCAACCTAGTTCGTTGCCTAAGTCTTTTGTTTCCCAGACAGCTGTGCGTGCACTATTTGACTGTGTGGGTATTCCCCGTAATATACGATAAATATATATGAACTACGAGCATTTTCTGCTCAACACATGCATCAATCAGTGCAACCAACTGTAAATGCGAACTGAATGCTGTTTTCATAAACAACATCGAAACTCATGCAAAATGTCATTAATTCAGGCTCGGCGAGTGCCAAAACAAGGCAAACATAAAAAACTAAAAGCTAAAGCTGTGCTCCAATCAAGTCGAGCATTTGTCTCATCGCTTAAACATTTCAATTTCACTCGCAGCTCTGTGCGAAGTTTCTTTTATTTATGGCCACTAAATTACGTATCCGCACAGCAGTCCCGGCCAGCCTGTGATTAATGATCTCCACTAGCAGCACAGAGCTCGACCATAAGACTTCCTAACGATACAAATGTACCGCTACCGCAGTACAGAAGCAACACATGCATGTTGCGGCAACATGTTGCCGGCCGCACGCTAATCAGGTTAATTGTCTTTCAATTTCATTTGACTAACTGCGGCAGCAGCTTCCGTTCGTACTGCAACTACTGCCAGCTACTTACGAGCCAACTCATTTTAATGACTTGCCAATGCCAATTTATGTGCTGAGCTGGCAGCTAATTCAATTAATGTTGGCCAATTCCCTGACACAAATTTGAAAATCACAAATTTAAGGTAGCAAGGCAGTGAAATTGCAATGAAAAGGAAAGTTGTTGCTGCTGGCCATGAATTATGGCAATTTGATGGCAACAACAACAACAATAATTTCCAGTGTTTATCTCAAAGAAAAACGCGAAAATCCTTAAAGAAAAATGCACATATTTAACTAATGACGGTCACTTAACGCAAACTTAACGACAAATCAACGCCATCAACAGCACCAACAGCAAAAGTAACAGCAACAACAACTTTCCCAGACAAAGCGTCGTCTGCAGTCAATGGAGCTGCGTGGGTGTGCAACAAAATGTACAAAATATATAAACATAAAAATTATTAAATGCCTTGCTGATTATGCGCAGGCAGCGTCCGACGATCTCTTGATACTCTCTGCTTCTCCGTTTGTTGTGCTTATTGATGATGCAGGGGCTGTAGTTGCTGCCGCTGCCGCTGCTGCTGCTGCTGCTGCTGTTGTTGTTGATGACAACAACAATAATATTGTTAATGATAATGCTTATGAGTTTTCCTTGTAACAACTTCAGCAATAATAACAACAACAGCAGCAACCACAACAAAAACAGCGCGACAGAGACTGAGACTGAGACTGAGACAGCTGCAGCAGCAAAAACAACAACAACAAATGCCCGCCTGTTGCTCCTTAACTGTGGTTGTTGTTGTTGGTGCCGTTGTTGTCAGTTGATGTTGTCAGAGTGATAAACGTTGTTCATGTGCAATTAGTAAAAATGTTTCAAAGCAACCAAAAAACAACAGGGAAATCAAAAATAAATGCTCGACATTGTAATACTCAGTGTCCAATTTGCGCTCAAAAGAAGTCGACTGCAAGGTATCCTGTGATTTGTTTTAAGTGAAGTGCTCAACTATGAGTTATCTGATGAATTGCTCATTCCTGAGCTACCCTTTTTCTACACAACTATGAGATACCTTGCGATTTGATCGGATGATCGACTATTAGATGACCCCCTGATATGTTTGAAGTCCGATGCTCTCTGAATCAATTGAGATTGAATGAGGAACTGTAAGACCCCCTATATCCAGCTTATAAGCAAAAATGATGAATTGAGATAGTCCAGAGCTAGCTTAAAATCAATTATTCAAATACACACTTGCCCAAAAGTATGCTACAAGGAAGAAGTCACGTTTAAATCAGGAACATGGGCTTACATCCAATATTAACCAGCAACTGCACACAATATAGGTTAGGTTATTGTAGGGTATTTGTATTGTAAGTGTCGACTATCCAAATCATTTCTTTGTGTTGCTATTGCTTCGAGTCTCAGGCCAGGCAGTGGGCTACATAACATAGTTACTTACAGCAAAGCCTGTGGCAGAGTCTATTGGCCAGTGACTTGGCAATTGCCAACGCTGAAACTTTCCATCACAATCACATTGACAATGCTAACAAACATATTGACAGTTGAAAATCAAATTGAACACATATGCCTGGAAAAGTCTACATATAAATTACGAGCAAAAGTACTCGTACAAGAGCACAAGTACATGCCACAGTCTGTTCAGTGAATCATGGCAAACATTTCGCGGAAATCGCCACCAACAACAACTACAATAACAACAGCAATAGCAACAGCAACAACTAACAACAACAAGAGCAACCACATTGGCAATCGCTTTCTGCCAGTGAGTACTTTCCAAAGGCCTGTATACTTTTCATTGGCCGTCTCAGTTGGTTAGTCAGCATTTTGCATGTCGTTGATTTAGCGATGCATGCAATGATTTTCATCTAGAACATCGCATTGAGTCATACCTCATGTCTATGGCTATGGCGGCAACACATTTGACTTACTTTGGCCAGAGCCTGGCATATTTATGCGGCACGTGCTGGCTCAATTCCATTAAACAGATATACATAGTTGGGGCACAGCCTTAGCTGGGGCAACTTGTGTGGCATGCTGTTGGGTGATTGCAATCAGTGGCACAGTTTGTCTTAGTCAGCTGCAAAAATAAGTTAATTGCTGTCTGAATAAAGCTGTTGTTGTTAGCAAAGTTAGTCGCAGTCGCACTCCTGGCAAAACGGAATGCTTCCGACAAGGTCAACAACCTCGGCGGGAATTGAGACCTTTTCTGGCTTTGTCTGTTTGTTTGCGGCATCTGAATGCCTTTCTTTTGTGCGGCATTGAAATGCCGCTTTGAAATGTCGAACAAATGTTTTAAACTGCATGAATTGGCAATTTTTGGTAATATTTTTTGGGTCGTTCCACCCTCTCTCTTCCTCTCTCTATCTCTCACACACATTTTGGTTGAGAATATGCCAGGCAACTTTCGAGTGCAAAAAAAAAACATGCGCATAACAACAACAACAATAACAACAACCACTGCAACAAATTGAAATTAACTTACATAAATTGTAGGTAAAAATTGTTGTTTCTTTTTGGCGCTAGTAACTGTGGCCAAATTATGTTGTTCAAGACAATTAAGTTGCAAGAGGCGGAAACAATTTGCTGGGGCCCACAGCCAAACTAAGACAAAAGCCAATGACTATTTTGGCCAGCTAACAACAGCAACATCAACAACAACATCAACAACAACAACAACAGCAAATAGCAAAAAGTACGCGCAATTTCAACGCATTGCGCAACGAACATAATTGAAATTGAACAACAACAGGCAACAATTTGCAAAATCGACATTTAAATGTACATTAAAATTGTTGTTGTTTCTGTTGCTGTTGTTGTTGTTGTTGTTGTTGCAGCAGTTGTCGTGCCACAATTTGGCTTAGGCCAGGAAAGTGGTTTTTTCTCTTATTTTTTTTTTTCTGCAATTCTGGCTAGCTCTGGGCCACGCAGTCCTGTGGCCTAAAAGTGAGAGTCATGTAGACACACTTGAGATCCGGCCAAAGCACTTTCGCAAACACACACAGTACGTCACCCTTTCCCTTTGGCCAGCGCCCGGTCTACTGCTGGCTGTGCTCATCATGCGGCTTGTTGCTAACAACTTGGCAGGGCGCAGCCTTTTCATGACTTAATCTTATCAGACAAGCACTGGCATTAAAAATGCACTTCAAGGTTCTACAATGATTATGGTTGTGCCTGGTTGCGCATTTTGCTAAATGGTTTTTATGGCCGGGGCGCATAATTCATGGTTACAGGATTACCACGAAAAGAGCGACGAGCGCCCTTTGTGGAAAATCAGCAACGCTTGTTTGCCCAGCCAGCTGATTCTCATTATGAGCAAATTAAGTTGTTGTGCGTGGCCCCAACAGGAATCAAGGTCGCACTTAGACCAGACAAGCCCTCTGCACAGTGCCTGCGCTTAGTAAATGCGCCTTTGCCTTGACCTAAGCAGACCCAACATTTTCAGCTTTTCGGCTTTTCAGCTGCCCACGCCTTGGCTCTGCGCTTTAATGCTTAACTTTATGACTGCAGCGAGTGCGTTTCTCTTTTGAAAATAGAAAATCCAACACCACATGAGCTACTGTATTCGATTTTTGTCTGTGTGTGTGTGTGTCTGGCCTTAAGCTGATTTTGTTCTGAGACGAACAAATGCGATTTAAGCCATAAAGTTTTGTATTAGTCGCAGTCGCTGTCGCAGTCTCAGTGGCCAGTCATACATAAGTCGTGGGACTCTATTGCGGCTCAGTTTGGACAGGCCTCATCGCTGCATGTCGCCGGTCTCTCAGCTCTCGGCTTTCAGCTGGCTTTACCCCGCAACAAGTCAATTGGCAATGGGCCATTGACTGGCACTGGCACTGGCGCAACATTTGCCAAAATCTTGCACAAATCACATAAATTGCCGCTCAAATGCAGCGCCATATTTGGTTAAAATGCCAAACTCACGGCTAATACTCATAAGTTTGTTTTGTTAGTTTACTGCGCTGCTTTACGGTCTGGCAACTACAAAAGCTGACGCTGTCAATTGACAATCATGAGAATTTTTGCGGTCGACAAATCCGTTGCCGCCTTTTGTTTTTTTGCTATAACGTCAGGTCATTAGGTTTATATAATTTTTTTTTTTTTTTATTACTTTTTTTTTCATGTAATTACACAAATTGTTAAACGATGATGCGAAGTTCTAGCTATAATAGCTAAATAATTTGCAATTAAGTATTTCACAATATTAATCAATAAGCTTTTAGCGTTCAGTTGCTAAATATTTATGCCAGTTCAAAGTATTAAAAGGTTCAAGAAGAATTTTGTAAATCGATTATAAATTACTTATAAATTATTTATATGAAATTAAATATAGTTGATATTTGTGTTCTAGCTATGATAAACACAAATTACATGCAATTAATTATAATTGATCCTAGTTAAAACAAATGAGTATCTATACCAAGAACGGGGTAAAGGCAGAGCTGACACATGCAACATATAAAAGAGGAGACTATAAGACTGAAGATGGCATCAGCGACTGAATGGGATATAATATCAACAGTTTATTCAAACTTGGTATAATTAGGTAAAAAACAATCTTGCTCGCTTGAGTAAAAAATAAAATACAACAATGAGCAACGTATTTTTTCAAAGAGGCTTCAATTTAATTAACTTGTATTATATAAAATAAGGCATGTTAAATACATTATTATTTTGGTTTGGATGTCTGATTACTTTTTCCGGTCTTCAAGCCTTATTACAGTGCTGAGACACTTGATGTCTTCCATTCGTACGATCTTTTTACGCGTAATATGGCGTTGCAGTTTTTGAAAGTAACCCAAAAGTCACCGATTATAATCAGAGTAATACAAGTGAAAATTGCGTAGGACTGTCTCTGATTATCATCTCCTACAGCATCTTGCTTCGACAATGAAATTGCGTGACCCACGTTTGGTTAAGTTCGTAATAAATTCACTTTAAACGAAGCTTATTCAGAATCGCGCACAACTTAATGAAAGTGAAGCTGCTGGTAAAAAAAAAATATATATTGTATATATATATACATATATATCAGAAAAATTTATTAACATATTACCAACAATTGTTGCAATTTGATTTGCTTTATGGCCGCAACGTGCCCGCGATGCGCCGCCAGCGATAAGGAGCATCTGCAGCACCTCCTTGACGATGAGATGGAATAGCCGGGCTGCTGATGCTGCCACATGATGCTGCTGCGTGCTGCTGCCCACGATCAAAAACAAGAAATTCGCGTTAACTTGCTTCATGCTTTTGGCCCGGCAAAAAAGGGTTACACAATTCATTTCATTCGGTGCAAGACATAAATCAGGCCAGCAACAAGCGGCAATTCCACAGCGAGGGGCCGAGCACCGAGTCGTCTTGCTGGGAGGTCGCTGGGCTGCCCAACTGCCCAACTGCCCAGTGATATATGATTTTGTTAATTTAGTTCGTTTCAATAGGCAGCTACGTTTCCGCGGCTGCAGCAGCATATCGCATGCTAAAACGAGTTTGTTGCTTAAGTCTTTTGTTTCCGTCTGGCCACGCACAGAACTTTTCGTCGACTCAGACTTGCGTAATCGAACTTGAAATGAAATCACTCACAGTACAACCCAACCAACTATGTAACGAGCCCGAAACAAATGTGGTTAATTGGGCGGCTGACCAGACAGCAGACAGTCATATCAGCCACAGTTGCTTGACAGGCGCTGTACACGCAGATGGACAGCCCAGCAGACCAGAGCATTGCAGAGCAGAGCAGAGCAGAGCAGAGCAGAGCAGAGCAGAGCAGAGCAGAGCAGATCTGGACGCTGGGAGCGCTCTCAAGGTTGCAGTGAAAGTGTTTTTAGTTGTGTTTGCAGTTGTTTTATGACCTTTTTTTTGCTGTGACATGGCGTTGCATTTCGCAGGCTTCATGGCCGCCGCCATAATATTGCTTATGTGTAGTATTTTTGCTGACGAATTACATGCTATAAAAAAATGACCAAGCGCCGGGCAGCAGCGACGTCATCCACTGGCCACTGGCCACTGGCCACTTGTCGGCTGCCAGTTGCCAGTTGCAGAAACAGAAAAAACACGCAAAGCCAATTAATGGGCGTGAAAGTTTATTATCATTTGCTTAGCACTGCGGCGGCGCCCGCCATAAAAAATGGGGCAGGGGAAGTGGCAGTGGCAGTGGCAGTGGCAGTGGCTACTCGGCTTTTTTTTTATTTTAGTTTTTTTTTTTTAAGCTATCGACAACAATGGGCAGCGCAAAATATATATCTGCACATATTTATCAGTTTATTTGCACAGTGTGGCAGCTACGATAAATATTGAAATGTGCTGAAAAATTGCCGCCGCACAGAGCGACATTTTAATTAAAACTGCGAGAAGTGCACTGCCCCAGCAGCATGTGGCACCCAGGCACCATCCCAACATTTGTGGGCCAACACACGTTTGCTGCATGTGATGGCTGTTGCCAGTAGCAGTCAATAAGAGTGTACTCTATGGCCAATTATAAGTTCATTTACCTGACAGCAACAGCAACAACAGCAACAATTGCCAGTTGGCATGCAAAACCAGAGGGAAGAAAAATGTGCATGCATGTGAAAAACAGCGCTACCGCATGATAATCAGATTTTTAACACTTTCCATTCGGTTGTTTATTGTTGTTGTGCCTATTACATTACAGCTATCCGATGTGTGTTGTTGTCTTGTTGCCTTGTGCTGTGTTGTTGCATTTGATTTGATTAAAAACCGCAGTTATCTGCTTCATTTTGTCGCTGGCTTAATGTTAACATCGACACTTTGTTGACGTTGCCGTTGTTGTTGCTGTCGTTGGCGTTGTTGTCGTTGTCCGGTTAGTTGATGCTGCCGCTGCTGTTGCTGCCTGGGGGCATACAATGTAAGCTGCATGTTGTCAGGCTTGTAATCAGCTGCATTATGCGACTTGTTTTATGCAAGGCCAAGCCAAAGGTCAGCTCTAGGCTTATAATTATTAATGACCTGCGCATTAAATTAGCATCTGAATAATGGCAATTCATATAAAGACTCAAATCGCACGCATCAATAAAAACAAATTGAATTTCCCGTCAGGCTGCTGCTGATGGCCTGATGTGAGGCACAAATTGCTTTATGTGAGTAATTTCGATATATAGTAGTATCTTAAAAAAAACAATCTCAGCCTTGTGGATTCATTTAAATCGAAAATTGCTCGACCCGCAGCCAAGTCGTGAGTCAGTCGGCAATTTATTTTTGCCGAATTAAATGCAAATTGACAGTTCCAATTGCATTCTAAAAAACATCGAAATCCGAAATCCGAAATCCAAAATCCAAATGCAAATCGTGTTTCGCTGTTGTTTTGCAATTAATCAATTAGGCGCAGCCCCCAGCTTCGTCAGTGTCAGTGTGTCAGGCGACAAAGACGACGTCGACGACGACGGCGACGACGACGACGGCGGCGACTTGGTTGTCACCTCGAGGCCTCCAAGAACCGCTGCAGACATGGCACTCCCTTTTGCATCTCATGTCTGTCTGGCAGCTCCCTGTGTCCCCTTGTATGCAAATTCGCATTTCGAGCAATTCTCGAGCCGTTCTCGAGATATGACGCCGCATGCATAATGAGCGTTTATTTAAATGGATTTTGTGCATTGTTTTATTGCCTTTAAATTGCATTTAGTGTCAAATGTCTCGCGCAGCTAATGCTTAAGAACTACGTATCTTTTCGTACTTAGCTTTTTGCCATGAATAAATCGTCAAACAACAAATCACTCAACGGCGACGGGAACGATGCCAAAGGTGACTCACACCCACCCTCGACTGTCTCATCACTGTCTGCCTCTGTCCGAGCGCTAAAAATATATATTCGCGATTATGTGCTAATAATATATTTAGACAAGAGATTCGGATTGCCAAATGAAAACTGACAATTTGGGGTTCGCTTTGAAATATGCTTTATATGAATGATGTGCGTAATAAATAGAGCTCGATATGCGATTCTATTTCTGATTGACCTTGGCAGCTGTCTGCCAAAAATAGATGCGCCACAAGTTAATTCAATGGTTTTGTCGAAACATCAACATCAACTTTTTATCAAAATTAGCTTCAACTTACATTATTATGCGATTTAAAAGATATGGGCCTATATGTATATATTTTCTATCTATCACAGTGTCTATAATATATTTGAGTCTTCGACATTTTGAGAAGAAAAATTCTGTCATATTTATAATATCTTATGCTCAATAAAATAAAAAGTTTTGGCTGTTCTTCAAAAATAATTTCAAACAGTTTTATTGCATCATCATTTTGTTTGCTCGGGCCTATAAATATTGACAATGATACAAATGTTCGCATTTACCTGCCATAAGTAAGAGCAGGGAGTTCCCTACTGATAAGTCGTGTAAACATTAAATAAAATGCTGTTTATTACATTATGTGAGTGTACACAAAATAAAAATTATGGTTCATTTGCGCAGCGGGCGCGCTAATTCGATTACAAAATTGACGCCCCCCAAAAGCTGCACGAGATACGCGCACAACAGAGCCATAATAGATGCAGTTACAGCTACGACTGCAGCCAAAGATACAGATACACAGGTACAAAGCGTTGCAAGCAGATACGCAGCCTACCAACGACAGAGTCGTTGCTTGGGCAGTGTGTGTGTGTGTGAGTGTTGAATCATGCAATTCAATAGACACGAACGAAAAATGAAAAAAAAAACGAGAAATCATCATTAATATATCAACACAATATGCATCCAACAGATACGCAGATACACAGATACACACAGAAGGCCGCTGCACGCGCGTGCAGTTGAAAAGCGTTTGAATGACTTTGATGATTGGGAAAGTGTTTTCACAGCTACCTTGCCGACTGCTGCTGCGACTGACTGCGGCTGGCTGCATGCTAATTGCAGCATTTTCGCACATTGCCAGCTTTTTGTTGCACCCAAGTCTTGTGTGCTTGCTGTCGGCTAATGACTCATGCGTGCTGAAAAATCGCACTGTGTGTGCGCTATCGGAATGGGTCACTTAATAAATAATTTATTACACTAATGATTTAATTAATAATTTTACGCGACCGACCTTGTGCAGCTGCGTGCCAGCGACAGCAACTGTTGTTAATGTTATTAACTGATTGTTTTGTACTCGTATCTTCCGATCTACTCTCCGAAAGGCTGAAAGGCTTTCAGTTACTTGGGCTGTATTCGGCGGGGCACTGTTAATGGTCTTTAAAGGGCTTTAAAAGGTATGTGGTATAGAGACTGATCGGCATGAAATTTGATATGTGCAATCTCTACACAGTTGTTGAAAAAGTGCACAGCATGTTGTATGATGGTATGATGGTTCCAGGTGCCCAAAAGGCACCCAAAAGACGACCCAGTTAATTGCACAAGCCGCAAAGGGCTGCCTTTCAAAAGTGCATCATCAAAAAAATGAATTGTTGAACATTTTTTGATTTAGCCACGATAATTGACAAGTATTGAGTTACGAGCGTGTTGATGAATTTATGTCAAGGGGGCAATACTTGAAACCTTTATAAGTATTAAGAATGAGAACGGCGTACTTCAATAATTCCCTTGTGATATTAACAACTAAATTATTAATTAACATTTTCATTTATTATATGTTATGAATCGAATGTTTATAAGTTGTGAAAATTAATATAAATTGATTATTCTCAAACTATGTCCCTCTGTTCGACTGAAAGAGATCGAGATTATGGTAAACTGTGAATACATCTCTCCACATTTTTCCTGTCATATAAATTATATTTTTTGCCACTCAGAATGCATATTATTATGCATGAGAATGCCCCCCATATATGATTAATTTACAATTCACAAACTCAGGCGTGTGCGTAAAACGATTTTGGGAATAAACTTTGTAAGGTATCAGCCAATCGACCGGAGCAACTCTGTTATGCAGAAATCCAGTCAAAACCAATTTAATTTTTTGCTGCTGCTGCTGCTGCTGCTGCTGATGCAAGAGCTGAAAAGCCTGCCTGACTTTCAGTTCGATACTTTGGTAGCTGCAGCAGGAATATAATTAAAAACGTTGCACCACCAGCAAGCAGCGACACCCAAAAATATACCCCGACCCACCCATAAATGACGTGCGGCAGTCGCATTATTTGCCTTTCTTTTGCCAATGCTTTTTGTAGTTTTTTTTTGTTGTGTTGTGCACAGCAGCAATCCGGGCATGTCGTTAATATTATATGGCTTGATAAACTTCTGCCACAAGACAATCGAAATTACTCAATCACGTTGAGAGCTGCACAGCAATTGCGGGTGGTGCGGCTGGTGGTGCCGTTTGAGAAAGGCTCTTTATGAAGTTTGTTAAGTTTGCAGCGAACGCGCGTCAAATGCAACCCAAAGAGCCGTCAATGCCGCGCCTTTTGGGCGCCCAGAGGCTGTGCTTGCAGGCACAGGGCCCGCAGTCTGGTAACAGGAGTCGCTTGTCGTGTAATTGATGTCAATTTGTTGTTGGTGCTGGTGGTGGTGGTGGTGGTGGCGGTGGCGGTGGCGGTGCGCCCACTTGGCGTTCGTTAAATGCCAAATATAATTTAATAGGAAGTGAAAACAAGCAAAGGGTACAAATTATGCTGCCTCAAAAATATAATGATTGATTTGTATCAGCTACGAAACGAGCCAAAAATTTGCCATTTAATATTAAACATATGACTATGGCCTAGAGGAGCAGGCAGAGCGAGAGAAAGAGAGAGGAGGAGGCCTGGCGATTTTGTGCGCCCAATTTCGCAAGCGTTTTGAAATTTTTGGATATTGTATATTTTGGCGTTTTTTCTTCTATTTTGGCTGCCAATTTGTTGTGAGGCGGAAATAATAACAATAATTTAGCGCACTGTTTGCCCAAATCGAGTTAACATAATAGAGGCCATTATCCGCCTGCCATGGCCAAATACAAATCACCAGACAAGTCGAAGTTTTGCCTTGTATTTTTTTTTTGGCAGTGGCGTCTTTATTGTGCTTGGCAGGACGAGGACGGATATAAGCCAGCGGCTACGTACACAAACATGCATAGTGTAGCTATTTCAATTGCAGTTATTTGCGGTTGATTTGGGGCTCGCATTGCATCATCATCAGTTGCAGTTGCTCAATTTGCATTATTATGGCCAACATTTGTTTGGGCCTTATTAGCTGGAATCCCAACATAACTGTTTGTTTTTGGCTGTGGTGTCAGCATTGGACTTTAGAAAGCACTCATTGTGTCAGTTGTTGTGGTTATTGTTGCTGTTGTTGCCTGCAGGCTGATATGCCTGACTAACTTGCAGCTATGTGCCACAAGCGAAAGGTGGAAAGGTGTTGCCTTTTCGATTTGTATTGCATGGCAGCGCCGTGCAACTGGCATGTTACGCCATGTAACGAAAGTTGTTTGAAGGTTGTTGGGTCACAACTTCCTCTATGGATATTAATAACCCCCGAAGCTATATAGCCAGACGTCATCTGGAACATATCCCCACAGTCTTCTATATGTTAAGGCAGGTTGAACTACTGTTCGGGTTATTCACATTGGGCAAACTATTTTTAAATTAACTCAAAGCACTGTATATTTTTCAATTTTCAAACCAACTCAACTCATTTAATTCAAATTAAGCTCGATTACAGGCACTACAAAATTCAACAAAGTTGGCACTGCCCAGCCGTGCCCTGCCCCTACCCTTCCGACTGATTGCCACACACACACACACGAGTTTCTAATTGAAATAAATTGCTTTACTTTAAAGCCGAGAGAAACTGCAGCTAACTTCAGCAGCCGCCGGCATGCCCTTGAATTAGCTACGAACTTAGCTTAAATTCATATAAATTGGTTCGCCCGCATATGACAGCCAGACAAAAGCTGCATGTCATGGCAACGCGTCGATTTAATGGAACTCCAAACGCAGCTCCAAGCGCTCTGCTGCTCTTGTGACCTTGAGCTGCAGCCCGGGCACAAGCACTGGCACTGGCACTAGCTCCGGCTGCCAAGTGCCAAGCCAAACGGTGGTAAACAGCAAACGGCAGGCGGCATGTGGCATGTGGCATGCGGCAATCCGTCCGCTGCAGCTGGATTCGAATGTGTGTCAAATGCATCATGCAGTCGTCGACGATGCTGCAGACGTGACTAACCGACTTTCATGTCATAACTTAGTGCGCTCTTTGAAGTTCAAGTTGGTTGGCCCACCCCCCAAGCCGACCCGGGCCGTACGCCAAGAAGACCGCCGCATTGTCCATGAGCCATGAGCCGGTTCAATTAAGGCGCATAAATTATGCGCCAGCCGCAACGGCCGCCAAATTGAAATCGTAAATTAACATTTGCCAGACGACGAAGACTGCCGCCGCCGCCGCCAGCGCCGCTGACGTCTCCCAAGCGGCTGCAATAGCTTTTACATTTTGACCAAATATTTTTGCAAATTTTCACTAAGCGCAGCCCACGCAGCCGACGCCCGATGGGTGAATGTTAACCAAGAAAAAAATACGAATAAACAGAAAAATTGTCAACGTGGCGGCAAACGAAATGAAAATGGTAGCAATTGGCGCGGACATGCAACTTGGCCAAAAAGTGACAGTTGCAAGTCAGTCAACGGCTGCGGCCTGCAAATTCCGCGGCTGCCGCTCGGACTTGGACTTGGACTCGCAGTCAGAGTCGCAGTCGTAGTCGGTCTTAGACCTGGTGCACAGTCGTTTGATTTTTTTATGTGTGACAGTTGCTTTATGTTACAATTTCCAGCATTACTTTTTATTTCAAGTGCAAAATTTATTGCCATTTGCCAAGGTGCGCGCCAAGTTTGCACCTCGAGCCAGGCCAACTGTGCTACCGGCTAATCAGTGGCAATGTTCGTTGTTCGTTGTTCGTTGTTCATTTGTGTTGTGTGTTACGCTATGTTGTGCAGCTTCCTTGGCTTTCACTAGAAGAAATAAGAGCTGTTTTTGTGCCTGTGCCTATGCCCGTTCGCCCGGCCTTTAAATGCCTTTAAATAGGCGCCAGAGATCGGGCACTCGGCATTTTACCCATTTCCCATTTCCGCATGCTGCTCAGAAACCATACAATTCTTTTTCTATGCTATGAACAATATTTCAAGAATTAACTTAGATGCCAAAGTGCTAAGAGATAAAAGAATTTAAAGCTTTTGTCTCTTGTGCTTTTTGATTGAGTCTTTTATTATTATTAACAAATAATACTTACAAATAAGAGTTACTCTTCTTGGTAATATTATAATCTGCAATATTTAAAGGGCCAGAAGCAAGAACTTAGTAAGCAGAGGATGTCCATCTTTCTGTTACAGGCAGTCTATAAGTCGGAACCGGCGGAATCGGACAACTAAAATATATAGATGCCATAGAAACGATCGGCCGAAGAGTCAGTGCTCGACAAAACTCGACATTGTATAGTTGTTCTTGTATAAATATAAATATTCTGTTTTCCAAGATATTTTCATGAAACTCAGCATGCAAATGTGTAGACAGGCAGGGTATTAAATCTGCGGTGTGACTCAAATATTGTTACTTTCTCCTAAGACTATATTTTATTTTAAGAATATATTTTTCGCTTCTGCTATTTTATGAATTGCAGTATCATTATAGATCCCGCTTGGGACTACACCTCGCAGCTGCCCACGCTATCAGCTTTTGTCTAAGCTGTTTATAAAAAACAAAAACAAAAAAAAAACAAATGGCAATGTCGCCTATTGCATAACGCATAAATTGCTGTGGCGCTCTTCCCGTTGCCGCCAATCTTCCACTGCCAAAAAGAAACCAAAACTTTTCCTGTAACGAGCCGCCAACTCGCGTTGAGCTTCGGTAATATGAGCCTGGACAGGCCATTCCGCTAGAGGTTGTTGCCTGGTAATAATGACAGTATGTGTCACATTGCAACCCACACGCATTCAATTTTACTGCCATGGCACTGCAGCAGCAGCAGCAGCAGCAGCAGCAACAGCAACAACAACGAGCCAGCAATTTTATGAGCCATTTGAACAGAGCCTCAGAGTGGGTCCCTCCACTGCGCTGGTTGTTGTTGTTGCTTCGTTTAGTTTTTGGCTTCACTCTTGGCGCAAATTTGATCCAATTGCGCACTCATTTAATCGTGATCTTTATGCGATTGTACAGTTGGATGTGTTTAGCCTTTTATGTCGAGTCGAGCCCGTCCGTCCGTCTATCTGTCTGCCAAACTGTTTGTCGTTTGTTGTTGGCTCCTTTTTTCAACTTTTTTCTTTTGGCCTGTGTGACCTACATAACTTGCTGTTGTTTTTGTTGTTGCTGTTGTTGTCTTTGTTTAATTTAATTTGCTTTTGTTGTTGTTGCTGCAATAATTATGTAAAAACATGTTAAGCGTTTAAGGAAGTTAATTAAATGGAAAATAAATGTGTATTCAACGAGCCTCAGCTGCCCCTTAATTGGCAATTGTGTGTGGGAGTGGGAGGCAATCAGGATTTGTGGGCCTCCTTTGTTTGATGAGCCAGCGACAATGCCTGACTGAGCCTTGTATATGGTCAAGTGTAGTTAATCAAGCTCTTTCCGGGTTTTTTTGTCAGCTTTTCTACAGTGCAATGGAAACTAATTTATTGTTTTCTCTACAGCATTTCGCTTATTTCTTTCTGCAGTTTTCTTTCCTAGAGTGAATCATTCCTATATGTCCTTATCCATTTATGGGTAAAGATATGCAAATATGCCAACAAAATATAAAAAACCATGTGTCCCGACTGATTTACTGACTGTCTGATTGGTAAATTTGTATTTTCGTCCGATTCTCTACAAACTAAGCATTAAATCTGTAACTTATTATACTGTGAATACGTGCTCGACCGACTTTATAAAATTGAAACCACGAATGAAAAATGAGTGGAAAAAAATTAATAAGAAAGTATTATTTTCCATTATGAACTCATCACCTACTTATTAACAGGCTTTGTCCATATGTCTAGTCTTTATCTCCGACCATGCTCTTATTAAAATTGTTTTTCTTGCGATCTCTTGCTTTCTCAGATCATCTCTCTCTCTCCCTCTCTATCTCTCCAGCTAATCTTTTTATATATAAATTCGAATTTTTAGGGTAAATCAGACCTGCGCCACAAACTACATTTAAATTTATGCATACAATTAACACAAGCTGTTATATTGTTAGATTCCAACAATTAAATATCATTGTCATTGGCAGAAACCAAAAATGTATGAATAGTTCCACGTTGATTATAAGAAGATTCGGCATTATCTGTTTGGTTCATCAGCGTCTGTCTAGATTTAGCCAGTTTTTTTGAATACGCCTCTTGAAAATCGCATTTGACATGAAGGCGTACATCAGGTTAATGCCAGGCCTCATTGTCAAAAACAAATTGTATGAATTTTCAAAGCTAAGAGCGCTGCGGGAGACGCCTTGGTTATGTAATTAAGCCAGTTACCGTAATTACCATAAAGATAGACAATAATTTGGCCTATTGAGGCGCACAAAGATGTGTAATTAAGATGCGGCCGGATATGAAAATTGACATGATCAAGCGCTGCTCTCTACACTGGTGGCATATAATTTGAATTTGCCGCAGACTCTCAAGCAGGTGCGGCGCCTCATCGAGCAACGAGCTGAACAGTGTCAAGGGCATTTGAAGGAGTTGGAACTGAAATTAGCAGACAATATAAAATTGGCTTTCAAAGATTTGGCAATGCGGTTCAAAATGTTCGCATTGCCAGCGAAAGCCAATGCCTGATGCACTTCAGTGGTTGTTGTTGTTGTTGCTGTTGCTGTTGCTGATGTTGCTATTGTTGTTGGCATGAATAAAACATTACGAAGGCGTTGCAATGCACCAAAAGAAACAATAACTAAAGGCGTTGCTGCTACCTCTCTGCTGGCTGCCATTGCAGCCGTTGCTGGCCAAGCGGTAATACGTCAATAACCGTTTAGCGTACAAATTGAAATTTTTATTAGTTACGGACGCCCGGGCAACAGCAACAGCAGCAACAGCAGCAACAGCAGCAGCAGCAGCAACGGCAACAGCAACGGTGAGCAAAAAGCAAACCAAAGCATTGGCCCGCCGGCGCTTCAAGAAAAGAAAAAAAAAGAAAAGAAAAAAGCAGGCAGCGGCTGCAGCTACTTAGACAGTTGCTGAGGGGGGTTGCAATTGCAGTTGCAGTTGGGGCTGGTGCTGCTGCTGCTGCTGCTGCTGGAGGAGCAGGCCAAGGAAGCCACACGAATGCCGCTGCTCGCTGAGATATCGCCAGAGATTATGTTTTGTGGCGGTAGCAGCTGCCACCATTGTTTTTGATTTTGTTTTTTGTGTTGTTGCTGTTGTTGTCGCTGGCCTTTGGCTTGTATCGCGGCGCTGGCATCTGTGCGATGTGCAACACTTGCAGACAACCTGGCGCTCGTTTTTCCTAACTGTACATCAAAGTTCAGGCGGTACGTTTGGGGTGGTTTTGGCGCTATGAAATTTGTTTATAGAAATTAGCCAGGCAGTCGCCTTGTCTGGCCACGCCCTGGCAGCGCTGTCGTATGTCTATCCGTTTATCAGCCCGCAGGTGATTAAGCCGTTGTCTATGCCATTTGCATGTGTGCCTACGAGTGAGTGTCTATGTGTCTGTGTGTGTGTGTGTGTGATGCAGTTGCCAGCCGCATGTGTTTCCTGTGTGGCTACTGCAACAGCAAAAACAATATCAACAACAACAACAACAGCTTACAACCAACAGCTGACGACTGACGGCTCTGCTGCATCCTGCTGTCATTTGGCTACCGCACTTGGGCCACCCCTCCATAGTCAGGCGCTGCCAGGTGATAATGTATTTGATATGTTTGTTGATTTGTGAATTATGCAGCGCTCAATATTTGTATTGCGTGTCGGCAATTGTTTTTCATTTCCCCTCCTAACGACAGCAAACAGCAACAAATTTATGCACTTGACAGCAATTTTCGGGGCTTGGCCCGGACAAGGACGTCTAATTATAGTCGCTGCTAAGCAATAGCCAGCCCACAGCAGCTGCCAGCAAGTAAGCGTTGTTTGTCTAGTCGCCATATCGCGAGAACTGCACTCCAATCAATGGCAGAGCGGCACGCAATGTTGCTGATCTTTAACAGCAACAGTTGCTGACGCTGACGCTAACTGCAACCTGGTAACAAAACTGGGTTAAGTGCGGCTCTGCTCTCGACTTGCAATTTATGCATTTCGTGTTTACAGTTTTATGATTTTGTTTTGCCTAACAAACACTTTGGCAAATAAACAAAACAATCAGCAGAACAAACGTTGCAACATTTGCGCCTCGCAACGCTTCGTCGCATACGATCAAGGCCGCAGCAGCTCGGTGCTGTTGAGCGGTGCACCTTTCAGCTTAAGTACTATAAATTACAAGTTTTTCCAAACGGAAACGGTCATATGCAAACCAAGCCACTTGTTGTTGGCGTTGCTGCTGCTGTTGTGGCTTTGCCTAATGAGCCGTGCCCAAAATCTAAGCTTTGGTCCAACTGGGCAGCTGGTGCTGCCTTTCACAACGTCAGGGTGTCTGGTAAAATCTAATTAAATATAATCGCGCTAATAATCAACAAATTCGCAAACTTTCTAAAGCCAGCGGCTAGCGACGCCTTTTTTTTCTGTGTGTGTACGTGTGTGTGTTATAAAAAATCGCTCAGCTCGGCTAATTATGAGCGCCTAATTACAAAGACGGATGCCACAAAAGTTACCACTGTACTGGCTGAAGCTACCTGAAGCTGCGCAAAAAGCACAAGACAAAGCCAGCCGACGCTGTGGATTACACCAAGTCTAAGTAAACTGGTTGAGCGGGGCACAGCGAGCTGTGGCGAGGAAGGGAACTTGAAAATGCCGCTGCTGACGGCACAGAATTATGATTTCAGAAAGCAAAGTCGCGCGTGGCAAGCGGCAACTTTGGCCGCCTAGCTGACTTTTCCGCCAAGCTTTGATTTATGTGGCAACTGTGACACGGCGGCATCGAGCGTTCTCTATAATTATCGTCAGGCGGCAGTCCGTATGAGGTAGACATTGCGGCGACTAAAATTGTATTTCGTATGCTCCGTTGAATGTGTTTCTATTCAGATTGCCTTAATAGTATGTGTGTGGCTGCGGTTAAAGTCATTTTGAAAAACCACATTTTGAGCCGCAATCAATTTTGGTTGCCAAACGTTTAAAAATCTATAAATACAAAAATTGCGATCTATGTAAAGGCGTTACAATACAAATGTTGTTTATGCTTAGTTTAGGTGTTTTAACATATGTACATTAAAGGCGGATGCGATTTGCAAAATTATGGAAGTATACAATCAAATCGAATAATCAATACATTCAAAATCTAAGTACATGTCAGAAATTCGTGTTTATTTGCTATATGGAATCGGAAGGATACTTTGAAGAGTATGCCATAGTATCTAACGCTATTCAAAATTAAGTATATTAGTGTATGACTATCTCCTATATGTTAATAATAATAATTATAAGCAGTGCCCGGTAGATTGAACAATGAGGATCCGGCTTAGAATCTCAGGTTACCATTCTTTAAAGCGAAGGTCATAGTTGTCAGTGCTATTTGAAGATAGTTTGTAACTAATTATAATATTAACTATAATAATAATAATAATAATAATAATAATAATAATAATAATAATAATAATAATAATAATAATAATAATAATAATAATAATAATAATAATAATAATAATAATAATAATAATAATAATAATAATAATAATAATAATAATAATAATAATAATAATAATGATTTTAATGATAACCATAATAATATCATCTTAAGTATAAAGTGAATAATAGGTACTTGAGTTCTGTGAACGTAATATCTTTGCTTTGGAAACCGAGGTTCAAGACCCAATCAGTGATAGCAAGCCAACAAAGACAAACAAAACTGTATCACAGCCACATAAATTATAATATTAAAAATGCATTTGTTGAGCAGAATGTGCTGCTATGCTTGCCTGTCGTATCTATAGGGCCTGTCGGCATCTCGCATATAGAATTGACTCCACGCACAATTGTTTGCCACCGCATGCTGTCAGCGGATGTGCTGGTGCTGTTGCTGTTGCTGTTGGGCTTAATGTTGTCAGCGGCACATTTTCAACAGCTCATAGGCTGCACATTTCATGGCGGCTCTGAACTTAGCAGCCAGGCAGATTCGTACTATGTAAAAATTCTGGAAATATGAGCTTCCTGGAATGTGGCTGGTGCCGCTGATGCTGCTGCTGCTCGTGGTGTTGATAGCAATTTTTAGCCATGAGTTGGCGTCAAAATGCAGCAGCGACTAACAAGCCATAAATAAAAATTAAATGCAAAACAAAGCAACGTCCGTTGTTGTTGTGGCTGCGGGCTGTGCACTGCTGAAATAAATAAGCCAAAAAGTGGCCAAAACAAAAACAAACCTTTCAGTGCACCTCGATGAACGCGCTCGCATTGCTCGAGCGGGCGTAACAAGTACATAAAGGCAGAGCCGATGCCAATGGGCCGCTGCCGCTGTCGCTACCGCCAACGGCAAAAGCTGGCCCATTTATGCAGATTTCGTTGGCGAAACAATGGCCTGTACAACAAAAACATAAACAGCAACCACGGGTGCCTTGTACAGCAGCAAGTACAGCAGGCTTTCTATACCCTGTGCCAGGAGTAATTATGGTGCATGTCAAGCTGACGTAAGCAAAGGCCTCTGACAAAAATTCATGTCTATCAACTTAAGTTTAAAGTTTGTTTATAAAACTAGGAACTATTAATAATATATTTTGTTAGAGCAGATTTTTTCCCATTAGGATCCATCTGATTCTAAGCTCGTTTGGTTCAACTTTTCCTTTTCCTCTGACTTCTTTTATTCGATTTTAATGAACTGAAGTATTATTGATTTATCATTTTAACACTTTGATAAAAAGAGTCAGGTTCAAAAGATGTGAGTTGGATCAAACGAAAGATAGACCAAGATTTTTGCAATTTCCTTCTCTCAATTCTACTCTTAAAATATTGTTCTCTCCCTATGTGATTCTCATAACTCTTTTGCTCATGTGATTAAAACATAATGAACAAATATGAGCAATTATATTTATATTTAGATGCTTTCTATTAAATCGTACTTGCTATTAATATTAGTACGTGGTATCTGACAGTGCAGCTCCAATTGCCGCATTGATACTTGTTGCCTTCCTGTGATGTTGTCGGCACACAGAATATTCAGTCATTTGTCATGTTGATTTATGCTCGTATTTACTCATTGGCGTTTAATGTCGTACAAGATTTTCACACGGCCGGCGGTTAATACGCAGTTTGACCCAATGCTGGCGGCTGGCAACCTTGAGTCCCGCTCCAGAGGCCGCCTTGACAGCCTGGGCCGTTGCCCAGCTGGGCCGCATGGTATTGTCTGGTGTTTGCTCGTTAGCTCTGTGCGTATTTAATTTACACATAGCACAGTTTTCAGCATGGTCTGTTCACATATAAATATATATATGTATATACATAATATGTGCGTTTATTTATACTGAGTACTTGTTGACTTTTGCCCGACTGCGCCGTGTGTCTTCCTGGTCGTAAGTCAGTCCGCTAGAGGTGTCATTATATGCGCTGCCTTGTTTGCTGTCTGGCATTTAGAATTAAAGGATCTCCCTTTTTATGGCTTATCTGTTAGCCACACACCACTTAACATTTTGTCGTGTTTGCCTTGAAAAGTAACAAGTGGCTCGCAAGCGGAAGTACACACAAAAAGGATCTCAAACAAGCAGTCAATGCACAGTTGGCTACCTGCCCGCCGCAAGCGTATGCAGCCGTGTATATAAATTCAAATATTTTAGGTTGGCATAGAACATGGCAGTAGCTATGCAGCCAGTCGGCACTCGATGCATACTTCAGCGGCTGGGCATATTAATCACGATATTGCTGCTGCTACCAAGTCGCAAGTCCGGGAGCTAACTGCGGCTCATCAATAAAACTCGCAGGCAATAGAAATGCATTTGGCAATCCTTTGGAGCTCTGGCCACATGCGTGGGGTGGCGCTTGGATTAATGAGTGCGCCACGATTAGAATCAATTTGAATTAATGAACATTTGAAGTGACTTTGATTTTGTTTAGCCACAAACACGCACAGCAGGCAGTCGGCATTGGCAAAAATGGTAAAAAAAAATGTTGAAAAAAAATGAAACAAAACAAAAGACTTAGGCAACGAACTTGACTTGGAGATTTGACTGCCAAGCTGGGTATCACGCTGCCTATCTGCTATCTGGCTGGCTGGCATATTAATTTCACATGCCCCGGCTATAATGAAAAGCGATTTTATATTACCCGGCCGCCTGCGGTCGTTTATAATCAAGTTAAATGCGCGCGCAGCCATAAAAACTTGACTTATCAACCAGCGCCGCCAAATGGCGCAAATGCGTTTTTGTATCGAGCAGCAGCAGGACTGTGGAGGATCGCAATTGCCATGGCGATCTCTAAAGAGAGAAAGAGATAATGGGGGAGAGACAGAGAGAGAGAGAGAGAGAGAGAGGGAGACAGTGTGACTATTAACAGAACGATGTCGCCATCGTTGAGTGAGTGCGCGAGCATTGCCTCTTTTATGGCAATTTTCACTTGGTCGCCAGAGCTTTGGCTAAGTTGGGAAAGCCCCGGCCAAATGTCCGTACGACTTTATTGGCCAGCTACCCGCTGTGCGCTAATATATAACTATCGTTTATCGGCTTTTATTTGCATTATTTATGCAAAAGAGAAAGAAATGTGCGTTTACAACTGTGGTATACACCGATGCATAAATACCAAACGAAAATAAAAACGAAATGAAATGAAAAAAATTTTAGATACACTCTTAAATTTAAAAACACTTAGATCACAACCTACTAGTTTCTAGTTCCAGATTGGCGTAGAGCCAGCCTTTGCTTTCTTATTATTTTATTTTTTGCTTTTCGAGATTAATAATTATTTCTTATTAGTTTAGAAGTAATTGAGTATTCTATTTTTTTACAATGAACCAAATGGGCTTCAGATTTCGATATTCAATCAAGATTCGGAACCAAGGCAAGAGTATAAATGCTGTAATTTCCTAATAAAGGCAGGACTCCTAATAACACAGGACTCCGTATTCGTTGTTGGCGAAGCTTAAACTAATTACAGAGCCAACTTTATTTTGTTGTAGGTACAATTTAAAATATAAAGTTTATTTTATTTTAATCCTTTATCAAATATTTCCACAAAAAGTCTAAGTATTTTTAAGTTTACTCTCGAAAAAAACACACATATATTTCATTTATTTATTTTTAACGATTTTTTTCATATTTAAAAGCATGTCCAAAACACGATTAAAGATCTGAAGTCTTTTTCTACGGCTCAAGGGCCAGTGTGCGTTCCTGTCATTGGCATTGAAAACTATTCAAAATATGCTTGAATATATCAGAGTAGCATCTTTTTGTTTTGGTTCCTCGGGCTTGCTTTGCTTTTCATTGGAATCAAAAAACAAAAAACGCGACGCGGTCGCAGACGCGATCGATCAACATGCAGCGCGGAATACGCTTAGATTTCAACACAATGGGACGTTGGAGGTTTCGATTTCAAAGACAAAACGCAGGCACGTACGCGGGTCAGAGCTGGGGATTTCTGTGACGTTGATGCGCACCTTTGATAAGGATGTGGCCGCCGCCTGTCACACCTCGCAGCGCTATGAAACTGGCGCACGGAGGGAGAGACGAAAACAAATAAAAAACCAAAACTAAATAATTCCAAGCCGAGAGTAGAAAAGGAAACAGTTGACACGGCTAATCCTGATGAATAGTTATCGAGTGTTGTGTGTTTCCTGTGTGGATTGTTTACTTTGATTATTATGTTTTTATACCTGTGAACATTTTAAAATCACAAATATATTTTAATTTTGGAGTAGATTAAAAATATTACGGTTTATTATCTAGTTTATTATCTACATCAATGGTCTGCGTGGTTGCTCCATCGTTTACGTTTTGTCTCCCGCATCTCCCGGTGTGGCATTTCAGACTCCGCCTCGAACTGAACTTCTTGGGGCAATTCCGGCTGTGACTGCTCCGACTGCCCGGAAGTGATCTCATCATTGCTGTTGTCCGAATTGCCTAGATTTGTATTGCTATGTGGTCGCTTTCGCGACAGGCGCAACTGCGTCCTAGACGTTTGCGGAGAGGTATCAATGTCAACTGGTAAATTGACTTCCTCCTCGGTTGGCAACGATAACGAATTGCATCTGGACAAAGTTTTCTTGAAAGTCTTGTATCTTGGCTTATCGAGCTTTCTGATTTTTGATTGTTTCGCCGACTTTCTGGTGCCTTGCCTTTCCTTTGGCTGCCGTTTGCGCGAGTCCTTGCCAACCTGCTCCTCGGAGGAAGTACGTGGTTTCCTCGCGTTTTTGGGCAACAGGCCCCAATTCACCATTGGCTCAGAATGGCTTTTTTGTGTCACTTTATTGGGGGTTAACTGAGGTCTGCTTTTGCTTTCTGATACTATGTGTACTGGAACGCGGGTGTTCGGGGCATTGTTCGCCAACTCGCGATACTTATCCTTTTGACCCTCATTCAAAGTCGACCACAGGCGAATGGCGGACTTGCGCAACAGGGAAGATTCCCTCAATGTCATATGATCCTTTCCATGCTCATCTAATGCCGTCAAACGCATCTCATTTAAGAAGTTCTGGAAAGGTATGGGGGAGGCAATGTGCCGCATTGTGCGCTCCCGCTCTATGTTGAGCGTGCTCGGCGAGAAGCTCACATGAGGCTTTCCATTCAGGGGCGCCATGGCGAATTCGCAGCATCTCCTCAGGGCTTTAAATATCCAGGTCATATTGTGTTATTGCTAAAATTTTCAGACTATTTTCCACAAAAATAAAAGTTAAGTAATAAAAATTGTGTAGTTCTATTCGGCTATTCGGTCAAAATATTCAATGATATTCAGCTCTGCTTGAAGCCCGTAAATGACTTTAGTTTCAAATGTTGCTTCGCGAGAGTGAGAAGAAGTCGTTAGGCCCAACTGCACACAAGGCGCTAATCTAATTAAGACAATGAAAGTGTTAAGACGCTTTCCTGGAAATTGACACTTAGACAATGACACGAAAAGCCCCAGTCATAAAACTGGCAGATAGGCGACTCGCTGATAAGAACTAATGATTTAGGACGGCGATAAACGCTCGGAGGCTGCAAGATGAGATGCAACAGTTGCCTTGCGGCAGACTGTGAGCAAGGCCCCATAAAACCCAGGGCGCAAACAATGTGAGCACTGAGAACACAGACTGAGGGGAGCTATTCTATGGTGCTTTATCGCCGCTTGTTAACATTGGAAAGTGTGTAAATTTACACACCAAAACGCCGCAGGTGGAGTTTTTCCCTCTCGGTTTTACTTCCAATGACGAAAGTTCTTTCAACCGATTCTTTGAACGTTTCGAAGTGCGCCTGCACTGGTTCCACAGCCAACAAGTTCGCTCATCGAAACGGTTAAGCGGCGGTATGTTCGCTCTGTTAAAGTGTGGGAAACGTCAAACATATGTTAAGCTTGTGTTAAATATATTTATTTGGAATATTTAAAATTTTCTACAAGATATTTTTTTTTCAAAAATATATTATGTGTTTTATTGCACACTTATAAAGCTATAAAAGATGAATTTGAAGGCTAGTGCATGTTGTATGTATATTTATATGGGTGTATAGATGGGGATTATATGGACACGACCCTTAGTTAAAGCTTTATCCGTGTTGGTAGTTTCTGATAAATGCTTCAATTCTAAATATTAATCACGCCCACTGTAACATTAAAGTTTGTTTTGTTTTTCTACACTTTGAGGGCAATACATCAAACTCGCTGTTAAGCATTTGTATGAATGGAACATGTTCGATGGCAACGTAAAACGATCGTGGCCGCCGTTGCCGATTGGTTGCAACCGTTAGTCGGCAACCGCTTGCCAAGCTAAGCAGACGTGCAGACCGGTCGAGAGATAAGTTTTTGTCGCTGTTTCGTTCGGGTCTACGATTTATGAATGAGCGGCGCGCAGCGTGAGACAGACATTCATACAGCCCATACAATCGCAGAGAGGCCGTGGACGAGAACGTGAACGAAATTACAAAACAAACCGAAGAAAATACGATAAACAAGACACACACGAAACGATAGCGCAGCGTAAAAGTTTATTAAGAAAGAAAATGTTTGTTTTGCTGCAGCAACAACAACGAAAACACCATCAGCAACATCAGCAACAACAACAACAACAACAAAATCGCTTTTAGTATAAACAAAAAGAAACGAGCGCGGAAATTGCAGTTGCAAACAAAACAAACGCTTCGATTGTCAAGACGCGGCGAACTCGCGTGTTTTTTTCGGCTTCAATTTCGCACAGCTCCCCGCCTTCCCGCACCCAACACACACACACACACACACACACACACACATAAAAAACCAGGAAAAAATTACAGTAAAATATAAAGCTAAATAGTGCGTAAAAATCTGTTTTCTGAGCTATTCGGTTCGTTTCGGTTCCGTTGTGAGCGTGTGCGTGTGTGCTTCCGACAGAGAAAAGAGAGAGAGAGAGAGAGAGAGAGGGAGAGCGCGCCGCGTTTGTTTTTGTTTTAGATTACAAAATTCTGGCATAAGCTGCAAAAGAAAAGAAAAACATGTTGAAATTATAATCGAAATTGAAATGTCGAAAACGAGCGCAAAACAACAAAGTAAATGTGCGTAAAGTGAAAAGTTTTTGAAATTGAATTGGAATATAATCTAATAAATTGAAGTTGCAAAAATATTAGAAATTGGTGAAGCTAATACAAAATAAAAATCATTATACTTGTGTGCCCAAAGAGAATTGTCTGTGTTTTGCGATTAAGCACAAACCCTATTCTTCTTCTATCCGTGTCTCTATCTCTCTTGCACCAAGGCAGCTGCAAGCGCCGCTAAAAGGTACGTGTAAAAGTTGGTCTAAATCGACAGAGCCGACCCCATGCCGCTTATCATTGGCAGCGCGCAAACATTGGCTTATCTGTGTGCAGCAACAACAACAACAACAACAACAACAACAGATGCTAAAGTTAATGCGAGAGACGACGTTTCCTAGAACGGAGCGTGTTAGAAAATATTTAGTTGTTGTCGCTATGTTTGCAGTTACTTTCACTCCAAAAATAAAAATTAACAACTAAACGAAATAAATAAATAAATAACAAGCCAGAGCGCTCTAGTCGCGTGTGACCGACTAGCAGATACCCTGTAGCCGGTTGCGTGCTGTTACATTCCCTTAGTCAGAAAATATCGCAAATGGATTCTATATCAGCTACTGGGATTATTGCTCGAGCGTTGCACAGTCTCAACTCTGTGTCTATTCCAAACATAATACTGTTCTTTAAGCCTAGAAAATGTAATTGTTAACATAAGGAGGAATACAAAATGGTATTCCAAAAGCTATTTCTAACCTTTGGCTAATCGATGTATTAGTAATTGTTCCGTTTCTCCACGATGTACTTAAAGCTACCCGAACTGAAAATCGATCTTTATCAATTTTGGGAGTGAGTGAGCTATCAATGATTTTCAATCAACTCGACTTGTCTCAATTGAATCAGCTTTTAATACTTATCCAAAATCTATATATGTACATTAATTAATACATATTTCTTGCTTTTTGTTCTTAAAGCACAATTCTTATCTTGATTTTGAATACTTGATTCAAAAAATACTTATCACAAAATGAAATTAAAACTGGGTGTATGCTAAAACGAAAGATGCTTCCATTTGCTCGAGACACTCATGTGTACAAGTTCATTACACCCGTTCTCTTGAATGCGTAGAGGGTATAAAAACAAAAAACAGACTCTACTCAAACCGGCATATGCCACACAAGCACAAAACTAATACACACACACACACACACACACACACACACACACACACACACACACACATGCACGTAGCTATCACTATCACTATCGCAATTGGCCTGTGCCTGTGAATGGCCTGGGTCTGCGTCTGCGTCTGGGTTTGGGTTTGGGCTTGGGCTCGCGGTTGTCTCTCCTTTTCAGTCGGCCAGGCCGCTTTATCTTGTCAGCGTGCTGAGTGGTGGCTCGTCTCGGCTGTTCGAGCGACTCCGAAGTGATATAGTGATAACCTATATTGAATAGCGTACGCATGTGCTAACGGTTAGTTAGTCGCATGCATTATCTGCCGCTCTCTTCTAGTTTCATCACCGCGATCCGAATCGGATCGTGCACTCGCACTCGAGACAACAAGCCGCAGACTTTATCTCGCTGCGTTTGCGACGATCGTTGGGCACAGTTTCGATTGTCGGCGTTACGGCATCAAAAATTAGAAATCATAGAGTGAAGGTCCTCAAAAAAATAAACGAGCTTCGTTTTTGAAAATGAATTCTAATTTGCAAAAGATTTATATTCCCGAAAAGTCTCTTTTTTTCTACAATAAAACTAAAGCCGATCGTAAATGAAATGATTTCGTTAAATAACATTTTTGTTATTAACATTTTCGAACCATATAATATTGAATGTTGGGATATCGCGCAGTTGTTCGCCGCGTTTTATTTATTTTCTCAACTCTATGTTCGAGTTGTGGTTGGTGCTTGGAATTCTCCGATGTTGTGTTAATGAAATAAACACAATACTTCATTGAGCTGCGCTTCTCTGATTTGCATCGATATATTGTACATATTTCCGGTATGTATTATAATGCATGCGTCATCCCCCTTTTTTCATGAAACACAAGGGAGTTCAGCTCGATTTCTTTATTCGATTCGTAGCTATAGAATACAATATACTTGTGTATTTGGAGTGGTTCGCGCATTTTACACCACCTTCATATAAACTGGTTTTGTTTTTTACCTTCTTGTTTATTTTCCACATATGCTTCTACATATATATGTGTCTACCTATATACAATATATGGATGTATGTATATAAGCCTATAAAGAAACACTTGTGCGTGCGCTCGTTTAATTTAACGGCAAACTCGGGGTAAATAAAACTGAAACAATATGGTTTGTGCTTAAATTACGCTGTTTGCCCCGTTTCGGTAAAGTGAGACACAGCTGATAGGTGAGCACCCAAAATGTAGCCCAGTGTTTTAATCGGAATCCTTGAAATATTACCAAACTTAGAACCTCTAGAATTTGAAATTGTCCAGAAATTACATTATAAATAAACAGTTATTTGTTTATTTATTTTTACCATAATATGCCACGTATTCGTATACTATGAATCGCATTCCTGCTTTCCCAGAAGAAATGTATGTCGTTTTAATGCCAGGATATTTAACATATGCCTCTTTAATTGTAAATCGGCTTGATTTTAGCAGAACTAGGCGTACTTGAAGATTAATGAATTAGATTAATGAAAACAGCAAAGAAAGGGTATTAAATACACTTTTAAACAAATGTCTTATGGCTTCGCAGACATGAGGGGAGAATTATGAAGCAAACAAATGCTGCGTTTGGTGAAGATAGATCTTGAAAACAAAAAACTTCTTCACATAGAGATACTGATCAAGAATATATGTATATGCCAATCGACATGCCTCCTTCATAGTATTACACACTTAATGACAAATTTATTGTATAACAAGTAAGAGGTTCCAGTCGGGAGCTGCCGACTAGGGGATACCCTGAACCCTCTTCTTCCAACACCAAATGCAAGTATATATACTAGCTCTAGGTCTAGCTCTTATTATTTACCAAAATTGCTCAAAAACAGAATGTCGATTTCGATTCTTATCGATTACTTGGAAACGGGGCCAGTTATCGATTATCGGAAACAAACTCGATCTGCGTAGGCACTAGGAGGACCTACAGCTAAAATTTCTCTAGCTCTTATTGGTTCTGAGATCCTTGCGTTCGGACGGACATGGCTAGATCGACTCGGCTGTTGATGCTGATCTAGAATATATATACTTTATGTGGTCGGAGATGCTTCCTTCTGCCTGTTACATACATTTGCATTTGCACAAACCCATTTTTAATGGGTAAAAAGTATAAAAAGTGAGTTTTATTTAAATGCTGTTTTCTGTTTTCACAACTGTTTTCAAAACTTTTCTCTTAAAATCGGTCAGAAACTTTTCAGTTTTAAGAACGCTTTACTGACCTGAAACTGGATTTCTTATCTTGTTATAGGGAGTTTTCGAAAACAATCTGGTTTCCTATACAGAAATCATAATTTGACAAATGTGACTTGTAATTCAAAAAACAGAACAAAAACATTATTAACCGTTTAGTTATTAATTAATTCCACGAACGGTACAGTTTGAGGAACTGCTACAGATGTTCCTCATTGCGTATTCCCTCGCTGTGCTAGGTATATAACTCCCCCATCTTTATAGCCATATATCACGGGCAGGTTCATCAATTTCATCTGCGATAAATGTCGTACAAGAATTTACATAAATACCCTATACAGCTGCCAGAACAAGTTGAGTTGACAAAATGATTTGTATGCCGATGTTGTTGTCGTTGTCTGCGTTGTCTGCGTTGTCTGCGTTGTCATCGTTGTCATCGTTGTTGTTGCCATCGTCATCAACGGGAGGCGACACTGAGCGCCACCCTGAACTTACAACCTAAACAAGCAGCACAGCTACATATACATATATACATAGATACAGATACATAGATACATGTACACAGTTGTAGATGGATGCAACAATATTCTAGCCAAAAACAGCAACTAATTCCAAACAATGTAAAGTATTATTTATTTTTAACTGAGGTCATCAGCGACGTCGTCGGCGACTATTACAGCGATGCCTCCAGTCTCTGCTCTCCTCGAAAAAACACTGCTCTGGGATTCGTGTTGTTCTTATTTCGAGTTAATGCGCCCGTTGTTGTTGTTGTTGCTGTTGTTGTTGTGGCTGTTTTTCAGCTGTTGAACTCGAACTCTCACCAAATTATGCCACACAACGTTGCCTGCCCTGAGCGCAGAGCACAGAGCGCAGAGAGCATCAGGCCCAGACCCAGACCCAATGCTATTGCTATAGCCACAGCTATTGCCAGTGCCCAGTGGCGTTGTGGCGATGTGGGGCTCCGGCCGGGGCCAGCAAACATTATTTGAAATATTTATGCTTGACTTTTGCGCCTCAATGACTTTTGAATTGCCTTGCCTTTGGCTGCCAGTTTTAACACACACGAACACACGCACACACACACACACACACACACACAGACACATGTGTTGCATGTATTCTGGTGTTTCTGTATATATTTTTTATGCTCCAGGGCCTAGGCAACTCACATATGTTGCCTCAAATTGCAAGCAGATGCATTTGTGCAGCCGGATTTTCTCTTTGTGGCACTCGTCGAGTGTTGAAACTTTGTCAACACATGGTTCGGCTTGTTGAAAATTCAAATGTGTGATATTAAAATCATTAAAAATTCTTAAGTATATAAAACATTATACATTCTTTATTTATTTATTTTGTTGTACATAAGTATAAGTATATAATATGAAAGAGAAGACTTGTTTAATATGTTAACAATTATTGATCTTTCGAAAACCCAAATTAATGCCGTTAATTGAAAAGAATTTTTTACATTTATGAGTAACATTATTTAACTATCTCCCCCTTTGAAAATGTATTCTTATTGTGCGTACAAATTCTTATTATATGATAGTTTTTCTATTGGCTTTGCTTTGTATAGACGGAAATAAAGTCAAAATCAGAACGTTTTAATTTTATATAACTATGTTCAGGGATTGTTTGTTTTTGTGTTTTTCGTTCAACAATTGTACATTTCACAAGCAGCTAACGAGATTTATATATTTGTTAAGCTCTTCAACTCAGAGCTAGCCCCAAGTCTCAGCCTTAGATCAATAGGTTTCAACTGGGGAGGCAAACAATAAACAACTAATGCAAAAAAGAAAAAAGTAATTAACATGTGAAAATGATGCAAGCGAACTTTTTAAGGCTGACATCGCTCTGTATGTATGTATGTATATGTATGGACGGACCTGGGGGCTGGGGACGCGGCGGGAGGCTTCCGCCTAAAAAAAAATGGAACCGATCAACAATCAACTGGACGCACACATTAAACACACATTAGACTGCATTTAATTTGTCAATATTAGCTCGGCTTCGGCACGACCCTCGTTTGATGGCTGGGAGAAATGCCCTGATCGGTTCTCAGGCCGCACTTTTCTTTTCTTTTAGCCATTGGAAAGTGAGGCAAGTAACATGACAGCCATAGCTCTGCACGACACACGACAGAAAGACAGCCGACAGACCGACATGCAGACAGACGAGCAGACGGGCAGCCACACAGCATGTCTGGCCAAATGCCTGGGTCTCTATGTTGACCTTTTCACAGCTGGAATCATCTTTCACATTACTGTACAGTTCTGCTTATGCTCTGCTTGTGCTCTGCTCTGCTCTGCTCTGCTGCTAGTCTTGCCCCTCCGCCGCTCCATTTGCTGCTCCCCATAGATTTGACGGCCCATTGCTCGTGCGCTTGTCAATTTCTGTCAGTTGCTTGTCAAAAAATTTGTTTGGCTGTTAAACTGCAGTGAAAATGTTAAACAAAAAAAAAACAAAAAACAAAAAACAAAAACTAAAATAATAAAAACTACAAACACGATTTTCATGTACAAGTAAAGCGCAGGCAATACACAAAATGATTGACGAACTGAGTGACTGATGAACGAAGCTGACTAATTCCATGTGGAAAATTGTATTGTAAAAATACCCTGCATAATTAACCTTTTGCCTGGTTATGCATATTTGCCATACCTCGATGTCTGCACTCCCCCCACCCCGCACTCACCTGTTCGACCGCCCGCCTGTCCGTCTGTGCTCCACGCTTGCTTTTGTTTACAGCGTAATTTGTTTATGTGTGTTGTAGGTATAGATAAATATAAGTAAATGTGAAAATGCAAACAATCACAACACCGTGCTACGCAATCAACGTCAAATGCTGACTAATGTCCATCTACACCCAAACACACACACACACACGCACACACTCTGTATAAGGGCCGTTCTGTCGGACACGTAGTGTACAATATTTTAGGCATTCCCTATTTGCCGCGCAGCTATTTGCCAATTTGTCAATAACTGACACGTCTGTAGTGTAGGCAGTTGCCACAGTTCAGATCGTGTGGCATGCTTACAACGGGGCGGGGGGGTGGTGCGCTCAATGCGTGCCCTATGTGAAGGGCGCGGGCGTCAGAATGGCGCCAATTTTGATTATCTGCTTGGAAATTAGCATTTTTAACGAGCTCCATTATGAAATTAAGCTTATTATTTATAAACAACATATTCAACTGGCATTTTGGGCATGCAAATTAAAAAAAAAAAAACCACAAATTTGTCGCTGCTTTTTATTAGACTAATTTGTTTTTATATTTATTGTCATTCAAACTTTTCGATGGCAGGTGAGCTAATCGCAAGGCGTTCAATTGCTGGCAATTTTCGGTCATAATTAAGTGCAATTAATTTTGCATAAAAGCGGAAATGGAAAATTGCTGTGCGCTGAGAGCATTTCATTGATAATGGACCGACGGCCGGTCGGTCGTAGGGGGTTGGAGAGGGGACAAACATTTCTTAATGATAGACATTCACTTTTTATGGGCGCGCGAGGTGTGTGTCTTAATGGAGTGAAATTTTGTCGTAATTGAGCGCGTCGAGCTTTGACTTTGGGTGCGCATTTGATGAATCTAAAGTGAATTTTGCCACACTCTTTTTTTGTTATTATTATTATGTTTTTTTTTTTTTGGCAAGCAATCTTTTTGGTGCTTTTGATATGCTTCAGCGAACTGGGCTGTTTTAGCTGCTGCTGCTGCCGTTGCTGCTGCTGCTGCCGCTGCATTTGTTATGCAAATCAAGTGCCGCCATATGTATAAATATACATATATAAATATATATAGAGAGACATACATATAGACACCAAGAAACCAAAACGTCGTCAGAGCCAGTCCCCGGAGCCGGCCAGACCAGACCAGGCCAGAGCAGGCCAGGCTAGGCACAAAATTGAAATAAGTTAAAACTGCGAACTGGTTGTGTAGGCAGCACACGTACAAGGTCTTCAAATATGGCTCTTTTTTCAGCTGCTGCTGCTGCTGCTGTTGTTGCTGTTGTTAGTCTTTTCTAAACATTTTTTCTTCTACAGAGTAGTTTTAACCGTGTGTTGTATTTTAGACGCTATAATAGCATTAATTTACCATACGATTTCATATTTATGGCCATTGTACGCTGAAGTGCAATTCGCCTTTTTCTTCGTTTCGTTGTTGTTGTTCGCTTGTTTTTTATATTTTCAATTTGTGCAGTTGCTTTTTTCCGCTGCCTCTGCCACTGTGTGGGTGGTTTGTTGACTTGTGCGCCACATTTTTGATTTTTAATTAAGTTTATTTGTCGTTAGCGCGTTGGCATTTGTTGTTGTTAGTTTTTCTAGTTTCCTTCTCAATAATTGATTGATTTTTCTCCAAAAGCTCGTTTTAATTGCATCTAAGTTTTCATTAGAATGTCTGATTCAGCTTGCGTGACAATTCGCGACTTACGAAATATATGTGTGCATACATATATACATTTACCCAAGCATATAGATATAGATAAGCGTAAACACGTTCCCATCCACTGCCCTATGTCGTGCCTATCTCTGCCTGATTGGATGATTAATGCACGGCGCTGGCGCCTTCATAAAATTTTATTGCCTGATCTATCTCCATCGATAAGACATACAAATATATATATACATATATAATGCTTGCCAAGATTTTGCCTTCAAAAATTGTAATTAGCCGAGCTATCGCTGTCGATCAGAAATATTTATATATATTTAATTATGTATATAGTATTTATATTCTTCTGCTCAGATTGTGCCTACAATTTGATTGACTTATCTGAAAAAAAAATATTATTTTTTGCTTGGATTGACAGATATGCCTGTGAAATCTATACCAGGAATTTTCATTAGATGATAATGTGTTCTATCGCTTAACATAATATTTTATTTATTTATTAACTTAATGCATTGTTTAATTCCTTAGATTTCTTTTTGTATGTGTATTAAATACAAATTATTTTTTCTGTTTTTTACAGGTACGTGCTATCGATTATTCCTTAGTATAATTCCTACAAAATTGTCTGAATCGTAAGTAAAGTTCTACAAAATAAGCAGAATTATTTTTTCCTTGGCGCATGCACAACAACACATGTCGTCGCTATTATGTTTTTGTTTTGGCGTCAAGTAAAAATATATATAGCTAAAAAATATAAAAAATTTCCTAAACGTGCATTTTGTGGAAAAGTGCTATCACATCAGCACTGGCCGAAAGCGAGTAGCGCCATATGACAACCAGAATACTAGAATTGAACGACAGAAGCAATTCGACTGTCTGCCAAGTGCAATATGCAAACGGAGGCGCAATTTTACAATTCTTGGCTAGCCAATGCGGATGATCATGTTGCTGATGTTGTTCTTGATGACGTAATTGCCAAGCTGCCCCGAATGTATAGCATAGCTCAATTAGCATAGTGTCTGTTGACACTAGAAGCGCCGAGTCAAGGGATTCGCACTCGATATATGCATATGCATTGTGTGCTTTATGTGCTTGGACTTTATCAGCTGCGGTGTGAATTAGTCATCGGTTGAGTCAAAAACAAAAAAAAAAAAAACAAAACAGAGAAACAAAAACAGCTGAAAGAGCCGCTTTTACTTTGATGTTTTGCACGTTTTATTGTTGGTGCATTTCCTTTTAGCCAGCAGTTCCTGTGGTGGCCAGCTCAAAAATCCATTAGGCATGTTAAGTACATTTTAGCAGGCAGTCAATATACCAACAGTCAACTTCCCAGTTGACTCCCTCGCCGACTGACTGCCATTTTGGGGCTGTTGTCTGTGGTCGGCAGCTCAATTGTCAGTTCTCAGTTCTCAGTTCTTGGCAATATGTGCCGCTGCATGAATGGAAGCAATGAATGAGTTCATCGGCGTCAGCATTTGCCATTTTTGCCGGCTGTGTTTTGTTTAACCAAATAATAAAACATGCGGCCAGTCTTGTGGTTTGCGTCTGCGGACTGCGTGGGGTGTCCAACTGTCAAGTTAGTCATCGCCAGCAACACACATCATCATCATCATCATCATCATCAGCAGCACGATTGGGTCTTACGAGGAAACGCAGCGGTGCAGAGTTGATTGCACTTTGTCAGCGCTGAATTGATAAGCCCACTGTTTAGTTTCTTCGGCGCACAGCAGCCCAGGCCCAGACAGAGACGCACAGACAGCCAGTCAATGGAGATAAGAGAGCTCACTCAGTTCGTCTGCTAGCAGAAAAACATTTTCAATTTGATTTATTGCATGTAAATTTATGGAAATTTACTGCGGCCCAAGTATGCTGCACCGTAAACAGAACCGAATCGAGCTGAACCGAGCTGAGCTGAGCTCAGGCTGAGCTAAGCTGAACCATGCTCATGGCTTGATAAAGTGTAATACAAGCCAATAGTTTGTTATTTATATACATAAGTACTATCTCTATCTATGTGTGTGCATGTGTGTGTGTGTGTGTGTGTGTGTGTGTGCGACCAATTGCTGCACATTCCAATTTTATTATATCATGTGCTCGCAACATTATCGCATATGGTGCGACTACATATTATCGCCTGAGTTTCGCCTGCCCCCAGCCCCCAGCCGCCAGTTCGCAGCCCGTGTGCAATTCTAGTCTATGGACGGTATGTAAAAACAAGTTGTAGAACAAGTTTCCAGACGCCTTTTCGTTGCCGTGCACACACAATGTATCGAGTACTCGTAATATCTACATATACAGAAGACAAGTCTTAATTACCCAACATTTATTTGTATTTTTATTTAAAAATTTTCGAATTTTTTCATTTATTTTTGTTATTTTTTGTTTTTTTTTTTTTTTTTTTTTGTTTGTATTTAGTGCGCCTGCGGCGCTAATGAACTCGCTGTCTTGTTAATAATTATTAAACTTTTTGGTTTGTTGCTCGTTCGTTGTTGTTGTTGTTGTTGTTGGTTTTCGTGGCTGCTGTGGCTGCTTTTAACGCGTTCAACTGGCTTTTGAATTGATTTCGGCAATTAAAGGCCTCTAAATGAAATTGAAAACGCTGAAAGCTACTCGCGAGTGCGCAAAAAAAGTTTCAAGTTATTATAAATATTTTTGTGAGACACTCGACAGCGCTTTGATTGATGGGCGTTCAAGCAGCGTCAGCAATTGTTATACAAAATTATTATAAAAGAGAAAAAAAAAAAACTGGAAATGGCAATTCTTGGTTAAGAGTTACTCTGTAATGGGGTTTAACTTTCTTGTTCTAAATTAAAATTGAAATCAAATTTACCTTTAGGCAGAGGGCATTGTGCAACTTTTGAATCAAGATAGTTTAACTTTAATATTTTATAGCGTATACCAAAATTAAACTTACATGATTAGTAGCTCAATCGAATTATTATTTGTAAAAATGTAGAAACCCCTTCCGTCAATCGTCTAGGGTATTCAAATAACTTATATACTATCTATAAACCTTTCTGTTTCTTCTTGTGGTTTTTGGCAGCACACGTGCGTGGCTTAAAGACTCTTTGGGCTCTCTTATCACTGACCAAGCTCCATTCATTAGGGGCTGATAAACAGTTTCCAGTTCTTTTTTTCGACTCTTGTGTCGATTATCTACACAAAAAAAAAACACATACGAGTATGTGTGTTGGTTTTCTCATAGATAGCGAGGGTTTCATTTCGGTGTTTTTTTTTTTTTCTATATATTTTTCCTCCGTGTTTCTGTTTTTATATTTTATTATATCGCTTTGATAAAAGTTGGCGTTATGTATATGCGACTTAATTAGTTTGCTTTGGCTACGTGGGCAGCGCGGACGCCTCGACCGGATCTCTTGGCTATCATCGACAACGACTTGTGTGAGAGACGAAAAAAAAAAAAAATTAATTAGAGACGCCGTAGCACTGATAAGCAAATAAACAAATAAAAACAAATAAATTTACGTGTGCATAAATATATTTCAAGCTGATTTGGAAGCTGCCGCAAGTAGCTGAGCCATGCTCCAGGTAGAACTTTCTTCTGATTAGCTTATGGGTGTGGACATGCAAGTGGGTCGCCAAAAATGGAAAAGCCAACCCGCTTTCATATTTAAGTAATACGGTTTGCTAGACAGTCAACACAAGAAAAATTAGACGATGTCGCCAGAAATTAGCTTTCGTTTTTTGTATACAATTTGTATGTTATTTGTGCGCCAGCCATCCAAATCTGTAGTCACTGTAGTCTCCACATGTGCGTCAGCCTTGAACAATTGCCAAAATTTGCCAGGTTGTTTTTCTTGTTATAGAAATTTTATAGTATTGTATATAGGCTAGAGCGTCTAATACTACGCCTTCCACAGCCGCGTTGTTGATTTTTAGCAATCAAAATTTAGATATATTCATCATCTCATACGTGTGCATATAGTCTCGCAGGGCGGACATTTAGTTAGGAGCGTCGTAAAAAATTATATATGAAGTCCGAAAGGCTACAAACGTCGCCACTTATAAATACCATAATAAATTGGTTAAGGTCGAATTGGACATAAATCTATGAGGCAACAAAAACGGCCAAAAAAGCAGCCGTATGAATTTTGTGGTTATAGGAACGGAACCCGAAGATACCAATATAGAATACAATATCTATGATGATGCTTTAACGAATGCTTTTCTTTCGTGCTTCTCATATATTTTATGAATGTAATCAACAGTTTATTGAGGCTTTAAACGTACGCGCAATGTTAACGCACATATGGATGGCTAGATTAAGGTCCGCCAGTGACGTCAGACTGGGTCCGTAGTTGTTGCCGTTGCTTACAACGCCTGGCCGTAAATTATGTAGAGTTTTATTTATAAGAAATATGATTTACAGCACAAGTGCACAGGGCGACTATGTAAATATATTTGCATGCCGACAAGTCAATCACCACATGACGCTGATTAATTTAATCGCTGACTGCGACTGCCGCCGCCGGCGCTGGCCAAGAAGCCAAATGGTTGGGGCAAAAAAAAGATTGTACATACATTATTTGCGCTGCCTCATTATAGAATTTATAATTAAATGCAATTTTTTTTTGTTTAAACAACTTCAACTATAGCTGCGAGGAGCACTGACCAGCGCACAGCTAAGCGAAGCGATTGAATACTGCGCACACACACACAGACTAACTCAACACACAGCGCGTCCGTCAAATAACCGCAATTGTAATTATTTTTACAAAATGCGCTCGATACGCTCTGTTTGAAATAAACAACGAAAACAAATGATTAGATGCAAGCCATGTTGTTGTTGTTGCTGTGCGGTGCCTTATAGAAATGGCTAAATAACAAGCCACACACACATGCATATGTATAGTGTGCTGTGTGTGTGCGTGTGTGTGTGTGTGTGTGTGTGCGTGCGACTGTGTGGACATTGTAACAAACGCGTTTGCTGATAGACGACGCACTGGCCGCCTGAGTGACCATTACAAATGTTCACTTAGCCGGGGCATAGATATGACCACTAAACCAAACCGTCGCGACTCCTAAAAGAAAGATACTCTACTCAGCGGAAATTCCGCATCGTCTGCCGTTTGCAGTTTTTTTTTTTTTTTTTGGTGTCGTTGTTGATTATTTCTACAAAAGCCACTAATGGATTTTGATATGCACAACACAGCAGCTCGCACACACACTTACCCACATCAACACAGACACAGCAACACACACACTCCTAAGCACGCATATTTCTATTAAGATGATGCGCCTTGGCCAATGGCCACTCTCCAGTGGCAGCCACTCGCCGCTTTAAGTTGCTACTTTTTATGCCTGCCGCGTGGCAAGCGGCTTGCGGCATGCGGCATGCCAGATAAAGTTCTTGCGCTTTTCGTGAAAGTGCAATCGTTAGAATGCGCACTCTTGCTGCGGATTGAGTGAGGGGTTGTGAGGGGTGTGAGTGGTGAGGGGTCTGCAGAGTGAGTGGTACATTGGCCCGTTTAATTATCAAAGACATTTTTCTCAACGGCCATCATTTTGGGCTTGGTCAGCGCGCTGATAGTGCGCCACAGAGGAGTGGCAATGTCTGTGGGGCAGTGGTCGTGCCTGGGTCCGGTTCGATGTATTTAAGGCGAGGTCAAGCCAACGGCAGCGGCATTAGCTGATGAGCCCGACCGCATGCCGGACGCCCTGTCAGAGAGTGATCTAATGTGCGATCCAGGAAGCGCTCTGCCAGTCGCCAGTTGTTTGCCAAAATAGCAAACAGCAAATGGATGCGGCTTGACGAGGAGCAGGCCAGCAGTAAACAAAGCCAGCTGCTGAACTTGCCAGCTATGGGTTAAACATTAAATGCCAGGCATAAACAGCAATATGGCAGGCACAAAGGGCTGCCAGTTGTTCGTTTGCCAGGGGCAGGGCAGGGCGTGGGTGCGGTACGCGAGGCAGCGTAACCAACGCTAAACTAATGGCAGCCGCGCTAGCGTAGCACGGTTCAATGAATTACTTCATTAGTGCAGGCGTGTTCCGTGTGGCATGCGTTGGTCGACGTCGACGTCGTCGTCGTCGTCGTCGTTGTTGCGGCCATGTATCTCAAAGATACACGCCAACCAGCCAGGCAGCTACCCAGCCAAGCGTCTGCCTGGCTGTCAGACAGCGCCGCTGCCGCCACCGTTGACTTTGCGACGTTGCAACATTGCGAGTGGCAAGTTCTGTTCTTGCGCCTGGCCAGGGCTCACTCACAAGTTGCTCGCGTCAACTGTGCGTGGAAATTAGCTGCTGTTGCCGACTCCTGTCCTGTTGCGGCCCGTTGGGACGTAGGACTTCTCCAGTCTATCAGCCTTAATTGCGGAAGTTATGAGCATGGAATTTTAATTATTTCACTCGACTGGCTGCTGTCGCGCCGAGCCGAGCCGCTGATGCTCTTGCATTGTTAGCTCGTTTACAGTTAGTCGGTGTCAGAGAATGTTTTTTATTTTGACTCTCGGCAAACATCCGCCGCGAACCTTTTTGTGGCAAGCAGCTGTAGCTGCGGCCCCGTCTGTTTGCATTCTTCATTTGTGCGGCGGCGGCGGCGGCTGTGTCGGTGGCGGCATCGTCTGCTCGTGTGGTTTAGAAAGTGTCAAGTCAAATGATTGCATTGCAGCTGTACCCAATTTTCTCCATATTTAGTTCTAGACATTTCACCAAACGTGACACTTTCAAACGCTTTCAAATGTCGGACGGCCATGACGATTTCCCAAATAACTCGCCTGCAGCTTGTAGCTTAACCCAACAGCACCGCCAGCAGCTGCAGCAGCAGCGGCACTCTGATCCAGCCATGCGGCTGCCTAGTTCTTGGACTTTCTGTGCCAAGCTAATTTGTTATAAGTGCGCGTTGTTTACTTAGTTGTTGTATGTGTCGCAGCAGCAGCAGCAGCAACAACTTGCGTTGGAGTTGCCTTCTAAAGGCCAAGTGGCTCCGTCGCTGCACAGTCACCCGTCAATTCTTCACTCCGTCAGTCTGGCAGTAAACTTCCTTGCTTGTTTTCAAATGCAGGCAAACAAAAGCATCAACACAAAACTGGCTAAGAGCAGCCACTGCCCAGCTGATGGCGATGTTGATGTCGATGCTGTTGCTGCTTCTGCTGCCGCGACTGCTGCTGCGACTGCCTTCTGAGATGGATGGAGACGTCGTTTAAGATTAAGACGACTTCTTTTTACAGCTGCGACGACTGCAACGTTTTTGTATTTGCAGCTTGTTGCTGTAGTTGTAGTTGCAGCTGTAGTTGTAGTTGTTGCTGCATTAGTGTGCGTGTCGCTGCTGCTGCTGCTCGGGCTGCTCCGGCTGCTGAGGTGAGTGATGATGATGAATGTGTTACAACGAAGGTTAACGACTTTCAGCTTTATAAACAACAACGCCAAAGCAGTCGGGGGCAACAACAATGCAGCTGGCAACAGCTGATCATGCAGACGCTTTTCTACAATTGTGTTGTAGTAGCCGCATATTGAATGTGCTTTAAGAATCACATGCGTGGCAGCTAATTAAGCCACCAACTGGCTAATAATAAATGCAGTCAAATGGTTTCGATGCAATTTAAATAAATGCGACAGGCAAACGAACTGCTGGTTAACCAGTTTGGCGCTTGGCCAAAAAGGCGCGTTTTAAATTTCAATTTGTTGAAGAGCCAACGTGTTGTCAATGCTTGCAACTATTGCTGTTGCCTGAAAGTTCTTGCAACTCGCTCTCTCTCTCTCAATCGTGGCTAACAACTAAATTACACTTGTCTGCATGTTAACAATTTACTCATACACTCACACACTTACGAACACACTCTCAGATGCGAGCAATAAATGTAGAAGTGATATCCAACCAAACGAGCAACACTCAACTGCAGTCAGTTAGTCACTTTGGCCAGTCAGTTTGTCTGTTGGCATTGGCTTGGGCCAAGATTGCAATGGGGTTAGCAGCGCAATCTGCTCAAATATAGATAGCTAGTTAGACGCCTGGCACAAACAAACAAACAAACAAACAAACAAACTAACCAAGCGCAGTCAGCCGCTGCCTCTGCCAACTGGCAACATGTGTAGCCGTGTTGCAACAGCAACAACTGCAACAGCAGCGGCAGCAGCAGTAACAACAACCGGCCTGCTGCTGCTGCTGCTGCTGCTTGGCTATTCTAATTGCGCACAAGCTTAGCAGCTTTTAGTTACTTTGTAGACTTTTAGCTGCCATCAAACTGGCGTTGCTCTTGGCCAGTTTACGGCTTTTGCATACAGATGCAAACAGATTTGTATGCATGTATAGCAGCTGCAGATAGATTTACACATGTATAGATACTGCGGACAGCTGTGGCTCATTTATGCAATTGACTAAAACTCAGACGCTGCGGTGCCACAGCGTCTGTTGTTGTTGTTGTTGTTGTTGCTGTAACTATAAATTGCCCGCCAAAGTGTTGCCCAATAAACGTTCTATTGAATTTTGCAACACCTTGTCTAAAAAAGGCTAACTGACTAACTGTTCTGTCAAAATGTTGCGCCTGCCCACGTTGTTTTGGTCCAGGCAAACATAACAAAAAGCGGCAACAACAACAACAACAACATGTCTATAGTCCCTGCATTGCATGTGGCATGAAATTCAGTTGAAAATAATGACACACCCGTTTCAATTTATAGTTGGTGTGCGTCGCACACACACACACACATACACACAAGATACACATCTCTGGCGTTCATACATAGATTTTTCACTTGAAAACAAAATGAAAATTACTGAACTGTAACCATATGTGGCGGCCGTGGCCGCCCGGCTGGCTTCATGCTGCTTTATGGCTATGTCAACTGTATACCCTGCCTTAGAGCTGAGTTGCCCGAGCTGTGTATGAAATATGTAACTAAACACAACGCTCATTAGAAGGTCTTTGCAGAGATCTTGATGTCGAGTCATAAAAAGACAAACAATTAATTATGCTATAAAAAGCGCAAAAGCAACTGTTAATGAATTTGTGCAAATATATAATTGGAAATATTTGTTAAGGTATTTTTGTAATGCATCTTTAATGTTTTTCGAATTTGTTTTCAATGCCCATTTGCTGTCTTTTTAGCGTTTCAGTGTTTATAGTTTTCCTATTGGTTTTTCATGCCCCACTTTGGATTTAAAGCATTTGCCAAACGACCGCCCACAATTTATTTGCTTTGGCGATGTTAAAAAGGTCAATTACAACTTATTGCCGGCTTTTCAAAAACCCATCAAATGCGCGACGTTTGCCGTTACGCTCTCTTGGCTGCCACAGCTGCTATGGGTCTAGCTTGGTCTGATCGGGCCTGTGGACCATGTCCTATGATCGTACAGTTTTGATTAGCAGCAAACGACAGGCGACGTCAACAATTTAATTGCACATTTGCATTAGAGTGGAAAGCAGAAATGCAGTCCAAACCTGGGCCTGTCATCGGGAGGGGGCCGACCAGAGCTACTGCTGGCAGCTCCTGGCAAGCGGTTTCCATTACAATTGCCAGGCTCAGGCCAGGTTTGATTTCTTAATTGTCGCTAAATGCGGGACTGCCAAACATTGTCTTGAAACGATGTCGTCGCCGTCGCCGTCGCCGTTGTCGTCGTCTGGGGCCGCATTATCGTCGATCATTTTGTTTGCAATGAGTTTTTGTGGTTGTTGTTGCTGCTGGGCACACGAAATGAATGTTTGAGCATATACACAGCTGTAAAGGAATTGTCGAACGACGATCATGGTGGTAATTTCAGCAACCACGGGCATAGAAATGGAAATGGGCACGGGAATGGAAATGGGAACGGCAACGGCAACGGGAACGGGTACCGCATGCGCAATTGTCATACCAGTTGCCAGTTGGTGGTGCGGCTGTTGATGCCATTGTTGTTGTTGCTGTTGCTGCTGCTGCTGCTGCTGGTTGGGGTCGTATTTTAATTGCTTCAATTTTAATTTATTTTTATTTATCTGCCTTTGTGCGGCTCTTGAGCACTTGAGCTAAGCATTTTTGGCATGCTTAGTTGAAATGTTATCGGTCTTTATATATATATATATATATATGGATATTCCCGTCAACCCTCATACGATATGGTCTCTGTCTGCATGTAATTGAGGTACCTGCATAAGTTGCGCTAGGCCACGCAACAATAGGGGAGAAAGAAAACATGGTATCGCACTGTGTCAAGGGTCAGTTTTTGTGGTGCTGATAGATGTATCGCATGCAGCAAAAGTTTTCCATTTCAGACCCATAAACTATGCTTTAATTATGCGCGCATTCATTTATTTCGTGGTTTCGTGGTTAAGCCTTAGTTTCGCACCCACTCTACTCAATGGATAAGTTTCGAATACTTTCACTACTTAAAACACTAAAATAACTTATATTTGGTAATTTTTGGCTCGCTTAATTTACATTTAAATATAATTTTCGATTTGGCTTTTAATATTTCGGGGCCTGCCGACAGTTTCTAATCTCTTTTGGCTGCCCGTTGACATCAAAACGCAGTTTTCAAAAGCAGTTTTTTAATCGCCAAACTGTCAGATAAACTTTACATTTTATTTGACAAGCACGCTTGGCATACACAAAAAGCCAAAAACTCTCAAGCAAAATGCGTACAACAAATTTCTTTTCGATAACGTGCACAAATACAACACGAATGTCAGTGGCTGCGGCTGCGGCTGCGGCTGCGACTGCGACTTGAAAGCGCAACGCGGCGTATACGCAATGTGACAAGTCGCTCTCATGGCACATTAGTTGAAATTATGACAATTTTCCTAATACAATAATTCAAATTTATTTTTGTATGGCGGACAGCTATTGGCTCGTTATTATTAATTCAATTTGCTTTCGATTATCAGCAGCTAAGCCATAGATTTCGATTTTTCTATTGGCGCTCTTTCAAATGTTAATGCGCATTTTAGAGAGGCTAATCTATGTGATTTGTGGCTGGCACTGGACTCTTGTTTATTATTGTAATTATAATAATTTTTATGCAAATTTCAAAAGGTTAATTGCGCAAGCGAATCGGGCTTCTACCCTTTAACAAACGGAGAAAACGGGTATATAAATCGTTGATTTTAAAAACCAAAATTTAAGTTTTTAAATCCAAATTATAGATGAAATTAAAGAGTATAAACACATAAGTTATTATATGTTAATATACATATATATATTTCTTTTAGCTTGTTCTACCTGCCTTTTGGGGCTTGGCATGCGTCTGGGCCATAACTTTAATTGCGTTGCCTTAGACAGGAAATGGCGCGCTGAATTCAACGCAAAAAAAAAACAAAAAAATAACACTAATCTGGGACTTAGAATGTAAGATCATTTTGGTCGGCGGATATAAAGTGCTATAATTCATGTGGCGGCAACAACAATTTGATATCAAAGAGTTGTGTTGCCTGCAGATCGCATAAATTATGAATACCGTCGATTGCAGCCAATCGGAGAGTTGTATGGAGTGTGTTTTTTTTTTTTTTTTGGTTTTTTTTGGTAAAGGTGTTAGAATCTTTCGGGGTTTCGGTTTTTTGTTTTTGGCTTTTATAAATTTATGGCGCCCTAAACAGACAGATATGCTCGGTGCCATTAGTGATTTATTGTGGGACAACAATCGATTGTGCACCCAAACCTTTATATGTGCCTTTCTCCCTGCCCACCGCCCTGTAGCTATCTATCTCTCGTTCTCAGAGAGTTTAGCTGTATCTTGACATTGAAAACAAAAGCCAAGTGCCGTTGAAAATGGGTTGGCTGTTGTTTGTTTGTTGTTGCTGCTGTTGTTGTTGCCACATTGTTGACTGGCCAAGCGTGTGAATTCTGTTTTCGTTGCAACTTTCAAAGTAAAAAGAGACGCTGCAAATTGAGTCAAGGCTGTAGAATAACATTACTCATAAAGTCAAGCAGCTATATTGAATTTCATATCGTGGCGAGTGCATTAAATTTCATTTGGAAATGCGCACCAAATGTGGGTGAATGTTTGCTCGAATACGATATCACGGCATCGACTTGCCAAATATGTGCTCCAAATCGGCAACAAGGCAGCTTTCAATATGTCTCAAACTTATTCCGAATTAAAGTCCGATAATAGAAAATTCGCATGAATACACTTTCATTGATAAGCTCGTAGCACACACATACATGTACATATGCATAAACACATACATGCTTCCATATGCCAAACAAAGGATAGCTGAAAATGTTTTGCTGACGCCAATTGCGATAAGATAAACAGCACTTGAACAAGCTACATATATTAAGAATAAATACTGAATAACAATCCATTTTATAGAAAATGTTTTGCCAACTTTACTTTTATTCACATTTTGTTATATTGCCAGAGTTCTTAACATTACGCCTGTCTGAATTGAATCTGGGTATCTTTAAAAAAATCCATTTCAGTTCGAGTCAGCTCAAAATCGTTATTCACACAAACTGAATTACAGTCGATCTCCTCCGCAGCAAATGCATCAAGCTCATTCTCCTCAATCTGGGCATTCCAAGCCCTGACTACTTCCAGCGCCAACAGATATGTTTCCATTTCAAAAAGCAGTTCATTACTATTCAAAGCAATTGCTTGAGTCAGCTTATATGTCAGGTGGTCCAAATTTAGCTTATTTAGCAATTTTCTTACTAATCCCACAGGGCTTAGACCCACTGGCAATTGTCCATCTTTTCGTCTGTATAGGAGTCGCGGGCTGATCTGCAGCTTGGTTACACCTTCGGGTACATCAAAAGCTGACTCGCTTCTATCAAAGGCTTGGTAAATCACCGTAAGTAATAGTAATACTTCTAAAGTTCTCATTTCCATTCTGAGCTTCCGTACACAGAGACGTCTGAAAGCCGACTAAAATCGAGAAGCTGCTGATAAGTGTGGCGCCAAAGCTTGCATTATCAGATAGCCTCTTGACCTCGTAAAAACTCGCCTGTTGTTTTGTAGTGAGTTCCACATTGTACTTTTGAAATATGGTTGAAGAGTTATTAGAATTGTTACTAAAACAAAGTGTTTTTTGTTTTTTTTTTTAATTACCGGCTAAGATATTTGCAAGTTGCGGCTGCAACCAAAAAGTTACCTTTATTAAAATATTTTTAAAATCTTTCATAGATCAGAACAATCTATAGCCGTAAGCAATTCCTTTGTGCTTAATTAAGACTTAGTGCGTTGTGTACTATAACAATAGTCATATAAACAAGTTGTTTTGGAAATTTAATAAGCTTTGTCTTTGCTTATACTCTGACACTTGTTTACTCTCTCTGTCTCTGTATTTCTCACTCTCTTTTCTATCGCTCTCTCTCTCTCTCTCTCTCTCTCTCTCTCTCTCTGTCATTTTATTCGAAAATAATTTGATTATAATAAAATTAATAATAAGTACAATAACAATAATAGAGTCTTATACGTTTTTTGGATGCCTTTATTATTATTATTGCTTATTTGCCTTTCTGATAATTTGTTATTGCTTGCAGCAATACGAAAGTTGCAGCATCACACAAACAAACACAAACGAGGATTTTCTAGTCGACAGTGCTTGACTAGAAGATACCCTATACATAGATCTCAAATACACCAATATCTACAAATTCGAACTTGCTTTCGCACAAACTTTTAAATAAGTTATCAGGTTTCAATTGCTGTATACTGTATAAAGAGACTGCTGTGCATATATAATAATAACTTGTCAATTTTTTGGGTATATACCCTATATAAGTAGTGTAAAATGCAGTTATAAAGCTAAAAAATATTTCACATACAAAGTTGTGTTGTTGCTTTCAGTATAAACAAACTAAGAAGCTTCCAGCTGTGCGCGCTGATTGCCATACGACACGATGCGTTTTCAAATACGTACAACTTGCAACAGAGTTGTAGTTTTTGTTGTTGTTGTTGTTGCTGAAATAGCGCATATGCCGCCTGCTCCCTTGGCGTCGCTGTTGTTGCAAGGCCTAAACGAAAATAGCAAAGATTGTAAACATTTTTTTTCTGGGGGCATACACAAGCAAAGGCGGGTCATCTGAAAAACATTGCATTAACAATTTACAATTAATTTTGATTGTTGCTTTCGTTGGTTTCATTACAGATTCGAAGCGTTTCTTTCATGGATTAAGGAGCATTTCATTTTTACTGCGTGCAACCAGTTGTGTATAGTTTTTGTGTTTTCATCTAATTTCTCTGCTGTTGTGCATAGTGCGCCTTGGGCGCATGTCAATCATACGCAACGTGGTACGTTGTACAAAGCCAATCAATTGAACTAAAGGTGAGTTGGCATTTACTTTAAAATGAAACACATACATTTTCGAACATGTTTGTATGCAATGCAAGACGACTGGAAAAGTGTAATAGAAAATCGACAAGAAAGCATTTCAATGTTTTGTTTTTTGTTATTGTTGTTGTTGCTATAAAATGTTCATTGGCATTTTTTACGACATTGAACCTTGAACTGTAATCGGCAATCATTCACACCAGGCTACAAATCAGCCATATGCTATGCTAAATATTGATAAGCCACATGAGAACTCGATTATGTACTTGAGTGAGAAGCCTCCCTCAAACGTCCCCCCTGTCTCTCTTTCTCTTACTCTTGCTTACTCTCTCTCTCTCTCTTTCTCTTACTCTAGCTTACTCTCTACGTATCTCTGTCGTTCTTAACTAAACAATTTTATCTGAACTGTTGCTTTTTTGGCTTCGCTCAACTGCTGTCAATTTGGCTAAAAATAAATTATTACTGCATATAGTATATACAATATGATATCATGCCGCTTCGTTTTTGCCAATTAAAAAACCAGAAAATATCTGTGATTGCTGTTGTTGTTTTCTGTAAATTATGAGCTGCGATAATCACACTACGTGGCACTTTTCAGAATTGTTTGCCAGCTTTGAGTTTGGTCTAGTAATTAGCTGGTTGAACGTCGCATGCGTAGCTCAAATTTCAAAACTACATGCACTTTGCACAGATACTAAGCCGTAGCTGGAGCTGGTCGTGCAGGCAGCGGCTGGGTGTGAAAAGATTTATGTGCCTGGCAAGCATCTTGCTGCCGTCGGTGTTGTTGCAGTTATCAATGCGTTGGCCCCACAGCAGCCAACAGGCAACAGCCGCAGCAGGCACTACAGCCACTGCCTCCCATCCCGAGCACATGCACATCCCAAGGCAGCTTTAGCTTTAACAGCAACTGCATTGGCAGCCATTCACCCGAACGATTCCAGTTTGCGGCCTCTGCTGTTGGTGGCATCTTGAGACATTTCATTGTATGGCCTTTTATTTATGGTCTGCTCAGCTTTTTATAACTCTTCGATTTATATTGATTTGTAATGCACATAAAAAGGCCATCGCTTTTATATGCAGTTGACCTTGTCCCTGGCTCTGGCCAGGATCAACTGTCTGCTGCTTGTTGTTGCATTATTGTTTATTTTATTTTGTTTTTGTCGCCATGTAAATGGTCATAGTTACAAAACACCGAAGGTCAGCAGCCAAAGCTTAAACAAAAACTATGCAAAATCCAGCAGCCGTCAGCTTGCGGTCCGAAAACAGCGCGACGCGTCGGCTCACATTACCAAGCGCGTCAACAACAAGTGCAACGTGGCATTGTTGTTGCCGTTGTTTTTGCTGTTGCTTGTTTATGTCTGCAACACGTCAAAACCGACGGCTTGGGCCGTCCAGGTGCAGCCCATGCCCAGCCGGGTGACATAACTCGAACTCAGATGGCGAGAGCTGTGCATGTGTGCATTTTTGTATACCCTAAGTTAGGGTATCATAACTTTAACATGGGGTTTGTTATGCGAAGTAGTCAAAAACTTGAGTCCGTATCAAGTTCTTGCAGCCTGAGCCAGCTGTTGTCCATGAACAATTTTGTATAAAAATTATATTGTTCTTTTTGGGCAGGGTATATGCCGCCTAGTATTGCATATTTGAGCTGTCCTAACTTTTGCCTCGTGGTATGCCACCTACAAGTAACCCAAATGACAGGCCTGGACATGCCACAGATAACTTCATGGCCCAAAACGGAGAGCAAAACACTTGTGCATGCAAATATTTTACAAATTTTTGTTGTTGGCAGAATTTGTTAGAAAATTGGCAACAGCGAAAAGCAACAGCAACGAAAAACTGCGCACATGACAATGTGTAAATTTATGACAGTGTTTATTGTTGTTGTTGGCGTTGTCGTTGCTGCATGTTGCATAAGTTTGCTTTTTGCCGGGCTTTTATGCGCACCGCAAATAGCAAAATATTTGCTTTATTAATTAGGCAACGCTGCAATTGCATGCAATGTTTATTAATAATATTTGTTTATGCCATGAATATTTCAATAATATTTGGCAATGCAGCTTTTAAGCTCGCTTCATGATTAAAACTTATGCACTTAGCCAGATGTCAACAAAGCGGGTAAACAATTTGAAAGACAAAGAGATCACAAGCAACACGTGTGGACTGCATTTATGATTAATGGAAAAGATGCGGAAGCCGATCAACTGTCGGATGCATCGGGCCCGACGGGTACGGGGACGTGTAGTATGATAAGTTTGTTTTGTTATGGTTATAAATTATTGTTTGCTCGATTGCGATTTCGATGGAGATTGCGTAAATGCCAGCGGCAAAAGGCCAATAACCGTTTAAAGAGAACTGGTTCCGGTACCAGGAAATGGCTAACTAGTTCATCGCTTGAACGATTGCAAAAGCTGCTTCCAAGAACCAAAAACAGCTTGTAAAATCTATCAGCAAATTCAATTTCAATTAAAATGCCCGTGTTGTGCGTATGTAAGTGTGTTTGTGTGTCTGTGTGTGGGTGGAATCAGCTCACATATGTGCATACAGATATAGGTCAGAGTTAGTTATTAGCGGTTCAGTTAATGCCATGACCATGCACTTTCCGGAGATTTTTCATTGAAAATTTAGGCAAAGGCCGCACTGTTTGCTGATTAAAGGCGCTTTGCCTTAATGCCGAGGCTTTCACCGGCATGTGGGTCACCTTTCGCCGGCCAGAATTCCCATTCTGGCAACGGCACCACCACACAGATCTAAGAAAACGCGCTGCTCCTAATGAACTTGTTCTCGCAGCCAATGGGTAGCAAAGTTTCCCAACTTGTTTTGTGTTTTGTGTTGTAGGTGTTTGACCCTCAGCTTAAGATTTTTGTTGTTTTTAGTTATGTAAATTTCGGTCGACACCGAAATTCTTTTTCAATTAGCTCAATTCGGGGTTTTTTCCCTGTGAAGCGCAATCAATTCAAATTTAAATACATTAATCAATTCCCACAGCAAACATTTGTTTTATTTTTTCTTTTGGTACGAGTTAGATCGCGAAAAAGAAACAAACAAAAATGAATAAAAAACAGCGACAATTTAATTATAACAACAAACAGCAGCAGCATCAGCGACGGCTACACGAGTGTATCTGAAATTGATATCGTGACTTTGTGTAATTTGTAATTTACGATGAGATCACTTCCTCCAACAATGTATCCGCTTGGACTCGGCCAGCCAATCGCTCGTCTCATTCTCTCATTTCTATTTTCCTTCTGTCCCATGAGCATGCCCCAAAACATACGTCAATTCGTCGCCAAGACGCAACAGAGCGGAGCGCCGGGTAGAGCTATCGGTATCTAGCTCTATGCCTGTGTGACAAGATAAGCCGCAAAGTCGTCGGCTTTGTGGCAGCTATGGCAGAAACCCCATAGCCAGATCCAGAGTCCAAGCTGCAGATCTCTGCAGTGCAATGTTTCAGTTTCTGTTTCTGTTTCTGTTTTTGGCTTGTGCCTGTTTCCAGTGCTGTTGCCGTCACTTGGCTGCTGCTGACTGACAACAGCGTCCTGCGCATCAGCATCTTTGTATCTGGGCATCAATGGCAAACGGCGCAAAAAGTTCAAGTGGCCCGAGACAACAAAAAATTTGCATTCGTACTCGCATTCACAGTCGCAATCGCTTTCAAAAGCCATTGCCATTGGCATAGGAATTGGCTGGAGCCGTACAGTCCATGAGTCCACAAGTCCATGGCTCTCGGATGTTGGCTTTAGGCTGTTGCTTGGCGTGCTTTGTCTTGTGCCGGGCTTTGCAAATCGCATAAATTAGATTTGGCATTCGGCTTTTGCAGCTCACTAATAAATTCAGAATGCGCAATTGAAATGAAAGCAGCAGGCGCATAAAATGTAAATCAAATGATTTTCTTCTGATTGGCCATGCATTTAAATCTCAGCTCCGCCTTTGCTCAGTCGGCTTGCATGCGGATCTCCGATTGCATTCGCAATCAAACAAATTATGTGGGGGGCACTCTCATGTGACCAATTATTGCATGTGAGTAGAGATTGGAGCCAAATGCTAATGGAAAAGTTGGGGCAATGCTGAAAATCTTGTAAACAGTATAGGATAGAACATATGTAAAATAATCTTAGATAATTGTATTACCTACTTACTAAAAAGGCAAAGAGAACTTATACTTCTGACTACTAATGTAAAGAAAAATTGTAAGTTCTCAAAATATTTGGCTAGCTAATCAGGTACCCTTATTATATAAACTAGCACACATGTACTTCTATTAGGTCTAGTGAGTATTAACGAGTGAAATATTTAATATATTATTTTACTTATATATAAATTTCGTTTTGCCTAGCGTTTATTCTACCCAGTTCTATCTCTAGAATATGTTTTTTCATCTCACAATTCTTTATATATTCTCATTTTCATTCCTAACGTATATATGTATCTAAGCTCAAGCTATGATCAAGATTCAAGGCAATTTTAATCTAAAGCTGACCCATTTGCGCTTGAATTTTAGTTTGAAATTTGCCCAGTCCTTGACCTTAGCATTAATTGTGATAGCCTAAGTCACGTCCGCCTTTTATGGCTACCGCTCTTAAAATCTATTATTATATTGTTAAAGTGAGCTCATTAAGTTGTAACAAGCGCTACGCGGCAGTCTTTTATCTTAGTTTCAGCTCGGTTTCTGTTTTAACGTGCGTTTTTTTGAACTCATCAAAGTTGAGGGAATGTCGAAAGCATTTATCGTTTATTTTATTTTCTATTTTTGGCAAACGCTGAACAAGTTGTTTAATTAGCTGCAAGCCCACGCAAAAGATTCTTGATTCTCAGATAATGTTGCAATATCAAATGATTGCCTGCTAGTCAGAGATATGCTTCATAGCTTATTATGGCTGCATCGAACAGTGTGACAGATTTAAAAGTGTCAGCAGCATATTTAATGCCTACACTTGGCCGAACTGAGACTTGGGGCTGTCTGACCAGCGGATCGGCCTACGTTCTGGCTATTGATTTGTCACTGGATGGCACTGCTTGGCTGGCAGCCTCTTTAGGCGGCACAAATAAACAGCCTGTGACAGACGCCAAAGCTGCTTTACATGTGCAGCGAAGCGTGTGGGCAATCGCCTGACAGTTGGACAGGCCCCCAGCTACAGCTTGAGCTACAGCTACAGCTACAGCTATATATTCAGCTTCAGCTCCAGCAGCCATTGCGCTGTGACAGTCAAGAATGCCGCAAAAGATTCTGAAATGTCGCGCGTAGGTCGCTAATCAGATTTGCTGCGATGCTCCGCAGATGCTGTGTGAGAAAAAGACCTGTTTTAATTACACAATCGATGGGCAATTAAACGTTGGGTGGCCCACTGACCAGGCAGAAACTCTGCCTGATTGCTAAAGATGGCCTCATAAAAAGTTAGTCATAAAATTCAATTGAGAATCGAGAGAGACTCTCAAAAGCGATTGTCAGACTCGCTTTTCATATGTGCCGCGGGTGCAACGCAGCCGCTGCGATTGCATAATTTCAGTTGAAGTAATCAAGCACAGACACACACATGTACACACACACACACACACACACACAGTGAAACACGCAGAGGCACAACAGAGTTAATTTCAGTAAAGGCAAACAAACCCAAAGCGTCGACGACGCAATGAGTCTCGGGCTTGGCTGTGTGGTCCAGACTCTTGCCAAGCCCAGGCTCTTGTTGTTGCTGCTGCTGCTGCTGCTGCAGGCGACGTCGCTTTGCGTGCATTCGGCGTCTGTGCTTGTGTCTGAGTTTGGGCTTGCAACTTGCAACAAAAAGAGAAATAACCTAAAATTACCGCCGCCAATTTAATAGTCACACTTGCCACAGCAGAGCGCCCCAGTCTTGGTGCCAGTTCCAGGTCCCAGCCACAGCCATAGTGGCTGCTGCAGCAAAGCTGAAATTACAAAGTCTTACAACAACAGCAACAACAAGAACAACACGCATGCCCCGCCTGCTTGGCGTCGGCGTGTGAGGGCATTAAATACTTCTTAGAAATGTAAAGATACATTTTTGTTTTTTATTTATTTTTTTTTTTTGTCCGAGTATCTCTAACAAACGTTGGCCGCTGTCTCAGCTGGTGGTGGGTGGGAGCATGCGTCGCGGGCTTATACGTATTACTCATTGCTGCCTCATGCTGCATGCGTTGTCTAGTTTTGTTTAGTTTTGGTAATAGTTCTTATGAAAATGTGCAGCCTCATCGTAATGATGTTGATAAATACTCCAACGACAACAACGCGCAGGCGACTAAAGTGGAAACAAGGCAGCAACCCAAACGGTTTGGCTTTTCAAAGCTGGCTGCGGCTTCAAGGTTGCCTCAAGGGTTGACTGTGCCAAGGCTAAGGGTTGCGCATTTCCAGGGGCAAAAGGTTACAGCTAATAGCTAATATTTTTCTCAAGGCAGCTGCACGCTCAGATTTCCAACACAAATAATGAAGTAATTGAGACTTTTTTTTTTGGGCTGATAGCAGATCATATAAGCCCTATCCCTGCCCCTACCATAGGCATTTCCTTAAACGCAAACGCATCCAAATTAAATTTTCAACAGCGATCGATCAAATTCGAAATGGAATCGCACACACACACACACATACATATATATGCAGGCCAGGTTAAGGAAGGGTATCGTATGTCAAGCAATGCATGCACAGCAACTGCCAGCGGGACGGACAGACAAGCCGGTTAGATAAACAGAGGGACAAACCGACAAACAACGGGCGGACCGCCATACAGTGAGCGCCATATGTGCGTACACATCTTGCGCCTCATACATAAATATATATGTGCGTATATGCCTAGTAAATATGTAGATGTATGTGCCTGAGTGGTGTACGTGAGTGTGCCATGGTGCCAGTCAAACATAAAACTACCGTTTGATCGATCGTTTTGATTAAAAATGCAACACATTTCTATATGATCTGTCACAGACAGCAGACAACAGACATCAGACATCAAGCTGAAAGCCGCAAAAGTCTTCGACTGCGGTCGGCGGAGAGACAAGCGAAATGTTTGTTAAAGTGAAATTAACGTCGCCAGCTAACAGCCTACCAATCAACAATGCCAGCACACTGTCCAGCACGGTGCGAGTGCGTATCTGTATCTATGGTTGTGGCTGCAGCTGTATCTGTATCTGTTTCTGTATCTGTATCTGTAACTGCTTCATCTTTGTGTTTGTGTGTGTGTGTGTGTGTGTGTGTGTGTTTGGCAATTGCAGACAAGCAGCAGCCTTTCATTGGCATGCAGTTGTCGCCATGTTGCAGAGTTGCCAAGCTGCCAAGCTGCAGCTCGCAACGCATTTTCCGCTTGATTGTTGTCTACGCTTCCTCAAGGTATATAAACCAAAGAAAACCGAAGCCAGCGGCTCATCTGGTTTCCAGTTTTGTTTTACAATTAATGAAATTCGATCGATTTATTAACTGTGTGTATTTTGCATTGCAAACTCCACCCCCCTTCCGATTCCATACAAACATTCATGACGTTCATTAGAGTTTTGACAATTTTTTAGCTGCACTTTGCTGTCCATTAACCTTCATTAGGCTTAGCTATAAATTGTAATTGTTGTTATTGTTGTTGCACTCGTTTTGTCGACGTTGTGTTGACAATTTCCGATCGTCATCGATTTCACAATTGAACTTTATTTATTTGTTTGTCTTAATGAACTGTGTGAAACAAATTCGATGTGGTTTGTTTGTGCTATGTTTTGTGCAATCGCCAACACCCACCCACCGCTATAAAAAGCTGCCCCCTGGCCGGCCACTTGGCCAGACAAACGCTGGGGCAGTCTCTTTGTTTAGCTTGTTGCTTTTGGCCAGTCGCTGGCGCATTTTTGTGCAGCTCAAATTGTTATTGCACAATTTTCGTTTTTGGGGAATTCAATGCAATCGCCACAACTGTTCGCTGTCCGGCCCGGGTGCGTGGCATGATCCAGGGGCAGGTGGAGGGGCGAAAAAGTGTCGACAACAAAATGCGCCTAATTGTCGCCAACAGTTGTCGCGCATAACACTTTGTCTTTGCTAATTTTATGACGCCTATTGCGCGTTTAATAAATTTGTGTTTGTTTGCTTTTATACGATCATGTATAAATTCGTTTATATGCAATGTTTAATGCTGCGAGTAATAAAACTGATTTAATGCGAAAAGCCATTTAAGTTCAGCAGAAGGCTTCCGTTTGGAACCCAAGCACGTGGTCGCTGCACCTTTATGGGGCGCAGTTGGGACGCAGCTTAGTCATGGCTCAGTTTGTTGCCCCTTTGTGGCAGCAGCAACATCAGTTTGACTACTGGGAATTATCATCGACACATTAGCATCTGCCTTCTCTCTTCCTCCCACGTTACTTGTCTCTTTCTGGAGCGGTCAGCATGCAACCGTTAAAATTGCATGCCTTGGCATTGGCCATTATCAAACTGAGGCATCAATCTGGATGGGGCAGCAGGCAACACAATTGCAAATTGCAATTGGCTGGCCAATTACCAGGGGAAAATGGAGCAGAGCAGTCTAACTCCAGTCAAACTCTAAAACTAGTTTAGCTAGCACAGAATATCTATCTATGGCCTTAAGAGAGTGGCCAAGCGACTGCCCAGCTGCCCAATGATTATGCAATTTACATGATGTTCTCTATACTCTGCCCCCAGGGACAAGACGCCTATGTCAAGCTGATGAAGGCAAATGCTAGAAGAGATAAAGTGAGAAATTCTCTAGCTATGCTCCCATTGTTATTCCATTTGTATATAAATCATTTTTCAATACTGCCCAAATTAGAAACTAAATAATCATAAATAACTGGGTTAATTTGTAACGCTTGCGTGCATGCGTAATGAACCGTTTAACCCTATTAGCAACAGGCCTACAGAGAGTACTAAATACTTGGGATAGCTGGTTTCTTCTGTCTAGCTTTGGCTGTGATAAGTAGTCTTCAATTTTCCAACGAAGCGTACAAATAGAAAAATCCACGTAAAGGGAAAATCTGTGCCACATGGAAAAATGTTAATGAAAACGAAAATCAATTAACGCTGTCATATCACAAATCCGAGTTGGCTTCGAAAGAGCAGTCGAGACTCTCGATCTCTTGGCCCCCGTCAAGTTCAAAGTTATAAATGTACCATAGCGCGTGCAGAGTTTATTTAATTTTTTACTCTTTTTCGATTTGTTTTCTTGTTTGTCTCCGCTGACGGCATACAAAATCAGTTCACAAATCGTGTGCTGTTGTATTATCTTTTTTTTCTTCTGTATTTCCTGTGTTGCATTTGAAAGTCAGCGGACAGAATTATTCTGTCATTGGCCGCCTGCGCCGCCTGGGATCAATTACCTTTCAAAACCAATTTGCATTTGAAATGCATAACAAAATCGTGTGCACACAATATTTTGGCAGTCACACGCTGTGCCACAGTCTGTGGCAGAGTAGCCTAGCGGTTTTCGTATTGTTTACCAGCTGATTGGCAGGCTTTCAAATTGGCAAGCGAATGCTGCAAATGCAGGTGGCTTCAACTGTGGCACCCACACAATTGTCTTATCTGCCTGGCAGTTGCTCATTATTGCAACAGTTTGCCTTTGCTGTTTCTCGTCTGCGACGAAAGGTGTGTCAGTAGTTGCAACTGCTGCTGCAACTGCTGCTGCTGCTGCTGATTCGATCACGTGGCTCTGATCAATAAGCTTCAGGCACGCAAGGCACTTCTCTCTCTCACTCTTGTACGCTCCCCCAGCTGCGGCAATGCCAAAAATATGGGTTAATGCGCAGCTAACAATTATTTGTTTTCATTGTTGATTGTATTTATATTTGTGTTTGGGTTTTGTGTTTGTATTTGTTTATGATGATGCTTGACGCTGCGCGTTATTAACAATTTCTTTACTCTTACTTTTGATTAGGCAGTGAGTTGGCATCATTTTCCGCGCTGGCGGATTAATTCTTGAAAAGTAAATCTGATGATGATTTGTCAACTGTTTGGCCAAATGCCTTGAGTGCCATTTGATATTTGTGGGTTAAAATAACAAATAGTCGCAGCTTTCATTTTCTGTGGGACAGACCAACAAGATTGTGGAACATATTTTCATTTCTGATCGCCTAATTGAATTCTTGCATGCCATGCGGCAACATATGTCGCACTCTTGCATGCATTTGCCTGTGCATCGCAATTACAACAAATTAACAGGAGCAGCTGTCAGTCTGTCGATTTGTGGGTCTGTCCATTTGTCTATCTGTAAGCCTCCATTGCGATGTAAATTATGACAGCCTGTCCATAATTAATCAAAGACTTAGGGCCGCCGTCCGGCTGTGCTGGCCCCAGCAATTGTCGGCTGCCATTTAGTCTCAATTAACACACGCAAATTATCCAGAGCTACCAATGACTGGAGCTGGCCATTGACCATCGCACCACTGAGTGGCTGTCAGTGGTTGTTGGCTGTGAAATATGCGCGGCATTTGAAAGTAAAAACAGTTCAGCACCTACTGGAATTTGTTATACTTGCATTCAGTATACCGAACGTACAGTCCGGCCTTTTGTGTCGCTCAACCAGTTTAGAAATTCTACAGCTTTAAATGACTGACAGACGGACTGACGAACTGTCCGACTATGTCAGACTCTGGTGGCCATGGCGAAACCTGATGTGCTACGTGTAGCGATTTGTATTTCAAATGACGTCTGGTTCCGTTGGCTGCGCCAATGCCAGCTGATTGAATTGCAAAAATTTGAGCTAGCTGCTCTGCAAGTTGGATGATACATTTGGCAATTATCTCTAGCCAGCTATTATGTCTATCTTCCTACATGCATATATTATCTGCCCTAATGCATAACCAATCTGGTCGCCTAACATGTGAACATGAGCTGCATACTAAGTTCGCGAAACCTACATAGACAGACAAATACACATTCAACACTAGCCTAGATTAATAGCCAAATATTTATCAATAGTTTATTGCCTTCGATTGAAGATTTCTAGCGAAACTCAGCAGAAAAACAAAAGCAAAAAAATTATCATTTGTCAGTCTGTTGTTCAGTTTAAACTAAGAAACTTTACCTTTCTCTTTGCAGCTCGCAGCTGATAGATTTGCATGAAAATTGCAACCAAAAAAGGTAGGTAACCGTTTTCATTATTAACGCATAAAGACTTTTCACAACACGATGAACAAATATGCCAATTAAGTCAATAAATATTTGCCAGCTGCTGATGTCAAAGCGTAGCTATTCGCATTTTGACACCAAATAGCAATAAAGATTTCCAAAATTATATATATTTTACAAATAGTCAAGACAGCAGCAAGCAGCAGCAGCAGATGACAAGAAATACACAGCAACAACAACAACAACAACAACGTGCTGTGAGGCAGACAGAAATCATTTATGTTAATCAACACATGTTTTCGAAGTCATTGGCCAGGCCGAGTCCACAGACCAGAGGCCCGATAGACCTGGCTAATGTAATGTGTGCCTGCCCCTCTGGAGTGTTTCGTTTTTTTTGTTTTTTTTCTTCTATATGCATATTAAAATGCCCAAAAAACCGAAACAAAATAAATATATACAAGAAACGTGTTTCTCACATGTGTGTGTGTGTGTGTGTGTCGCACAACAAAATCAAATTCAAATTGTGCGCCGTTGAAATTTGCGCTAATGTTGCCATTTGTGTTGCTGTTGTTGTTGTTGTTGTTGCCGCTAGCAGCATTGATGGGCCAGTTTGTTGCTGCTCGTGTCGTCGTTGTCGTTGTCGTTGCTGCTGTTGCTGTTGCTCTTGCTGTTGAAGGTGTAGACACGAGAGTTATTTTGGTTGGCCGCCGACTTTATATGGCCGCCCCATGCCGTACAAGATTTCTGCGTGCCTCGCGTTGTCGCGCTGCGGGTTTTCTAATTCTTATGCAAATATGCAGCGCCAATGCCGACGAGTTGTAGCTGTAGCTTCTGTTGCTCCCCAACTGTTTGCTAAGCACGATATATACGTAAATATTCTTCAGCTATTGCACATGGCTGCGGATTCTTGCGAAATTTCTGTGACTCAAATCGTCAAACTCGCCAAACACATTTCAAAATCGAATTCGCATTAATTTCTAAACGAGTTAAGCGTAAAAGGTGAAATCAACTCTTTTTTTTTGTCCGCTCAACTCTCGAAACCAGAGACAACAACCAGAGACAACAGCCAGAGAACAACAAGCAGCAACAACAACAACAACAATAACAATGATAACTAACACTTTTAAATAACCATAAATGACAGCGCAGATAAAGACGGCCCATAAAGTGCCAACTGACTCGCCATGTGACGTGAATTTGCGGCGCTTCTGTCACCGCAGCAGATCAGAACCAGCTTTGCTCGAAGAGAGCACCGCAACTGTAAAAGCAAACAGCTAAATGCTCAATAACATTACGCATACGCCCAGTGAAGTGATTTTGTTGATTTTACCAAGAGATGACTCACAAAAGATGACTTGATATATGGGCAAAGGCAGTGCATTTGATTGCGATTTTTAGTATGTTTTTCAATAAATTCAAATGAAATTTACTAAGCCCACGTATCGGCTGAGCGATTTCCGTTTAAACGATTCATTTTGCGCTATTTGCAAATTTTATTGTGTTTTTCTAAGCTAAACTAATAAACGAATTAATAAAATTCTCATTAGGGCAACTACGCAGATAGCCATCTACAAGTTGAAAGTGTATCCATTTGCCAATTATAAAGTGCAGAATCAATTATTCTTTTAAAAATTTTCCCACACATAAATTGTTTCTTCTTCTGTACTCATTAATGCCAAATTGGAAAATGCTTAAAGAACTGTGTTGTAATAAAACAGAGTGATAAATAAATATCAAATTACTAAACTATCATCGAACTATCACTGAGCTATATTTAAAGAGCCATGGAAATTCTCAATTCTCATATAATTTAAAGGTATATATGGACATCACACATAAAGTGTGGTCACTGGATACTAAAATAAATTAACGAAATTACAATTTTCTTATTGTGGGTAATAAATTCGAATTGTTTGTAATAATGTTTATATAGCCAAGTTAACCACTTGGTCCCGACAGCAGTCATAATGTGTCGCTCTTGTTTTCCATTTAAGCAGAACGAGTCTAAATATGCCCGCCCGTTGCTTGATTTGCGTTAATCTTAACGCCGCTTTTGTTATGCTGCCCAAATGGAAATGGAAGCCCGCGTCTGATTCCTTTCATTACCAGGCACAGCATGACTCCTCTCGTCTCGTTCCCACTCTGCCGCCCCGAGCACGTTAATTGTGTGCGCTGCTTATGAACTTGACATGCACAACGAATGGAAAGCGTTGCATTCGCATCTTTCTATGGTTATGGACATGCTGCACTCATCGGCCGCAATCGGGCTCCGGGACACAACATAAACTCACACTTAAAATCAATAAACGTAAACTGGGCAACGCCTGCCCACCTACGAATTCGTTCGACATGTGTAAGCCATAAAACTATAAAATAGCACAAACTTATGCGTACAATAAGCATAAACAAGCCATGCTAGCAGACAAGCCCTAAAAAGTATATGCCGAAAAGCCGGGGCTCCTTCGTATGAAGTTGTTGTTACATGGGTAAACAAGTATTTTTATAGCTACGCATAAAAGGATGTCCAGCGGCTATGGACCAGGCCAACTCCGGACCATAAAGACACTTAATTGCCATTTTATTACTTCAACTATTAGTCCACAGTCGGTCGCGGTCGCAGTCCTGTGCCTTATTAGAACTCGTATTGGAGCGTCACGTCTTGCACTTCATTTACGCATCAAAAAACGGTCAGTTCGCAGTGCATATAGCACCACCAAGCACTGGCACAGACACAACCACATCCGCTGGTGGTGCCACATGCAAAGTGGCCCTGGTCTGTGCGCCCTTCAACAACGACTGCAGTCGCAGTATCGCGATATCTTTAATGAAATCTGCATGTTTTGTGCCTTAACAAGCATTTTGCTTGTCTACTCATGTCGCTCTCTCGCCCGTAGATGCCATTGCCGTAGATGCGATCCTTTTGTGTGGGATTCCTTGCATAAGGCAGAGACGGCTCAGACAAGCCAATGGCTGGCTGATCGCCAGCTTTGTTGTTGGCATTGTGGGGCCCAGGCAAATCTTGTTAGCGCAAATATTAACTTGTAAATATGATGATGCCCCATGGAAATTGTATAAATCGCTGATAAATATCATTAGGTCTCAGCTCCCCAACAACAACTAGCGGTGCTCCATTGCTTTTATTTTGTACTCTTTTTTTTTTTATCCACATATATTTTTTGCCCATGTATTTGTATTTGTACAAGTATTTGTATTGCAATGCGCCTTGCAATTCTATTAAGATTTTTATCTTAAGTGCTTGTACAGCCTATTTGCAGCACTGAAAGAGAGCGTATACGTACTCGTAATTGTTTAGCAAATCAGTTGGAGAGGGTTCTGGAGAAGCTGGCTCTATGGCAATGCAATAAGCATTGTTGTTGCAGTTGCAATTGTTGCTGTTGCTGCTCCTATTGTTGTGCCTGATTGCACAGTAGTAACTGACAATTTGCAATAACATTCGTTTACGAGCAGGAAGTGCGTTAACTCGATTGAATTGAATACAAGCAAACGTATTTGGAGAGTCATAGGAACTATCTATATAAGCATATATATGTATATTTATTATATCATGCACTTATCAGTGGCTGTCGTCATGGTGGTTTGTTTGTTTTGTCTGCTCCTGAAACCATCATAATTCTAGGCAGCACACAACACGCTGCGCGCTCGTAAATAACTGCAACTGTGGCCAGAACCAACCGACACCAACAACAACAACAAAGACGTGACAAATGCGCTAAACGAGCTGCTTTATAGCGTGGGAGTTACATTCTGCTCTCTTGACATGGCCGCAGTTCATGAGAAGCGCTGTAATGGCGCCAGTGACAGTTCTCCTACCACAAACCTTGTCTCTGGCCCTATCCCTGTTCCTTTCTCTATCTCTTTCTTTGTCTCTAACCCTGTGATATAGTCGCTTAGCTGCTCATATTTCAAACGAAACGTGCACATAAACTTCCTACTTATATGCATTTATGTTTATTACACACACACAGACATACTTGCCCATATTTGGGCTGCTAATCAGTGCTGCCCTATGGGGTTCCGGTGCCATTTGGTAGTAATTTGGAGCACTCAACGCAAGCAGCGGGCCAGCGGTGCGGCACAGTTGGAAATGCAGCACTTGGCTAACCAAAGCGGCCACAAAACGCTAAACACAACGCTGCATGGCGCACGCTGCGTATGCGCATTATTTTTCAGACGGGTTCAATAAACGATTAGCTGACCGCCCAGTTCTTAGAGGCAGAGGCAGAGGCATTGTTGTTGGTGTTGCTGTTGCTAGTATTGTTGGCCGCTCGCCGCCACATTGCGTGTGCGTCTGCCAAAGTTATCGCGGCTTTTTACACTAAGACGAAGGCTAATATGTCATTTGGTCATTGATACGTGCGACGACGTCCGAACCGCCAAGCGCATGCAGCTGGGAAAGTAAAAAGGGGGGCAAAGTGGTGTGAGGGCAAACGCGGTGCCGCACGGTGCGACCAAAGCAAAACGCTTACTGTCAGTGTGAGGCGCGTATAATTAATTGCGCCTATCAATATCGCTGTTGTGTCGTGGCTGTTGTGGTTGTTGTTGTTATAGTTGGTGTTGTGGCTACAGCCAAAGCTGCACGCATATGGCCAAAGCCAAAGCCAAAGCCAAAAGTTGGCTGCGTGCTTAGCCAGGCGGACCCATGGCCATCGGCAGCAGCTCATTGAGATAAGCCTGTCCGTTTGTACGCATTTGGATTTTGCATAAATCATGGCCATGCGAAATGTTATGTCAGCAGCTCTTAAATGAAGAAATAACAAGGAAAGACTCTTCTGTGTTATGGGCTAAATGGATATCGTTACGGTTTGTTATGATAAACCTTTTGAATAATGGAAGTGTTGCTATTCTATTCTACATATACCTAAGATGATGGGCTCTATCTTCTTTCACCTTTTGAAGAGCAGCACGACGTTTTCGGTTGCAGATCCGGGTTCAGTTTGAAATTTACAATTTCTGCCAGTGTATTTAAACTTCAAGTTCTGTCAAACTTTTTTCTTTACTTACAATGTTTGCATTATCAGAGAACACAAAACAACCATAACAATAGCTAATGGCTCGTATCTGCAGCTACAAGTATTTATGTCCATTGTTATCAGGTTGCAATGAAAGTGACTGAAAGCGGAAAAAAACTTTATGGAATGTTATCGCAAAAGCACTTGACTAACCCATTTCCAATTAGACATACTGAAAACCTGAAATTGAAAAACAAAATCTAAGGCCTTGACCTCTATGAGAGAATTTTATGATCTTTTTTAGCAAATGCCAAATGCAAATTTTTGCACAAGAAAGCAAATCTACCCACTAACTAGGTGACTCACCCAGTCGTAGCGGATGTGGTCAATGGGATCGCAGGGGCTTGTCATAAAATCGAGTGTGGGTGACTGGAGTACACCTCGAAGGCAGACAGCAGTGCTGCAGAAAAAAAACTCCCATGAAACAAACATGTAAACCAACTGCTATGACGAGTAGCTAAATGACAACGTAGGGCTCTCAAGTGGACTTTAACGCTGTTGGGCTGCATGACTCATGCAGCGAGTTGGCCATAAAACAGTCCAAGACTTGCGCCTCAAAGCCAGTTCAGTTCTGTTAATGAAATGGCTGGAGGCATTTAAATTGTTAAAGGGCATTGTTAGCTGGGTAGTTTACAATAGACCCTCATTGCTATGGCTTCCAGAAACACTTTCCACCCCGTGCAGCGAAAGGGGCACCAGCAGCAAGTGCAACATTAAAACTTAACACAGACCCTGCGGCTAATTTATGTCTTATTTCTGTTTTTGCTGTTGTTGTTGTTTCTGTTGCTGGGCTACTGTCTGCTGCATGCAAATGCAAAATTCAAAATGATTGATGTTGCCACGCTGCCTTTTGTTGTTTGTGTTATTTTGGGCTTGCTGCACGAAAAAAAAAACTGCATCGAAAAATTCTCTTTGTTCAAAATGTTGGCATTTTGAAGTGCGAGTAATTGCAGCTGCAATAGTTTTTCATGTTGTTGTCTTGTCGACTGGCCAAGTTCCTAGGCATTTTGGCAATACTGTAGCTGCTGTCGCTGCTGTTGCTGCTGCTGCTGTTGCTGTTGCTGTCTACTAGCAACTTCCTTTCACAACTGAACTAAGAGAAAAATGGCTCCGACATGCCAGCATGATGGGCACTTGAATGTTTGAAAATTATAGACTACTCTGTCGTATACATTTCACAGATGTCGGTCCGAATCCCACGAGCAATTGTTTCGCAAGCTAAGCTAAAATAAAGAATATATATATAAAAGAATATATATTAACCAACAATTTGGGATCACAAATGGCTAACTGTTATATATGATAGATAAGCTACTTATAACTTCGTATTTGTGGATTACATTTTCAAGTTTCTAACAGCTCGATTCACCTTGACAGTCAAAAACCTATGAAACTGTCCAGCAACAACAACATAAACAGCAACAATATTATGCAAACATGTTTTATTAACAAAATACTCATACCTTGAGACAAGGGCCTTCATTGCGTTCCAGCAGCAACAACAAATTCATAAAAAATGCGGCTAATTACGCGATCGAGCTCCAACAAGCACATATGTGTTTATATGTGTGTGTGTGTGTGTAGGTATGAGTGCGTGTACCCACAGGTAATTACAGGCCGAGCACATGCCACATTATTCTTTTGTGCAATAAGCACGACACCGCTCCCTGAACCCTGCCGCCCGGCTGCTCCCCACCGGCATGCGGGTTGCCGCTTAGCGGTTTTTTTCGTGTAAGTAGCTGTAGATGGCGAGTCAGATGCGGACGCAGACGCCAACACCGACGACACTTGTGCGCATGTGCAGCCACACACAGGGACACGCACACACACACACACACACACAGATTTTGTTGGCATATAAAAGCTAAAAACTGCCGCTAGCACAAAACAAGCAACATAAACGTCAGTCAGGCTCGCCGAAAAACCGGTTGCGTTATGAAAAATTATGATTGTCACTGGTCGGTCGGTTGGTCGCTCGGTTGCTGCTGCTGCTGCTGCAACAACAACAGCAACAAAAATGTGTAACAATTTCAAGTTAAACATGCGCTTTGTTTGCCGCTCTCGTTGCTCTTGTTGTTGTTTTGTTTTTGCATTTACGCTAAAAGCCAACACCAAATAGACAACAATTACAGTAACTACAACAACAGCAATGCCAAGTGGGTCTCCATATAATTATTTGCCCACGTTTCGCATGTTTTGCCAGACTGACTGTCGTCGTTGTCGCTGGCATTGCTCTAAGGTGTGTCTGTGCACAGATTGTTGCCATATGCATGTGTATACCCTGCTTCCAAAAATGGCATGGAGCATGCAAATATTATCACCCATTGAAAACAGTGAACTTCAATTTGATGCCCAGTACAGGATATCTGCTAGTCATGCCTAGCAAGCAGCAATATTTGGCTAGGCGTGTGCAACATGTGTTGCCAGCAACAGCAACGGCAGCAGCTGTTGGCAACATGTTGCCAATGCCTCATTTGCTGGTGGCAATCATCAATTTGTATGCCGCGCGCAGTTGCCGCTAATTTAAATGATCGTCTTTTAAATTGCATTTCTATTTTAATGCGTCTGCTGTTGCTGTTGCTGCTGCTGCTCCTTGGTGGATTGTTATTGCTGCTTTAAAGTGCAGCTGAAGTTTTTTGCAATTACGCGTGCAACATTTCAATTGAACAAATGCAACTCTGCGACATTTATTATGCGGTATAGGGAAGGGAGAGTGCGACATGTTGCCCCAGACTTCATAAATTCTTGCGGAGAAACTCAAGACAAGGCGTAGCTCGCTTGGAGCTTAGCTCGAATGCGCCTCAGTATCCCTTAACAGCCGCAGCAGCAGCAGCTGCGTAAATTGTCATCAGCTGTCAGTGTCAATTTTAATTAGTTTGTTTACAGCAGCAACAACAACAACAATAATAATAATAATAACCGCTACAAAGACAAAGACGCAGACAACACGCACTGCGCTGGCTTCAATCATATCAATTTGGTTTCTCAGCCCGCTTAGTTGGCTCCGCGCTTGTCTCCCTATTTCGCTTTTAAAGAACTTTAAATTGGGTGTGCGCTATAAAACATTTTGTATTTCTATAGAGCAAACGGTCAATAATGCACTGGGTTAATTACCCGTCGCCAGTCTTCATTTACAGAAGCTGCGCCTGCAACTGCAACTGCGACTGGGGGCAATGATGGGGTGCTGATTACATGTTGCATGGACCATGCTCCCAGTTCTTATCAACAAGTGAGACAGGAACAAATTCCATGAAATAAACTAATGCTTAGACACAATTATTAATTTGAAATGATTACACTGTGAGTTTGTTCTGTTTTATTTTTTATTTGTTTACTCTTGAACATTCTCTAACGCCATGAAGTATCCATGCTTCTGAGCGTCTCTTTATGTCTTTTTATGTTATAAGCTTTATAGTCGTTGCCAGCTCGGATCGGATAACCTATTATATGTCTAAGGAACTAAAAAGAACCTGTTGTTCAAATATGACATAACTTGACAATTACGAGTTTTATAATTAATAGTCTGACGCCGAAGCGACACGACTTAGTTTCCATACCAAAATCTTTCTTATTCTCATTTACGAAAAAGTAAAGCCGTATATACATAGAGAAATTGATTGTAATGTTAAAATCGAAAAATTGGAATCCATCCATTTACATAAATAATGTGTCTAAAAAGGATTTTTTATTCTCGAAGGTTAGTATATTTTATATATACATTTTTGTGAGCAAATCTATAAAAGTCTTGACCGACTGTCTGCCTCATTTGTTATATATTTCTCTCTTTGGCAGGGTGTCTTTCAACGAGTTTCATTTGTCAATAGCAAAATCGCGAAACTATAAAATTTTATGACAAACAAATTGAATGCTGTCTTATGGCCTGGCGATATTGTGTTTGTATTTTATTGTTGTTGTTATACTATCAGCAAACAATAAATGTTAATTAGTAAAATTTATGCACTGTGGCCTATTGACACTTTTTGTTTTTATTTTTTTTTATTTTTGCCATTTGCTCTGCCCATAAAAAATAAAGGCAGTCAAAATAGCTAAAAAAAAAGAATGTCGCCATAAATGCCTGTTGTTGTTTTTTTTTTCGTGTTTGTAACACAATTCGCAATTAAGCGAATTTTGTTGTATGACAAATAAAAAATTTAATACGATAATATGCAAAAATAAACAAATCAAGCTTTGAACCTGTTTTAAGTTTCAATGGGTGATGTCAACGCAAAGACACGACAATTATTTGCATATCTCGCGGGCTCTAAAGTCCTTAGCTCGAAGAACAAAGGCAAACGAATCCCTTGAATTACATAATTTATGTAATATTAAGTGGAAATGCCAACTCTTTGAATGGTCTGTTGTTGATTAAAACCAACAGAAAGTCAATATTAATACGAGCCGCAGCGAAGGCGTTGCCGACACCCGCAATTTAAGCAAAATTATGGCAAGCTCTGCAAGTGGAGCTTACGAGATGGGTCTTAACCCGTGCACATTTTTCATTACAAATTGAGTCATTAAATTTATTTATACGCGACGAAAGGCACCACTCGTACCACAACCGGGCAACTGCAGAGCAGTAAAAAGCACTTCCGCATTACTGCAACTGCGATTCCCAATTCTGGGTCAAATTTGGAGAAGCCCACTGCGACTCCGACTCCATCTGCAGCACATTGCAAATAACTGCGAGGGGTAGCTGCACTCATATAAGTATCATTTTTTATGGCTTTTCATTATGGTCGCATATATAATTCTTAATAAGAAAGTTGGCTCCGATGTTCTTTGGCTTTGTTTCTGCGCCTGCGCAGGCGCTATACAAGAAAAATCTGGCACAAGCTACTCGCATGTATAAAGTATTATATTTTAATAGGCCATGGCAAAAATAAATATGAATTTCGGGCTGACCGCAAGCGGTTTTTTTTTTTTTGTTTGTTTTGTGGGTCAACGGAACTTTTGATTTCACTCCGAAAAACAATTTGATCGGCGTGAAAACCAGCTCAGCTGATAGTTATCAGCCGGCTGGCAACTATGATTTACAATGGGCCACTTGACAATAATTTACGCAAATAGCATAATTCGCCTCATGCGCCCAACATGAAGAAGACGATGAGCATGAGGCTATCATCCTGATAGTGGTTGGGTCTCTGTCTGCTCCTGCAATGACTATAACTATGTACTTAAATAGGAGTGCTCGACGCGCTTTCTACGCCAACGCTGAAATTGAAACGAGCCCAGATCCAGATCCAGACCCAGACTGAGACTTAAGCTCGAGAGCAAGATGTTGCAGACTATGACGCCTAATGAGGCTTTTGTCTGTGGGCTGTGCTCAGCCTGCTCCCTGTGACTCACAATGATTTTCACTTGCAGGAACTTGGAGTGAGACTGGGACTGGGACTGAAACTGGGCGTGCGTTGGTTATTTGCGTGCCGGCGCGCCAATCGGCTCTTGCATCTGCAATAACAACAATCACAACAACAACAACAACAACAAGCTGCTTGATAAGCAGCACAAGTTTTGAAAAGCGCCGCTTACATGCACAAAAGCCATGCTCAGAGATTGCAGCTGTGGTTTCTTTTAATTGCAATTGCAAAGGCAAAAAAAAAATAAAAATATAGAAAAAACAACTTACAATTCCACGCACATTCACATCGATGGATGGGCCACAGATTGGCGATTGCCATTGCGATTGCTTTTAGTCGTATTGCCTCGCGCCATATCAAACGTCGACATCTCGGCGCACCGCCAACCACTTCAAATATCATCGGAGTGCACACCTTAGAATTATTGGCGCTAGACATGCAAATCCATGCGGCACGGCAGCCACTCGTTGCTTCGCCCGTTCTCCTTGGCCTGTGGCTGCAACTGCAACTGCAAAGCGACTTCTTACAGATTTCATAACCTCCAAAGGAGCATAAATCAAAATCGCTTTATTTATGCGGCGACAGTTGTTACAATTCTATCAGCAGCCAGCGCTTTTGCCTAAAATAAAAAAAATAAATCAGAAAAACAAACAAATTGGGTTTCGGCTGATGCGTTCCCAATATGCAGTCATGCCAAATGGTTTGACCCAGCTCGTAAACGAGTATTTATTGAAATATGTTTTTTGTTTTTTGGGGCAGAAATTTCTAAACAATTGCGAGCTTCAATCGAGTCAACAGCTGTGTTTGTCTGTGTCACTCGAGATGTGTGTGGCAAGCGTGCGAATGCGATGACTGAATTGCTGCCACAGTGGGAAAGTTGTATATCGCTTAAAGCTGAAATTTGTCTGGAATAGCACTTAAAAATATAATTAGAGTAGCGCTAAGATGGGATTGCCATATGATTATACACTCGTGCTTAATTTGTGACTTAAAATTACAACGCAATTGTAACAACAACAAAAAGGAAGGAATGAACTGAATGTGGTAGCCAGACCACGAGATACCCTTGGAGGAAATTCATTTTTTTTAATATGGCTAGAAATATATTGCTGTTTACATATAAAAGCTAACAATAACTAACTATGCCTTAAAAGAAAAGAATCTCATTAGAAACAATATTAGATATGATTTTTTTTAATGGAAAACCATTGCAGTCGAAAGTTTTCGATACGTAGTATTGATTTTCTAGTTGTGCTTAGCTTAAAAATAGATTAAATTCAAATGAATGTAGTAATTCAATATACCCGATGCATTTTTAATTACTTAAGCGCATAGCAAGAGTCTCGCACACCTATAAAGAAAATCTAATTACCAAAACAAGCGCGTCTGAGATTTACGAAAGCTCATTAAAGAACGCTGCAGATGTCAGACGATAGAAAAATAGGAAGAAGAAAAAAATGAGACGACTAGAAAAAATCGTTTGGTCATATTTGTGCAGCTTATTTACCTTTGGCACCTCATTATGGCGACCCAAAAGCCACATGGCGTAACCGCAGACGACGACAAGGCCTCGCCCAATCATTTAGAGAACAATTACAAGCAAAGCTCTTCAAACAGATCTCTCGACGCACTCGGGGTATGCGGTATGCCATTGTGGAATTCATTAGTAAACAAAATAACAGAATGCGTATAAGAATTGCCTTGAGTGCATTCACCTGTAGCTGCAGTTGCTTTTATCTCGAGCAGCTGGATAGATATTAGTAGATAGATCTAAGAGTCAACTGGGTCAATGGGCAGATTAACGCTGCATCGATTTCAATTTAAACTGATCAAATCGTGCACAGACTGATTGATCGAGCCCAATTATTGGATGCTGCCCTGTCTACATGTTGTTAACGGGGTTATATAATAAATTTCCATGTGACTTTGATCAGTGCACAAAGCGCTGCCAAAGTAAACAAAACTGAAACTGTAACAAGTTTTATGCATTGAATATCGATTTTGATGTGAAATGAGTGCGCATTCAAATGAAATGAATGCGCGCTGTGTGCGCCGCCCGCCCTGTTGTTTATTTTGTTGTAAACATCCGGACGTGCGGCAAAATGTTGCATATTGTGCAGGAAGCCAATGCCGAGTTATGTATGTTGCCGCTGCAGGGCGTGCATTTTTTTTTGGGGAAACGAATTTCGAATTTATTTGTCAATGAAGTTGCCGGCAGTGCACACGTCTTCAAGACGAGTGCAGTCCGTGAATTCCGATTGCCATTGCTTTTTAAAGTTTTATATCATTTTTTAGTGCATTTAATTAATATGTGTGTCTGTGCGAAATGTCTACAATTTATTGCAAAAGGTGTGGCTTTTGTTTAAATATTCATTTTAAAAAACGAGTACTTATTTTTTATTTTATTATTTTGTTTATTCCCAAAAATAATTTATGTGTCTGTTGTTTCTTTACAGGTAAATTATGCAAATGTTTTGAACTGTTTTTTGCCAGTCTCAGACCCAGATTAAGTATACAGATACGTGCATACGTATATATATGTAAATGTGAGTATATTGAGTTTAAGTTAAACGTGTCTATATCCGATTGTCATATTAGTGTTCAGCTGTCTAGAGCGCCGCACGCGAAATGAGTAACAAGAAATTGCGCATACGCAGTGTAAACATTTAGTCGAACAGTCTTTTATTTAATAGATTTATTTTATAAATTATTAAATATAAATTTTATAAATTATTTGCAATTGTAATTGAAATTCCTAAAAATGCATTTTTATAATATAAATAATATATTATTATTTAATATATGCATGCTGATAATGATCACCATACAAAAGTGGAATAGCATATGAATAAATATAACACACTGCCGCTCCAAGTGGCAGCTGATATGCCCTGACATGCGGGCAGCGCCAGATACAATTTGTACCAGTTTAAAATTCACTTGACGTAGCAAGTCCTTGACACCTTTTTCTGCATTATTTTAATTACCTTCAGCCGCTCCGGCCGCAGCACTGGCATTGCCAACATTTTAATATGCGCAAATGCCATGCTAGCAGCCCATTCGATGTGCGCAATTTGTCATCCTGACAGTCCGCGGCAAAAACGGGGCAGCGGACAGGGAAGTGCTACATGTGTTTGCATTTGGCCAAAATCAACAGGCATGGCTTTGTCTTTTCTTTGGCTGAGTATTTATGCTGTTTATGCATGTGCGCGCATGCTTAATTACGAATCCGCTAAAACTGTCACAATCGCTGAGCGCTGAGCATTTGTCAAATTGACAGCAGCCGCTCAGCGATTGCACAGCTCTTGCGCTTAATCTTGACGGGCGCTCCGCACTCTGCGCAACGGGATGAGGCAAATATTGGCGCACACGCGCAGAATTTGAGCTGCTGAGCGTTTGGTGAGTAATGCCCGCTTAGCACGCACCTCAAAAGAGTCGCCTCTGTCTGAGCCTAAGCCAATGTATGCTGTCGGTACAGTGTACACACCCTAAGAAGTGCTCATATTTCATGAGTCAATAAACTGAGTGGGACACGCGCAGACGTGAGCGTTAAACTGTAGACAAAAATTTATTGTTACGCTCTGGGCTAAACTGTAATGATATTTTCATTAACTTGGCCTTTGCCAAAAGCCCCGACCACGCACCACTGTCTCAGCCACAATTGAAACAGCTGCAGGTGAAGCACTCGCAATGTGTTGGGCTCTAACACTAATCACAGCGCGTTGAGTGGCTATCGAAAAGCGTCAAAGAGCCAACTCGAATGCTGTCGATTGTGAGAGTTATGTATCAAGTATTTGCACAAGGCGTCCTTGTCCTTGTCCCTGGCAACGAGAGCGTGAAATCAATACGCTGCTGGGCTGGCGCCAGCAAAATCACCGGCAGCGGTATTCAGCGGTATGGTAGAGTCTCAGCTATTCAGCGACCATACAAATAAACCGAGCTCGCTAAGCAATGGATTAACCTGCTAACTGACAGATGTTAATATGTGCTAAAAGACTTGTCGGTATTAGCTGTGAAATCCAGCTGATGGCCACTGCCAAGAATCAGACACCACTGACTTGTTATATATTAAACCACATAATTTAAAAACAGGATTTTCTCTAGCATTAAGTTGTGTGAAATCTTAGACTTAGCACCAAAAAAGAATTCAGCAATTAATTGATTTTAAGTAAGGCTCTATGATTCAACTTAAGAATAATAAACTTTTTGACATCTTTTTCAGTGATTCGCACTAATTATTTTATATGTTGGGATTCAATTCATTATATTTTAGGCATTACATTATTTATAATGTGAAATCATATACAAAGAAATTAAAGTCTTAGACATTCTGGTTTTTTTTGCATCCAAACACTGAAATTTTACTGAATTGCTTGACTTAGTTTTGAGGCGAATTTAGTGAGACTTGAACACATCTGGCACTGTTTCCAAACATTTGTGACTTTGTCAAGTGTCAAGTTATTTGAATACTTGATGCAGCAAACAGACTTTTGCGTAGATAATTAAGTTCAAACGTGCACGTCTGAACTAGACGTGGACTATTTGGTTCTCTTGAGCAATCTAAACAAACAAGATTATGCATACTGCATCTGAGATTAAACATTGTGTGATCTGTTGCCATGGCCAACAGCCTCTACTAGGCAATACGGGCTTATAAATAGGCAACAAAGTTAATTTCAATAAACAGCCATCGCTGTCTGTGGCCTTTGGCATGGGCCCGTCGGGCGTCTGTGTCAGTCGGAGCATTTGGCTGGAAGAAATGCCGCCCAAAAAGCCAACGCATGTTAATGTTACCGTTGCGCATTGGCTGACTCATGACGCGGATCGGGCCCGCTGTCATTTTGGCCATTTGCGTTGTCAGTTGCTTGGCCATATACGAGCACGAGTGCTGGCGAGCTTACATGCATATATACAAAAGGATTTGTCTGCGGCCAAAGGCGCTTTGATTAATTGCCGACTTAGAGCCTGGGCATTCTCGTTAGGCCAAAATGACGCTGTCGCTGACGCTGACGCTGACGTCCGGAGATGTCGGTTGGCGGATGGCGTTGGCGTTGGCGTGAATCACTTGAGCCAAAAGGTCAGGCAACAAGGTTGAAGAAATGCAAACTCCAAAATTAATTGCCAAGTTTGTCTGGGAAATGCGGAAATTAATTGGGCGACTACCAAACCGAAACGGCAACAACAACAGCAACCGAAACAACAAAGCAAAGATTGTGGCGCAGCAAATTGGCAACAAATTCGAGTATAGCTGGTGGCAAATGCACTGGGCCAATACTTGTTATAAATGGCAAATGGCAGCCCGCAAAACGTTTGGCTTCTGCGCATTTTTGCGTGAAGAGTGCCCCAGCTAAAGAGATAGGTACAGAGAAAGAGAAAGAAAGAAATTACCAGCTGGCCACGCAATGCAGCAGCCAGTCAATTCCCGGGGTCAACAGGTTAATGGGCAGCATTAACAGGCCAACGTACGTGGCTAACAAAGCTCCAAGTTGAAGTCGTAGCCGGAGCGTTAATGTCTGTCGCTTTGATTGCCTGCCAATGCGCCCGAGGCTGAAAACTTTTCCTGCGCTGTGCGTCTTAAAACGAATGCGTTTATAAATCTATTGGATATATGTTTTATTTTCTTCTTATTTGCTCCCTCCCGCTCTCTCTCTCTCTCTCGCTATCTCGCTCGCTGCTGAAGTTAAAAAGCGAAACTTTTAAACTGCGGCATGTAATGCACTTATAAAAGCTGCGGACATTGCGGCAATTTGTATGCGCTTTGTTGACTGCTCATGCATATGATTGACTTATTGATTGCTTGATTGATCGATGGCCCGGCCAAAGTGACGGACTAGCTGACATTAAGCGGCTGCCATCAACTCCCAGTGCCCCTCAATTAGCCAAAGCCGACAGTTGCGCTGCTGCGGGCAAGTTCATAGAACTTTGCTACCGTTATATTTCTCGTTTCTTGCCACCAATAGCATTTGCCACATTTTTTATATGCTAATTTGAAGTATGCCAAATCGGGCGTCTAGACTTCATAAACAACCTCATCGGGCTATGTACGTGCCACGCATGCGCACATACATGTAATCATGCTATATGCTATTTAGTTGATATTTTTATATACAATACATTTATTTTTATACCCGACTTGAAGTGCATTGACAAATATGTATTTACGATGTCAAACGAAAACGCATTGAAATGCATTGCAAAATGTGCAAAAATAATTTCCAGCTCTCGATGCCATAAATTACGAGTGAAGCATGCGAGAAGGGTGATCAGTGCTTGTTTTTTGTTGCTGTTTCTCTTGTTTTCATTGTGCATACAAATAGTACAAATAACAACAACAGCAACAACAACATCTGTCAACCTACTTAAGTTTTAATTTATGCGTAAGTCTGGATTTAGTAGCTTTTCAATATTAATTTTCTGCTCCTTATGACAACAGCAGCAACAACAACATCTGAGCATGTGGCCATAAATCACAATATCATACATAAGCACACGATTATATGCCGCATTTGGATTTATTGAACATAAGCATATGGCAAAGGAGGCAGCAGCCACTTTTTTGTTGCTGTTTTTTGAGGTTTCAGCTGTGGCATATTTTGAGTTTTTGTTTATTTTTTATGCGTTTTTTATGATGTTTCTCATGCGTGGATTGCTTAAAAGGGGTTTAATATAGGGTATATGGTAGTTTTATGATACATAGAATGATTTAAGATATGTATAAAAAAAGGTTGTGTGGCCATTTCCCCATCGTTCCCAGTTGTTTTTATGCTCACACACGCATGGAACAAACATAGATTCAACAATTAGATATACAAAAAAATATGTATAAATAAGTATATCCCAACATTTCTCTATATTCGAGACATTTATAAATATTTTTTCAAATATGATTAAATCTAAGCCCTTTTTTAAAGATCTTACCTGTGGTATTCCATAGTCGAGCATACCTTAATGCATACACGTTCTCATTCGATTATAATCACTATTGGGCTTCTTTGCTCGGTCATTAAATGCAACCGAGTTCACAGTTTGTGGCATGCAGACAAAAACTAAAGAGAAATAAATTGACAAATCGTTGGTAGCACGCCCATTGGCAGCTTCTTGTGTAATATCACAAATTTAACAAATGAATTTTAGATGTAATATGAAACCCATTGGCTATAAATAGGGCGCCACAAAGACAACAAACAGCCAACTTTGAAGTTTCACTGCAGGCTTTAAGCTCATTGAATATTTGTAGTATGAGAAAATATATACGCAGCACTGCCATCAACGGCTGAGCTCAGCGGACTTTACAAAATCCTATTAGAGCTGTCCAAACTCCCATAGGCACGCTAAAAGCCTTGGCAAAAATTTAATAAATAAAAAAAAGGAGAAATAATAATAAATACAAAGAGCGCTGTGCAGCTGTGCAAAGCCTCAAAATAGCCGCCAGTTAGTGGCAAAGATCGCAACACTCCACGCCAGCACGGGTTGGGGTTGGGGTCCGGGTGGGTGATCGGGCCGGGTGCGGGCCCTGTGCCTGGCACACACATGGCAAACAGTTGTGAGCTGTGGCGGTGCTTGGCTTTTAGGCTTTCGCCTCATTGCGTGGGTGTGTGTAATTTGACATCTTCATGAAATAATTAAAATTATTTATTGTTAATTTATTTTCGCTGTCGCTCGGCAATCGATAAAGTGAAAGATAAGCCGAGTGCATTAAACAATTGAAATTAATTTGTCAAACATTTGACAAGAGGCGTGGCCCACAGACACTCAGTCGGTCCCACAAAAGAAGCTCAATAACACACACACACACGCGTAGCTTTGCTGGTGAAAGGAATTTCAGAGCGGCACTTTCACAAAAGCTTTCAGGCTGGCACAAAAGGTCAACGTCAACCCCAAGGGTAGTTGAGCTAGTCAAGTTTCGAACCCAGCAACAGGCGTGGCGGCCAGTGGGCGACGACATTGCCCACTGCCACTGCCACTGCTACCTGCTGCTGGCTGCCCTGCGGGAAAATAGTTTGCTGCTGCTCCTGCCGCTGCAGCGCAGCGAATGCAATTAAATGGATGCAGGCCGCCGCCACTGGCAGTTTAACGCGGCAGTTAATCATGCATCGACATGTGGCCTGGCTGTTGCCTGCCGACTCCCGACTGCTGACTGCCAACTGCTGGCTGCCGGCTGGTACCATTTTTGGCGGTCACTTCTAAGCCGCATTCGAAAGTGTTGCGCAAAAAGCAGTTTGCAATTAAAACATGTTGGCATTGCGGCTGCCACCAACAGCAACAGTTGCTGCTGCTGTCGTCTAGACGTTCATGACACACAGATGGCGCTGCTGTGTCCGGCTGATGTGCGCAGCGAATGGGCTTTCAGCGAAGGCAGAGAGCGCCGGCGCAGGAATGAGGAAACTCTGGTGCAAAGCTGAGATGCGTTGAGAAATGTGGTTAATTGATTTTTGGTGCATCCCGCTCTCCTCTCTTTCTCTCTCTCTATGGCTCTCTCTCTCTTTGGCATATGCAATTAATTTAATTCTTCCTCTTCTGTCTGTTTTGCAGAATCACACTCCATGGCTATACTACAATGTCCAATGCTCGCGAGCTGGCATTGATCGAGAAATGGGCTGACATTGCAACGCCGCCGACGCCGACTCTGCCAGGGCTATCGCCAACTTCGCCGCGCACCATCATAAAGTTCTGTTGTTGCCCGCAGCGCAGGCGCTACACTCTGAAGCAGCCCAAGTTCAAGTCGTCAGCCAACACGCTGCACGCTAGAAATATATTCGTCGATAACGATTTTACATATATTGATGATGTGCCACGCGCCAGCCACAACAGCAACAGCAGTAGCAGTAGCAGTAGCAGCAAGCGACGCCAAGATTGCGACAGTGATTACGATTGCAATGATTATGATGATGAAGCAAATGATATCGCTGAGATCTCTGACAACAAAAGCAACAACGACCACGACGGAAATGTGGCGTTGATATTAATGAATCAACGAAATGTGCCTGAACAATGGCGGCAGGACTACAAAGGCAACATCAGCAGCAACAACAAGCGTAGCAGCGAACTAGCAGCAGCAACAGCAATTCATAGTGAAACTTGCGCTGTCACAAACGGCCAGCAGAGTGGCAATGAGCAGCAGCAGCAGCAGCAACAACAACAACAGCAACAGCAGCCGCAGCAGCAAGAGAAACAGCAACAGCAACAACCAATCCAAAGACTTAGCAATAGCTTGCAACAGCAGCAACAACAACTGCAACATAGCAATAAGGAAAATACACTAAGCAACAACAGCAACAACTACAATAAGCCGTGCTGTAATTATTGTAAATTACCCGACGACGCCGTGCCCCAAACGAACAACAAAAACAAAAACTCGAAAATTGATTCACCGAAGTCGTCGCAGAATAAAATGACAATTACGACAGCAGCAACAACAACGAACGTGGCAGCAACGGCCACAGCCAGCGAGTGTGGGTTGACACTGCCAACATCAGCAACAGCAACGGCAACAGCAACAGCGACAACAACAGCAGAAGAGTTTGTGGGTGCTGCCACAGAAGTGCTGTGCAACGATAAAGCAACATTGACAGCAACAGCAACGTTGCCGCCAACAACAACACCTAAGCCCAGCATAGCAGCACGTCCGACCACGCCCAGCCGCCTTAAGACTGTGATCAAAACGACAATGGTGAAGCGTAGTCCTAGCCATGACTCAACGCAGGCAACTGCGACGCATATGCTGCAACCGAACAGCTGCAACACCAACATCAACAGCAGCAGCAACAACAACGGCAACGACGAGCCCAGACGTTCGGTTAGGGAGCGCATCGCCGCCTTTGCGGCAGGAAATGGTAAGTTTTTCTTTTTTTTTTCGCTCTCGCTTAATCAGCTTTGGCAACTAAGTTGTGTTGTCGCCAGTGCCTGGGCGGAAATGTTGTTGCTGTGGGAAAAGCGGTCACTGGCTGAGCACACAGTCATTAGGCTAGTTAATAGCTAACAATAAGTTATTAATTGATTTGTGCAGTCGAGTGTCATAAGGGAAAAAGAATCATGACTAGCTGCAGACCGCAAAGCTCGCGCCTCTGTCTGACTGTCTGACGGACTTGTCATGCATCCCTAGGGGCAACACACTGAAGGTCGGCCAGCTCATTGTCCAGTCATTTCCTGTTATTGAGCACAGACTGCCACAAAGCACAAAAAGCGTTCCATATCATTTATACTAAAGATCAGATACCGAATCTCAAGCATCTGAATCACTGACGGGCCAATTACTTAAAATGCTAAATGCGATCAATTAAAGGTTATTTAGTGACAATGTGTTGTTAGTCGCTGACTAAGGCCACGTTTAAAAATTTCTGGAAATTTTAGGAATAATATAAATACTAAATGCTTGAAATGTTAAATTTATAATGCCAGCCACTTGGTAAGGGCGTGTACATAAAATTTCCTAAGCATTTATTTGCCTTTTATTTACATTAAAAATCAAAAGAAATTGACTGCAATTTTATCATGAATTATGCATGACGTTGAGCTTTGGATTTCCGTTAGCCTGACACACTCACATCGACACACCTTTTGCATAACACAGGCGTGCATACACACACTCATACACACAAACACACACACACACTCGACTCTATTACAAGTCAATTAAATGCTGCAATGTTTAATAAAAAGCCACTTAAAGCCGCATAAATACTTTTCATGAAAAAAGTCACTTGAAATTGTGATTAATAATAAAAGAAAAATTTTTATTATTAGTGCGTCTGCATTTGTGCGGCAATTGGAAATGTCGTAAATGCCGCTGCCATTCAAGAGAGTTGCATATAAAATTATTATCGCCTAGCTGGGTGCAGTTGCTCGACGCACTTGCGTTTCCCCAAAAAAAAAAAAAAGAAAACAAAAAAAAAACACTCCTTACATTTTGCATTGTCACCAATTGTAAAGTGCACTTCGTTTGGCTTGTGACACGCCCCAAAGCCAATTGCCAACTGCGAACTGCGAACTGGCACCCGTTGCCAGCTGCCAGTTGCCAGTTTTGCAAATACACAGGAAACACGTACAACACAATCGACGTCATGAACGCATATTATATCATTTTGATAGGCAAATGAGGCTTGAAAGCCGGCCTGGTCTCCAGCCAAGTTAAGCTGAGTTCTTGCCCTTAGCCCAGCTGACATGTGACGGCTTAAGGCGCCAATCTGTTGATCATCGCAATGACGACGGCGTTGTCCTAAGCGAACGCACGTCAGCTTCACAGAATGAGCGGCTTTCATTTACAACCGCTCAAGCATTGGTAATCATCATCGTAATGGACAGGCTGCCCATCCACCTCGCCCCGCTCTTAGCCCGATTTTCATTGGATTTGCCGAGCTGGCAGCTGCTGCTGTGCACACGTTTATTTACTTTATTTCTTTATTTATTTGCTTTTTGTTTTCGCACTGCTACTCGCTACACCGAACTTAACAGCTGTGCTCAGCGCAGAGTTGTTGTTAAGTGCATTGAGGTAGGCCTCCATTAGCTGCATTTGATTGAGTCATCTTAGCACTCAACATACTCTCGACAGACCCTCGCTTTGCTTTCAATTAGGCGCAATGCCTGTGTCACCTCTCGCCCCGGTGCGCGCGCAATGAGCAATTAATCACGTTCAAGTGACCTCAGTCACAGAATCAATCAACAACAATAACAGCAACAACAAAAACAACAACACAGTCAACCACACGCCCATCCACGAACAATGTCTGACGGACAGTGGCCGTTTAGCGGGACACACCCAGCAAACAATTTTATTTTAAGTCAATAAGCAAATAAGTACAAATATATTTCATTTTCTCGCGTTGGCTTTTGTTTGCCTATATATCTTTGTATATGTGTGTATGTATTTATATATAGTATATTTGTAGAGTCGCAAAGTCTAAAAAATTGCTTATCGCCCACCATCATGTAGAACAAAGGCAGAGAGAGTTATTTCCGTCCGTTGAGTTGCGCTAATTAAATGCCGCACAGGCAGCCAGAAAATGGCTAGCTGCGCACACATGTCGCCAAGTTGGAGGGCTCGATTGTGACTGTGACTGTGACTGGGAAGACCTCCCATGAACTTTCAACGCGCCTCCCACACACAATCACACATGCCACATGGCAGCCAATTGCCAAATGTACCGTTAGCGTTGCACAATTGAAATATTGCCAAAAAGGCAGAAGAAAACTGCAGCCCAGTGTGGGCCTGCTCTGGCCCGGCCTGGACTGGCCTGGGTTCGCTTGGCTGGCGGCCTGCCAATCGGCACAAGACGATCAATTGGTGGACGCTTTCCAGCTGACTCCAACCAGACCCAGACCCCCATAAAATGTAGCCAAACTGTCGCTGTCTTCGCTGCCTGCCTGCCTGACTGACTCGTTTGCGCCGCTGATTTACGAGCTCGCCACGGGTCGTTGTCGTTGTGTAACGCATGCGATTCAGAATTTTTAAATGCCAAACGCTGACCAGCAGCAGCAGAGGCAACAGCAACAGCAGCCAAGACCCCAGCCAAGCCACAGATTGAGCCTGCCGGTTGCTGTTGTTGTCGCCAAGTCGCGACGGTGGCGGCGACATTTTAATCAAGAAACCCAATCGAACGCACGCATGCGCAATAAAAACAAAAATAAAATCAAACCTATAAAATCAACAACAAAAATACTTAACCGTTTCACTTACACACACACATAAGTACACACATTCCGGCCGGTCGCCTCCTGGGTTCTCTTTATGCGCTCGATTGGGGGCTGGCGACTGGCGACAACAGCGACTGACGGACAGCAACAAAAAGTTCACTTGATCTTCAGACGCTTTGCCCCTATGCGAATTTTAATGCGATTTATGGCGATACCTTCGCCTATTTGCATTTCCATGTGGGCTGTACATAGCGCAAATGTGCCGAGAAGTATTGCAAAAAATGAGTGTACATTTGCTACAATATCTATATCTTTGGTAGGTTACATGTAGGCAGAACCTTTGCACCAGATAGATATACGGAAAAAAAAGAAAGATGGATATTAACTAGTCTCAATTCAAAAAGTGTATCCATCTATATATTATATTCGCTAATGGGCTGAAATTTGATCTCTAGTTACCTTAAATGATGAAGGCGCACAACGGCGCTTTGTCAAATTTCACCCGAAAATATTCGGGAAACAGTTTCTGTTGGCCTCAAACTCATTCTTGCAGATCTTACCCTTTGGAAAACCTGTCTCTCCTGGACGGAAAATGCACATCAAATTTTGAATGAGCAAAGTTCCAGGAGTCATCCGATCGGTTAAACATATTTTCAAAGCCAGTTTTATAAATGTTTAAAATGCATGGCATATGAACACATTTTTATTAATTCCATTAGCAATAACCTTTTGATTCCCAAATGTTACCCTATTACTCTTTATTATGTTGTGTCCAAAATACAATTTTCAATTGTAATTCATCTAATGCTCAATCTATTTTTTCAATGTTTTCAAGCCAAACCCATTCTGTGAGGAATCCATTTTTCGATTCTTATTAATACAATTAATTAAGAATTTTTGTGACAAATTTGAATTGGTGGAAATAAAATTGTTTTAATAAATTCCTATTCCAATCTGCATAAATATCGTATTCAAAACTGTATAAGTATGAAGGTGACTCGTATTCATTTAATAGCTGGCAGACTCGTTTTTCACTTCTGGTCCGTAAGAACTATATCCGACATGAAATAAATCCATTGGCACAGTTGTTGTTGATGTCAATATTGTTGTTGTTGGGTGCGGCAACAAGTTAAGCAAACAGCGCGCAAAATAAAAATTGCGAACAATTGAGAGCATGGATAAGCTCTGAATGGTGTGAGCAATATTATCAAATATGTAAATAATGGCTTGCCATTTGCTCGCCATCCAGAAATTAATTAAAACATTTACACACACACACACACATGCATTTAAGCACATAAAAGGCAAAAATTGGAAAAACTTAAGTCCGCACATGTGCTGGGTATGTTGCGAAAATTTATGACAATTTAAATGGCGCACATTCGGCGCACAATTTGAGGCGATTAGCGCAGAAATTTTCGCGGATTTGGCTTAAGCGACACAGTGGCACGCCGATGCTTGCCACATGTGGCAGCCAAGAGTTGGCGCTTTTTGGCGTATTTTGCACATTTGGCGCAATTTTTCATTTGCTGCAAAAAAGATTATGAAAATGTGTCTTTTGGGCGCGCCATTTGTGCGAAGTGTTGCTGCAAAATATGATCAACATGTTGCGGCAACAATAATTGCAGGAAATTTGTATGGCTGTGTGTGTGTGTGTGCATGGCCTGGCAGCAGTGACAACTTTATATGACTCGCTGAAGAATTATCGCTTAAATTAAACACTGTCTCACTACGTCTCTTCCTCTTCCTCTACCTTTGCAGAGCAACAACAAATTGGAGCCAACGCGGCGCGGCAACATGACAGCGGCAAGAAATTTAGTAAAATTCAGTGCAATACAAATCAAAACAACATGACAAGCGATGTGAAAAGTGCAATTAGCAGTGGCAGCCTCACCAACACCATCAGCACCAGCACCAGCAGTAGTCAGCAGCAACAGCAACAACATCAAACGCTTATCAACGGCAACACAACGCCGCCGGCAACAGCAGCAACAGCAGCCAACACGTCAGTCTCCAGCGCGACTATCGCAACTGACACGACGCGCTACAAATCGGGATTAAGTGATGTAGCGGCCGACGAGGACGTTGATGATACAGTCAGAGCCACATCCACAGCCACTGCAACTTCATCTGCCACTCCTGCGCCAGCTGCAAGCGTTTTTAGCACCGGTTGTGCAACTATGCCGCGCACTCGCCAATACGGAAGCAATGCTGCAGGAGCAGCGGCAGCCAACGCCATGACAGCTGATAAGAAATTCTTAAGCCGTGCTTCACCCGCCGCCAACACTTCAGCATCGGCTGCAGCTGCACCTCAGCAACATCATAAGCTGCACTTTGCCGATAAGGCCGAACTCAAACTGGCCGCACTAGACAATCTGGACTTGGCCCATAGCCTCGACCTGATAGATGACGACGGCGAGGACCCATATGTTGCACTCCAGGACTATTTGGAGCGTGTAAAGGTAAGTGCTGGGCTTTTCAATTAGCTGTGAACTTCAACGAATCTTTGTTCCCATGTTGCGGCATTCTCGAATTAAATTCAGGTCATATTTAGGCTCGTTTCACTTGTTGCCGACTGAAAATATTCAATTTCATAAATTTTCACATAATGATAAGCGACAGTTGCTGTCGCCACACACATTTTACTTGCCGGTCCCCTTCCTGTCTGCTCCTGCCCAGACCCGACTAACAGTCCCCTCTCTAGTCTGTCAGCAGTGCGTGATTTTGCAAATGATTATTTTGCGTGACAGAAAAATGTGTTAAAGCAAACACAGTTGGGGCGCAGCAGCAACAGCAGCAGCAGCGTATTCGTAATGTGTAACGCATACGACGCGTTGCACGCTCCGCTTTTGGTTTTTGTTGATATTTGTTGCTGTGGTTGTCGTTGTCGTTAGCGCTAGCGTTGTCAGCGTCGTGTACATAAAATTTTATGTTTCTGTACCGGAAAGCGCAATATTACACACTCAGAGACACATCACCGTCAGCGTCAACTCCAGAGACAGCGTCAACGTCAGCGTCAGCGGCAACGTCAACGGCCGGCCGAAACTTTAGTTATTTTTATAACTGTTTCGCATGAAATTTGTCCGCAGCCAAGTTGCTTCTTTGCCCACAGCGGAAGCAGCGCACGCACGCGTTGTTCATTAGCATTGCGTTTATGGTTCTGCGCAGCTCGACGCGCTCTTCGAACGAAAATATGGCAAAAACGCACCCAAGACGCGCGCGTTTCTCGTATGTTGCAAGCATTAACGAACGGTTCCACTAGTTAACCCAAAACAACGCCTGCATTTTAATTGAAATATCATTAAACTGACCTGATTATCTATATTCGTGGAAGCTATCTGTAAGATGGGGATTGCATTTATATCTAGACCAAATTCACTAGCAGGAATTCAGTTTTATGAATTTCCCATAAACTGATCTTGTTCCTGTTCAATTAACCAGCCTCTGATCTAGTTATTTTTGTGCCAGAAATGGGTGTCACCTAATTGATAGAAATCGTACGCGAATATACATTTTAGCTAACCCACTTATTGATTAATAATTGTTTTTATTTGTGAACTGCTCGTATTCGTTTTAATATCAAGCACAGGAAAAACGCACTTCAACCGCACGCGTCTTTCTAACGTTTTATGATTGTACTTACATGGGATTCGTCTTACATTTCTTTTTGGTCAATGGCAGCCATTAGGCTGCACGCTATCTATGCACATTTTATAATCAGTGTCATCACCTCAACACCCATCGAGCGACCAGCCACGCCCTGAGAGGCGTTACATGCGTTGCGTGCGTTGTTGTTGCTGTTTCTTAGCTGGCGTGGGCTGTCGGCTTATGGCTCCAGCTTTGGCTCTGGCTCTGGCTCTGACTTTGGCCCTGGCCTGTACTAGCCAGATTTAAACGCCTTTTTCCCATAATTCAGCTGAATGCAGCTAATTTTTTGGCTAAATTGAAATTATTAGCCGGCAACTGTGGCTAATGATGACAAAATGTGTCACAGTGCTGCCCACACGGGGCAGTCGCTTTCTTTTGCTGCTGCCCCCGCCGTTGCCACCCCGCGAGGCAACATTTGTGCGGCGCGTTTATTATGACAAATAGTGCAGCACTTTAGCTCCAAATTGCCGTTACTCGTAAGACTCCAGTAAGACGCTTGTTGTAGTCGTGGCCTTAGGCTTAATTTGCCTAGTTATGAAATGCGTTTGTGGAGGCGGCGATGGCGGCGCTGTTGTTGTCTACGTTGTCGTTGCCTGACCCATTTTGGACGCGCCAGCGAAGCGTGCAGTAAATCTGGTGGGCTGCCTTTGAAACAGATGCAATATGACAAGCGTTCGGCAACTCGTTTTGCTTCGCGCTTCCTGCATCAATTAGCGTTTGTGTTGCATTTTGGCTATAGATATATATACATAAACCATAATTTAACTACGGCACACACCGATCATAATTGACGCGGCCGACGAGTCCATCAGCGCAATCAAGCCTTCAACGTCTAACGTTTTTAGCCATTCAACAAAATCTGATAAGCCGTCGACAAGAGCAATAACAAGGCTTGCGTGTGTTCTCAAACGATTTTAATTATAGATATTGACAATGCTGCAATCTGAAATGGAGACGTAAAAGTCAGCAACTCAGCCAAAGCTGGGGCAGGGGCAGCTCCTAGGGATTGTCTCAGCTTGAGACGGTCGGTTCAGTGAACCCACGAAATATCAGCCAATTATGCGAATGCTGTTAATGAATGTGGGCGACGGTTTTGCCTTTAACATATCTGCGAGTCTATAACTTTACTGGGTAATTTGCGCCTGCAACTGCGTCTGCGCAGCTGCCTAGAGAAAGTTGTCTTTGCCCAATTTGCAAATGACGTTTTTTTGTCAACGTCAACAGCAAACGGCAAACGGCTAAGGCAAACGGCAAATGGCAAACAAATGGCAATAAAAGGCAGTGCCAGCGTTGTGCACGTTACTATTTTTGTCAACCAGGAGTTGCTGCCGTCTCCCAATGCAGACAATAAACCAGAAATCGCAGCCATGCGCCAAATGAAGCCAAAAAACAAAGACACAAAAAAAAATCAACAGTGAACAGTCAACAATCAACAATCAGCAGCAACATGTTGCAGCGCTGTCATTGCCACAAATCAAATGAAAGTGAAGCAACTCTCCAACTGCCCAACTGTTCGACTGTCTCTGAGCAGCTTCTACAATTTCACCAGCAGCAATCATAATTGCAGACAGCAATTAAGCTGCTGTCAAATATTGCCAGCTACTCATGCTGCTCGAGTTAGTTACAGTTGCAGTTGCCTGTTGCCTGTTGCCAGTTGCATGTTGCTGCCGTGCGCGCAATTGCCTCACCCTCGCCTCAAACTGAGCCTGTGTCTAAACCTGTGCCTGGCGTGTTGTCAACAGCGTTTGGCTCATTCCAGCATGGCTGACAATGCGTTGATATTTTCCGACAAGCAAATCAGCTGCAACAAAAAACCATTGCCACAAAAATTGCGCCAATTTGCTGGACTGGACGCGACTCGACTTTTGTTGCCACTGCACGGATCGTACGCTCCGCCACATGGCGGTTTTGAGCTGGACACCGACTTTCTTTTTGGCCTGACATATGGCTGGGCTTCTTTTTTGTGGCTGCATCGCCAAATGTCAGGCCCAAGTGACACAAAGTAGTCAATGCTGTTGTGGTATCCGCTTGAAAGTCTTTGCAGCCTTCAATGCGCAAACTCAAATCCAATGACATTTGATTTGTACAATCTTCACTTTTGACATATTTAGTTCAAATCGAATAAAAATATGCGCACGGACATGAGTTTTTGCTTTTCATTTTTATTGGCAAAGAGAGTTTCAGCTGCAAGTGGTTGACGATTGTGTAGGTTCTTGATGAAGCCAATGACAGTTTCTCATATTGGTTTAAGTCACTTCGATTTAAAAGACTTCTACCACCAATTAGTAAGCTTTATCACTCGAGAGGAAGAATCTACATTGGATTAAGAGTTTAAATTTCCTTTCAACATATACCTCTCCCGCCTATTTGTGTAGTCAGCCAAAATATATATATATATTCACCGAGTTCTTTCCCATTTGGCTTTATCAATTAAAATTATTTCCTAAATAAAATTCGTCTCATGCCGTCCTCCTCTTAACTAGTTACGAATAGACTTAGGTATAATATTTTAACTTATCCGCATTTCAAATACTTCTATACTTATCCATTCAATTTATTTGGAATATCTTAGCTTGTGACATAAATCCCTCAAAACGCAGACCCAACTCAAAGGAAATGCTAATAGCTTCCCAGTCGATCATATTATATGCCTTCGTCTTTGCATCATGATAGAGCTGCACGTGTGTCTCGCTTGACCACTTTGGTGGATCACTCAAAGTGTCATTGCCCAGTTGAGTGGCCACAGCACCACAGCAACAATTGCTGCACTCATTTTTCTAGCCAAACGCAGAGTTCGGTTCAGCTGTGGTGGTTGCCCCCAGACTGAAGTGCCATTGAAATTACAATGATCTTCATATGTTTTTGGACTGATCGCAAACGTCAAGCTACCAAAAACCCGAATTCAGACGCAGACGCGCATCTGCTTAACGTTTGTGTACATGTGTGTGTGTGTGTGTGTGTGTGATTGTGTGTGTACTGTGAGTATTATTTAACCAATTTGTTGTTGGCTGCTATGACCTTCAATGGTCATTTGTACAAAACAAAGAGCTGGCCTGGCCTGCACTGAACCAAGCGGAGTTGGCTGACTGCCTGCCTGCCCTGGTCTGGTCTCACCAGCAGACTTTGCGTCTCTCCAAATATTTTGACGTTGTTTTCGATTTGGATGCTGACTGCCAGCCAGCCAGCAGCCAACTGGTCAATGTCAATGTCAGAAATTTGTTGAAGTGGAAAAATTCAGTTGCTGCTGTAACGGAGGCTTAAAACCTATTTGGTTTTCCTCTAACCGCCAGTCGGTAACTGGCTGACTGATATTTTGTAGGTTCAATGCTTGCTAATAAGCTAAAGCTACAGCCGCTTGATTGATGTGCGTTTTGGGGATTACATGGCAGCAGCAGCCTGACCTTAGTAGTCACAGCTTTGTTAATGTTAATGCTTCTTCTGCTGCTGCGGCTGCTGCTGTTGCTCTTGCTGTCATTGCTGTTGCTGTTGTATTTGTTGTTCTATCTGGCTGCATATCTGCGTGGCAGGCATATCGCTGCCCTGGCATCGGCATCAGCAACTGCGTGCCACGCCCGCGTCTCCGTGTTGCAGCTGTGTAGAGTCTGCGACTACGTCTGGGGTCTGCGACGAACTCTAAACTTGAATTGCTAGCACAATGCTGATTACATTTACCGATAAATTAGCCAATGAATACAATTAAGAAAAACAAAATGAATATAAAAAAGCTATGCCCAAGAGGCTTTAGAGACTCTAGAGGCTGCCACAAGGGCACAGACCTTCACAGCACAATTCTAGAAAGGCCCCAAGGGCAAATGGCAGCTGGCAGCAAGCATCGCACCAGGCACCGGGGGCAGACAGGTAACCTTCGATTATTTCGATTTACTCAAAATCAATTGCAGGCTTACATTTATTTTTGGTTTACTTTTTACAATCTGACTGAACCTTCGTGCACTGAAAAAAGAAAACGACACTAGAGTGCCTAAAGGAAGTTCGCCGAAAAGTGTTCAAACCACAAAACGATCGCCATTTACATGTCCAATTGGCCATAATCAATGTCAAAGTCAGTGTCATGGCCAGTGGGACTAGCGTTGAGCCCCCGCGTTAATTGTGTCTCCCGGGCATCGTGCGCAGATCGCTGCCAGCTCTGATAGCTTCTTGCTGGCCAGGATGTTTTCACCTGCTGTTGCTGCCTTTGCTGCTGGCGCATGCTCGGGCTGACAATGAAGCTCAGGCGCTGCAGTTGGTCCGGCTGCTGTTGTAAATTTGTTGACATTGATCTTGTCGAGTGCAATCTATTAGCTGGCTGCGGCGGTTGAAGTTGCACTTGGGCCGTGGCCAGACGCTGCCAGCTAGCGCCCTCAGTTGCATCCCCGTCTGACATTGATGTCTTGACTGATTGATCGTTACCATTAATTTCATGCGTTGACATTCTTTGCGGCCAGTTGTCGCCTTTGTCGTCGTTGTCGTTGTTGTTGCTGTTGTCACTGCCGGACTGTAGTTTTCCCCACATGCTCGCCGGCAGCAGTCTTAGCTTTGCTGTCACTTGCCGCTTGCCGCGATTCGGAAAGAATGGATCGTCGACGTTGTAAAGATCCCGCAGTTGCAGTTTTTTGCCGCGATGTGGAAAGAAGGGATCGTCCAGTTTGAAAATGTCGCGATGCTTTTTGCCGCGATTCGGATAAAATAGATCGTCATACTTGAACAGATCTTTGACTTTGTCGCGCTTGCCGCGATTCGGTACAAAGGTCTCGTAGCGATTCAACAGCTCCTCCAGATCGGGCGTAGTGTGCTTACGGCTCCGCGGTGGTATAAATGGATCGTCCTTTGATTTTAGATCATCTATAAACATAAAGTGAGAGGGAGGGAAAGAGAGGGAACCACTTAATGCGTGTTGCAATGGCCAGAAAAGTTGTTATTAAGAATATACCATGCCACATGCATTTAAAATTAAACGAAGCAAAAATAGAACTGAGCAGAACTGAACTAGAGACTGGTACTTTGTAATTTCAACACCCTGGTACTCGTTACGCCCAGGGAATAATGATTTATGCATGCTCACCGCCCAGTTGGTACCCATGCTTTAGATTTTGCTTCTCGCGCCGCACCAGCACATAATGTGGCTCGTCGACAATCAGCGGCGGTTCCAAGTGCCCCGAGAAGTTGAACTTCTTCCATATGAACATGCCCGGGTGATAAAAGTCTGCGGCACTGCCGCTCAAATCATCAATTGGATGCTGATGGGGATACAGCAGCTGCATGGCCCAGTGCAGGAACTTCACCAAATCCTGTTCGCCAGTAAGCAGCATGAAAACCTCGTTGTTGCTGTTCTTCAAGCTAATATCTTCATTGGAGTCATCCAAGGTGTCCAAGGTGTCGCCAGTAGCATCAACATTGCCGGAATCCAGCTGATCCTGCATTTCATTTAGCTGATGTCGCAAACGTGCTACGGCATCTCTATTTCTGTTGGGATGAGAAATTGCTGTTTGAAATTGTATAATATAAAAGTGTCTGTGCTGAGATTAATGAAGCATCATTTGTAGCGCAACGTCAGTTTAAGGATCGTCATTGTGCATCATATCTGAAAACATTTTTCTTTTGATGGTGCGTGGGCAGCTTAGGTTTCAATTACACGTGCACGGCTGTCGCTGGGTTTCTCTTTTTCTCACATACAGTGCCTGCCTAAAATTGATGAACATGTTTGTGTACGTGGGCTGCCTACAACAATGGCAGCCACTCGAGCAGCTGACCCAGAAAAGCCACCAAAGCCCCCCTCCCCAAAATGCTATGCAGAATTAACTATGGACTCTGTGTTAATCTTGCTGTCATGTAGGCTCATCCAATCAATAGTCAATTTTAGGCAATTCCCTTTTATAAATTGCTGTGTAAAATTACAAATTAAAGGCACAAAAAACAACTAAAAGTTATGCGGGCTTAAGTCCAATTAATCGACGCATTTAACAAATCAACAAAGGCACACAACGAAGAAAACACAAGAAATGATTAATTGTAATTTAATAGCAGCGCCCAAGACCAATCATTTTTCAACGCCCTGCTCATACAATTTAAATTATTTAAGAGTAGGTGCCTCGACTATAACGTATACCCTTTACATGTGATAAAAGTTGACAGGACACTGTGCATACTCTGTTTCGAGTATGTGAACTATTCTGGCTAGGTGAACAAAGGAAGACGCTTGTGGAAGTAACATACTTATACATGGTACAAGACTCAGCCTCTTATTTAGTGTAGCTCATTTTAGTTGTATGCAAATATACCTCTTAAACCTTTTAAAACAGAGTATAATAAATATAAAAATGCCTGTGTCTGCAAAGCAGACTCAAAACATATCAAATGCGTGGAATAGGTGTAGGGTATATAAATTAAGCATAATTATTACAAGTCGCAATGGAAATTTCATGGACAGTCAACAAATTTCTCACTTTTCGCAGGACGGCAAGGGGGGCGTCTCCCTTTCAGCTTTTATGCTGAATGAAAAGTGAAACTCAATGCACATTGCAAATTTTTCGTTTTGTTTTCGTTTCGTTTCGGGCCAATGAATTTGCTGACAGTTGTTATTTAACGAAAATTAAGAAAATAAATCAACATATGTATGCGACGCGGTGTTGCAGAAACAAAACTGCAATCGACCAACTGATTTTTTCACGCCCATTAATTGGTTTTGCGTGTTTTTGGCTGACAGCCAAATTGTCGACGATTTGTTGCTCTTATTGTTGACTTTTTACTTTACGATTTAAACCTGGCGCCCAGGCGCTATATTCAAAAGGTTTACCCCGAACTGAACCTTAACTTTGGGCTTAACCCGCTTGATAAATTGCAAGCCGCCTTTAATTGGCTTACAAGTGACTTGCACCAAGGCGAGAAAGTTTTTTGGGCACTTTCTGGGACTACCTTGAACCCTTTGCCATGTAGATTTAACCCGAACGATTGCCACCCAGAGGCACAGACACATCCTGAGCTCACCTGACCGTCAGCATGGCGCGATGGTATTCCCGTGGACAATTGCCGTTTCCAGGCTGGCAGCGACTGGCCCAGAATTTGTGTGGCGTGGGCGTGGCAGACTTCAATTCAAGTCCATGGCCATGTTGCGGCGCAATTTCCTGCGGCGCTGATTGCTGTCGTGCCCCTAAATCATAAGCTTCGCTCAATGCTTTTCGATTTAAATCCGCCGGCTGTTGCTCCACTTCCACGCGGACGCCGTCGTCGTCGTTGTTGTAGGCCAACATGTATTTGCCAGCCTCGGATGCGGACTCCTTACTGTGCGCAATATCGCGCAGTGAATCGCTGCCGCTGTCAAACAGGACGCGTGCATCCTTTTTCCAGCGCGGATGCTCGTGCAGCGTTTGCTGCTTTTGCTCCCGCTGCTGCTGCAGCTGTCTCAAGGCCACCACCTCCGTTGCCGCGATAAGCGATGGTGGCAAAGATAAGACCACGTTGCCTCGGCCGTTGTTGGCAAAGCCGCCGCTACAATAAATCGCCAGGCAGACACAGAGCCAGGCGAGCGTGAGCCTCATGCTGTCTGGACTGCGCGTCTGCGGCTGTTGCGGCTGTTGTGGCTGTTCGAAGTCTGCCTCTGGGCTGCCTCGATCGGAATGGCTGTTCCAATTTTGCCTCGCGTCGGGCACTTTGATGCTGCGACCGCTGTGTTCTGCTCTTAGAAACTGAAAGTGGCTGCAGAGCAACTTCACTTTTTATAGCCTCCAAGATGCTGGCTGGTCAGTGGCCAAGTCTGCACGTGGAGTTTTGGGAATACGCTCTGGACCTTAGCCGCATGTGGAGGACCACGCGTGTGTGGCCATTGTTTGTCCAGCGCATTCCACCATGAAATTAAATTCGAAAATGTTACTGTACTTATGACGCGCTTTATCGAACTGGGAAATATGAATGTTGCCACCAGAGAGGCTTCTAACAGAATCAGAATATGCTGTGACACATTTCTATGCCCTAACCCTATATGTGCATATGTTTTATGGGCCCACAAAGAGTATCCAGAATTGCCATTTAATCTCGCCTTAGCTGCCCAGTGGGCGGCGAAAGAAACCGTTAGCCTTTTGCAAACAATACTGTTGATTGTTTTGCCCAATTTTGTAGCTTGGTCATGGGAAAGGTTTTTGGCACAGCCTGGTTCTGCACAAATTAGCTGACAACTTCTCACACGAGCAGGACAAATGAGGCAGCAGCTCTGCCAAAAAACATTCCCAGCGATAAAATCTCCGTCGAAGACCAAGCGGCCATGGATGTGGCTGCCTTAGACTCTCCACGTCGGCGCTTTCTTTCATGGCACAGCCAATAGATGGGCTCTACCTTTGAGAATTTATTACTCGCTAATGCTTGATCGCATTTGTCTGCAACAAGGGCTGCTGGGGCTGCAACAACAACAACAACAACACAAACACAATTGTTGAGTAATGAGCTCGGCACGTTATTAATGTCACTTGGGCCTGGTGCTGCGGCCAGTTCTCGTTCCCATTCTCGTGCTGGAGCAGCTCTTTTGTATCTTAGGGCCACGTTTTTTAATTAAGTAATTCGCTGACTTTGTTAGCCCTGTGGGTCCTCTGTCTGATCTTCTTTAGAAACTGCTCTCTGCTGTTGCTGCTGCTTTTGTTGTTGCTGCTTTTGTTGTTGCTGCTTTTTGTTTAATCTGGCTAACAAATTGCTTCATTTCAATTTATTTGCATTTGTTGTTGTTGCTGCTGCACGTCTTGGCTGTTCTTCTTGTGGCATTGTTGTTGTTGTCTGCAGTTCGTGGCTGCAGTTTTCTTTACTCTCTGCTTGAAAAACCTTTTTCTGCCTTTGCGGTCGTGTTCTAATTTATTTGTCTTTGATTGTGCCCCATGTCTCTGTGCTTCAGTGCCACAGTCTCAATGTGAGTAATGTCTGATCGTGTCTTTGCCTATCTGTATCTTTCTCTCTTTCACAGTCTCATTCTTTCTGTTTTGTTGGGCAAATTAAGCAAACATACATCATAGCTCGATCCATTAGAATCTAGTGCTCTGGGCGCAGCGCGATTAATAGAGTCTCCGCTACCGATTGCTATTGCCTTTGATATATGTACGCAATTAGAGTGCTAATCAAAACCAATCGCGGCCAGCAGCGCTCTGAATTTATGTGCAACTGCAACTAACAACTCGTATTCTAATTGCAGCTGGAAATCAACGAGGTCTTCGAGTTACGCAAGGCGCAGCGCTTGCAACAGCAGCTGCAGGAGCAACTCGAGGCAGTGCGACAGGCAGCAGCGGCAGCCAAGCAACTTGATGAATTGTCGCGTTCTACGGAATCTGATAGCGGCTTTGACAGCAGCAGCACAACGGCAACAGCAACTGCAACTGCAACAACAGCAACTGCAGTAACAGCATCATCAACAACAGCAACAACAGGCAGCAACAGCAAACCAGTGACAACTAAACTAAGAGCCCTGCCGCCGCCACCGCTGAACCCTGGCACAGCCTCATGTCGACGTCCTTCGGCTACTAGCCTGTCCCCTGTAGCTGCTCAGCCGGATGATGTGAACATTTGGGCAAACAAATTTCTACGTGATTTGGACAATCTGATGGGTGGCGATAAGCTGCCACCGCATCTGGCGTCCATGGCAGGCACAGGGTTAGATTCAGCGTCGACCAGCAGTTCGCCCACGTCCAGGACAGCACCCATGCTGCTCTCTGCAGCAGCTAGCGCAGCCCTGCAGAGTCGCTTTGGCAAGAACGCGGCAGTCAGCGAACAGCAGCAGCAAAACGGACTCGTCTTGAAACCGGAGAAGCATGTAAGTTAAACGCAATCATAAATTCTCGCACTGAGATTTCATAATATGAAATCGCTGGGATTCTCTTGTAATCTCTCGCACGATTTCAACATGAGGCAAGCCCAGCATATTTTATGTAGGTTAGATAAAAAGCGCTTAAAACAAAGGCATTTAATCTAAAGCCAAACAATGTTGTCCACACATAACGCAAAGCCCCCTCCCCCTCTATCTCTTTCTCACTCTTTTCCTTTCGAAACGCCCCGCAAAAGTGCGGCACGAGCATATTCCCTAAAAAACAGAGGAATTTTCTCTCAAGAACTGCCGCCATATGTGCCATGTGCTTTACCCCGCGGCTGTGCCGGATGCGCAACTGAAGCGCGTGAAATTTATGAGCAACAATGTTGCAAGGGGCAGGGGGACAGGGTCCAGAGGGCGGTGATAGACAGTCACTTCCAGACTGCCACTTGAATGAGTTAAACTTTGAACTGTTGAAAAGATAGGGAAAATATATGGAGAATAAAACAGAAGCGAGTTTTATGACTACCAGTTGCATTTGGGCTGGAATGAAGAAAATTCGTTGACTTGAAGCGCTATAAAATGTGTAATTAAATTAAGCTAATTAGTGAACTCTTTAAAAATCAACTATTGAAAGACAATTGATGAGTGGAAGCAGGGAAAATATTCCCAAAAAATAGAAGCTCATTAATTTTTATACCCTTGCAGAGGGTATTATAATTTTGTCGTGAAATGTGTAACGCATAGAAGGAGACATCTCCGACCCCATAAAGTATATATATTCTTGATCAGCATCAACAGCCGAGTCGATATAGCCATGTCCGTCTGTCCGTCTGTCCGTCTGTCCGTCTGTCCGTCTGTCCGTCTGTCTGTTTCTATGCGAACTAGTCCCTCAGTTTTAAAGCTATCTTAATGAAACTTTGCAGAAGTCCCTAATTCTGTTGCACGCAGCACATATGTCAAAACCAGCTGGATCGGACCACTATATCATATAGCTGCCATAGGAACGATCGGTCGAAAATTAAGTTTTTGTATGAAAAAACATTTTGTTTATCAAGATATCTTGACCAAACTCGACATTTATTAGTTTTACTATGCTCCTCATATATATGCAAAATTCTATTAAGATCGGACCACTATATCATATAGCCGCCATAGGAACGATCGGTCGAAAATTAAGTTTTTGTATGAAAAAACATTTTGTTTGTCAAGATATCTTGACCAAACTCGGCATTTATTAGTTTTACTAAGCTCCTCATATATATGCAAAATCCTATTAAGATCGGACCACTATATCATATAGCTGCCATAGGAACGATCGGTCGAAAATTAAGTTTTTGTATGAAAAAACCTTTTGTTTATCAAGATATCTTGACCAAACTCGACATTTATTAGTTTTACTATGCTCCTCATATATATGCAAAATTTTATTAAGATCGGACCACTATATCATATAGCCGCCATAGGAACTATCGGTCGAAAATTAAGTTTTTGTATGAAAAAACATTTTGTTTGTCAAGATATCTTGACCAAACTCGGCATTTATTAGTTTTACTAAGCTCCTCATATATATGCAAAATCCTATTAAGATCGGACCACTATATCATATAGCTGCCATAGGAACGATCTATCGAAAATTAAGTTTTTGTATGAAAAAACATTTTGTTTTTCAAGATATCTTAACCAAACTCGGCATTTATTAGTTTTACTATGCTCCTCATATATATGCAAAATCCTATTAAGATCGGACCACTATATCATATTATTAAGTTTTTGTATGGAGAATTTTTTGTTTTTCATGATTTTGCCATTAAACACGGCATTTAAAGATTTCACTATGCTCCCTTCATTTTTGCTAAATCTTATTTACATCGGTTTTTGATTAAAAGCCTTTTTTTTGTTTATCAATATACCTTGACCAAACTCAGCCTTAACCATTTTCTCGGCATTAAAAGGTTGGGTCTGCAAGGGTATTAAATCTTCGGCGTGCCGAAGATAGCCCTTCTTTCTCGTTACTTTTTAAAAAGTTGAACGCATAAAAAACTCAAGACTAAACTGATGCAACTGCATCTATTACAACTCTACTAGGCTAAGACACAACCCGACTGCGGTCATCAGACGCACACACACTCACACAGGCTCAATCGACACTCACTCGATGACCCACTTAATCCAAACATTAACCATAAACCAAAGCCCAGAAACCGAAGCAACTTGTTAGCTGTCTCTGGCTTATCATATCAAATAGATCTAATTAAAACATTTATAAGCCCAAGCAGCTCATAAACGGCACTGAGTTTGTGGTCTCTTGTTGTTTGTCGTCTGTTGCTTGTTGTTTGTTGCATACGCTTAGCATACATTTCGCTCAGAGCTCGCTGTGATTATCTATGGTAAAACCTCAAAAAGGCTGCTGCAGCTGAAACAACAACAACAACAACAACGCAAATATTAATTTTCAAAACGCGTGCCAGTGGAAAAAAAATACAACACCAAAATACCACAAAAAACGAAGAAAATTTGTACAAAAATATTATTATGAGTACTGGAGTTGCATGTGCTAGACTTGAAGATACCGCATAACCATGTCTGTGTTTCAAAAAACAAATAAAAGTAGGTATATCTACGTCTTGTCGCCCCTAAAATCGACAACTCCATATTGTCCCCATCCTTATCCAATATCATAAAAGGTGGATGTTATCTTTTCTCTAAGACATCTTTTTGCTCAAGCCTATGATACCCCATATCAATTATTCTTACTTGCTGCAGGGTATGAAAAACACGACCTATATCGTTACGTTGTTGTTGTAGGCCACAACATTTCAAAAGCGAGTTAGGTAAATTTCCATTAATCGTTAAACTGCAGAGGCGCAAGGAGCCCATATACTATATAAATATATACATATATATATATATAAAGATAATTATTTAATGTATATTCCGGCACATTTTCTGTGCTAATGATATGCATGCCTGATTACCCTTTACTACTACTACTTATTATCTCTGTTGCCCGCTCCGTCTGTCAGTTGGCCCGGCTTTAACTTTAGGCACAACAGGAAACTCATGTCGACTCTGCTCTGTTCTGTTAAATATTCCATGACATGCATGAAAAATATTTGGCGCAATTTCATGCATGATCCCATTGCTAAAAGCAAAATCTGTTGCCTAGCTGCAGCAGCTGTGTGAAATTGATTTCCTTTAGGAATTGCAGCCGAATATGTGGGGGCTTGTTTGACATTTCGCTGCTGCTGCTGCTGCTGCTGTAGTTGTCCCCAAAATGTAGGTAGTCAAGCTGTCATATTTCGCAGTAATCGGTCGAGTAAAAGTCCCAATTAAAAACGCTTAAGCCCGAAGACTGCAGTGCACTAATTATCGCCGAGAATGTGGTTCGCTTCTCAGGCACCACAGTGAGTCAGTCAGTTAGTCAGTCAGTCAGAGCGCTGGCTGGATGATTTATATGCTACCAATAGCTGTATAAATCAAAGACAGCACACAGCAAGCAGCAACCTTATCGAGGACACAAGTGCGTGCCTTGGTTGCCAAAAAGGCCACAGACAGACCCCATAACGGCCCAAGCGAACAAACTGTCAACGAAAGTAAAGCAAAAACAGATGTATTTTCATTCGAAAGGTGGGCCAGCGAATTAGGTCAATATGCCGCCCTGCGGCAGAAACTTAAACAAAGATCAAAACTCTGGCAGAGACTACTGCAGAGCACTTCATTTCGCTCCTGCCCAGCTGTCAGCACTGTGGAACTGTAGCTACAGCTGGAGCGGGCTGCTGTGCCAGACCAAGTGGAACCCAACGCCCCAATTTAGTTGCCCCTTATGATGTTTATGAGGCGCGCTCAGATTGCTGCGAAAGTGAATCTTCGCATGTGTGGCATGCAGTGCAATCCAATCCGCGGTTAATGATGACGAGCCATGCAGATGGGCAGATGGGGCATTCGCTGCAAACACAAAGGCCGCGCGCACACAAAGCTTTTCACGCATCGCAACCAGCAACAAGCAACAAGCAACGAGCAACGTGTGCAACGTTGTTGCAACTCGCTGCTGCAGCACCAATGGACCGCGGACATTGGACAGTTTTGACTTAAGTAGAACTTGCAAATCACTGCAAGGCAAACAAACATGACGAGCAACAGTTGCTTGCAAAGGAAGCGAGAGGAAAGGCAGCCTGCGGTCGGGTCTTGCCTTAAAACGATGGGCAGGGCAGGCGTTTAAGTGTTTTGATTTGATAATTATTATCAGTGGGCATGCGTGACCGCAGGCGGGCAGAGGCATGTCCAATCGATTTGCGATTGTCTGGACAGGCTCGTACCACATACTACATATTATATTGACAGGGGCGGGTGCACGGGTAGGCCTTCTTTCTGGGTCATACATCAATAAATGTGGAACGTTAAGGCGTTGCCTGCATTGCATTTGTCATTAAATTTTTGATATGGAGACCAACAAACATGCATTGACAGCTCGCACAAAAATGTTTCTCTTTCAAGATTTCTTCGAGTCACTTTTATGATCAATTAGTGGCATTTACAGTTGCCTATTTCCATGCATTGTCCACAGATAACCCCTTTAGGGCTATATATTGTGTCATTTTGTGTTCATTTTATTGCATTTTTCATTAACTAACCGAGGAAAACATTTCATTTGAGTGCGGCGAGTTGTCAGTTTGTTGTGAGAAATGTTCACATTTTATTGCATTTAAATTGGCTTTTGGCTGCGTTTCGGATATCGAGCTCTACTGCAATACAAATAAAATTGATTTTCCTTGTCACTCGCCCCAATCGTAGAATGCTTCAATTTCAATCACAACAAAATTTCCAAATCTAAATGAATAAAACTAAAGTCTGAGTTGTAGAGTAACATATGTAAAACAAGTTCAACTTGGGCCGCATAAATGAGAATTTTGTTTAGATTGATAAAATCGCTAAATTAATAGAACGAGCGACTGACAGACTCACTGCATCAATAAATAGCCATAAAATGTAAAAGTTTTATTAGTGCAATCGTATGATAAATTTTCGATCTACTATTCGGAACTGGAGCCGGGGCCTGGCGCCCGACTGGCTATACATAGTCATGTGTGGATGCCCATAAAAGACGTGGCGGATGGCCGCCCAATTAATGCGTCGCCAGCGAGAGTTGGCGGCTCATTAACACGCAGTTGGCCCGTACGCCATGCCATTGGGTATTGGTATCGGCATCGACAACGATATCGAGCCTTTATTAATAATTCATAGAAGCTGTTGTACACAGACTGCAATCGGTTAGCTGCTCCATAATGCATTACAAATTTGATTGCCGCATCTGGAACTGGCACAGTTGCATTGGCTTGCCATATTCCCCAAGGATATACTTGCACTCGTGCTCCTCGTGGCCAGGCTTGCTGACCGCATCCTGTGTGCAAATAATCACATTATGGATATGCCATATTTGGATAGTCGTCTGTCCTGAGTGAATTTATCCTCGTACAAGCAATGTCAATGTTGGTAAATCGGCACACAATTATTCCTATTGAAGGGCTGGATGTAGTTTAGTCTTAATTAAAGATATTGCAAAATTTTAGGAAAGACTGAGTATGAACCAGGAACTTGCTAGTTACTCCGCTTGCAAAACCTTTTAGTTCGCAAATCGTATTTGCATGCCTGCAACATATGCTTAAACAATGCTTTCATTCGGGCTTAGCAGCCATATCAAGGCACAGGAGGTAGAACAAAACGCTTGAGGGTCATGTATACTAAATTTCGTTTTTCATTCTCCCCGAATCCTTTGTGCTCAGCCTTCATATTGCTGTTACAGTTTTGCCAGGCTCGTTAGCCGTTTTACTGCTGTTACAGTTTCGGCCGCAAAAGCCCCCAAGGAGCTGAGATTGCTCGCGTCAGCAACAGCCACAGCAGCAACAGCCACAGCAGCAACAAAAACAACAACCTGCTGTAGAGTCTTTTTTTTATCACACATTGATGCTTTAAGCCATGCACATACACACATATACATGCACTCGCCAGGCAATTTTTTTGCTGCCAATAAATCATTTAAATCAATTTCCGCCTGTTGCTGCTTTTTAAAATGAATTTTTCGCTGGCCGTCGCCTGCGTTCGCAGCTAAGCAAAAAGCAAATTGTCAATCGCTTGCCAAAGGCTTGTAAATCGAATTGACATAACCAACTTAACGAATGCACCACGGTCACCACCCCTTTTGGCCAGCAAACGAGCAGTGACAGGTACAGGTGACTGGTTGCTGACTACAGTGGATACTCTGCATAGTTCGTGGAAGGCTGCCTGCTATCAGCTGCGGCATATAAATCATAAGCCACAACAATAGCAAATTCTTTCTACACTATAAAAAACTGGTTAAAGGGGGACTTTTGCGCGTCGGCCACTTGAAATGGCTTTTAGCAGATTTCACAGAAAACTAACTCGCAGCGCAGCATCTTTTGCCATTTGCATAAAATACAAATTCTGATTGTATTCGTACTTGGCCGTAGCCACTTGACAACGCTCAAAAATGCCATTGATATTTCCTTTGGCATTGTTTTTGTGCGCATGCTGTCTTCTGGCATGCTAAAAACGTGAAAACACGTTGGTCCAGGCACCAGCTCCAGGCTCTCCAGTCTGCGGTCTCCAACCTGAGCCTCATTATGCATTCAAGGTCCTTCGTCTTAAGGTTGAGGTTGCGGCCCCTCGAATCTGTCAGCGCTGTGTTGTGTCGACTTTTCTATATTAAACCTGACTGACTATATTTTAATTCGTTGCTTCCCTTCTTGGCTCTCTCTTGCAGGCAACCATTCCACTGCAATCGTTTAACCTTGATTGCGGACGCAGCGAGGTGGCCGCCAAGCCGACCGTTGCCTACATGCGGACGCTGTCGGCGCCGGGCGGCCATGCCACAACACCCAGAGCTGCGGCGGGTGAGCAGAGTCAGCGCAAGAGTCTGGCGCTGTCCCCATTTAATGGCCATGCAGAGACGTCGACGGCGGCAGCGACGTCAGCAACTCATAAGCTGACAAATTTCCAAAGTGCATTGAAAATCGAAGAGCGTACGGCGGCAACAAGTGAAGCAACCACTGCGACCACCGTGGACGATTTGAAATCTAGGCGACAGCGTCAATTCAGCGGCTTGGAGATGGAAACGGCTTCCATGTCCATGCCAAAACGGGTGGGCATTAATCATGCAGCAGCCGCGACGTCGCCAACATTGACGAACAGAAATGCTATAACCCCGCCACCAGCAAAGGCAGGAGGAGCAACAGGGGCAACAGCCACAACAGCACCAGCAAGTGGAACGCAGCTGACCTCGGCGAAAGGCGCCGCCACGCCTGGCTATCTGGTGGATGTGACCAAAAAAGGCTCCACCTCAACAATATGGACTTCAGAGGAGTCCATACTGCGCAGCGTTGGCGCCGTCGATGAAGACAACAAGTAAGTAGCCAATGAAGTCATTACAAATTTGTTCAGTATTAATTTGTCAACTTTCCCGACCGCCCGCAGCTCCACTTCGTCGTCTTCGGCCTGCGAGGAGGCTACCGGTGTGCTGAGCTCCGGAAAATCCGGCATATCGCTCGACTCCTCTGGACTGGACAACGACAATAATGAGAGCGGCATTGGCACGGCCACCCCGCCCAAGGACATGTCATACTGGAAGAGCCACCATTTGCAGCATCATCATTCGCATCACCACCACAGGACGGGAGGCAGTGCGCCCGACAATGAGTCCGTAAGCAGCCTGGAGGCGCTACGCAAAATGAAATTCCAAAAGAGCGGCTCCGTGGCCTCCTCGGACGATCCCGACCTGCTTGAAGTGCTCAGCCTGTGCGGCAGTGGTGGCGAGGCGGCCAACGAGTCCCAGGACGACATGCTGGACGAACAGGCAGTCAAAGAGTTGCCGAACAAAGCAGCTGCCGCCGAGTATGACGAGTGCCAGGATGAGTTCGAGCTGGCACAGCATTACTGCGACTGCGACTGCACCGACGGCGATGCGAGCAGTGCCAGTGGTGGCACTGCCTCCATTGCTACGCCAGTTGTGCTGCGTCGCAAGTACAGCGCTGCACCGCCCATCTTGATGCCGTTGCCCTGTGTGGCGCGCCGCAGTCAACGCAGTCTCTCGCTGGACCATCATCAGCAGCAGCATCAACTACTGCTACAGCCACGCAAGCTGCTGCCACGCCACAATCATAAGGAGCGCGCTCAGCTGTCGTTGGCGCTGCGCCAGGAACCCTTCCAGTCGCTGCTCTCGCCCACGGCCACGACGGTCACGCATTTGCATCACTTTGTGGAGCTACCTTCGCCCAGCAGCGCCTCGTTGCACAGCGACACTGGCGGCATTCAGGAACTGACCACCAAGTCCAACTCGGCACCGCTTCTGCTTAAGGAGCGTGAGCGGAGTCGTCGCTGCGATGACTTTGCCGCACAGCATTTGGTTAGTATCGAGGGCTGACTAAAATAAAAAATTAATTTAAATAAATATAAAATTTAAGAATAAGTTTATATAGCAAACAGTTTATGCACAAGTTGAGATTATCTTAATGAAGTACAACTTTTAATTGGACCGATAGAGAATCTGTTAAATATAACGACAAATCTACTTTATAATCTACGCATATGTCTGAGATTCATTCATATTTATTCAATGTAAAAATTTATTATAATTAGGGACTCTTTATATTTTGACCTTAACAGTCATTACATAGCGTAAAGCAAACCAATTATTTAATTATTAACTAGATGTATGTACATTATAAACTATATACTGACTGACAAATTAGCCTGATCCACATTGTGCACTCGATATAAGCTGAGCAGCCCTCGCGCAAACTTGATCAACAGACATTAATATGTTCTTTTTTTTCTTTTCCTCATCTACCCCACAGACGCTGCGCTATTCTCGTTCGCAGAGTGACCGCTATTTAGCAGGTGAGTGGCTAGCAACGAGTTTTTGTTTAGCTTTAAACGTATCTGTGCACTAAATGAGTTATTTAAATGGCCTGGCCGGGACCAAGATCAAGCCGGAGGCCGAGGCCGAGAAAAAGGCAACAGCCATCATGTTGGGAGGCTTGTTGATTTGATGCGCTGGTGGTCCTGCCAGCCAATTAGCGGCCTGTTATTAAGCGTGAGTGGTTTATAATAACAGTGAAGGCTGCGTTTCATAATTTCTATAATTATGGTCAGATATTTCTCTAGAAGCACGTTCATATATCAGTCTTAAATATGTGCCCCACTAGCCCACCCTTTGCGTCCGTCTGAACTTTCGTTTTCATTCAGCTGGCATAATTTGATTTTAGCAGCAAACAATTGAAGGCAATCAATGGCAGCAGCCCATTGCGACAGCTTAAAGGCGGGGGCAGCTGTCATTTAAATTACTTTCATGTTCTTTGGCCAACACCAGCGCCAGCAACAAAAACAGCAACAACAACAATAACAGAGCAGTGAGGGGCGGGCAGCCGCAGCTCTTTTGCCAATTTCCAACACTTCCGTCAACACTTCAACATAAATGGCGGACCAAAAATGACTGTCAATCTGTCAATGTGTATGCGGCTGCTGGCCAACACACATATACCACACACGCACACGCACATACACACATCCAATTTCATCTGCATTGTGAATGGCGATGGTGTTTGTTGGGTGGGTGGCTTCTTTTATACCAAAACTGGCATATAAATGAACTAAAATTGAATCAACAGCAAAGTGCTCTCAGTCAACCGCCTCTCGAAGCATTCAATAGACTGGCGAGGCCCTCTTTCAGTTGCGAGTCATTTTCAGCTTGGATTGAAACAACGCCAACAGCAGGAGCAGCATCCAACGATGACGTCAGACGTGGCAGCATATGAGGCGCTTTTCTGCCCGATTATCTGCACGCTTTTTTATTTGCTTTTCGTGTGACGTCATTAGAGTGACGTCTGCATTGGCCGCATGCAAAGGTCATGCGAGAACAAGCTGTTCTTAGCGTGCCAATGTCGTGGCTTGGCCTTTAGCATCACTTGTATTTATATTGCATGTATCGCATAATGGCCATTTGGTCATTTCGACTTGACACTCATTCCATTTATTATATGCTCAGGCCTGTGGCTGAGGCAGAGGCTGGGACATGGATTTGGGTTTGTATATGGGCATGGGCATGGGCATGAGAATTGGGATCGAGGCTGGGCTGCTGCTGCCTTTTGTTGTGACTGTCATTGCATAACGGAAGCTGGCGCTTCTGTTGTTGCTTTTATTGTTGTTTATTTTGTTGAAATGATTAACACGCAGTATTTCATGATTTATATCAGATATTGCACAAATACAAATTACCAGCATTTATTTTGTTTTTATTTGTCTTGCTCATCGTCTGAGTAAATACTTTGAGATATACATAGATTCGCGCCAGCATGGCATACATACATCTTCATATACATATGTATGTATTTCGCGCTGAGCTGTGAGCATGTGTCAACGTCGTGTTTATCTTACGCGCCTTGTCACGCCCCCCATGAAATGCAATTAATAGGAAAAATTACTTCTGTGATTGGCTAAGATTTCAATAGTAATTTGCTGTTTGAGTTATTAACCAGTTCAGTGGAAGCCAACGTCAAAGTCAGTATTGCGGAATGCACTTAATTAAACGCGCTTAAAGTTTTTACATAAATATTTCAATGCTGCATTGCGCAGAAATCATAAAAAAATAATAGAAAAGTTTGACCTTCAACGGATAACTATGCCAACGGCCACAAAAGCAACAAGCGCCCCGCCCCTTTTCGCCGCCTATCGAATGAGCAACAGGTGCAGTTGGCCATCGACTGGAAACTTTCACAGCCCATCTCACAATTCATATATGTATGAGACCATAAAAAAAAACTACTTAAAACAAAAGCTGTCAGAGACTATAGAAACTGTATTGGGTGTGAGTCCTTTTAATGAACATTGAAATGAAATAAGCAGCATCAACAATAAACATCATGACAGCAGTTATTCATTTATTTATTTATTTGTTTGGTTCGCAAGAGCCAAGGGCCGCAAACCATGTTTTTTTTTTCGAACAAAGAAAAACACACACAAAGAATAATAATAATAATAAACGATTGTGGCACTGATAGATCTCCATGGCTAGCGAATCACAAGTAGCACCAGCAGCCATTACAAGGAACAAGTATAGCAGCGGCAGCAGCAGCAGCAGCGGGTATCGCACAGAGGCAGCCAGACAAGCAGCAACATTGCTCATACGCCCCGTTGCTCACTTGCTTAGCATTTCAGCTCGGCTGGCTGGCGTCGTGTCGGGCACGGCACGGACACTGCTCGGCTCGGCTCGGCCATTTTGCTTGGTGCGCGGGCAAAATTATTAGTGCTCTTACAGGCGCCGTGCACGGTAGACGCATTCGTGGCCGCATCGAGTCTGGGGCAGGCAACGGGAACGCGTCGACGCCAGCGACTCAATTGCTGTTTAACGGTTTAAAGGTGTAACGGTCTAACGGTAATTCAAGGCACACCAAAACTGTGCCGTGCAGTGCAGTGTACACAGTGCGTAAGCGTTTGGAACATGCAAGTGCATACAGAATGTGATTGAATTGAGAAGCTTTCTTTTGCATTCAACACCCACACATAGGCGTAACTTTAGGCAGTTTAACTGCTGTCAATTACTTAGTTCGTGTAACTAGTTATCAAAAGGTGACAAACGGCAAAACGGCTCTGCCAACGTTAGCCAGAATGCAACGCCGCATGTCCGTATCCATACGGGAGTATAAGTTCTTTAGGAGCTTCTCCCAGAAGTTCGAGAACTGGCCCAAACGCAAGGCCGAGGCGCTGTGGCGAAAAATGCGCGAGCGCAAAATCGCAGGTGAGCCAATTGAACGATCGCAAGCACAGAAACATTTCCACTCGAGCCCAAGGGCAAAAATTATTAAATTTGAACTCGTATTTCTTATATACAAAACAGAACAAAACAAACCAAAATAAAAAGAAGCAGAAATACTACGACTGTGTATGGACGCGTGCCGCTTGCTGTTTATTGTTTTTCCACACCCCATTAAGAGGGTACCCCGCCAACTATTTTAGGAGCCAAGTGTGGCTATTTTCAGCTGGACCGCACCAGCGCAGCCTGTACATATCAATCGACGCCGCAACGCGCACAATCAATTTAATCGAATTATTCATTGCATTATTAAGCGATATCTTTGTCTATGGCTGTGTCTATGGAAGTGGCATAGGAAAATGGAATAGGGCACATGCTGCAACAAGTTGCTGCCATATCATGCACAAGATATGGCCAGTCTGTCATTTGCATTTGCTCCACAGCTGGCCACATCTGTCAGTCAGTTCAGTCAGTATGTCAGTCAGCTTGTCAGTCAGTCTGTTTGTCCGTCAGTCAGTTTGGCAGTCTGTCCCAGTGCTATGGCTACTCGTACTCAAAACCCCCATCATCATTTGCGCTACGATTTCGCTTTTTTTTACACCCAAGTGAAATTGCGTGCCAGTCAAGCGAGGCAATTCATTTAAATAAAGAAAATTGTTTGCATGTAGTAATAAATGGAAAAAATTATTATACAATTAATATGTGCATAGTATACGAGTACATATACCGTCCAGTATAAATGAAAATAAGCCGCAAAAAGAAAATAAGTAATGAGCACCTGCCTCCATAGCTCGTGCCCCTCAAACGTATTCCGTGATGTTGTATAAGCATTCGGCTGCAAAAACAGCTCGATGTCGTTTTCTGTGAATGTGGCCCGAATTCCGCATGATCTTTCTCAGGTGGAACTGGCAGGTCAGACCGGAAAAGAATTAATCGTATCTTAAAAGGTTCCCAGTAGGCAGCTCACTGCCTCCAAGTACACTGCAATATATGTGTAGACACTTATTGAGCTTGATTTGAACATAATTGAAGGACTGAGGACTGAGCATTCACTTGAACTTGGCCACATCGACTCCTCCATATGTGCTGATCAGGAATATATATTCTTTCTGGTTTCAAGACATTTCTTCTTCTGTTAAAAAATAATTTTAGCAAACTTTTTAAAACCATTTAAATGCTTTTTAATTGAGCACAGGATATATAAAGCGCTTAGCCCCCACCAAAGCATGTTTTCTTGATTGTCATGAGCAGAATTATGTAAATGAACTCTACCCTCTCGAAGTTATGTTTCGCAATCGGTTTGCAGCAGCATTGAAGCTGGTGTTTAATTTAAATGGATTTTCCTTAACCCATTTCGTATTATAACAATAAAACGCATAAATTTTCCGCCGGTTGCCCGTGCTGTGCGCCTCTTTTGCTGATTTGCCAGGTTTTGTGTTTTCTTTTTTTTATATTTTATTTTCCGTTTCTTTTCAAATGTAATTATTTTTATATGCGAACAATTTTTTTTCTGTCCGCGCTGTGTGCTTTTGTTTTATTTTTTTTTTTTTTTGTGTATTCATTTTTGGTAGCAAAACAACAGCAAGTTGGTTGAATTATTTTTATTGTATGCGGGCGGAATTGATAGCCGGGGAGTGGCGGGGTGGCAGGGGTGGACGACCGCCCGCTCGACAGCTCAGCAGGAAATATGCGGCGTATAATACGCTGACATTAAAAACACATTAAAAGCTCAATGATCTGTTATTTCTGTAGGAAGATATCAAAGCAGGCCAGGTGGGGTAGCTGGGGGAAGGCAGACGACTTAACTTGGATACAGAATCTTAAGATGTTGGCAGTAGCCATGGATAAGCCGCTTTGATGCGTGCTTCGAGCTAATTTCAAGTCAAGCCTTTGGCCGCGTAGCTCATCGTCAAGTTTACGGTAAATTGAACTGACAGCCTGCCACTTGTTGCACCCACTCTCTGGACGCAACTCGTCCCCGAGCACCGGCACGCGTACGGTCTGTAGGACAACAGCTTCCATTGTACCTTGTGCACATATTTATAAATAGCTTGATCCTTAGCTGGCCGGCGGAATGAGCCTTTTGCATGGCCAATGAAGAGGAAATGCGTGCATATAGCCCCCAACTCTCATTCTATATTCTCTTTCTATATTTATAACACAGATTGCTATTTTTGTGTGTTGTTTAAGCTGTTTAAGAACTCAATTTGGAAAACGCTTTGTGGTTAAGGAAGCTTTCGAAAGTGTGTGTTTCCTTATATACTTCTGGTCTTTTGTTTATATTTGTCAAGATTTTTGTAATTAATTAAAAATTGCAAAGCTTTTTTGCCTTAATGGCTAATCCCAATGCAAGGCAACAACGCTGTGTTGCATGCGTCAGTTGTTGTCAGTTTTGAGTAAAATTTATGTTGCAAATGACATTAAAGTGTTTGATCTGCGTCTTAGACAAAGATTTGTTAGTTGCTTGTGTGCGCCCGTGTTTTCCCAACGACCATCAACGGCACTGTGCAAAGCAATTAATTAATAGCAAACACCTACAGCAAAGCGAATTCATTCGATAATTGCACATTTAGCATTTAGAGGAAGTATTTTTACCATTTTGCATACACAAATATATAATGTGCGCATATATGTAAAAACTATTGACTGATTTGATCATAATAGCAAAAATTGGACATAACTGCTGTCCTGGGGCCAATCAATTAGCTTTCAAATATCAACATAAACGGCTAAACGAAAGGCAGGCGGCGAGCATTTAGCGGCAACAATTTGTGCATAATTTTTGCTGAATAATGCTTACAATGCCTGCAATAATAAAATGCTACAAAATGCCGTAGGCAGCCGCAACAAGCAGGGTTTAACTCAATTAATTTGCAATTAGTGTTCGGGTTGGAAAATCAATTTACCACCAAATGAAATTTATGAAAGGTCAATTTTTCGAAAAGGCTTTTAACGCAGCCGTAAGACACTTAATAAAGTTAGATAAATTTACAACTTTTGCGCAATATTCTAATAAACAAATCAAGAGTGAACGTTATGGCCTTTTTGTTATGTACACGCCACGTGCCACGTGCCACGTGCAACAGCCAACAGTGTGGCAACAACAACAACAACAGCTAGGCACATGCGTTCAGATGTAGATTGCGGTTCAGTGGAGCCACTGAAAAATGCCAAAGCGGAGCAAGTTTTTAGCCCGGTTGCGAGTGTGTAAACTGCTCGCCATAATCGGAAGCGTGTGTCATTTGCATGCAATGCGTGTTGTGTTGTATGCTTTCGTATGTGTGTGTGCGTGTGTGTTTGTGTTTTGTGTGCTTGGTTCATTTAACTTTTTTTGGAACACGCGTAAAGACAAAGCATGTCACTAACACACACAAATCCCACACAAACTCAACAGGAAGCCGTCAGCCAGTAACAGACCTCGCAACAGCATATCCTTGACGCAGCAATTGTGTTAAGGCTACCCGCTTTTCAATGACATACTCACAGCAAAGAGCACTGCATTCGGGCTTGTCTATGTAGTTTACAGCTAAGCACTTACAAAAGCGATTTAATAAACACGAGAATACTTTGAATTTTAATTATTATGAGCAAAAGGCAATAAACAGGGAGCAAGCTGTTCGGATATGATTCGAGAACTGCTTCTTCACTCAAAGCTACGATTCACTGAATCCCTCAATTTAGTTGTGCTTGGACCTTTCCTAATTTAAGCATTTAAATAGTTTTTTAGTTATTTGTTAAGAAAAATCCTTTAACCTTTCGAAACGGCAAGCGAAAATGTGATCTTGTTTTAAAATATTTAGTTAAGGAGTTGAGACTACATTTTAGTTTGACATTTCGAAACTTTTTTCACAATTAACCAACCCTATACAACTATTCAACTATTCAACCAACAGTTTTCCTCATTTTATAGTTTGCGGTTTAATTTAAGGTCATTCCGGCTTAGGTATATTTTTAATTAGACAATCAAGAACTGCTTTGTTGTTAGACGCAGGTAATCGCTGGTGCCCTTAAACGCGCCACGTCAACCGGCACACACAGGATAATAATTATCCAACGTAAAGCCAACTGCATACATTTGCGCGAAGCTGGCTTTAAAATGTTTTAACATGTCCGAACGAGCGGCGAAAATGAGTCGAACAGGGAGAACGGTAAGGACAACAAAGGGCCCGTATATTCTGTACCCGGTCCCGCCCCGGCCATTGTGTGGGCGACATTGTGCGACCAGGAAAAACAACAAATATTGACTCTTGCGCAATAAACTGGGTAGCACACGCCTCCCTGACAAGCGTCCATAACAATAACGTGCACACCTTAAATGGCTTTTGGATGAGCAAGTGGCTCAGCCGCGACAACGCGGCGTATGCGCAATTTTAATAACGCTCAAGTGGATTCGCATTGTTCAGACTGAATTGTTGTTGTTGTAGTTGTCGGTGCTCTTGTTAGTGGAAGAGTTGTTGTCGCTAGCCATTCTTTGCATACGCATGGATAATTAATGAGCTGTTGCTGGGCTATTTTTGGATAGCCACCTCCACCACTTTGTGTAATTATGAGCGCTGTATTATGGCTAATTGTAAGGTTGTCCAAGCTGCATAGACCCAGCAGATCGGTTTGCCCAACAATACTCCTGCTGCAATCGAAACTGACGGACGTTGAGCTTGGGGCGTGTCAAGTGGGCGCAACTAAAGTAACAGTTACAATATCTAGCTAAATTTATTTCAAATGCATGTCAAGGGGCTTGTGGCTATTTTTGAATATGAAAAACCGAGAGAAACCCGAACACAGGAAGCAAGCCTGCTTGCCTGGCTGCCTGCCTGCCTTCCTGGCCTCACCTCAACTCAACCCCTTCTGGCTATCGTGCAAGTTAATCGCTTGCAAAATTCAATAATAATTCGCCCTATGGAACAGCCCGTCGGCATCGCATAGAATGCTGCTTTGGCATTAAGCAGCCGGAAAGTGTTTCATGTTGTCGTCTCTATATGCTTCGCCCGCTTCACAAAGTTGATTAAAAATCAATAGTACAGGTACCCGCTTGTACCCCAGTCAGCTCTCAGTCCCCCAGCTGTCAGTTGCCAGCCTGGCTTGGCTGCAGAAGTGTCTCAAATTGAGTTCGTTTTGAAAGCCAACGAGCAATGTAAAACACCAAACAGATTAGCATTTAAAATAGCAGCCCAAGTGGCACCTCATAGACATAGACATAGATATGGATAGCTGCCTTCTTCTGTTGACTTACCTCAATTGGCAACGAGTATCCCAAGCCGAGTCAAAGCAAAGCTCTTTAAGGCGCTGACGAGCTGAAATGCCATTCATATATTCATTGGCCGCTTACAAAAGAATTTGTTGCCTATTTCTGAGCAGTGGCTGAAAAAATACTGATTTAGCTATGGCTGCAGCTATATTATGTGCATAAATAAATGTATATTTGTATTGGTTGTGATGGCAGACGACGATGATATAAATTAGTTATATGCGCTTCAGTGAATATGTTTTTTATTTTGTATCAAGCCGAAATTAACTAAGCAGAACAAAAGAAAATGTTTGATGAGCCTGACTGGCCCTGCAGCCCTTTGCATACACCTTAAATTCTTCATAACTTTTACTTTCATATGAAGTCAACGCCAGCAAGCCGAAATATGTTGGTAACTCCGCAACAGCTAAGGGGGGCAAAACAAAAACACAATTTAAATCGCTGTCAGTCAGCGGCAAAGTTTGCAGTCGCATAAATATAAACGTCGACATCATTTGGACAGCTTACAACATAATCCATCAAGTGGTCATGCCACACCACTTCACATCACACACACACACACACACACACACACACACACACACGCACACACACACGCACACTCACCACACACTTCACTTAAGTAAAAGCGCATTTCGCGCATTGATTGGTTTCAGGCAAACCGCATTTAAGTTTGTCAGGCGCAAGAATTCGCACAGCAATTTAATTACAATTAACATTATCTGTCGGCCACACGGCGTATGCGTAATATTAATACCCTTTCTCACACTCACTATCTCTCTCTTTTTCTCTCGCTCTTACAGAAATTGAAGCAGTGGAAGCTTGTAAATGGCTGCGGGCAGCAGGTTTTCCGCAATATGCGCAGATGTACGAAGGTAAGTACGAGTTGTGCCCAAAAAGCACGCACTTCCGTTTGTCCAAGACGTTGCCTTGTCATGTTTAACACGCCTGCCCTGTGGGCGTGGCCACGTGGGCTGCACTGTGGCAGCGGGTTAATTGATGGTTTCGCTTGACGCCAACAATGACGTTGTCGACGACGTCATCAGCGGTGACTCGGGCAGTTGCTTTGCCATTTAGTTTTTATAAGCACGCAGTAGTACTTTACGCTTCCCAAGAGGCGTTTATTAATTCCATGAAGCGCACTTTCACTTTCGCCTGCCACTAAAAATAAATAGCCGTCGAATAGACCCAGTTCGGCAAGCACAGCATTTATGACGTGGCAACTTTTGTTGCACCACAAACAAGAAGAAGAAGAACACACAGCTTTAGTGCTGGATCACGCGCAGCTCATTGTTTAGCGCGGCAATGAACTGCACAGCATCCACAGATTCCAACACCAGGGCAGTGGCATGCCATGATATGATAGCCAACCGCCAAGTGAATCTGATATGCCCAGCACGACGGCGCGACAACAATTAGGAGCGATCTCCGCTCAAGCGAAAATGAAAGCTAAGGAACGCCCCAAACTTTGAGCAATGCTCTGTGCGATCTTGGCCTGAAAGAATTTATCGAAAAATAAAAAATATAACACACAGTTCAGCACAGGTAAGCGCATCAGCCAGAAAAACTCATCAAGCCGCGAAGCGCAGATAAAATATAATAAAAGGCTAAAGGACACGTTGCGCAAGAATTTATAAAGACCACCTTTGTATGGCAATCCGAAAAAAAAAAAGATTTCGAGCACCGAAATTAAAATGGTTTGGTTTTTTTATTCTTTTTTCTTGACGGCAGAGGGCAGAGCCCTTGCGCAGCCACTAGCCAAAATGTTAGTATGGGTTCATTGAACCCAGCCCAAGCCAAGCCAAGCCAAGCTGCATATTTATTTGGGTCTCTTAATCGTAATCGCCGCACGCAGCTCCCCGCCCTTCCTCCAGCCAGCTACGCATTTGTCGCCGAGTTTCTTGCGCGCCGTCGCTTTGCATTTAACGCCTGAAGGCTGCCCAGATTGATGACGCCGCCAAATCTCCAAATTCAAATAAATAAAGCGCCGAAAAAAAAAAAATAACAGATTCCTTGGAGCTGGCCAAAAAGTTCGCCGACTTCACTTGAATTATGAGCCAGCCCGAAGGAAGGCAGGAAAAAAAAAAGAAAAAGTGAATCTGAAATGGAGAACACGCTCTTTTGGGCATATCCCCAGGCGCCCAAATGCCCCAGCACGATCTGCATTACTACACACCATATACACACACACACACACACACACACACACACACACACACACTCATGCATATTCTTATGCATTTGGATGTGTGGCTGTCGCCGACCTTGAAATATGCCCATTTGGTTGCATAAATTCGCCAGGGCGAGCGTGCAGAGAACCCAGCCAAATTTGTATCAGGCAGAATAATTTGTGCGCGCATTTAAATTGCAGCACAGTGGTGCGCGCACCACAGAGCCCAGCCCCAGCCGCAACCGCAGTCAAAGCACAAATGATAAATGCGTATTTTAATGAGTTTCGTGTAAACAAGGCAGCGGCGCATGCGCAGAGAGCGCCTCAAATATCCAGAGCTGTGCAGGATTTCGGGATTCCTTGGGGACTGGCTCTGCAGATTTACAGATTGAAATGCCGTAGGTGTTCGGTGCGGTTCGGTTCAGCTCTTTATTGCTCTGTCATTTGGACTCGCGCTGCTGAAAGGAGGTGTAGCAGCTGTAAGCGACTGTTAATTTGCTTCAAGTGGAGGAAGACAAAACAAAAAAACCCAAAAGAAATGAGAGTAAGAAAATAAGATACTGTGTAATATTTGTTTGTTTTGTGTTCTCTTCAAGTTCCCATTCCATAGGCACATTATTCACTAAAAAGTGGCCGCCTTAATTTGAGGGTGTGACTTGCACCGGGGCAAGTCCCATGTCCACATATGGGTGTGCTAAAGAGCGAATGATGTTCGATTATAGCTGGAATGAAGAACGATTTATAAGGCAAGCTGTATTTAAAGCGAATAACAGGCTTTCCGCAGAAGTAATAATACCCAAAATGAATACCATCTCAGCTGTGCTCCTTGGCGAATATTCATATCTATACTAGATGATTTGAAAAATTTCCCAAATTTACCATAAATACGAATTTATTACAACAAAAAAAATTGTAGAAGAATAAGAGGATGTATATTTCTGCAGGCTGCGTCATCCGCTGCTGCTTTCTAACACAAACAAACAATTCGCTTTTCCACTGTGGCACAGAGAAAAAAAATTCATCATATGATTGGCCCAATAAACTGAATACCGGGACCGATCGGTTCCGGGCAGACGCGTTGCCCTGTAAACTGTTGTAAACTGTCGAAAAGCTCAAATTAGTTTCCAAAGAATTTCTCTATGACGTCAACGACGCGGGGCGCGTTGGTGCTGATAATGAGATGATGCTGCTGCTACTGTTCTACAGCTGCTCCTGCTGCTGGCTGCGGTCTGTGGTGGTGGGACCGCCCGTTGGGTGGTGCCACCACATATTATTGAATAAAGTGGCACACTCTCACAATTGGGTCTCCAATCTGCTGGCATGCGCGCAATTCTGTTTATTTCGTTGGCATCAAAGTGCATACAATTAGAAACTAAACACAACATTTAGTGAAGCATTTAAATGAAATTATAAATAAGCCAGCACACACACACACACAGGGGCAAAGCGCTCGCATGAGTGTAAACAAAGCTATATAAAGCTTTCAGGGATCGGGTACCAGCATAGGAATAGGGACGTCAGGGGAATTGGACTCATCAAAAGTTCAACAAACTGTGAATGGCTTTTCCAAGAGGCACGATTATTGTTGTAATGCTAACAATATTTGTACAAACAAAAGCGGCAAGTGAGCCAGCTTTTCCAGGCGTGCATCCTACGGAACTGCAACAGTTCGTATCTCACGGCATCGCCAGCCTGCCAACCATCCAGCCGCTGCCTGCCTGCCTGTAGCTGTAAATGTATCTGCATCTGTATCTGTAACAGTGCGGCGCGACATGTGTAAACGTCTGGCGTATCTGTTTTATGTGGTCGGTCGCTCGCTCGTCGTCGTTGTCGTCGTCGTCTGGGAACTTGATTTCCTACGTGCAAATTGGCCACGCAAATATGTGGAAAAGCGCTGTGAAAATTTTGTATCGCGACACAGCGCCAATGTCTTCTACTCGATACCCGCACTCATACTCATGCATTTGCATATGTGTATTGCGATTAATAGGCGCCTAGCCGTTGCGGCTGTAGGCGCTATGGGCGATTCGATTTTTCTGGTTTCTCAATTAGAATTTCACGCGGCTTCGAAGCGTGCGGACGCAGTATACAGCAAACAGCAGCAGCATCAAAACTCTGGCTAATAACCATCCGAAACTATTCTTTTTTTTTTGCCATTTGCAGATCATCAGTTTCCGATCGAACTGAACAATGTAGCCAAAGACCACACAAATCTCGAGAACGATCAGCTGCAGTCGCTTTACAGGCGACTCTGTGTTCTAAATCGCTGCGCCAATATGCGACTGGATCAGTCACACAAGCCGCAAACGCCACAGGTGAGTTGCATGTGCCGAGTCTTAGCCAAGATTAGCTTAACCTCTACATACCCGCAGCAAAAGGAAGAATCAGATGATGAGAACTTTGCGCTTAGCGAGAACTGGACATTCCAACCACACATTCGACGCTGGTCGCGTATTGGTGAAATGGGTCTCGAGCTGCCGCCACCGGGTCATCTGAACCTGGAGAAAACCGAAAGCTCGTCCAAGGAATCCAGTCCAGATCGTTTCGAGGATGACAGCTACGACATAGGCGGCATTACCCTCATGATACCCGGCTGCAGCAAGGGCGATGCCAATGATAGTTCCCTCCATGAGAGCTCGGATGGAGCCGCAACGCGACTGCGTCGCACGGGCAGTGAGCGCTTCAAGGACGGCGCTAAGGCCTTTTTGCGGCGAGTTGAGTCCATCAAGTCGCGGCGCCGCAAGCGCCAAAATCGCGAGAATGTAGTAATAAGTGGTCCGCAAGTCTTGGATCTGTCACAGCTGGGTCAGCGAAGCAGTTTACGCAAGCCGGACGCCGTCTACTCCACACCCCCCTCACCGTCCGCGTTAAGTCCAATACACACATTCCCCAAGGCACCGTTCTTTGGCAACGAGCTGAAGGTGCCCAGCAACAGCGACAATTTCCTGAGTCCCAATCGTTCCAGCCCCAAGCGGACGCCCACCACACCGCGCTCAATGCGTACCAGTCCGCTGCACTTCTTTTCCAGCCCCATGACACAGCTAAAGGAGGGCAAGTCGGACGACTCATCCTCCTACTACAGCGATAGTCAGGAGTCGTCGACGGGCGGAAAGCTGTCGCTTTCCCTCCGCAAGCCCTCCAAAGCGCGTCGTTTTCTGCAGCGCTCCGGCAAGGTGGATGACATTGGTGCGCATTCAGACTCTGAGTGCCATCAGGGACGGAAGCTGCTCATTAAGGATGCCAATTCCAATACCACTGAAGTGAAGATCAAAAAATTAACGCGCGGTGGCTCGCTTAATTTGGGAAAAGATGCCAAGAAACGCGATGGCTTCCGGTCCTCCTCATTCCGCTCGCGCAGCACCTCCCGCAAGGAGCAAAAGAACGAGGAGGAGCACACTGTCAGCTCCAAGCGACAGCCCGTGGTTCGTTGGCATAGCTTCCAGATGGAGGAGCGTCCCAACATGATCTTTCGTAAATGCTTCTCTCAAAAGATCGAGCCACATGCCCAGCAAGAGGATGCAGGCATTCCTTTTGCTGCCATGTCGGCGGGTCAGTTGCAAATAATTCGCAAATTGGCGCTGGTTACTTTGACGGGCTACATGGAACGCTACTGCCCGTCTCATCGCTCCGGCTGGAACTGGGAGCTGCCCAAGTTCATCAAGAAGATCAAGATGCCAGACTACAAGGACAAGAAGGTATTTGGAGTACCCTTGCTTTTAATACTACAGCGGAGCGGTCAAGCCCTGCCTTTGGCTGTGCGCGCTGCTCTGCGCTGGCTGCAGCTCAATGCCCTCGACCAGGTGGGACTCTTCCGCAAAAGCGGCGGCAAGTCCAGGATTATGAAGCTTCGTGAGCAGATCGAGCTCACCGATTCCACAGCGGAGTGCATGGACGTGTTTGACCTACAGCAGGCGTACGATGTGGCCGACATGCTGAAGCAATACTTCCGCGAGCTGCCCGAGTCGCTGCTGACCACTAAAATGTCCGAGACGTTTGTGGCCATCTTTCAGCGTAAGTTAACGCCGAAATTTCTTCCTTCGGTCGGAACTGACTTTATTCACCCTTAGATTTACCCGCTGATGTACGTCTGGATGCGGTTCAATGCGCAGTACTGCTGCTGCCGGATGAGAATCGGGAAATACTCTATGTACTGCTCGAGTTCCTGACCATTGTTGCTGCCAACTCACAGCAGAACCAAATGACCAGCAACAATCTGGGCGTCTGCCTGGCACAGTCCATATTCCACTCTTCAATTTCAACGGGCTCCGCATCGGTATCGGCCTCGCCGCGACGCAAGGGCAAGGGTTCTGGTATGCCCGACATGAAGGAGCTAGCCGAGGCGAAGGCCTCGCACGAATGTTTGTCCTTCATGATTGAACACTACAAGCCAATCTATACTGCTGCCAAGGAGAAACTCGGTAAATGCAACTTTGGCTACATGGAGGAGTCGAAGCCCGTGCCATTGGAGGCACTCGGCGAGGGCATGCAATTCCACAACTGGCGCGGCTACCTATACGAGTGCACAAGCGCCACCATCAAAGAGGGGCGCGAGAAGTAAGTATCTCTGATCAGGTTTCAATTTGAACTAATTAATCCCACAATTTCCCCGCACAACCAGAACACGTAGCTGGATTGCCATCAATTCACTGAACGACAGCAATGTGGACATTGCGTACAAAAAGGTGGGCGACGGTCATCCCCTGCGTCTGTGGCGCTGCTCTACGGAGATCGAGGGACCGCCACGGGATGTGCTGGAGTACATAATCAATCAACGCGCCTCTTGGGATCCAAATCTGCTGCAATGCCAAACCGTCAAGAAACTGGACGATCGTACCGAAATCTATCAGTATGCCCTCGATGGTCAGTTGACCACGGACTTTTGCGTGTTGCGGTAAGACTAGAAGATTTTTTAAACTTGGCTGGCTCACATGCCTAATTTGGACATTTTCTTAGCTCCTGGCAAACGGACTTGCCGCGCGGCGCCTGCGTCATTGTGGAGACCTCAATTGACCACGCCAAGGCCAAGCCGTTGTTCTGTGCTGTGCGTGGTGTCGTCCTGGCATCGCGGTACCTTATCGAACCCTGCGGAAGTGGACGTTCTCGAGTCATGCATTTGGCGCGCGTGGATGTCAAGTAAGCAAATCCTCAATGCCAATCTGTTATAGGTTGAATATACCTCAATCGTTGCCTACTTTCAGGGGCAAGACTCCGGAATGGTACAATAAAAACTATGGGCACATCTGCTCGCACTACTTGTCCCGCATACGTATGGCCTTCAAGCATGTAGCGGATGGGCCCGAGAGTAAGGTCTAAGCTAACAATGCAACTTGGCAGATCGAAATACATAAAACGCACACAACCCGCTAGCATTTCGGTAACCCTAACGAATACACAAAAATCCAACAACCTGGAGTGGACCACGTTGAGCTTAAAATACACTACTCAAAGCAAAAGAAGTAAAGGGATATAGGTATATATTTTACTACAATATATATTTTTGTAAATACTTAACTAGTTATGATAATTCCAAACCTATTTTACGAAGCTTCAATACGTTTTCTGTTTAACTATAATTAACTGTATTATATTTATACGTGGGCTTAATTTATGCATACTTTTACTTTTACTTATAACTTACAAAACGAAATCTAACATCCAAAATACTCAACACATAAATATCACAAATGTACTTTTACGATTTCTTACAAAAGCTTCAAATTATGTTTATAGCACACCAATATCTTTAATGTTAATTAGTTTGTAGTCTTCGCAATGTGTAAAACGTTAAACATGGATAAACACTTCTAGAAATCAGAAAAAAATGACCTTTTAATGTGTAAAGCAAATTCAGCTAGTCAAATTCTATAATTTTAAGTTAAATTACTAACCCCATACACTCAACAAAATCGTTTACCAAGTTGTCGAAAAATTGCATTGATTCGGTTACGGACAGAAAAAAAACAAGCCATTTGATTGGATAAAATTATTAATATACAGCACATCTAAATGTATTGCCTAGGCAAATGATAAATATATATATGGTGTAGTATCGGAGTTATTGCTAGTTTTAGGCACTTCGTATAAATATTATTGATGTATGTATGCATACGTACATGTATGAACCTTATGATCCTTGATCAATATATTGTAAATGCCCATTTTGGCACATAGTTCTATTTATATATATGTATGTATATCTATCTATATGTACTACGATATGTATGGCGAGGACGAGTTATCAACTACTACAGGCAGCAATGACAAATAAAACCTAACCAACCAATGTCAAGGAATGGTGTGTAGAAAGTGGAGCATATACCTATGTATTACTTATACATAATCAAATAGATACAACTGAAAAAGAAACACAATAAAGATACTTTCAAATGTGCAAAATAATTTTAAACTAGTTATGTTATTTTAATTTGGAATTTAAAATTAACATAATATATAAATTAGATATCCGGGGGGACAGAATGACGAAGCAAAAGTTACAGTCAGTTCAGGCAACCATGCGGCTCTAATCTACAGCATATGCTACAGCCCCTTTTACAATCTCTCGATTGCTATAATGCCAAACAGTTTAGGAAACAACATTGTCAACGTATTAAAATCTGGTCTGATTAATACAAGTTTTACAAGCTAGAACACTGTTAGTGGCGCCACCTATCACGCAGTAGCTCAAACTGCTAATTGAAGAAAACATCTATTGACCATTAGCTCTAACAGTAAATGTATAGTGGCTCCATCTGTTGCCTGAGAGCAGAAGATTCAAGCAAGCAGTTTCATAACAAAAGCAAGCAGTAAACATAAGCTTTACGATGCAAGAAATATTAAAAATTCAAACATTGTGTTAAAAATTAAAACAATAACAGTCTTAAACCTTATTTACTTAATTAACTTTATGATTTGCAATTGTTTCAAAATAAGGCAAATCTATGAGCGACATTCATAACTTTAGGTAAATGCATAAGACTTAAATTAAAATACATAATCACTTTCGAAAATAATATAGAAAAATCTATCTCATAATCTTTTGATAGTGTACACTTTTTCAGTCCGATGTAAAGTGCTTCATAAAGAATTGCCGGAAAACCCACCTATGTAGTTTACATATGTTCGGTACAAGAGGCCGCTAATTTTACCCAGGCAACCAAGTTGACCCCAAAAAGCTCACGCAACACACAGACAAACACACACACACACACACATACATACACATAACACCAAGTGAAATGCAAGCGACAAACATTAAAAGTCCATTAAAAAATTATGTTCGACATGGCGCACCAAGCTCCTGTTTAGGTGGTATCAGCAATGTGTGTGTGTCTGTAGCGCAAATCTGGCTAGCGACCTTAGCTGTTTGATCAGCTTTATAGATACATACATATGTGAACTAAATGTAGAGCGTAAGAAATTGTTGGATTTAACTGGCTGGCAAGCAATGCAAAACCATAATTGTAATTGCAAATGCAACTGTCGCACGTATTGATTGCACTAATTAATTAATTTGTGACTTAATTTCATGGGCTTGCGGCAATCAGCGCACGCACGACTGCCAAAATGTATTAATATTGCAGCAGCAGTCGCAGCTGTGAATGCAGCAGCAACAGCAACAAGAGCAACAACAACAACTTTCGCTGATGCCCTGTACGTGTGTGTGTTTGCGTTGTTATTAATTGAAATTTAATGGCAAAATATATTTTTATTTATTTATTCGACTGCAACTGCATTTATGCGCACTTCCGTCGCCCTCGCACTCAGCTTTTGCTGCTGCTGCTGCCGCTGCTGCTGGCATTGCCATTTACCATTTGCCACACCGACTCGACGTTCCCCTTTGTTGCCATTCATCGGCGGTTGGCATTTAACATCAAAAAAGCCTTGGACCCGCCCCTCAGTACCTAGCACTGCAATGCCGAGCTTGTAATTGATTTCACTTAAAATTTAAATAATGCATGCGGTTTTTACTGCAAAATGGATTTCACAAATGTTGTTGTATTCCTGTATATGTATCTCTTCACGCTTCGTCCATCCACATACATATGTCCATTTGCATGTGCGCGAGTGTCCTCTCTGCTGCTCTCTGCTCTTTTACTTGTTTCCCATTTTATTTTCGCGTTAAATTAAATATGAAAATTAATATCAACATAATTGAAATGGCAACAAAGCAGCCAGCGAACGGCGCTCTACAGATGAGGACCATAATTGATGAAATTATTTAAGAATTATTTTGCAAATGTGCCGTGACAATTATGCGGGGCTTTTACCACAAGCGTATGCGTGAGCACACTGTACAAAATCCGCAGTAAATTGAAAACAAATTATATGGTTTTATGAACTTAAAAATTATAAACTTAAAAATTAACCTTCATTGCTCAGTACTTTAAATGTAAGCCCTTAACTCCGCTTTGTTACGGTTACCAATACAAATTTCGGTGAGTGTATGAACGCCAGACAATAAAGCAAATTATTTAGAATACTGTAGAGTTAACTGATTGATTACCCTGTACAAATATCGGAAAAACACCAAAACCAGTCAGTAGATGTTTAAATGTTGTATTTTTAAATTCATCTTCATTTATGTAAATGCTATGTCATGTTTATTATTCAAATATTCCAATATTTTAGGGGAAGTGAATTGAATATGCACGTCATGTTTGTGTTAACTAGATGCAAAATTGTTATTTGACCGATTCGGTAAATTTTGCTGATAACTTTAGGGAGTATAAAATATTTAATTTACCAGTCACTTATACATACATAGATATGAATATGCATCACAACTTTGATATACTCGCTACTTTCTATTTAATGGACATAGGGTATTAAATTGCATTTAAACAGCAGCCCGTAATTAATTATGTTCATCCACCCTACAGCAAACCACATGTGCGTGTGTGTATGTGTGTGTGCACGCAGATCATATGCCAAACAGTGCCTACAATTATTTAATGAACCAAAAAGAATAATCATAAAATGAAACAAACTGATTGGCATGTCTCATGTTGAAATTCGCAACAAGTTTGCCGTGAACTGGATTTGCATGTGGATATTATGAAATATGAACAAAAAAGCATATGAAATGCATTTACCATACACACGATAATAACAATTAATTGCTAAATAAATACAATTTAAAACAACGCTAGTTTGCCAATCATTGATCCATATGCATAGGCATACGAATCGAGCTCTTTTGGCACCTGTCTAAACGGTCATTAGCTTCATAAACACAAACCTTTAAATGCGCATAAAAGTGCCGAGTCAAAAGCAACACGACAGCAACAGCAGCAGCAACAACAAGCCATTGTACAATATGTAATTGTTTTTAATTCCTATTAATTTTGCACTTATTAATAATTCCAAATTTCTGCTGACAGTAAACGTACAAAATTCACGCGAACTGCAGCAGTGGGAGCGAAGGCCGCAAAAGGGTCGTATCGCTAGTTGCTTGAGGTTGGTTGAATTAATTGCGAATATGCTGGTTTTGTTGCCGGATCGTATGGTATCATTCGAGGTAATATAATGCACCTATCGAATAATAATCAAATATTTCGACGGGCTTCCACGAAGTTTGGATGATGGCAATTAGAAAACATTTCCCAGGCGCTGCGAGCTTGGCGCTCGGCGCTTGGCCTGGTCAATTGCGATTGCTGTTGGCTAAGCAGTTTCGCGTTAACAAATATTTAGAGATCCGAAAGCATCTCATATATCGTACATTTGGCAACAATCAATCGCCGGCAACTGCGGCATCTACATACATACGTAAGAGCTGAGAACTGCAAGCTAATCAGCGGAACGTCAAACGCCTACGCGAAATGTGCAAACAAGTGGAAAAACCGCGACTGAAAGAACGCACATGGTAGGCCCAGAGAGCAGGCGCAAGGCAGGAGGCAGGAGGCAGCAGGCAACAATCAGCAGACATCCAACAAAAGGCAAAATGTTGGCCATGCGACAAATTTTTATGCAATGCGCCCTGGTTGCCCCCTCGCCATTGGCATTGCACTTCATTTTGTTTGTCGTTGCCCGTTTTGCGTGCGCACTTTTAATTGCAATTGAATTTTAATTACTGCGTTGTCAGCAAAGAATGTTGCAGTCGGCCGTTTAAGAGTCGGCACAGGCGGCGAAGACTGCGAGACACGCGGAGACAATGAGGCACAACGGCAGCACCAACAGCAGCAGCTGCAGCCGCAGCCAGGGGCAACTGTTGCCGCTGCTTGTAAATGTTGGAGTGGGCCTTTAAGCTGTCTGCTCTGGCTGCTCCGCCTGCTCTTTGCTTCAGTTTGCTCTGCTCTTTGCCTTATTTAAAACCAAGTCGCCATCAGAGCAATTAAATGAGCTGCTGCCGCCGGCAATCGGCAATCGACATTCGGCGCTCGACGTTCGACGTTCAACTTCATTAATCAGAGTCTATAAAAGTGATGGGCTGATAACGTTTATCGAACTCTGATGATTCTATTTACTGTCCAGGTATGGGCATAGATAACTTAATGAAAGTGCCGTGCAATTAGCAATGTCTGCGCTTGATTGTGGAGACCCACCAGTCCGCATTCGTTGTGACTGCATTGATTTCATTTAAGTAGTAAAGATATCTTCCGCTTTTCCCAAACCATTTAAAAATGTTTTTAGCTAAAGACTTGACTATCTCTTTGAAATATAAACTTTAAATGTGCAATCAAAACTTTTAGCTACTGGAAATTACCTATAATTAGCTATAAAACTTATCTAGATTTAACTCAACAGACGCTGACATTAGAAACTAAGATTATAAATAGCTTGTCTCGCATAAATTTAATCCTAGTTATTCATGTCTCAAACTAAAATTAAATAAGTTAGGTTGACTGTTTATTACTACGAAAGAGATGGTAATAAAAATAAAACAAAAAAGAGGTTGAAGAAAGGTGATGAAAGGGCAGAAGATAAATCATTACACGTGTGGAAATACTTTACTTTGCGATTCTCATGAGTTTAAGTAAAGCGCACAGGACTTCTTGCTTTAATTACAGACAGTAAATTATAATTTGATTTGGAGACTACGAGGATTTTGTGATTAGATTATAATTGGCATATTAAAATGTTGTAATTATAGCAGATTGGCTCTCCTGTTCGATATCCCTTTTCCCTTTCACTTTCTCTCTCTCTCATTCATCTTTTCACACCTGATTTTACTCTTACCCAATCTCTACTACCTTTACTCGATTAGTTTTGTTAATAAATAATATAATATAATAATATAGTTCGGGCGCGTGCGAATTATTGGATAGGTAGATACAAGTACACCATTGTCCGGGTGATGTTTTTTCTTCAAATTTTATACATTACTCTCCTCCATTTCAAAATGAGTTTGAATTCGATCAAATGCAATGAACTCTGACCTGGGCTCGGGTAATCGCCTAGTATTATTAGTTAATAACTAAGAGTGTGTTATTTTAACAGCCTTTTTGCTTAATTAAACAAATTTATGGATCCACAAAAATAATTTTTATTAATTTCTTAACCTTTTGCCACGGCAATTAAGCGTAGCATATTCAAAACCAAATGGCATTATTAATGCCTTTCAAAATTTTTGTTTTACACACATTTTCACCCTAGCTAAATTTATGGATTGGGAGTGCGGGCATTGATCTAAAATTATAACGCACCGAAAACCAACCGATGGTGTGGGCGACTCACCCGCTGCAGGTGCACAAAGGGGGGCGCCAAAATGCACAACATAGATGAGTGGGTGACATGGAAAGGGAAGCCGATGGGCATGGGCAGGAGGATGGGAGTGGGGCATCGCACACTCTCGAGTCGGGAACTTCACCAATCAACAACCAAAATAACAAAATGTCAAACAGAGCGCATGCAACAATTTATTTAAATACCTTGGGCTCATCAAATTTAAGTTAGCACACCCCGAACGAGACGCAATGCGACAGACGGCAGCGAGAGGAAAAATAAAATAAAAACTCGAAATGAAAATGAAAATTCAATTTTCCACCTAAACGCAGACACCGCATCATTTTGAAAATGCGTTTCCACGACGAACGCACGACGATTTGTTGGGTTGGCCAAAGTGCTCCGGCCAGGAGCAGGGGCAGCCACTCATAAGACAGCCAAGAAGTCAAGAGAGCCAAGTCGTTGTCGAAGATAAAGAGATGCAGGCGGTTGCCATTGCCAGACTGACAGACAGAAAGCCCCGCCGGCAGCATCCCACAATTTCGATTCGCCTTTTGGTCGCCTGTCAACGAGAGGCAAGCCCTAAAGTGAAAATTGTGAAGCACATCCCGCAACACACGCACACAAGCACACACACGCACACGCACACGCTCACACATTTCAAAATTGGTAAGTAATGTGTGTGTCTACACACATCGTAGAAGATTTTTGTATTTATTTGATTTATGCAACAATTTCCCATACTTGATCAACTTGTCCAACTCGTTGCCGTAGCCCAAAGATTCTTTTGTATTAACATTTAATTAGCTTTATTGGCCATTAAGATTCCAGTCATGATACAATAACTGTATCCACAGTCACAGTAGCCAAGTACTACACCCACCAGTGACTGACGGGTAGTGGCGCAACTTTCTCTACATTTTTTGGGGTTTTATTATTTTTCAGCAAGTTTATGAGGCCGACAACGAAGTATTTATGATATTTACAACAAAAGAGCGAACGAACGAAGAAAATTTGACTCAAATCGAAATAAAAACATACAAATTAATTAATGCCAATAAACAAGAGGCATGCTCCTATATAGTACAGGGGCCCCGCCCCGCACCCATTAATGGAGGGCGCCGTACGCATTGGTGAGTTTATGGCTACGAAGCCGAGGCATCCGCGGCAATGGCAGCCCGCCAGGCTGTTTGGTTGTTGAGTGATCATGCCAGATCAGCCCCGGGTAGGGGCCAGGGGCAATATCAGCTTGGCATCCACTTCGCTGCCAATTTAATGGCGTTTTTACAACTTGAAAGATTCGTGCCTGCCAAGCCGTTTTGAGCGATGATGTTGGGGGCCACTAAATGCACACGAAATGCAGCGCAACGAATGTCATTAGAACATAAAAATGATATTAATTGCATGCGAGAGTGCAGAGCCCGGAGAGCCGGAGACCAGAGTTGGAGACCAACTGCCACTGGCATGCAATAGAAACGTCAACATTTTGATGATGGAATTGAATGGCGCACCAGTATCTTCGCACTGCGATCCACTTAAATGTGTGCTTGACTCTTTGAAGGGGACGGGCCTGGCAGCAATGTCGTCGACGTCGTTGTTGTCGTTGTTGTCGTCGCAGTCTGCAAGAGATCGCATGGCGCAGATAAATAATAAAAATTAAAAATAAATTAACACCTAGTAAAGAGGCAGCCTCTGCGTTACTTGGGTGCTGCTTTCGGGTCCGGGTACGGGCAGGGGTACGGGTCCGGGTACGGCTATAGGCCTGTACCGCAGACAGCTCAAAAATAGCGCAAAAGTAATTAAAAACGAAAATATAAAAGCTAAACGCACACACAGTCAGCGCTCCCATCTAGCATATAGCCTCTCGGATCCCGCATCTCAGTTTCTCTCGCGCCGTAAAAAATATGTTTGTCTATATTGGATTCAACAAGCGAAACGTTGCCGCCATCGCAGCCAACGCAGATCAAAGGCCCGGTCGGACCGGCAGCCTGCTCCCGGGCAGTCTTTAGAGTGTTGCCATTATGATGATGCTAATGCAGTTGACATTTTATGCGAGACCAGAGAATGCACCCAAACAGTTGACTCTAGTCGAGCCGAATGGGAGGCTCAGCAATTGGCGGCAGTCCTATGTGCCACGCCGAATACCAGCCCGATAATTAAATGCAATAATATTTCAATTTAATTAGCTGGCAGCTGGTAAATACCATTGGGGCAATGTTTAATGATTCATTAGTATAATATTTGGGTTATGTTAATTTGCTTTTGTTTATCATCAACTGATAATGACAATTTTATGATGCTCATGAAATTGGTCTCAAAATGACAATTGCTCGTAAATTATCTTTCATAAATACTTCCACGAAATCGTTTAATAACATTTTGCTTTAACCCTGCGATTGTTAACCATATTGTACTTTTGTTTTAATTATTTTTTCAATGTAACTATCTTCATTAAATGTAGCTCTCACTGCATTTACTGTACACTACACACATCTAGTAAGAACGTATATTTAACAAGTTAACTGCTTTTATTTCTCAAAAAACAACACTTTAGGCGTTTTTATGAAATTTCTTAAACCCAATCGATTGGGAAAACCATATAACGAAAACCATCAACTATTTATACAACAATATAATATACAATGAATTATAATGTTTATCCAAATAACATATTTACCACAATTATTATAGTTTTTTTAAATGTTGTTTATATAAAAAATGCTTAAGCTACTTTATTAATCATTCAATCAGCTCAGATCGATTTGATTATGATACTATTTTCTGCACAATTAATCAGTTTAGTACCAAAAAATATATATATAAAGTGTTTAGGAATGTTTACCATCTTTGGCATTGATTTAGCTCCGTTTAATTGATTACTATCGCATCTGCTCTACTTCTTAACTCTTAAGCTATTTATTTATTCACTGTGACAAGTCCATTCCATGATTTACTGCAGATAGTTATCATGATAACAAGTCCAGATAATGCACAGTTTCTTTGTTTAGTGAGTTGCATAAGTATCGTGTGATTCTGGGAACAAGTCGGTATTTATCCAACTGTATGCAATTAGTTGACAATATTTAATTGTCATCCATGCATTTAATAAACATACAAATCCTTGCAGAAACCCACCTATGCACACAGACACGCACACACACACACATACACACAGCCTGAATGACAGTGCAGAGTGCGACTGCAGCGTGGCGCAGACATTGGCAGGGGGAACTTTTTATGCTACTGCGCACAGACAAACCGTCCATGGAGGCATTTCATTGAATCCAATTATCGCTGGACATGGCATAATAATTACTGTCTGCTCTCCACACGCACATGCACAGAAACACATACACACACACACAAACACACACACACACAAACAAGGTAGCTAGAAGCGAATAAGCGACATTGAGGGCCAACTGCCGCTAAAATAGCCTCCGAATGGGTGGCGTTAGGTGGCATATCCTGGCCTTATTGCTTAACCAACTAAATCGCAAGTGTTTGTGGGGGAGAAGAAGAAAGAGCTTAGGTGAGGCGACGCCAGAGAGCGCGCCAAAGCTTACGCAAACATGAGCCGAAGGATGCTGCCAGGCCGCCAGCAATAAAACAAAATTGCCACATATAAAGGCAAATAATGAAGTGAAAATGGCAACAATGTGATTACACACAGTGCCACAGGATAGACCTTAATAAATTGCCAGCAGTAGCACACAGGGGGAGGGAGAGAGTCCGACAGCGCGTGAGTGCGAGAGGGAGCGAGAGCGAGAGTCAAATTGAGCGCCAAATTGGCTGTTTGTGAGCAACTGCGACGGCGCCTTGCTTAAATGTTGCTAGCAACATGTTGCTGGCAGCTAACTTGTTGGATGCGCGCAGCTTTGCATATGTGTGTTTGTGTTTGTGCTTGCTGCCACGCGCTTGCCTGACTTTTACTTAAAAGCTACGAATTAAGCGACCCACGAAAATGTTATTTAGCTACCTCAATTGCCGCACGGCTTCCCTACAAATTGATGACCCGTGCTCGCGGATTGCAATTTTGCGATTGCGAGTTACAATTATTATGAGCACTTTTAATAATCAAAATTATTAATTGTGCAGCCATAATGTCATCATTTACAGCACATCAAAAGCACAGACCAAACAACAGCAGCAACAGCTATTTACAACAGCAACATGGGGCAGCAGCTGCGGCGCGCGCTTCATGGCAACATTAAGACGAATTAAATTGCTTGTAATGATGATGGTGACGGCAGCAGCAGCAGCAGCAACAATGGTAGCAGCAGTACACACACACACACGCACACAAAAGTGAGACGCCATCGGGTTAAAGAGGGCTAAATGCGTGCAATCATTGTGGGTGGGTGCTGGGTTTTTGTTTGTAGGTGTGAGCGTGTATGTAAGTGTATACGAGGGGAGAAACGGGTAAATGTCAGACAGCATTTATCCATTTGTAGCTGGACGCTGGGGAGCAACAGCAGCATTTGCCGCTGGGCAGCCAGACGGTTGTATGGCATTCGAGTTGTCGATACGGGCATATATATATTGTATGTGTCTCCTGACTTTGTGTATGTGTGCCTGTGTGTGCGTGTGTGTGTGTCAGCAAGTGTATGTGTTTAATGGATACACAGTTGTATCTTATCGCATATAAAATTGATTTCGAGTCCCAAATAGCATTGATCAAAAGTTCGCACTTCAAATTTGGGAGAAATGTGCGCATTTCGCTGTAAGTGGCAGTATGTAAAGTTATTAAGTACAAGTCAGGCAGGCCTGGAGAATAATTTCGGCAATTGTTTTTCTTATTACTATCATTAATTTCAATTTTAATCTATTATCCGAGAAGCACAACACAAAAAAAAATATAAAAATAAAACAAAGAATTTTCTCGAATTAGCAGGTATTCAGACTGCCGTATTAACTGATTTTTTAATTTCATCGAATCAACGCAAAGAGAAGAGAAGAGCAGCCACATGGAGCAAAGAGTTGTTGAAGAACTAATACACCTGCAGCTGCCCGAGGTGGAGGCTGTCGACGTTGTCAACGTGCGAGACGGCAACGGCGATGGCGACGGCGATGGAGACGGTGACGGTGACGGTGACGGCAACGACGCTTGGGAAAGGCAACTGGATGAGGTTCAGATGCAAGCAATGCGCTTGGAGAATCCCCAAGTTGCCATGTTGCTGGATGCCCCGCACGAGCCACCCATTGAATTGCACCACATGCTAGAACCGGTGAACGTCCCTCAACGGCCGCGCAAGAAACGCAGCTTTTTGACCATCTCAAAGCCCTTTCATGTGCAGCCGGAGAGGTGCGCTCTCATTTCGAATGGCTGGAGAGCAGTGCAGTGTGTCCAGCCGGAGGAACGCGGTGAATACTTTGCCAACTATTTGATAAAGCATATGAATAGTCGAAACTATCCAAATGGGGAAGGATTGCCGAATCGCTGGGGCCAGTTCTGAGCTCCCAGCAAGCCCTCGTCTAGATTCATACATGTTATCTGACACTGTGGAGAAGGGGGTTAAACAACAATAAACCTTTAAAAACCAATCTAAGGCATATGACTTCTTTATTATAGATCCTGTCTCTAAAAGTCAATTGAATGCCACAAGATTGTCTATTCCAGTAGCATCAGGCCAAGGGGCTCTTCAAAATAGCTTACAGACTGTATGAAATTGCCAATTAATAAACGGCAAATTGCTAAATTGAAAACTGAATAGGGTTCATACGCCCACACACCTGCTATCAGTCAGAGTGCAGCGCCACAATCCTAGCCTAGGTATGAACAATGCAAAAGGCCAACACCCTGTGGCCCTTTTATTTGCAACTGGCTTGCAGTTTATGTGCACATATGGATATAAATGACAATAGCATTGACAATACAAAAGCCGATGAACGTACAATTGGGCAAAGTGTACCAAATAAATACAAAATTCAAAAGATAATTGCAATCAAAGCCACAAAATGTAGCCAAAAGGCTTATAAATTGTGGGCTTGTGCCACCATAGGATGTAACCACACGCACGGGCTTGTGGATATCTGGATGGTCATACAAATCGAAACAGAAGGTACACCCTTTTTACAGTACAATTGCAACACAAACACAATTGCAATGCTGCACACACAAAAGCAACAACAATGAAATTTGTAAATTACACGCATTTTGCATATGACCGCCAGCAGCCACAATAACAATCTTTTCAATTTAGCACGCTTATCAGATGCTCTGTAAATCTTAACAGAAAAATATAAAATTGTAATATTTTTTTTAAATCCTATACAAAAGTTTATACTATTTTTCCATTATTTTTTCTTTATTTATTTATTTATTATTATTAAAATTTATTATTTACTTGTGAACAATGACAATTTAAATATAGAAATATTAGAGTAAAACAAATGCTGCTAGAGTTGAACCAGCAACCTATTGCTTGCTAGTTCGACGCTCCGATATATAAACTACACAGGCCCATGACGACACGTTTGTTTTTAATACAAACGTCGACCAAAGTTTTCCCGTGCTGTTGGTCACTTTCGACCCAAAAAGAAGCTTTAGTATTAATTTCAACCTGGTAACTCTCCAATTGGGCTGTGCGTTGGTCATCGTTTAGTCGGTCAGTCAGAACAAACTCGTTTATGTAGACATAATATTTTTTTATTTAACAAAATATTTTCTTTTGTGAAAAACGGTCACTTTGATTATTTCCATTTTCGTCCATTTCCAGTAATTAAGGACATTTTTTGTTGTAGTCAGAAGTTAAATGTTTTCATTTAAATGCATTCTATAAAACATGTGAAGTATCTGCTGTATCTATATATACTATCTTTTATCTGTAGCTGTAAACAATGCAAACGCAGAGCTCAAAGCGTTGGCAATATACGACTATTATTGCAAGATACTTAAACAATATTATGTGGTGCACCCAACCACACACACACACACACCAACCTGGCATGCCACCAACCAATTGTTCTGGATATTCGACATTTGATTTTAGAGCTAGGCACTTGCAACAATGTTGCCGAGCCTCTGTAATTGAATTGAGTGCGATTGATTTTCGAATTGTTTAGCTTCTGTTAAGGGATTGGGCACTTAGAACTAAAAACAAAGAAAGCAACGGTTGCATTTCAAACGTAATTATGGCTTGTCGCCCAGCAGCAGACAGTTCACCCACGACCCCAAGCTCTGTGTAAATCAGCAAGGGTTGATTAATTTACCAAATGCAACAGCAATCTGGCCATGACAGTGGTGCTTTCTGCCCGCTTCACCCGCAAAGCCTCAGCTCCCACCCATAAAAGTCATTTGTCAATGCAGGATGAAGTTGGGGGTTGCAGATTAACATTGGTTTGGTGTTGGGGCAGGGTTGTTAGCACGACAGCAGTGAATGCATGAAATGTGATTGCTTCTGCTTTATTGTATGTCGCTCTGTTCGTCATTTGATGGCTTTTGATCTATCTACCACTGGCAATTCCAACTCGAAATTCCCTTCAATCTACAAGCCATCGTACCTGCCTTTTATTGAGTAATTGATGTTGCCTTTGCTGTCCTTCCATGTGCATTCTTGGCTAATTTCACCGTGCCGCCCATTAACGCCATTTATCAATTAGTGTAATTTCAGTGTCATGGGCAAATGGGAAATAGCTTGCCAAATTACAAGAACACTCTCTTATAAATATGCGAGTATGTCAACTCGCAACTCAAATTTCGACAGAAATTGCTGAACTTTACTCGGAAAGTAAAGATGCAAAAAAAAATGTTAACATATAGAAAAAACTTCTGTTGCTCTCTTCTTAAATTAAATCATTTTAGTTGCGGTACTCAATTTATTAAAAATGATTTTCCCTTTTGTATATAACATTGTAAGCCGTTAAAAGGTTTTATCTTTCGATATTATGTATCATATATTATATATATTATATATAATTTTTGTAGTGTCTTCCAAATTCGGCTCGGTTTCGGAGTTGGATTTGTTGTATTTATGGCACAACGTGTGCACAAACTTTTCCACTTACAAACAGTTCACAAGTAAAATACCTACCTTGACTTTTGCGAAGCTGCCCAAGGAGAGCGAAGATGGGCGTGGGCGAGGGCGCGTCTAGTGAGTCGGAGCTTAAGACGGTGACTACGACTACGACCATTACCAAGCAAGTCGAGTGTGCCCCTGCAGCATATTGCGCACGCAGACAGAGAGACACAGGGCCAAGTACATGTAACAAATTGCTGGAAAATATATGTATGCAAGCATTTAGTAAAGACGGCAGCAAAAACAGCAACAGAGCCAACGACATCCATGGGATATAGCAAATGGCTAGCAAAGTAAGCAACATTAAACATGCTTTTCAGCGTAAGTGGCGTGGGTGGGCCGCTTGGCACATCCGTTGGGTCGTCCGGCTTCCTTTTTGGAAATGCAGATCGAGATACCTGCGACTGCAGCAAGTTGTCTGTCTAAATACAAGCAGCAGACCTGCAACATCAACTAACAATGTCTGAGCCTGACTGTGCCTAAGCCTGAGCCGTATTTCTATCTGTTCGCAATGCAGCAACAGATGCTCCAGTTTTTCTTACTTGTGTGTGTTGGCTGCAAAGTCCTTTTAAGTCGTCGTTCTTGCCGCTGAGTACATTATTCGAGCAGCATTTGCCCTGATATTCTGAGGAATGTATCAAATTCAGTATTGCATAAAGTTGCCATTGTTAACTAGGGATAAGAATGCCAGCCAAGTTTTTACTAAGCCTGAGGTACAACACACCAAGATATGAATGTTGAAATATATTATTTTCACTAGCAAAAATGCAATTGTTATAATATTCGTTTTATCATGAAGATGAAGATCTTAAAGTCGAAATATATGATATCAAAGTTCAATTTAATGATGTTTATAAATCGACACGGACTTACCTTTGCCTGACACAGTAAACATAAATAATGCAAGATACAAACATAAACAATTAGTCATAGTGATGTGTAAAGATTTCTGCAATCCAGCCAACCAACCCAAGCCCAAAGCTTACATGCTACACATATCTTGAAAATCTACATTTAAGAGCCAATATCAGGCAGATAAAAAATACATTGCAATAGCCAAACAGTTTCAAGCTGATGTCCATCAAGTTTCCCGGCGTTCTAAAAAGTGCACCAGCCTGATTTTACAGCACAATAGTATTCATTTCACTGCGCTTAACAGTCAAGCACTTGTTGGAATTTGGCAAAGATGCGCAAACAGACAGCTTCCATAGCTAGATATACAATGAATGGATACACACAGATACACACACCTAGATAGACGGACAGAAATATACACAGATTGAAGGCAGATGCTGTTGTTGCCCAAGTAAATAGACAATACGCCAGTGCAAACACTCAGCTCAGGTAGTCGGGCGGGAAAATGCCTGAACAGCATTTTTGACTGGCAAAATGCTTATAAATATTTTAGAAAATATTCAAAAACTTTAATGTTGCAGCACAAATGCCAGGCAGTTATTGTTTTGGCATTGGCGTTGCCCTGTCCCAATGAGATTTCCGTTTTATTGTTTCGAGCGAAAAGGCAATTCAATTATAGCATGAAAACTTATATTTGATACACAATTGAGTTGCATATTAAATTTAAAAGTGATGTTTACTTATTTCTCTGGCGAGGCAATCAGCAAAGGCAACTGCAATGTGAATTCACTGAGCAATGCAATTGAATTTGTAATTTTAATTGATGGCAAACTCCTTGCTATCAACAAATATGTGTGCTTGTCTCTCTTATTGTTTGTGTGTGTGTGTGTGTGTGTGTGGGTGTGTGTAGGACGAACCATTAACACATTTTAATCTGCCGCCAGCTGATGGCTTTTGTGTGGTCGTCGTCGACCCAATGGGAAACGTACAGCGCCTGGTGCTCTTAATCATCAGCATAAGCAATAATGGGAAACAATTGCCGTCGTCTGACATTTGCCTTCTGCCTTCTGATGCAGCCGGGTTGGCAGTCGCCTTTTGCTGCCACTGCTGCAGTTGCAGCAGAACGAGGCAAACTTTTATTGCATTGCCATGTCAACAGCAATCGCAATCTGTATGCCGTTGCACTTAAATGCGAATACGAATTGTGGCGAAAAATGAAGCTACTTGTCTGCCCGACAGTGATACAGACACATTTACACACACAGATACAAAGATACACACACAATCTCGTTGCCAGGCAGAGCGAGATGGTAAGTGCAGCAGGCTGTGGCGAAAGACAAGCTCAACTTTCTGTCCGTATACTGAATGCCTGCCACATTCAATTAGTGCAACAACATATCCTGCCAACCAGCTGCTGTATCGTGCGAAAGAGCAACACGAACAGCAGTAGCAGCAGCAACAACAAAAACAACAGGGACACAGCTACACTTAATTTTATTCATTTGACAGTTGCAACACAGGCTCACTTGCTGCCACACACAGGCTGGCACTCACACCAAACGCACACTGGCACACTGAGAGTGCTGCACATGAATCGCTGCCACACGTACGCCAGCAATTAAGGTCATTCTGGCAGCAGCAGCAGTAGCAGCAGCAGTAGCAGCAGCAGTAGCATCAGCAGGAGTTGCAGCCGCAAATGCCGCATTCTCAATATGGGCAGAATTATTTTTTAATTATGACATTTTATTGACTGAACATTAATGGCGAAATGACAAAAAACCCTTATTGTTCCGCCTCTCAGGGGGTGTGGGGCGGCAACGATGCTAATGAGCAGGGTTGCGAAATTTCATTGTGCATGAACTTAATCAGGGTCGTGGCATGCCGTGAATGGAGCTATGGACAAGCTACGTTCAACAGAAAACAGGTTGAGTTTTCACGACGAGGTTTGTGTCTTAACAGCATAAGAGACCATGAAGATGTCAAAAGAATTTGTTTTTTGAGATACTCAAACGTTGTTTTCATTAGGTTGAGGCTTAATTGCAAGATATACTTCCGTATATCTGCCGTATATATCAAATCTACATATGTATACTGTCCGCAAATCTAACCAACTTGTCAATTTGTAAGCTGAGATATATGTTTAAAAACTAAACAAATTTGATATATAATAACAATATATCTGTTATAATTAAAATAGTATTTGTAGAGTTGGCTAAATAAAGGAAATTGCAAAATATTTTAATGTGAACTCATATACCATGCCATTTTCAACTACATTGATGATATTTAATATCTGAAATAACTTGCAAAGAATTCAATTCATTTAGTCAGTTTCCATAAAGTTTTCACACATCCGAAATGTCACAGTCCATTTAAAAATTGCATAAATGCGCTAATGAAATACATGGACGCAAACAGCACGCCCGTGTTCCAGAGTAAAGTCCCCCCACAGATAGATTCCAAACATCATACAGCAAGCTCATCCTGCGGCAAGTCCAATATGTGCTCTTATGACAACTCTGGCCCTGGCTATTTGCTGCCGCTGCCTTTTACAATTTGATTTCGTTTCGGTCGCATTTATGCTGCAGCCACAATTTTGCAGTTACTGTTGTGAGCGCACATGTACACATGCGTACACATACAAACAAATGTATCTGAAGAGTTGGAGCGTGGCTCGTTGATGCTGTGCGCCTGTGACTTTTGTGTGTGGTGTTTTGTGTGTGTGTGTGATGTAAATGGTTAGGTATGGTGTAAATGCCGGGCTAGAATATTTGCCATTTATGAAACCATTTAACAAACACATCATAAAAATTCAATTCAATTCTGTGTTTACGTCTACTCGGAACGATATTGCTTTTTAATTGCGGACACAAGCGGAAATTGCTTTCAGAAATACACACACACACACGCCATTATTACTTACACACAATTGCACAGGGGGAGTGCTTCCATTGACATTATGGTGAGAGTATGGAGTGGAAACGTTTCGGAAGTGCGTTGATTGCCAGCTGCTAAAAGTCGACTAAGAAACTGCACTGACCTTTTTTTTAGCTGACCTCAAAAACTCTGACCTTTAAGTAAGCTTTTCATACTTTATTTTCTTTTTAAATTACGCCACTTGCGCCTTGCAATTTATAATTGGAAACAGCTCCAGACCCAAACTACTCACACACAAGTAAACCCACACAAGCACACACACACACACGCATGCATACGAACTCTGGCACTCGCATACTCATGTAAGGGGAGAAACATGCAGGCGCGCTCTCATTTAATATGAAAGTCACAGAATGTGAGCTAATTGAAAACACTTGCAATATTTATGAGCAGCGCAGCATGTTGCGAAAGCACTTGACTACTCAGCAGCAACATGTTGCCAAACTAATAAAACAACAAAATGATTTTATTATAATGGATTTATAACGCAAGCCAAGAGCAAACAGTCAGTATATATGTATAAGCGGTGCGTAAGAGTGGAAAGGCAGTAGAAGACGGAGCTAGAGAGAGAGAGAGAGAGAGATTGCGAGTGAAAGAGAGAGCTAGCAAGAGAGAGTGTGTAAGAGAGAACGAAAGAAAGAGAGAGAGGCAGAGCGCGCGCAAAATGCACTTTGAATTGAGACGCGAACGCGGCAGTGGCAGTCCATTAAGCGCAATGTTGTTGTCATCATTTAATGCTTTTGTTGCTTATTGCGACTTGACAGCCGTTCATCTGTCCGCCTGTCGGGACTCTCGTTATATATGTGAGGTTGCGTGTGTGTGTGTGTGTGTGTTTATGTGAACGAGAGCACATTTAGCTTTGCGTGTGCGCATTTGTATCTCATTGTTGGCTCGCAGCATAAATGGGGCCCCCACAGCGACGTTGGCAGCAACAGCAACAGTAATACAAACAACAACAAGAACAACAGCTATGTCGGCGTCAGCATCGGCTTGGCTTAAGTGGAGATATTTATAATAAGTTTATTTGCTTGTACTTTTCGTAGCGCCTTGCATTGGGCCCCGCATGTTGCAAAGCCATCCTTGACACGCAACATGTTGCCATTGCCACGTTGCCCATCCAAGGCTGCCGATGTTGCCCGGCCCGCTTGGCGCTGTTGGGCATTCACATTCACAATCACATTCGCAGTTGTAAATTGACGTTTTGCGTTAACGACCAGCGCAGTCGTTCCGGCTGTATTTTGAGCTCGTCCTCGTCATCGCCGTCGTATTTATTGCATAAAGTAAGCCAATAATAATCCAAGTAAAATTCGTGCGCTGCTTTGACTCCAACTACCGACAATCGTCAAAGGCACAACACAATTTGTTTTGCATGCAGTTAAATATGCTTCTTCTTGCCACTTGCGGCACTCAGTGAGTCTTGTGTATGTGAGTGTGTGTGTGTGTTTGTGTGCCCCAAGTGCATCTAAATTGCTTCATCTTGTGCATCTTCAGCTACAACATCAACATCATAACTAGGGGTATACATATACATATCTACATATTTTTATTTAATGTACTTTTCAGTTGCTATTTCCAGTGAGCTCCAGCTTGTTTTCATTTATTATTTATTTGCATGCCCTTCGCCATGGCCCGACTTAATTCTATTTAAATGAGAGTTGTTGTTGTTGTCGTATTGTTATTTCTATGGAGATTGCTAATGATGTTTCCGCCAAAAGTAGTTGTTGTTTCTTTGTATTTTTCTCTTTTCTCTGGGTTGTTGATCATTTACCCAGAGTTCATAGAGTTCATTCAGTCAGCAAAACCCTTTTATATCATTAAGTGACTATATTTTCTGATTTGCCTATACCTATATTTGTATATCTTTTCGGTATTATACAAAATAAACAATATTATAAATAACAATATTGATGGTTTTTATTATTATTATTATTATTATTATTAATGTTATTATTATTATTATTAGTATTATTAGTATTGTTATCATTATTATTAATGTAATTATTATTATTATTATTATTATCATTATTATTATTATAAAGTTTATTATTATTATTATTATTATTATTGTTATTATTATTATTAGTATTATTATTATTATTATTATTATTATTATTATTATTATTATTATTATTATTATTATTATCATTATTATTAGTATTTATGTTTTATTTATTCAAATGCCTGACTCTATTGTGCCTCTCTGGTAAACGAAAAGAGCAGATTTTTCTCCAGTCATATTAAGACTGCAAGGATTTTCCCTTTAAAACTCTCACCAAGGTATAACCGCCCAGCTGACAGAGAATGAGCCTACTTAAAGCTGCTCTTCAGATTCATTGCTTTATAAGACAGGCAGGTGCTTGCGAATTGTCCAATGACCCGATAGGAAACGTGATAATTTGAAGTGAGTTATTGCTCCTGCTGAGGCATTGGTCCTTTCTTTTTTGACGTATCCACCGGCGAGTGTTTTGCTAACCAACTTTCACTCTAAACACTTAGCCATACACACCGGGAGATTTATATAGATATGTATCCAAAAACTAAATATTTGTGTATTACGTAAAAAAGAGTATTTGATATGCGTCAAAGTCAAATTTCTCCTCGTTTGTTGCTTGTTAAATTTATGATGACTAATCGGTCTTATCGATAGCATAACGCCTATTAATAAACGCAGCACACAGAACACTTGCGCCCTTATAGCTAATTGAGCCCGCGCATATGTACATATACTTGTACGCTTATAGTACATAAATATTGTGTATACTTATAACAAACTGCTTAGCTGACTAATTTGCCCAAGCGCTGTGAATTACGACATTAAAATACAATGAAAGCATTTGTTGGCCCACGACCCGGCGCAGAGTTCTCAGGAAATGAAATTATACACCAATTATTGCACAAACAGCAGCAGCTAAACCAATAATAACAGCAACAACAACAAAGCAATTATACAATATATATATATATATATATATATATATGTATATATCAGTTGAAAAAATGGGAAATCTATGAAATCCAAGCATGAGAGTATGGAATCGAATTGGCATCGATATAATTAATCAAATTATAAATCTGAGTGAACAATTAAGAAAAACGAAAGACAAAAGCAGCCAAGTAGAAGGCAGCAGGCACCAGGCACCAGGCACCGGGCACAAACAATAAAAAGCAATCGAAAGCTGTTGGCTCAGCATTAATTAGCGCTAAACGTCGTCGTCGTCGACGTCGACTTCAACGCCGACGCGACCGCAACAAAATGAATTGCTGCGAGCGAACGCCCCAAAGCAGCACCCGTTGCGACAGCAGCATCAACAGCAACATCACCAATCCAATCCGAACGCAGCATCCGCCGCCAACTTATTAAAGTACATATAACTCAATTATAGAGAATTAAAAACAAACTCACAGCAAGCCAGCGAGCGATGCCAACGATGCCAGCGACGTCGGCAATTTGCAATGCAAAAAGATACTGGCGGGAGCGCTGAAGCAGCCTCAATGCACAGCCGGCAACAACAGCAACAGCAACAGCAAAAGTAACAGCAACAACAATCAAAGCAATAAAATACATTCAGCATTTAATAATCGGCCAACAAGCGGCGCAGACGTCGCTGCCAGCGCAACAGACTGCGCTGCCTGTGAGGAACGGCAATAAGATACAAATGCCCAGGCGCTCACAGCAATGGCAACAGCAACATGTTGCTGACGGCAACAGCAGCAACATCCACAGCGGCCAGCAATAAATTTATGAGTTCACACACTGACAACAACAGCAATAGCAACGGCAATAACAACAACAATAGCTACAGATACAATTAAGCCGTAATGCATATGAAAATTTGTGTATTTGTGTGTTTTATAGCCGTGCGTTATGTTCACGTGCGCCGCGACTGTTTGTATCTCCCGCTATGTATCTCACAGAGCGTGCTCGCACTTGTGTGCATGTGTGTGTGTGTGTGTGTGTGTGAGAGCGCAGCATAATTGTAATTATAGTAATATGCTTTATGATGGTTGCCTCGTTTAGCAACCCCCACACAAAATCCCCACACATACAGCCAAACAGACAGACAGACAGACAGAAGAGCGCGTCGCGCCAACAGCGGCAGCAGCAGCGACGCCGGCGCTGCGCTTGGCCAAAATGTATCTAGATACATAATTGCCACATTCAGTCGTCGTTAAATAGTTGCACGGCGCAGTTCACAGCCACAGCAGCAGCAGCAGCAACAGTTTCCAGTCGTCATCGGTCGTTGGCTGTTGGTTGTTGTCGTTGCCATCGTTGTTGTCGTCGTCGTCGTCGTCGTCGCCTTCGCCGTTGTCGTTGTCGTCGGCGTCGTTTTCGTGCTTTATAGCATTCACTCAGAAGTCGTTTAGAATCGCTTGTCGTGGTCGGTATTCGATATCGGATTGTGCTGTCGGTGCCCATTTGAAGCACACAAATAGCTAGCGTCATCGTCGGCGTGGATAACTTGGACGGGACGCGTACGCGCAAAACGTTTAACGCTATAGCACAAGTGGTTCGGCCGGATACGGTTAGCCGGGACGTACCAGAAGCAGAAGGAGCGGAGCATATTTTGACGTTGACGTATCTAAAGTCAAATTCAATTTACGCGCCGGCCTATTATAAACGTAATTATAATGAGGCACAGGCTATTAAAATAGAACGAACAAATGTAGCGACCCCCTCAGAGTCTCACAGTGTACTATTTTAATTAAGTGTGTTGCAACAACAACAACAACAACAACAAAAACAGCAGCAAGAGCAAAGAGAGCAATGGCAGTCACGCATGTGTAAAAGTATCTGAGAACGTGTGTGTTAGTGTGTGTGTGTGTGTACGAGTGTGTGCGTATGTATTTGTGTTTGTGCCGTTTCATCCATCCATTAGTCACACATGAAACTAATTAGCATTTCGGCTGTTTGTTATTGTCGCATTTGCTGGCCAAAAGAATTAGCGCGCCGAACAACGTCAAGCAGCATTCATTTAGCAATATATTTACTTATGCATATGGCCTATACAGGCCTACATACATACCATATAGGATTATACGTGTGCATACATAAATATATATATTTATACAGTAAATATATATATATATATATACAATATATCGGACTGTCTGGTTTTTATGTGATTTTTGCTTGGCATTTTCATTAATTTGTTGATATTGTGCTGCGTTCCCTGGCCGCCGGCAATCAGCAATGAAATTTATAAGACGGCGACAACAATTTCTGCGCTCAATTATCATCATCATCAACAATAACAACGACAACGCGCGGCAACAACAATAAGCACTTGTGCTCACGGCGCTAATTGCTGCCGTGTGGCGTCTGTGTATCTGACAGATACACAGTCGCACTTGAAGCTGCTCTATTGTTGTGCGCTTGAACTGTGTTGCCCACTTACTACATTTGGTTTGTTTTCTTTTTTGAGTATTTTCGCACGCTCCGACGGCAACGACAACGTCAACGGCAACGGCAAAGTCGACCAATTTGTCAATTGGCGCGCTGACAGGTTACGCAGCCGCACTGTTGTCCCATCTCGGGTCCGGCAATTGCTTTTCGAAGCTGGCCATAAATAAGTTATGAGCGTGTGCAAAAATGGAATTTTTAATTTTCACAAAAATATTTCAATTACCCAATTAAATTCAGTTTTGGCCTAGGTGTTATATATAAACCATTTATATGCATGCATGTGTGTGTGTGTGTGTGTGTGTGTGTGTGTGTGTGCGTGTGTGTTGTGTGTATGCGTGTCGCAAATTGAAGTACGCTTTATTGCCGGTGCCCCGGCCGTGTGTTCGTTTCATATTAATTACCCGTCGCTTCTGCTGTTGTTATTATTGCTGTGTGCGCATGTTAATAACAACTTAAAAATAAATACCTATTTTTTTCTTTTTTGCCTACAAATATGTAAATATGTAAAAATGCAGAAATTGCTTTTTATTCCAAAAGTTCATGTTTTAATTGTCGGTACGTGCACAACGTTAACAAAAGTAAACAATTAAATAAACACAATTAATTTCAAATTGGCAAGCAAAACATTGAAAGCCAGTTAAACAGCCCAGCAATTTCTGTGTGACCTGCATATCCCCTTTCCCCACCCCGGCCACACCTCACCCATACCCCTGCCAGCTCGCTGTCAAGTGTCCAAAATGCGGCTATTAAAAACAATAAAGCAAATCGTTTTTATTTCTTCCAATCAATTTTTGCTCGTTCTTATTGTTTAAACGCGAAACGAATTGCGGATGTGTTCATAATGCGAGTAATTCATTTAGATAAGAGCAAACAACAATATTTTAATTATAATAGATATGTCAGAAACTATTAAATTCTTTGGTTGAGCTTTAAGAGTTGAGATTCAAGAGGAAAACGGCAAGAAAAAGATAATTCTCGTAAACTGCGAGCTATTTCATCCGTTTAAAAAATAATTTCTATACTTTTTGATGCATTATGTTATTTCAAGGTTTCAATTGTCATTAAAATTGATTTATTTAATTCGACAAAAACGAATTTACTTAACATTTCTAGCGGCTGTTCCGATCTTTTCGAGTCTTTCACTCAATAAGCAATTAGGTGCGTTTGCTTAGGCAAATGTCAGAAAATTATATAATAAATAACGCACAATACATAATATAAATGTTAAGTGAATGCCAAATTAAATTTGTGGCCGAATTTAAATGCAGCTGACAGTTTAATTAAAAATTAAAAACCAGACTGAGACAAATAGGAAAGACTACGTTGTTGCAAATTGTTCAGTTGCCCATTGTGCGCAAATAATGAAATGCATTTAATTGAATCACAGAACATTACCCAGTGCCAGACAATGGGCTGGCAATTATGAAACCAGAACACATTCAAATATAATTAAAAATTAAATAAATGGTTAACGTGCTGGCAATAACAAATCGTGTAACTAATGCAGCAAAGCAAATGAAATGCATTCAAATTAATTTTCCAAAAATAAAAAGTACAAAACTGTCGCTGAAAAAGGCAAACCATAATCAATAATTGTCAACTGGCTGGCTAATGAATTTCGCATTTCATTTTGTCAGTTTTTAATTATAATGATCAGACATTTGTATATTTTATACTCGATTTTTTTTTGCGGCGGCATAGCATTTTAATTAAGTAAAGTGGATTAATTTGCGACTCGTTAGACTAATTAAGGATTATCGCCAACAGCAACAGCGACGCAAAAGGTTTTAGTGAAAACTCGCCTATCAAAAGGATATGTGAAACAGCGACAACAACAAAACGTGACCTTTCAAAACAAAGCTATTAACAGCTAAAAAAAAAAAAAAAACAAAAACAAAAGACAAAAAAATAAAATAATCAAGCTGCCCACAAGGAAAAACATTTAATTGGATTTCAGTTTCGACTTGGCTTTTCGGATACAATTAACCGTTTGGCGCTGAGGTAAGTGACATTGTCAAGTTAGTCAATAAATGTTGTGTCTACAAATAGAATACTTATAGTTGGGGGGTTTTTCCGAAGCCTATCAATCTGTTACCAGTTTTAAATACGTGTCTACTGACGGGTCAAATACGCTTAGGCGTTTCAACGCCCTGATAACGAAATCAACATAAACAATATGACACGGCACATATCCTTATCAGTACCCAGAACTCGAAACCCTTCTATAATCAGTTCCAGTACATAACATACTTATGAGATCTTTACCTGAAAACGTGCACGGGATCAGATCTTTTACACACACAGATCTCTAACACCAAATTTGCAATCAAGCAACCTAATTCCAATTAATCACAGTCAATTAATATAAGCAACTACTTAGTAAACGGTTTCTTATCATGCTTTTAATGTAATATACAAATAAAATAAAATTCAAATTCGGAAATTACCAGGGCTGCAAGTTCGCTGGTTCGGTTCACAGGTCGCACCAACTATTTACCTGGAATTGGAATATATCAGATATGGCTAGATAGTTGGGCCTAATTTATTTATATTTTGGTACTGGGTCTGCCTTAAATCTTTTTAAATGTGTTTTGGCTTGTTTTTTTCTACCGAAAAAAATACATTGGTATTTTGGGCTCAAAACGTATAGATTTAAGTCAGCGTGCAGCCTTGAAAACACAGAAAGTCAGGTTGTACAAGATAGTATCAAATATATTATTTAGTAAATACATAAGTCGAAGTACAGAGAAATTTAAGATTTGGCTGAGTTTCTACAGCTCTACAGTTACATTTTGCAGAATCCTAATGCAATTTATACCATGAAGTTGACATGTTACCTAATGAAATACAAGCAACTGCTTCTTGTTGATCTTAGCTAATTAACTGCAGTTAACCTGACCACCATACCAGTTCACACAACTTACGTCAGCCACATCACACATTTACTCACGCAAAACACACACACACACACACACACCCACACACAGGTATTTTAAACGTGAATCGCTAATTGCGAATTAGCAATCAGAAACGCAGGAAAACTACTGTAACTATTACAAATGTAAACAAAACAACAATGTAAACAACAAATGCATAAGAATGAGATGTCCTTGAGCAGCGAGACTTCGACTATAATTCATTTAATTGGTCTTGACAAAAAATTATTCAATGAAAGTCAAAGAAAATTTGTAATTTTAGCCAAGCGGCGGCATATACAGACTGATAGATACATTTGTAGATACGCCAGGCGGCCACATACAATAAAATTACCCATGACAACTCACAGCTCATATCATGTGAGATAACCGACATTAACTAGTCTAGTCTCATTCCACCGTCACTCTCTCTCTCTCTCTCTCTTTCTTTTGCTCTTTCAATTTCTTTATCTCAAGCTGTTTTTGTATCTACATCAAGACATGCCAGGCTATTTAGCAAAACGGTTCTGATTCTTGCGAAGCGCTTTGGTGTTATTCCAACCTAATCGCTGGGGCTTTAAATAGAAAATACCATACGTATTATGCATAATTAAAAGGCATTTCCAATTTCATTCACAGCTACGGGCAATAGATACTCGCACATTCTCAAGCTCATATTCACGTTGATAAACAAGCGCTCGTCTGACGAGCTGATGTTTATCGCATAACTGGTTCTCATTACACTCTTAAATTAATTAAATTGTTACTGAAACTGCTTTGTGATATGTATACGACTGGCTGCTGATTGACTGATTGAGTGATTGACGGGCCGACTGACCGCCAAACTGGTCAGTCTGCATTGCCGCGAACTGTGCAAACAAACTCTATTGATGGCATTTAAATACCGCCGCCGATTACGCAAAATGCAAAAACATTTGGCGTCTCGTGTTACCATATTTTAGCCTCAACTTCGCGCTAATAGTGCAAATAAACAAATAATAAATAACAAATATAAAACAAAGGCGCAAATCACAAATCAAAAGCATATGTTTAATAAACGCGCTGCGAGTTAAAACGAAAACCGCATGCGATGCTTCATATTGCTGGCTATGAATGGCGCAGGAGAGCGGAAGGGGGGGCTTAGCTTGATGAACGGCGACGGGGGACGGAAAGGGCGGCCATAGAACAGCCAGTAAATTAGCACAAAGCGCCGTTGACAGAAAATGTAAGGCAAATAGTAGCAAAAACTAAACGAACAGGGAAAAGGAAAAACAACCTAAATACATTGCAGCAATTATGCGAATGGGAGAAACTACAAAAGCTGAAGAACTGCAGAGCAGAGCGAATAGCCGAGAATTGTGCACAGAGCTCCTTCAGGTCGGGCGCCAACTGGGAGCTGGGGGCGGGGGCACGGCACCGTTCGCATATGTTAATAATTAACTAGATTGAAAAGCTCACAATAATAAAGAGAGCTGGAAGAGCTTAAAGCTTAGCCAGATTAGAACATGTGGTAGACAAGTTAAGTAGGGGCTTGCTAACAGATTTTTCTAATTGTTAATTAGATATTGGGCAACTAAAATAAGTTACTTTGACAATTGAGTTACGTAACGTTGGAATGGCTAGAGTTTTAGGCTGCAGGATATGTCTCTTACAGAGTACCTAAAATAGACAACGGAAAATAATTCGTTAAGGACTCATTTAGTCAGCCCAACTATAACGTGAGAAATCTAATTTGTATCTAGTTCGAATATCTACCGTTATTTATGAACAATTCATCACCCAATTTACTAAAAACATAGAAACAATAGGCATGACTGGAAGATCTTGGTACTGGTCAGGAGCGAGTTAGCACCCTGTCTAAATCGGGTGAATGATCCAAAAGGATTACAATCAATGTCTAAATATAATCTGGAATACTTTTGAGAATAATCCCACCTTAGGAGGACTTACATTTTTCGATTCAGTCTCAATTTCTCTATTTCTTCTTGCGGAAACATTTTGGCAATCAGCGTGTTCTTATCGGCGAATAATTACTGTAAGTTGCATTATATTTATTTGATACAAAGTAATTTTACGTAGATGCGGGTTCAATTTTGTGGGCAGTAATAAAATGTTAATTTTCAGAGCAGCCTACACGAATTGAAAAGCAATTAAGAAAAGGCGCAGAAGCTTGAAGGTACCAGATTTTTATGATTGTAGTCTACGATGACTCACGCAATGAATCGAGCTACTTATGATATGACAATAATTAACTATACTAGCACGCGTCTACATAATAGTTAGGAGGCTAAGTACTTAATTGAGTATGGGACAAGCACTTGAGCTCATTCTACATGAGCAACAACAGCAGGTGGGCTTGAAAGGGGGGGGTGCGCGAGTGCGCGAGTGCGCAGCTCAGAACCGGCATATGCATATGAGGGCAGCCCATTAGCTGTTTTTCTAATCAAAACGGAATTCCGAGAAATCGCAGCACACACAGGCAAAGGGACAGCGCAGCCAGCACTCAATCAACACACAAATATACTTATATTACTTTGACTGAGACGGAGAGCCACAGTCAGTCAGTTGATTGGTGCCGTCAGTCACTCAGTCATTAAGTCAGTCACTTAAGCGGGCAATCGACGCAGTTGTTGCCCGTTGAAAAATGAAACTAATTAGCGGCCACAGTGCCAAACGTCGCTGCCAGCGTCGCTGCTTACAGCACGCCCATTTCCATTCCAATCAATTGGAAAATTTGCATTTAGCCAGGCATTGGCAACTGCAACAGCAAATGCAACATCAACTGCAAACGACAAACGACAAACGGCAGCTGTAACAAGTCCATTTCAGAGTCGGTAAAAGCAAATTAGAGCGCAGCATGACAAAAAGCAATCCAACAAGCACGAATACAAGTATCTGAGTAGCGTTATTCGATGTATCTTGTAGCTGTTGCAGCTGAATGTGCTGTGCGTATAATTATTAATTGCGAGTGTGTGCGTGTGTGTGTGTGTGTGAGTGTATGTGTGTACTATAATAACACAGCCAATTTTGGCTTTATCATAAGAGCAAACAAGTTTCCATTGCGGCCAATATGCAGTCATGCGGCTTCCGTACTGCGCTGCTAAAATGTTATTTTAATTGAATCATTTTAGCTATAAAATCACACACACTCTCACACACACACGCACGCACTCACAATCGCCATTGCTTTCAAAAAGAGATAAAAATATGCATAAGCACATAAATACGATTGATATATACATGCATATACATATATGCATACTGTCTGCCAGTCAGACATCAAATTGAATAAACGCGGTCCATTACTCTCCCAGTGATTTTGCCAAATGACTTCATTTCATATCAATTAAGTTTATTGGGCCGGTGTGTATCTGTATCTGTGTACACATATACATGTTTATGTATTTGTATTTTGTGTTTGCGAATGCAAGACTGAGTGTTTGTATGAGTTTTTTTTATTAAAGCGGCATGGTCACAAAAAAAGCACACACACACACACACACTCACACAAAGAAACTATGGCAAACACTCTTGTATTGCCCTGCCTTTGCCCATGGAACGAACCTGAACCTGATTCATGCGCTTAATTGCTTTGGAGCGTGCGACTCTGTCGCTGTCTCTGCCACTGCCACTAGCGCGGTCGGCGTTGACGGCGCTGCCGCAGCAGAGCAACAAAAAGGTATGAAATCGAATTGTGTGCACAAAAGTTATAAATGTTGCCGGTCTCCTACGTGCAGCGGCGGCTTTCAATAAAAACGACAACAACAATTTTTGACGCAGCCTCGACAAAAACGAAGCACAAAATACAACCACATAAAATATGCTTTGGATGTGGAACGCGTCAATATAGAGCTGGCTCTCGCTTCAAATGGGGCACACAAATGAAATGGCAAAAGCTAAATTAAAAAATTCCGTAATGGCATCAAAAATATTTTGAGTTTTGCTGGTATAAAATATTCACAGATACAAATGAGAGCTATAAACACTATTTACGATTAGCTGGGTAACAGGATCTTTGATGTAAATACCACTAAAGCTACTGAGATAACGTATTTTTCGTGCATATATTAACCAATTTTCAAATGTATTGTTTTCAAATGAAGCTACTTAAAAGTTTATGGCTTACTTAACTAGATATAAATCTTTTTTCAGCCACCCACTTGCTTAATATAGCATAAAACAAGAGTTTAACTAGTTCATCTTGTTAACTTAACTGAACAACATTAGGCTATTGTTAAGCTGCGATTACAAGGCCCGTGGTATGAATTAAAAAACATTTAAAATATTCTGACAACTTATCTGCTTATTTGACTGCCCGGCCCACTTTTATAACCCAATTTAGTGACCCAAAAACGCAATTAAGTTTCGCTCGATAAAAATAGGCATTTTATGTGATTTTTTTATCAGGAAGTCAAACGCCCACCCTTCCCCAAAACAGCTAGCACTGGCAATCAATCTTAGATATTGTCGCTCGTTAGCTGGTTGCTGATAAGAAACGACACCGCAATTAGATACCTGCATCGAAGATAAGCGAAACCGCTTTTAATGAGTCCACCTGGGTCGCTCATAAAAGACAGCGGCACAAATTGCGCACCAAGTTTCCAGGGAAATTTCATTTATGACTTGTTAATTAGTTGAGCAAACAATACAGAATGGCTGCAGCAGCAACAGCAATACGTACTTTCAAAAAGCGCGCCCAGCTGCCGCTTAACAACACTGATCAACGCCAGTCGGCAACACTGTTACGCACTGCTATCAGCTGTGCACGAACAGCTGATCTTCGGCATTAGCCGGCAAACTTTCGCGCACGCCGTTGCCAAGAGTCGCATGTGGCGACTCCGTTTAAACAAAATAAACAATGTGAATAATTCGAATTTGTGTATCGTAGCAACCGATGCATTTGACGGTGCTTGTTGACGTCTCTCGTTTTACGTTTTCGTTTTACAGCGCGCACAACTCAAGTGAAAATCCTGCTGGCAATAGCTCAAGAAGCGTACGAAATAAATATCGAATTAAACGAAATGAGCTTTGATTTGGACACAAAGTTGATTTGCGCCGATCTGGAGAGCAGCGATCATCGCAAGCGTGGCGCCACGCTATTGAAACTGCGAGAGCTATGCGAGCAAGCGCCAAAAACCGTTAGCACCGACGCTGTGGCAGCTGATTTTGATGAACTGTATCTGCATCTGCTCAAATGCTACGGAGATCGGTTTGAGAGCGTGCGAGATCGCGCCGTGTTGGCCGTAACCGCATTTCTGGAGCGTCTGCCGCCTCTGGACTTTCACCTGCTGAACGTGGTGTCAACGCTGGCCGAGCGCATGGGTCAGACGGAGACGGTGGAGCCCAGCGAGGAGATACGATTGCTCTACATTGAGCAGCTGCATCTTATGCTGCGCAAATATGCGCTCATGGGCAATGTGGGCGTCTTCCGTGAGTGCTATCCACAGGTGGTCAAGGTGTTGATTAAATCTATCAAGGATGCGTATGCGGCTGTGCAGCGGGAAGGCTGCGCCACGCTGGTGCAGTTGGCTCGCGTGGCCGACACCATGGAAATACGTCCATACACAGAGTCACTAGCTGTGGCCCTATACGGAATGCTGAATCACAGACACTCGGCGGCCCGCATTTCGGCAGTAGAGGCCATCGGTAGGGTAAGTCTACACTTGGATGCTAGCGGAGAGGGCATGCGCAGGCTGCTTGCAGAGGTCTCTCCGCTGCTGATGGACTCGATGCCGTTGGTGCGTCGTGAATGTGGTCAAATGGGCGTTTTGATGCTGCTCGAGCTTCCGGATCGCTACTCTTATTTTGAGCGTATTCTACCGCTGGTGTTATGCTGCCTTAAGGACGATTCGCCCGAAGTTTTGTCGCACATACGCCCGCTCTGGGAGCAGTGTGGTAGGCAGTATTACGATGAGAATGAGGCGGAGCTTTCACAACAGGAGATATGTGATCTGCCCGTGGAGAACTATCCGGCTGGCGTGCAACGTCCAACAATTGGCTGTCGGGGCTTGGTACAGCGCTCACTGCGTCTGCTGCAGCTAATCACGCGTGAGACCAGCGACTGGAAGGACAACGTGCGCCTGCACTCGCTGAAGCTGCTTTATCAGTTCATCCTGCACGCCGAGTCGGCCATGACGGCCAAGTTCTTTGAGATCTATCCGGATGTGTCGCACGCCTGCTGCGACAGTGAGTCCGAGGTCGCAGCAGAAGCTAAAAAGGTGGCAGATCTGATGGGACGCCTGCTGTGCTACGCTGCATGGATCAAGCATGGCTTCGATGGTTTGGAGCGCAATGCTCGTGAATCTTTTCTCAAATGTTTCTACTACATCTTTACTGCGTCCTTGGGCGGTACCTATGAGCATCTGCAGCGTCTATGCAAACTGTTGAAATGTTCGGATTACTCCCATACCCTAAAGCCGGGTTTTCAATTGTACATACTAAAAACGCTGGAGACCGTGTTGGACAAGTCCAGTAAAGTTACGGCCTCAATAGAGGAGCTAAGGGAACTGTATGAGCATGTCTACGTTACAGCCATGAAGGTAATGGCATTGTCCTACTCCCTTAACAACGAGGACACCGAAGACGTCAATCGGGGTCAAGTGATTTTAAAACGTCTTGTGCAGCTGGAGGAGACCACGCTGGCTGAGCTGCACGAACGTTGGTTCCCACATGTACTCCTTGATGTGGAGAATTTAGACGCTGCGCTGGACGAGAATGCAGAACCTGTCCTGCTGCTGTACGGCCTCATCCATCTGGCCCAAATACGTTCCACCTATCTGCCGCAGCTCATCGAGAAGATAAAAATCGTGTTTGAACATTGCTGCGACACGGCCCAGGTGCGCATATTTAGCATCTTATCGATAGCAGCGCTGTCCTGGTCAGCAACAGTTCGCGTGGAACGGGAGCAGAGTTCACAGCTGTTGAGCAACTTCGCCAGTGAAATTGTGGAGCCCCATTTAATCTGGAAAGCTGGCGCCCACGGCGAGGCCATGCGCTCCATGGCCATGGCCACGTTGTGTGCCTTGGCACAAGGCGCTAAAGACGAGGCGCGCGAGGTACTGCCCGCATTAGCCAAGCACATGCCGAGCCTTCTAGAGGATCGCAATGTGACTACGCGTCATTATGCCATAAAGGCCATGTGCTATTTCCAGGGCATGTCGGTGGAGGCGCTTAAGCCGCTGGCCTATGCAACCATGCAGCGCATGGATGATCCTTCGGCGGGCATTCGCATTATAGCGGCGACCGCGGTAGGCAAATTACGTCCTGTATTTAAGACCGAAGGAGAGAAAGAGGAGCTGGAACACGAGCGCGAGCTGTGGGAAGCGTTCATCATGCGGGCCATGGATATTTTGCTGCTGTACCATGAGAGCCCCGAGAAGGATATGCAAGCTACTGCACAAAAATCGCTTATCGAGCTGGCCAAATTACATCCTACATCCTGGGAGGATCGTTATCAACGAGCATTAGGCTTGGCTAGACGCAAGGACGAGCTGGTCGATCTCTACGCCAAGATGAAAATCGATGATGAGGCGAAGAAGGAAACCGACTAAAGCAAATACCCATTTATATTTTTGGCAAATTTAAATTAGTTTTTAGTGTTTTGCTAATTTTCTCTAGAATTCTGATTTTTGGCCTGTTATTTCGTTCCCATTTGCCCGTTTACGTTAATTGCCTGATCTGTCGAATTCTGAGTAGCAAATTATTGTAAACACACTCGCAAAATGTGCACTTGCGACTGATGGAATTGCATTAAAGCATTTACAAATTACAAAATTTGCTTTGTTTATTTTGCCACAGCCAAAAATTTTGTTTGAAGAATTCGCTTGATGAATTGTGGGTAGCACGCGGCAGCAGCCCGGCCAAAGGAAAATTATATTATTGCAGGCGGCCCATATTGATCATAAAGTACAAATAAATCTTAATTGGGGTTAACTGCTAAAACGAGAATTACGACAGCTCGCGTACAAGCTTATTAGCATACAATCATGTAAAATACGATTAAATAACATACACATAAGAAAATCTAGTTGGCATTGAACCGTTTTACTGGAATACAGATTCCTACTCTTATATTACGGCAAAAGCTACTTTAATGAGATTTTTCTTATTAGTATAGGTTATGAATAGTTACAAAGCTAATCTACGGTTTTGAATAGCCCTGGCGATTATGGGCCTCGGCTGCAACTTTTTTCATCCGTACACCAGCGTGGGATTCGAACCCGGATCCACAATCATTGCCTAAATTACTAGGTTACTTATACAACTCATCATTAACATGATACTTTGCGTCCCATCTCCTCCATATAAACCATTTTTAGATAATTTCTATTCCCAAACAATCCTTTGAAGAACAAAATGGGTATCTAGTTGTTGGAAGCTTCGGAATGAAAAATTTATTTGGTATTCAGAATTTTGCTAACAATAATAATAATACAGCGTTAAGATTTGAGAAACACTTAATATAAGCTCAAAAGGAATTCCGTAACAAATAAGTATAAATAAGAGATTCTTTCACATATATAAAATATATCGCATAACTTGCATGTTGGCATTTTTATTTTGTTTTTGCTGTTGCTTTATACGTTCAGCGAATATTCGATGAATTCTAGGGCAATCGAAAAAGCCCCACATTCGTATTACAAAAACATCATCTATAATATGCTCACGTAATACATAAATGGTTAAAAAAAGCCAAGGGCTTCCTGTTTTTTTTCATTTTTTGTGCCAACAACTGAATGCATACGTACATATGTGTACGTGTATAGTGTGTATTTACAGTTCATTGAAAATGAATTGTTTAAATTCAATTTTAATTGTTATGTAAGTGAATTTAGGCGAGCAACAGCAAGAGGGGGATCTAGGGCATAGAAGAGAGATAGTGGAGAGAGATTTAATTCTCGCCAGCTCTGAGTGATGTTTTTAGCATTATGTGTACTATATGGTAATGTTTGCTATTTCCCCTCAGTTGCTTCGAAAGTGTTGCATAATTTTGTGCGCGCTGCAGTTTCAATAGGAATTTAAGCCACATTTGATTGGTTTTGGCTTGGCATATGAGTAATGTTGACCCAGATTTGGGTTGACAGCTGTGTTGCCAAACTAATTTGTCGCAGTTTGGTGCAACAAAGTTTGCACATAATATTAAAACAATTTGTCTAATTAAGCAAAACGTACAAGTTTCTAATTAAAATACACATACAAAAACCGACAGGCAGACAGACAGCAACAGCCGTTTTGCTATATACGCCCAACACAACCACGCCCACCGACTCTGCGCGCAGCTGGCGCCATTTCGAATGACGTAAAGGCGCACAACACACACACACACTCAAACACACACATACACAGGCACGCACACATAGTGTTAGACATTTTATGTGCGCTTAATTGCCAGCAAATGAGCGCAGCTTTTTGTAAGCAAAAGCAAAAGCAAACACATCTAAATGACTAACTGTAAATAAATTGGAAGCGCCAACTTATGCACACAAACACAGATCCTTGGCGTTCTCCCGACTGCCTTAATGCTCTCTTAATTAATTGCATTTGGCTTTGGCCGGGGTAATTAAAAATTCGTAGCGCCCGAGCAAAAACTTAAATATCATTGCATATTAATTGAAATAAATGTAAAGGAATTACTGTCATAATGAATACGAAGAAAAATATAGCTAGATAGTAGGTTGGCGAAGACCCTTAGTGGTATTTGGGCTGCCAATGCCGGGCGTGGTATGGTGGATTATCGTTATTGTGATACTAGTAAAGCTCATTAAACTAATTATGCTGTGCTTAAACTTCAAAGCATGGGTATAAAGCGAAACGCACTGCGAGACCGAACGCAAGAAATAGAGGGAGAGAGAAAGAGAGAGAGAGAGAGCGAAACGTAGAAAAGGAAAATGCCTGAAAAAGGTTGTGAGTAATGTAGATGCGGGTAGCATCTACGGGCATCCACCGTTTAATTAATCCTTTTCAGGCAGCGCAGCAGAGACTCGCACACACACACACACACACACACACAAACGTACACAGGCACAGACAGTACTGCGCACAGCAAATAAACAGTTATAAATGCGAGGCAGAGGCAGATACTGAACGAAAGCTAAAGGCAGACAGTACAACAACGAAGATGACTTCATTGTCGTCGTCCTTGGTGGCGCACAAATTAAATGCTACATTCAATGCCATTTTGAAATCATTTCAAGTGCCGCCGACCCCAAATGAACAGAGGGGCCGGGGCAGTTGCCTTTGGCTCAACTTCGTTACTCGACAGGATGCACAAAGTTGGCAAGCTCGACTCGACCGACCTTTGCCGCAATTGAATTTCGTTAGAGCGCTCCAACTCGTGCCGGCATTAATACAGAATCAACTACATATGCAAAGTGAGTGTCAAATGTTCAAGAAATACCCTGTAAGCAGGTAGGCAGTAAGTGGGGAATCAAATATATATTGTTGGGCATAAATTGCAGCACTTATGATGAAAACAATCTAAAACAAATTAAATAGATTGATTGCTTGGCTCTACTCAATATACACCTTCTGCCGGTAGTACAGGGTATTAAAACCATACTGCGCAAACCGCATGCTTTGCATTTATATTTTCTTTTTCTTTTTTAGCACTTTGAAAATTACTTTCATTACTCTCGGTAAAAGTCGTATATATTTAACATTAGGTTGTTTTAATTTCTACTCAACATCAACTGTCGTATTTTAACACTTGACTGACTAAACATAAAAATGTTGCTAAAATCTGACCCATTTCCGTTGACAATTCTATAAAATTAACTCTGACGGGCAGCCAAAAAAAGTTGTCATGATCTTTTAGCCAGCAGCTTTGCCAGTGACCCGTTGAGCGACCTGCTGAAAGTGTTGTATAATAAGCGAGCAAGGACATGCCGCCAGTCAGGCAGTCAGGCAACCAACCAAGCAGACAGCAGCAGCCTCATCATCATCACTAATTGAGATACTTTCATTCTGGCCAAGTTGTTGCTGCCGTTGCAAGCAGTTTCCACAAGCAGCACAAGCATCCTTTGCATCCTTCACTCTGTCTCCTGTTTTAACATTTTTAAATTACGCCGTCAACTTCACTGGTTACAAACTTGAGTCTGGTGTGGTATTTTTATACCCTTGCAGAGGGTATTATAATTCTGTCCCGAAATGTGTAACGCATAGAAGGAGTTATCTCCGACCCCATAAAGTATATATATTCTTGATCTGTATCAACAGCCGAGTCGATATAGCCATGTCCGTCTGTCCGTTTCTTTGCGAACTAGTCTTTCGCTTTTTAAGCTATCGTCATGAAACTCTTTCTGTTGCACGCAGTACATATATCGGAACCGGCTGGATCGGAACGATCGGTCGAAAATTACTCGGCATTGAAAAGTTTCACTATGCTCCCTACGTATATACAAAATATTATCTACATTGGAACGTTATATCATATAGTTGGCATAGGAACTATATCTTAACCATATATTTAAGGTATCTTAACCAAACTAGGCATTAACTATTTTCCCTCTGATTCTTAGATAGCAACCAATTTGAGCATTATGAAGAGGTTCGGTTTGCAAGGGTATTAAATCTTCGGCTAGCCAAAGATAGCTCTCCTTTGTCGTTTCTTTATTTATTATTATTTTTGTGTTCCTGTCATTTCATTATACAACAGCCTTTCCCATGCTTGTAAGTAAAATTAGTCAACGTAACAATTAATCCGCCGTCGCCCGGGCAACACTTGTATAATAGCTATATGTATATATATCCCAGCGAACGCCAAATGGAAGTCCAATAAAAATTTGCTGCCAACGTTGAGCGATGAGCGCTGCGCGGTAATTAAATACCCGCTCCAGTCCATCGCGTCGCCAAAACTTTGAATGGTGCGCTTAGCAATTAGGGTTCAGGCTACCCCACTAATAAATACGAGCAATGTCCACCTCCCAAACAGTCCGATTCATGGCTCCATTGTCGTCGCTGTCGTCACCGTTACTAGGTTTGGGATCGAGTTCCAGCTGGTGCTGAATAAAGCCGAAGGGCTGGACGTGCGCTTCATTTGCCATAGCGCCGCTTAGTTCCACTTAAATGCTTAATTATAATTGAGTTCCATGTACAGCGCACAGAAAGAAAGTACACGAAACTGTCTTTCGTTTCTGGCTTGCCTTCTGCAGCGGAAGCATCCTGGCACCCAGCACTTGAAATTAAATACAAATAATCTTTTGACTCGTTTCTTTCTGATCCCCTGGACCCTTCTAGTGCCAAAAAGGAAAGGGTTTGGGGCGCTTCACTCGTTTGGCGTTGTTTTAATTACGTCTTAATGTCAGTGCATAAGCGGACTCCCCAATCTCCTCGCTTGCCTCGCCTCGCTCCTCGCTCTACACCAACGAAGCGAGTTAACGAAGTGAAGTTCAATGCTCCAGCACAGTGCGTATCAATTCAGCGTTAATTGCTTCTCTGCTCCAAATTGTGCCAGAGTCTGTGTGCAGTTAATGTGAAAGTTAAGTGCCGACCAAGCCAGCCAAGACGCGGCCCGTGGCACAGGCAAAGCGGATAAACTGTGAAGGCGCGAAAGCCATTTTGGCAACGTTTTTATTGATTTTTGCACATAGCCGCGCCTGAAGCAGTCAGACGAGAATGGGAACCGGCATCCCTCAAATATATGGACAGTTGGCCCAACATGTTTGTTACCGAGTAAAAATAAATCTTTGCAAAATTTACTTTACGTATATTTCATATGCAAAAGGTGGAAGCGCTAAAATAGTTATATAAAATTATAAGCATCACTTTATCCCATTTACCTGATGCTCAACTCACCTTAAACATATATTTAAAAACATGATTGAGCGAGGGAAAATAACTTTGCAAAGTTACATAATTGGCATAAAATATCTACTCTTGGTTAGCTAAATCAGCAAAACTTCCTAAATAAACAAACGTAATTTGTACCTTAATAAACATTCCTCGCTTTAACATATTTAATATTGTTTTTTAGTTCAACTAATCAATTACCTTTTGATATTTTCTATCAACTCAGTATATAAATACAATTTAATTTTATAATTTGCCTACTTTTTGGGAAATTCTGTGCTCTTTTTCACAAAATTGCAACCACTGTGCGGCATGGTATTGTTGGCAAATTATGTTTAATTATGAGAGCTTGCCAGACAATGACGAAGACGACAATCGGCTCCGACTCGAGGCTGACTCTGACACAGACTACGACATTGTAACTGGCTAAACGGAAGCTGGGCGCACAAGGACGAAAGGAGCACGACGCAGCTGGCGGGGTGCGGGCGGATGCCACTTACTGGCTGGCTATGTATCATTATTATGATGCCTGCAAGTATTTATTTTTGGCTGCTGGCAGCAGCATTTTTTTTTTTTTTCGTTTTTCGTTAATGTGGCCGTTAACGTTGTCAGACTCTCTCATTACAGTTGTTGGAGTGCTCGAGCCAATGACAGCCGACGGCCGACGGTCGACGGTCGATGAGGCTGAGGTTGAGCGATTACAGCTGCGTTGGCATTAATTAAGCATGTTTGGCTGTGAATGTCAACAGCAGCAAAAGCCCCTCTCTCTCTCTCACTGACTCTCTCCCTCTCTCTTTCTGTGTGTGTGTGTGTGCCTGTGTATGTGCGTTGACAGCCAGGCGATTGCCTAAGGTGGGGCGTGAAAGACTGACAGGCGGCCGCTTCACTACTCTCGCTCGCGGGCCACGTAATTAAGTGACGCAAGTCAATTTATTTTGCAATTAATCATTAATTTATGCGTACGAAAGTATAATTGACTCATATTTCAGCACAGATGCCGAAAGAGCAAAAGGGAGAGTTGCGAGAGCTGGGAGAGAAAGAAAGAGCCCAGCGACCACCCCCAATGTTAATGTGCAAGCCGTTATCGTCATATTTCGATTGTATGTAATTACAAATGTGCTGGATGTCTTATTGCGGTGTGATATCCCATAATTAGATTCATTGATACTGCGCCCCACCCGAAAAAAATATCGAATGCGCACTTGCTGCCTGCGGTTAAGTAATTTGTTTACAGAAACCGCAGAAATCGTTTACTACGAACATCTTATCAATTAGTAGTAAGTAGTATCAGCGCATGAGCTGCTGATTTAATTTGTAAATGCGCACTGAACTCAATAAGTTGAAATGTTAAAGATTGCAATAATCAAAGATTTCATGATTTTAACGATTCCCACGCCAATTAGTGCGCTACAAAATATCAATATGTAAAATTAAGCTACATTCTAGCTTGATTGGACCTATTCAATTCAATTGCTATTTGCAGCTCTAGTGTTACAGTTGTATAGATTTCGAAAAAAGTCATTATTATCAATATAAATAAGTGCCTGTGAGAACAAATCAAGTAAAATTGGGTGAGCCTTAGTCCTTAAGAACTTTTATAACAAAGTTAAAAATTGATTGTGAGTGCAGCCTGAGCTTATCATTAGCTCTTGATATTCCAGTTTACTGTGTGCACTTGAATTATTCAAATATATATATATATATAAATATGCTATGAAAAAAACCCCCCCATACTGGCATTATATCAACCTCAAGTGAATGTCATGAATGCTATTAAATTTGATGAGCCATTTAAAAAACAAACTATTAATTTCAATTGACTAGAAAATACCCAGAACTCTATACCAATATATTCTGAGACAAACACGAAAACAATATATATGAACTATTCAAATTTCATTGACAATGAACATATGTTACTTCCCATTAATATAGATTTGGTGATTTACTCAGAACCACGCAAAGATTTTCAAAATGAATACAAGCTTGATCTGCACAAAGTAACCCCACATCAAAGTTTACTGTGCCGAGGTCCTTTAAGTCGTTTCTGAGTTAATTTCTCTTATGCATGTACATGAATTAATTGCCCGTAATAAGTAACATACACGCTGTATATGTATATAATTGCACCCATTCGTCTGTTACACATTCGCCTTTATAGACTATATTAAACCCGTTTTTAATGAATTTTAATGGTCGCAGGGTATGTACAAATCTTTTTGTTTTATATAAATGTACTTTTAAATACTTGCACTTTATAAGTATGCATATTTGATGGAATTTTTGAATATTTTATTATGCCGCCGAATGTTTGATTGATGGCTGGCAGTGCAGCAGGCATACATAACTGATGCCATGTGTGCATAATGCATTAACATCAACTTGCATTCATTTTGCAATTAAAAACATGTCAAAATGCAGCTGCCTCGGCCGCTGTCGTGTCGTCATTATTAATGTACCCAACCGTATGGCCTGTTCACAATTAAATACCAATTAGCTAGTCGCTATACGGTCAAGAACTATTGACACAATTGGGACTTAGTCGTGACTAAATATAGCGACTTGAAGGACTGAGATGGGTGCCATATAAACTTAATCCTATTATTAGCAATTGTTGCTAATTTAACAAGGGTTTTGTTTTCTAACTTAAGAGCCCTTGAATTGTACGTCACTTACATGTACACTGGAGAAAAATAAATCCTAAAAACGTCACCTAATTTTATATAATCGAGAGTGCTTAGTTGAAATTTAAAAATAACCAATTGACCAGAGCATATAAATGTGTTTATCTTATCTGGTTTTTTATTAGACCGCTTGACTATTTATATCAACAAGGCTATCTGAACTATGTCAGAGATGGAATTAATCTTTTTATGTGTTCTCAAATATCGCCCAGCTCAGCCACAAATGGTTGGTCGAAATGGAATGTGTGTTACTAAGAGCCGCCAGTGAATCAAATCACATCAAATTATGCTGATGACATAGGAATTTTTGGGACCCCTGTGTTGTTTAGCTGACTGGTGGCCATTGGGGCATTCATTGCCGTTGCCGCCGCACTCATTTAAAATATCATCAATCATAGCCAGTTAGTTAATTGCGACCAATTGTGTATGTGTGTGTGTGTGTGTGTGTAAGTGTGTGTGCCCATAAAGGCGAGCCAAACTAATGGTCAGGCAAAAAGAAGTGAAAGAAAAACGAAAACGTTTAAAAATTGCCAGCGCAGGCAAATTAAAAATAAAGCTTAAGCACGCCAACTTTGGCCAGGCCAACTGACCCAAAGTGGCCGCCTGCAAAGTTCAAGTGAAATAAGCCATGACAAGGCGGCGCACCTCCCCGAAATAAAAAAAAAAATAAAAAAAAAATCCCCGACAAGCGTCACAGGGCCAAAGCAATTTCGAGGGCTTTAAGCTTAAAAAGTTGCCGCAAAGTTTGGACTTGTTTTCAAAGCACTTTAGTGCGCGCAAGAAAAATCATAAAGTTCTTGGGAATCTATGCAAAATTATTACAGGAAGCATTTTCAGCGGAAATGAGGCGAACGGTACTTCCGCCTCGCCTTTGCAACAAGGCTTATTTAATTAACTGACATTTACGCATATTTCTGCTAATGAGCCACATTTTTCCAATGGCTGGATAGCTCAACAGTTGGCCACATCGAACTGCTCGCTGTCAGCCTTATGTGGCACGCATCACTACACTAAACCTTTTTCAATTTGAGTGCGAGTTCAACCCTCGCACTGAATGACGACAAACTGCGTTGCCGAGTGAATATCGAACCGAATATAACTCGAAAATTGCGCAGCATTTATAATCTGTCTTTGATTTATATAACGATTTCCGCTTAAAGATTTGCCAGCTACGAAAATGTAGCTGCTTACGTGGATGACGTTTATCCCGGACACACCCTCTAACGGCAGACAGCTTTATGTGCTGACTTGACAAAAACAGCACACCCACACACCCACACACAGATGTAGAGAGAGAAGGACGTGCCGCTAGCACTTGCTCCTTGCTGAGCTTGGCTGCCTGTTCGTGGCAGCACAATGACATGAATTCAATATAATAAATAAAATATAACGCTGTCAATAAAAATAAGTAAATACTTACGAATGTCAACGTGGGTCGTTCAAACTATTTTGAAAGACCTATCCAAAAAGTTTGGAATTATTCTTTTTATGGTTGTATAGGTTACATTTTTAATATATATTTTGAATTAAAACATTTTATCGACATAGTGAATTTTAAAATTTCTTATGAAAGTATTTGTATTCGAATTTAATTATTTTTATAAATTTAATTATTTTTATATGGAATCCTTGCATATTCGTGCAAGTCCTTGATAGGCAAGAACACAGTTACAAAAATCAATAATATTCAATTAAATTATCTATCATTTTAAATCCCCAATTACGATAATTGTTGATTCATTAATTGCTGTGCCCATATTTCGCCTATCTCTAGTTGCAGCGATTAAATACTAAAAATGTGCTGTACTTTGTAAACAACCCTTGTAAAATTTGCAACAGCAATAGCATAGCACGTGAATACTTATCGGTTGGGGGTATTTCTAGCGAAAAGCTTAAATACATCACTCAAAATAGCTTCATAATGTTTGTGTGCCCATCAGATTTGGTCATGCCACACAGCGAGTTCTCTGTTTCTGAGTGTATTTATGAACCTGCCAGCAGTAAGCGTTTCCCGCACACTGTCATCAACAACAGCTCCAAACAAACAAGTATTGCGTTTAGGAGCGAGTGCAGCCGCGTGGAAGTTGCCTCAGATGCGAGCGTCTGTTATCCTTGTTTGTTATGTGCAGGTCTTAGGGAATTTGAAAATCACGTGGAAAGGCAGTCCGACTTGTAAAATTGTCTGTCTGTCAATTGGAGCATATACGTTACCCCACTTTGACTTCGACTTGGCATATAAGGATTATACGCCCGGTGTGTTACTCAAATTGAGTATTTTCCTGTGAATAGCATTCAGATAATGGCTGTTATCCATGGAAGAGGTTATATACGCACAGCTGGAGTGCAATTTAATGCTATTTTTTCAACTTCTGCTGCACTATACAGTGGTATGAATATTTATTTAACGAGGCAAATATATATTTGTTTCTAAATATTGTTGATATTCATTTTGTTTCGATAATAATTAATGGAATGTGATGCTACACAGATGAACCAATAAAAAAAAAAACAGTGAAAAGTAGTGTTCGGCAAAATCAATATGCCGACCATTGTACAGTATCCATTTCCAATGCACAGTTGTTCCCTTTCCCATGCACACACGCGCACATAGAAACTGCACTTATTTTGAGCGCTTATGATTTATTAATGCATCCAAGTGCGGATACTATGGCGGGGGCAATGCAATTTTCTAGTGTTCAACTCTTGTTTACTTGCTGGGGCATTGGAAAATTGGCTTTGCACAAACTTCTCGACAAACAACAACGCACTCAGTGCGTTAAAGTCAAAAGTAAAATACAAATCAAAAAGAAAATGTATTTATTTATATATATATATGAATAGAAATTGAGTAAAAAATGAAAATAAATTATACCAATGCAAGGGACTTGTTTATTTCCAGTTTGTGCTCAGTGTGCCATTGATTTTGATCGAGTTGTCAGTGCTTGGCTTTCAGCTTTTACTTTAAACTAATTCAATTTTCACTTGTGTCGGTCACGAAGCTAAACCAATTTGCAAGCGAGAGCAGGCAAACAAAAATAAAAATTAAGCCAAAGCAACAGTTTCGATTCTATATAATTTTACAACCGAAAAGTTACTCAGTTTGTTGCATGTAAGTATTAAACAAGTCATTTTGTCTAGAAAATGAAAACAATTAAAACAAGCAGGCAACAATGCAGCAAGGCATGCGGAGACGCAAGTCACAAAACTCTGCGCATGACACAGGTAAATTCATTAAAGTTGCCAGCCAAACATACGAGCGCACACATACGTTCACACACACAAACACACACACGCATACACCCACATGCACACATACATAGTTGCCAACACTGTCGAACGCTGTGGCATGAATATCCTTTAGCTGCAGCTGCGGCAGATTCTGTGTGTGGCACATCAATTTAATTAGCAAGCGCATAACTCTATAAAATATTCAAGCAATTTCCAACGAAATATGCGCACAGCAGCTGAACTGGACAGCCAATTTTCCCCAGAGACAGCCCAGCAGCAGCAGCGGCAGCACCCGGAGCAGCAGCACAAAGGGGGTAGTTGTGGTAACTGCTGCTGCTGCTGCTGCCTTTTAAATTGCTGCGCTGCTTTATCGCTGTCTTTATTAACACCTTATCACAATCAGCTCAAGCTCAACCGGTTCTACAAATTTCAGCAGCTTCTTTGCTCGATCATTCAGTGTGGGGAAACTGTGAGGCGCAAAAGTAACGTAAATATGAATGACAAATTGCACAGATTTAAAAGCCAGATTGACAACAATACACACACACACACACACAAACACAAACACAACATAAACGCCAGTATGCCACAAAAGAAAAGCGTAGCATAGGGCACATTCAATTATGCTGACAAGTCAAAATGGCTAAAGGAAGGGCGCGGTAAGGCGTAAGGCAAAGCAGCAGCTAGTCAGCCACGTTTAATTCCGAGCTTACACACATACACAGACCTCCACAGACACACACACACACAGGGATAAAACGGCAGAACGCAGCAAAAGCTGAAGAGCAAAGCGGAGTCGAGTAAGGGAACGTACAGGAGACAACGTTGATGATGACGAGCTGGGTGCAGAGCCGCAAGGCAAATTATGCACAGGCAGAAGCAGTAGCTGAAGCAGTGGCAGGAGCTGTAGCCGTGGCTGGAGTCATGATGAAGATTCGACAGTAGCTTGTTAAAATACCAGCAGGCAGCTGCCAGTGGCCACCTACACCCAGCTCCACAAGCACACAAACACACAAACGCACACTGCGGAATGTGAGTTGATGTCAATGCAATAAAACGAAGCGAAACGAAATGAAATAAAATGAAGTAAAAATGTTGGGCTAGTAGCATAGCTGACCCGGCCAGGACACAAGCAAGAGCCAAAGCCTGAAGGATAATAATGGAGGCGAAAAGAGTTTCGTTCACAAACATAACGCTCACATATGCAACTTTGTTTACAAGTTTGTGTGTTTGTGTGTTCGTGCGCCTGTGACAGGCCAGCAAAACTTAAATGCCATTAGTAGCTGCCGCTTTGGAGCTCGTCTACGTCCTCGTCAGCGTCCTCGTCAGCTCTGGCACGTCCTCAGGCCCCGCCACATGCGGGGGGATAAGGCAAAAGCGTGCCAGGTAACTGGCACACACAGTCATACACACAAACGCACACACACAAGCCCACACACGGAGTGGCTCACACACTAAGCCACTATACGTGACTTAGTCGTGCGCCAAAGCAGTATCTCTCGCTCTCTATCGCTCACTCGCTCTGGCTGCTTCGCTTGCTCGCTCTCTCGCAGTCGTCGATGCCGTCGGCGTCGTTGTCGTTGTCGTCGTGGGGGCAGGCAATTGAAATAACTTCTTCCGCTTGCCTGCCTCGCTTCCGCTGCTTGAATATGTCCACCCTAAAATCATACCCTGCCGTACAACCCTCGGCCCGCCCACATAACCTTTTGAGAAGCTCAACAGACTTGAATTGCCGTTGCTTTTTTTTTGTCATTTATTTTGTTTGGCTGTAAGTGATTTTACAAGAGCTTAGCAACATGCTGCTGAGCAACATGTTGCATCAACCGAAATGTTGAGAGCAGCTTGTGCTCAATTTGCACTCTCTGTGTGTTGTCTGCGTCTGTGTTTGTGTCTTTACGATTGTTTTGTGTGTGTGTGTGTGTGTAAGAATGGGGGTAGGCAAAGGTTAGTCCCTTTTATGTGTCATCCCCATTGTTATAGTTGTTGGTTGTTGTTGTTGCCATAAAATTACATTTAAGCACGCATTACGTTATACGTTATTGAGCTCGCGCTGCTTGAAGCTGACATTTGGACAGCCACTGTGTGTGTGTGTGTGTGTGCGTAAGCGGTTGTGTGGGCATGACTTTGCACTTTGTATTAATTTAAATTGCTTTTGGGATTGTCAACTGTGAAATATGACACATAATGTTGGCATTTAAATGGAATGCAAAGTTCTTGGCAACAAAACTACAGATTTTGCGTAAAGCTACGTTGTGTGTGAATTGATATGATTATTATTGTGTACATAAATACTGGAAGTTTATATATACCGCACACTAAATCCAAATTTAAGACTTTTTCCCGTACTTGAAATTGGGTTTGTATGTTTTACAATCGTTTCAGTGCGTGGCTTTTGCCCTTCGTTAAATTAAGTTAAATTGTGTCACACTCAAATGTTGTGCCATAAATTCATGCCAACACTCGCAGCAGTCACACACAAGTGTACACAAGGCTGCGCAAAGCGGAACCCCTGGCCTTGCCGAACTTATGTGCCTGCCTACTCTCCTGCCCGCTTGCCTAGTTGAATCCTTTACGAGGTTACGCTTGTTGTTGGGGATTTTGCTATGCAAATCAGGACGCAGTGCGCCAGGAAATGGCAAATGGGTGGCCAGGCGGACAGACACACAAACACAGATGGATGGGGGGAAACGGGCGGGTTGTGAGCTAAATAAGTTGAACAACATTCCACACAGGCGGCAGTAAATGGTGGACGATTCCGTTCTGTATTTTATTGCATTTATGCGTTGTGGGGCAAATAAGTTGAAGGTTAGTTCCAGTGGCAAAAACCATTAACAAGTTGACGACAAATGCGCAGCTGTTTAGCCAATATCGTTTGCCCATTTAACACGCACATTTTTCTTCTTTATATTGCAGCCATCACGCCCACTTAAAAGCCAATTAGCTGCGCCCTAAATGATGCCCGAAACTGAACGCGATTCGTTGGTAGCAGCAGAAATGATCAGCGGCGCCTTGGCGCATGGTTATGGCATAGTCGTCGACAAGCAGCAACAACATCAGCAACAACAACAGCAGCAGCAGCAGCAGCAACAACTGCAATTACAACAAAAGCAGCTGCATTCAGATTCAATTCACACCGGCGGCAGCGCATCAGCCACAGCTTACAATATGGCCATCAATTCTTATGTCTACAGCAGCTCATTGACCATACCGCCCTCGGCGGCATCAATGGTCAGTCCCAGCAGCAAGGAGAAGCTGGTTAATATGCTGCGCGTGCGCGATAACAACAACAGCAATGGCAGTAACAGTGTCAGTCCCATCTCCGCTGCCAGTTCACCCACAACGTTTCTACAGAAGCAGCTGGAGGCACCACCCAGTCGTCAAACGGCTCCCCGAGAACAACAACAACAACAACAACAGCAGCAGCAGCGACGCTCCATAACACCCTTTCCCACCAACTTAGCCACGTCGACATCCAACCATACAGCTAGCTGGCATGCACATGTTTATGCGCGGCCGCCCAATCGACCCACGCCCCACTATATTGCGGACATACTGGGCATGGCTATGGCCGATAAAATTATGTACGAGGGCGCTGCAGCAGCCGCATCTACAGTCACCGCCAACAGTTCGGCTACTTCACCAAAGAGCATTCTGCGCAACATTGAGCAGCAGTACGCGCAGCAGCCCCAGGAGCAAGAACAGCGCACACATCGCAGCGCTTCAATGAGCGATGTCAGCGAGGAGGAAAGTGCAGTCAACGTCAACTCCACAGCAGCGGCGGCAGCGGCAGCAGCAGCAGTAGCAGCAACAGCAACTGTCACAGAGACAGCCCCGCTCGATCAGCCATTGAATCTGTGTGTGGCCAAAAAGTCGCGCGACAGCAACACCTCGTCACCCATGCCGGCGGCCAGGCAAAACCAACTGCTGGGAAAGACAAGCGCCAAGAAGGGTAAGTGAGATCATTAGCATATATCTTTTTTATCATATGAAAATGAATAAAAATCTTGAAAATGATAAAAAAAAATTAAGAAATTAGCTAGCAGAAATAGTCGACTTGCGTTTTCCAAAAGGTTTCTGATAATAAGTATAATGACAGAGTTACAATGTATGTGCCAGTGTATTTAGCATTCGGTGTATTTCAGTTTTTTATTTTTAAATTTTCATATTGGCGCCGAGCAAATTTATGCAGCAACGCTTGACGAGCCTGCCAATTGAGCGCAGCGCGAAGCTCTCAACACGCTTCAGCGAAGCGTGCGGCGGCTAACGCCGCGTATGCGTGTTATGCCAAATTAAATGACGCCCGACCGAGGCTCAAATTGCCACCACCACTCGAATAAAGGTCCTACATTTTGGCAACGGATGATTGCGGGTCATCAACATTCGAGCCGAAATTGTCATTTAAATTTTAATGGACATTTTTACCTATTTAAATGCAATAAGAAAGATTCACTCTCACAATTACACAGTTCATAGTTTAGGCTAATCAATATCTGTTGCCAATTTCCTTAGAAAAGTCCACTTGGGAACTTTACATTTTTCTGCTGATAAAATTGTTTGAAATCTGACCTGTTTAATTCTGTAAATCTTCAGATGGACAAACATTTGTTCATACCATACTTCATAGCTTCCTTGACTTTGTCAAAACTATACCAACAGAAATTAACATTGATATCAAGATTCTCTCTAATTAGTTTCTAGACATTAGATCTGGTAATGTTATTGACTTGTTAAATTAATAAACTTTCAAATGGTTTTCCCAATTTTAGGATAATTTAATAATCAAAAATAAAATATTAATATACAATTTTGAATTCAAATTGAATGTTGAATATTTTACAATTATCTGATTTACATCCGTTGCAAAATATGTTGTAAATATGACGTCAGTGGGATTCTGTCTGAAATAACAAACTATAAATATGAATTCTCCGAACATTAATTAACTAGACATTGTTTCTTTCGAATGTAATATTGTAGCCAATCTGAATTTACGCTGCATTAAAATTGTTTAATTCAGCTGTGGACTGAGTGTGGGGCAGAGGGTGCCGAGGGCGGCATGAAAACAGCAAATTCAATTAGCAATTGGCATACGGCAATAATAAGCAATAACAATCAGCTCGAAATGAGCAAACTTGAGCACAAAATTGTTGGCTGTTGTGTTATTGTATTGTTGCCATTAATTGCTCAATGCTGCGTTCAACTTTTATTGTTATTAAAATCACGTACTCGACTTGGCAAAAATAAACAGCAAGTGCAACAACAAAAGCTATAGTATTTAGCGCTCATATTCGCATTTAAAATGAATGAATGCCAGGCGACGTCGTTCAAGTCTCGTTTCGTGATTTGCAACTGTCGTCTGTTAATTTTCGCTTAATTACTTGTTAGCAGGCACCATAAATGGAAGCGGGGCAGCCAGCCGAAGAGCTGTGGCGGGGTGCCATTAAAATGTTGTCGCCAAACGGGCCTAATGAAACGACATGGCAATTGCCAATTGGCGAACAACAAAAAGAACCAGCACACCAACAAAAAAAAAAAAAAGAGCAAAACAAAACATCAACAAACAACAGCAACAAAAATGGCACATCTAATCAAACATTTGTGTTATGCTTCTATTGCTTTGAGGTTTTTCTCTTGTTTTCGCTTTGCCATTTAGTTTTATTGATTTCGTGCCACTGGGCGCCCTTTGCGCTCCACTAGACTCGCTCTAAGTGCCACACTGTCGTGTCTCGTTATCTAGGGGTGGCTTTAAGTGGCACGGACTGCTGCCAATGCTGGAGGCGACAACAGCGGCGGCTGTCAGTCGGCCGCCTAATTAATCACAGTGTCATGCATATGCGCCCAGCCATATGAGGCCGTGCGGCCCACGCGGCGTATTAGCAATAGCGACAACGACTTGTACGACGAACGTTCGCATTTAACTGTCAATTAGATTTCAATTATGCATTGGCAATTGGCGGCAGCCACAACCAGACTCATGCCAGACACGTTTTGGCCCCAGCCAACCAATAGGTGTAGCTGAAATACATGGCGTTGTTAACACTTGTTTGTTTGTTTGTTTTTTTTTTTTTCCTTACTCGACACGACTGACAACCGCAAGCAACAACAACAGCTCAGAAATTCTTCACGATGGCGAAATCCACTCTAGATTGACCTGTCAACATGTCTAGATTTAAAGGAACCTACACGGTACTATTCCAAAAAATAAATGCAAAAGTGTTGGGTCATACGCAATTAATTAAAAAAAAATAAAAAATTAATAAATTAAACGTTTAAATTTCAAATAAAATATAATTTTGATCAGTTGAGGAGCTTAAACTACAAAAAATAACTGAGACATGACAAATACACCCTTAACACTCAATTTATAGGATATAAAGAAAAAACAAGTTAGGCATGTAACGCTTGGTTTTTGCATATGAATAAAATAGAGAAAAACTGAACTCAACTGCAGCTCGAAGGTAACAATGCAGTCAGTTAACCTGACCGATTGGCCAGTCTGCATTTGACGGGCTAATTGCAAAAGTAAAAAAATGTAATAAAAAATAGCAGCGGACCAGAGCTGAATTGAGGTTAAACAGCTGTGTCTCGCAATAAAAGCTTAGCAAATAAAGATACAAACACAAGAAACAACAATGGCTAATCGTTTTTGTATACCGCACCTCTTTCACAGAGCACTCGGGCAAGCCGGCATCGAAAAAGAAGAAGCTGTCGGTCGATCTGCCGCCAGCCATTAGTCCCACGGGCAGCAGCGACAGTTTAATGCGGGATAAGCTGCTGGCCAATAACAGTTCGCCGAACAGCACAGCCCATCCCGCCCAGCCGCAGAGCAACAATAGCAACCTGGAGACTACCGAGGATGACTCCGACTCTGGCTCGACAGACGCGCGTCGCAAGAAGAAGGCACGAACTACCTTTACGGGCCGCCAAATTTTCGAACTGGAAAAGCAGTTCGAGGTTAAGAAGTATCTCAGCTCCAGCGAACGCACCGAAATGGCCAAGCTACTGATGGTCACCGAAACGCAGGTAAATAATAAACATATTTATTCAACATTTAAAAAGGCCAAAAAAGGGATGAAATGCATTAAGTCTTAGCCAGTTTGAACATTTAATTACCGACATATTTAGCGCAATTGCGCACGTTTAATTGAATCAAGCTTCATGAAATTCAATAATCCCATCTAAACCAAACATTTTAATTATAATTAAATTATGACACCAAATACGTGTGATTTGCTTTTCAACAAAGAAAAACTAAATATAAAATTAATGAACGTAAAAACAAATTTATGAAAGCTGTTACACCTAATATAATTGATTAAGAACATTTTTAAACGTTCATTAATAAATAATAAGCATATAGTGTAGGTTTGTAGATTTGTAGGCAACCCCTGTTAGTGTATGCTGAATCATTATCCTTTGTCAATTATGAACATTATCAAGATATATTGTTGCATAAATAACATCTAAATGCACGAAATTATTAGCTGAACCACAACCAAATGTATTTAACTACAATTCCTTGCGGCTGCTTGGGCAAATGCCGCTCTAGAGCTTATTAAAATTTAATTAAGGCTTACAATAAAGCAGCTAAGGTGTGATTTTGTTGAATGCCCAAGTAAATATAAGTGGAATTATATTGCCAAATTACAGCTGTAGTTGTTGTTGGTGCAACTGCAGCATCAGCTGGCAGCTGCCACAAGCGACAAGGCAGAGTGGATATGGAAATCAACATTTTCGTTTTGTATAGTGAAGACAACAACGCATACAACACACACACACACACCCACACACACAAGCACATGCAGCTTTGTGAAGTAAATAGAGATTTACTGACTAATTAGAATAAATTAACTGGTACAACATAAATGTGGCAGACACTGCTGTCAGAACAGTTGCAATTAAAGTACATATATCTTCTTTACTAAGATCCAAAGTTATAGCAATATATTAGGGCAAGGACTCCAAGACTATTTATTCCTTGCCACAAGGCAAATGCAAGCTGGTCAAATGTATTTTAGAGAGGTTTTACTGTCATTTGCTAAGAATTACGTATGTACATATATGCGTAATGTATGCGGCCTAAAGTCAACTCAAAATTGCATTAATAGGATAGATTACGCATACGCCGGGTGCACTCAAATGCCATTGGACTAATTGGCGCTTAAAGAGTGCCAGTATGCAAAATACTTAAGAAGCAAAGCAAAAACAATAGCTATGGCAACAATATGCTGATGGTAGCACGTCAGGGATATGAGCCTGGCCATATCCTCGTCATCGTCGTCGTAGTCAACGGTAACCGCATTGAAATGTCTGCTTAATTAAATTACATTTTCCATCAAGTCAATTAATTACAAGTTTATATACAAACACTAAGCGCACGGTAAGCCATGTGATGTGTTTCTCTCTGGGTGTGTGTATCTGCCATGGAGCTATGTTCTTTGTCTGTGTGTGTGTGTGTGTGTTTTCACTGTTTATCTGTGTGAGCCAACATGTTATGCATGTCGACATGTTCAAGTGCCTTATATGTATTATTAATATTATAAGCTCGGCAGCCATTTATCATCCTGACCACAGAGCAAAACACAGCTTTAGAGGTGTGTGTGCATGCGTGCTTGTGTTGTGTGTATATCCTGCCAACACGCAGCCAATGTTCAAGTGCCCCGCACTGATTTCATAGCACTGTTACGGCTGCTACGCCTTCCTGCACACGTCTGTGTGTGTTTGTATATAAAACATTACTATCCACATAAACATCTATGTGTTAATCACAGCAATAATATCTGCAAATTAACTGCATCAACTGCTGTTGTGCCAGCCAGCCTCGGCCTGTATCCACATGAGCGTCTGGGGTATACGGGCTACACTCTGTACTGTACGAGAGGGTTGGAGCGCTCAAGAAAGAGCTAAGGATATACAATACGAAATAATGATTTTAGAGCATAAGTATTTCATTTCAATTTACCTTGCAACTTTGGGTTGCACAATTGACATTTAAGATGTACAATATTGTGTGTATAGTCACGTCAACGATTTCATAACGTGGTGCTTGAGTAATGGAAAATGTATACAAACGCGTATAAAGTTTATGACATGTAAATTGAGAAATAACTCGCTAATGCACAAATCTAATTAAATGTTTTTGTCACCGACGGAGTTGATAGGTGATATCAAAGCATAAGACATAAGTTCTTGTCTTATATAAGTTGATTAAAATATTAATTTCAATTGTTAGTTTATTGTGCTTCTTTAGATTAGATAAGGACCTGTAGGGGGAAATTTGGAATTCGAGACTTCTTTTGCGAACATTTTATCAGAAAGAATTAGCTTGCACATCTGATAAATGCGAATAGTAACAATAATCATTTTAATAACATATGCGTTATATAAGTTGATTAAAATATTAATTTCAATTGTTAGTTTATTGTGCTTCTTTAGATTAGATAAGGGCCTGGGGACCAGGGAAATTTGGAATTCGAGACTTCTTTTGCGAACATTTTATCAGAAAGAATTAGCTTGCACATCTGATAAATGCGAATAGTAACAATAATCATTTTAATAACATATGCGTTATATAAGTTGATTAAAATATTAATTTCAATTGTTAGTTTATTGTGCTTCTTTAGATTAGATAAGGACCTGTAGGGGGAAATTGGAATTGGATACTTCTTTTTATCAGAAAGAATAAACTTGCACATCTAAGAAATTTAAATAGATTTTAATAACACATGTCTTATTATTTAAATTTAAACGGCCTCAAGAGCTCGCAAAAATTGAACACATGCGTTTGGTCTAGCAAATATAAAAGAGGGTTTATAATAGACAACCCACAAGATGATCCTAATACCTTTTGATCCTTTTTATTAAATTGATAAATCAATGCAGTTGCACACCTGTCATTAAGAAAGATCTGGTATGCCCAATCCTCATTCCTCACGTGAATCACTGCATGCGCAAAATAACTCATTAATTACTGTAATATGCGAGCGCCATTATGTAAGTTTACAATGCGGCATATGAGAAACTTCATATTGTTTTCATTTCATTTGCACTGCCAAAACTTCTGTTAATTGCACTCACAAATCTTGTGCTCTCGCAAAGTCTAGACGTGCCACTAGCGTGTAGCATATCATATACACACACATATTCTTACGAGTTGTATGGGGCGCAAGCAATTTAGTTTTTGCTACAAATAACGCAAAGTGTGTTCGCAACAATGTTACGTTACGCATACGCCTCATTAAACCAACGAACTGACCGAAAATAAACAACAGGCGCTGACAATGAGCTGCAAAAAAGAAGAAACTGCCAAGCAGTAAACTAGAAAATCAGAATAAAATAAGTCGGGTTTGCCCGACTGGGCGATACTTGAGACTTAAGCTGCTTCTTCCCTTACCTCCACACTTTGCGCCTTCGCCATTTACTTCGCTGTTTATTGTCCAATATTTTTAAGCATTTTAAGCATATAAATATAACACCGTGATGTGTGTAGAGAGAGAGAGAGTATATCTACAAAACTAAGTATTTCCAAATCTAAATCCTGTTAACCAATTGGCTTAGTCTTGTTATTCCCAGGGCAGCTATATGATATAATTCTCAGACATATGCTTTGCCTGCATCAGAAAGAGCTTTGTTTTGTTATGATATGATAGCGGAGAGACTTGTTGGCATAGAAAAAGACGTACGAACATAATTGACTCGGCTGTTCATACTGAACAAGAATATATATGCTTTATGGGTTCGAAGACGTCGCTTATGTGTTACACATTTCGGGGCAAAGTTATAATACCCTCTACAGGGCTATAAAACGGCCAACAACTAAAAGCGTCCAAAACAAAGTGGCGGCTATCATAAAAATCTCTTGAAATAGACACGGCACAGACACCGACACACATAGACTGTAAAAGCCACAAGCCATGACTATGTTCTACGGTGGCCGTAACGCACGCATGGTTGCAGCGCCCAGGGTCCAGGGCTGCGCCCACGTGTCTGCATCGTCTGTCATCAACAAACTGTAAAATAGCCTTAAGCCAGATAAAAATCAATTAATTACGCGTGCATGTGACTGCCCCGACTATCCTCATCCTCGCCCTTTAGCGCTGCAATGAAGCGACGCATCATGGCATAGTTGCACACACACACACGCACACACACACACACACTCACAAACAAATATACACACTGACAACATTGTAATTGTGTTACGATTACCCAACGAACGTCACGCGCCAAACGCAGCAAATTGCATTTGCATATTAGTGCCAGTGGCTACCGCCAGCCATGGGCAAGTGTGAGGGGGCAAAAATGGGGCTGCCTGCCCGGGGGAAGGGGGCAAGAGCGAGTTCTATGCGTGCGCCCATTTAAGCGGTTTACGGCCAAACTGTGCTCTCCTGACAATTTGCATTGGACATTTCATTTTAAATGTTTGCCGCCGCTCATAATCCGGCGTAATTGCTAGCCAGGTGGCCAGGACTGTTTCAACGCTGCTAATGCAGCTGCATTTTGACCTCGCACACACACACACACACACGCACACACACATATGACTGAGTGTATATTTAACCAATGGAAAGGCTGACTCCGCTTGTAGCTGGCATTTGGCCAAGTGGCAAATACGATAATTAAATTAAATTGCTGCCACAAGCAGCACAAACAAATCAAATGGCAATTCATCATTTGATGACCCGAACAGCAGATTGTCCGTTTGTTGCTTGTTGTTATCATTGTTATAAACTGTATTTAAATTAATACCAAACACTGCTTGTTTATGTCATAAAACTGAACAGCTCTTATGGCCTCAATTTATTTTAAACATGCCAATAAAAGAGATACACGATAAAGTATGCGTGTCCATGATTAAATATAGATTGAGGCAACGCTGCGTATTCGCAATATTTATGCCATTTATATGTGCATTTATCAATTGTACACATGCATTGTGAAATGCATTCAATATGATGTTGGTCTGCCATATAATAAATACAACTGCCTCAAGCACACACGCAAGTAAAATATATTATATTGTTTTTGAATGCTTGGTAAAAGGGCAGAGATAATTTGATCAATTTATTAAATACCGATAAGGCAGAAATTGTAATCAAACAACAACACTTACAATTTGCATAGATAATTATTGTCGTTTATAATGAATAAATAATAGTTCTTGTTTTCGGGTAATTGTAAATCTCTTAAAAACAATTTACTCAAACAGTCTATTAACAGGAATTTCAAACTTTATGCACTGATTTTTCACTTGAAATTCTTATTTTTCTTATTTACAAATGCATCAAATGCCTTCGGCTAATTGGAAAAGCAATTATGTTGATAAACATTTAATTGCATGCCAATTATTGAATATGTTATGCATTTTATAACAAACCTGGACACAAATTGCTAAACAAATAATACGTTTATGCCGTGTACAAACATAATGAATATACTGTTTTAACCGCAACAAAAACAGAAGCATAAAGCCTTTTATACCTTTAAATTCTCTTTTTGCTAATTATCATTGAAATCACACAAATTGAAACAAAGTAAATTATTTGCACGCTTATTATTGTTGGCCAAAAGGCCAAAATAAAATGAGCAGCGCGTTTGCATATTTTAAAATAATAAATACAATTTTGAATTATTGTTATAGACCGCAACTTAATTAAAATGTTGCATAAACGTCACGTAGTCAAAGCCTTTTCGAGTGGTCCGAGCCAATACAATTAATTTATATAACACCAAAACTATTTGAACTATGTACGCCATAATTTGATTACAACAAAACAAACAACCAGCGTCATCGATTAATTGTCGCTGTGGGGCATAACAGCAACAGCTTCACAACAACAACAACAACAACAACAACAAGAGCAACAACAATTGAAAGTTGACAACACATGAAACCAATTTTGACTATTAATTTTGACTGGTTGAAAATTTGCATAAATTAGTTTAGCTGACGACCAGCTGTCGTTCTATATGAGGCCCAGTTTAATTATTTATAAATCACATTTTGACTGCCTGAGTGTGGCAGCAGCAACAACAACATCTAGATGCCCAACAGCAATATCAGCAGCCGCGTCGATTGGCGAGCGTCAAGCAAAATGTTTTAAATGAAGGCGGAGCCACTAAAAACGTCGAGACTCTGCTCGCCAGAATTCTTCATCCTCTCTTTCTCAATCTATTTCTATTTTTTCTTTTTGGTTTTCCCTCTCTTTCTGTCGCTTTTGGGTGGGCGTGCTTGAAAATTGTAGCTGCTAAACACCGGGCAATTAGCAAATCAACAACAGTTGACAGACGTCCCGGGGCAATGCGGGCATCTTTTTGAGTTATTTCGCTCAAAGCGATTTTTGGCATATGCATGTATACATACATATATGTATTTAAGTAGTAGGCCGCAAATCTTTAGATCTTAGACGAGACTCTGCGCTGGCGGAACAAATTAACAGTGGCCGATAGCTTTATGAAAAGTGGCCAAACCACATCATTTGAAAGCCAAGTGGATGTCAGGCATACAGAACCAAGCAAATGTGCTCTGACAAACAACACAATAAGCCAATTAAAAGTCAAGAGCGCAAAACATCACAAAGTTCTGGCCAAAAGGGCGTACAAAATGAAAGGCAGTGCCAGGGCACGCTCCCTCCCGCTCTCTTTTACCAGAAGTGTTAGCCAGCTGGTCCCACTATTACTAATAATTTTAATTTATGCCAGGCTTTTACTTTCGGACTCACATGGAAATAAAATTCTAAAAAGCATATAATCTTTGCCCAAGCGAACGGCTGAAAAGGGTATTACTAAATTGTGAAAATGTCCTCAAAACACAACACGATATGCCTTCTTCTGCTCTCATATTATTATTATAATTATAAATTATATTTAGCAAGCTAATTTAGAGAAATAATTGTTTTGTTTTCAGAATCTATATTTATAATACTTACTAATACTTTGAAACTGAGTTAGTTTAGCATTTTTATTGGGTTAAATATCATCAGGAGATTCTCTGGGAATCTTTTGTGTAAGAACTGAAGATGTCTTAATACAAAGTGAAAGCCTAGAAAAGGAATAAGTTTGTTTTCTGATATATTACATTTGGATTTCTGATCGTGGAAATATGATAGGCAATGACTTCAACAAACCTCTTCTGATTAAATAAAGAGTATTTTTAAATTTTCCCAAATTTTGCAAAATATTTTTATCTATGTACACCTTTTCCAACACGTTTTTCCCAATTCCGAGTTTCAAGTATTCTTATTTTAAAAAGCATTTTTAAGGAAATTTAACCAATTTTAAAGGGAATACCACAATTTTAAGTTTTCTACAAAGTTTTGGAGCAACGAAATGTTCTTAGGGCCACGTAGAACCATTGATATTTTTCCCTTTTAATGGATATCTTGCCGCCGATTATTGCCAGCTTGTAGCATTCTTTCTTACTTGCATTGCGCTTGCTTTTTAATTTCACACATGACTTCAAATCTGAAACAGTTTCCGCTTTTAGCGACTGGCTGCAATTGAAATTCATTTGGCTGCAGTCCGCAATACGCACACTAATACAAACTAATGGCAATAAAAAATGTTTGTTGTTGCTAAAGTAAATATTTATCCAATTGCTTTGCTTTTGACTGCTGCAGTGTGGCTTTGAAATTGTTCACGCAGCCAAATTTATGATACGAGTACTATAGATAATAATGCCAAAACAAACAACTACAACAGAAGCAGCATCAGCAGCAGCAGCAGCAACAACAACAACAACAACAACGGAGCTATGCATAATTATTTCACATTACACATAAAATATGTTGCATAAAATGGTATTAACTGCAATTTGGTCAGCATTTTCGTTCATTAGCAACAGCCGCCGCCCAAAATACACAGAGCGATAATTTAGCTGGCCGCCGGGGGGTGCAGCCGGCAGCAGAGGGGAGTCATGCTTGGGCATCCGGCCCTGCCTGCTGGTCATTCGATTGTTGTTGCCACTACGCATTTTGGCAGCAGTTGCATTTAAGTCTATTTAATTAATAATCGCAAAACAAATTGAACCAAATATTCTCATTCACGTACACACACACACACACACGCACACACACATCACTTCGCTTGTGTGTGCATATACGGTGAGCATAATCCTAAATAGCTAAGAAGTATCGCTTGGGTAACCGACTTGCAGATGCCCTATGCAAATATGTTGATACTACTGAAATGATATATGATTATATAGCATTCCATAAAATTGTTGTCGTAACTTTTTAATAATCTAATTCCTCAGTAAAGCGATGCGACGATAATGAATGTATATAAATTTTTTTGACTTAAAAAATATTGCTCAAAGCGTGATCAGTTGATTAAAATATGCTCCAATCATATATACTAACTAAGCTATAAAAAAGGCATACAAGTTGTATGCTTAAACTCGCATACCCGCTCTACCTCGTATACAGGGTATACTGACAACCAACCCAGTGATTATGTTATTAATTAATAATGTCATTGCAGTGCGCATATTTGCATGGAACAAAGTGATTTACTGCACAGCAATATCCGAGTGCACAGATGGGGTTATGGGAGTCGAGGTGAGGGATGCATTAAGGCTGTTTGGCTTCATTTGTCTGTTTGCTCCAGCTACATATTTGATTTGGTTTCCAGTTGCATAATTGCCATTGGGCACAAAGTTGCTCTTCGGTTAAGATTGGCAGGAATAAGCTGAGATTGACAGACAAGTCGCACACGAAATATTCTTTACTAGTCGAACGTTAATTACAACTTTTGTTTCTTAGTTCGATGAACTTCAAACTTCGTGAAGTTCCAGATACTATGGATATATTTAAATATTGAACCGGACAGGGCCGGGAAATACCAGCTAGGTATTCTATAATATTGCCTCATACATTTACTCCTAACTCTTAACTACCTTTCTCACCAAGCAAAATAAGCTTATCAGGCAAAAAAGCCAAGCAATTATCTTAATTTTTTTATTACAGAATGAAACTAACTAACGAGATATGCTAAATTACACATTAAAACATAATTTGTTCAGAGTAGCAAAAGAAAACGATGAATATTTCTTGGCACGCAAAAGCAAAACAAAAATGTGGTGGAAAGAAGTCGTTACCATTAACGCGAGGGACGAGAGCGCCAAATTCTTCCCCTGCGCAATTTAGCTTCTCATTGTTGGATCATAATTATACCGTGACCAAAAGGGGCACAGCGGGTATATTAAGCCACAATAATTATTTTCCCTAGAGCTTATGTCAAACTTTATACCCAAAAAAAGTCCTTTCATCATCCCTGTATAAAAAATGCATTTAATTGTCTGTTATGCTCACTTGAGACAGCAAGGAAAGGGTATTATTTAGTCGTTAACTGTCTAGAGCTCGGTGCGTACTCCTTGCGGCAAACTGCTTTGCGTTTATTTTTGAAAAATGCGCAGAAAATGCGAAATGAAAATTAATTATACTAAATAACCTAACACACACTCGCCGCACACATAGCTTGACAGCATTGCGTGCCAATAAAAACGCAGTTCAGCAGCCATTTTGAGATTATTTAAGTAGCAGCGAGCGTACATGAAGTTTTTGGAATTTGTGTTAATTGTTAGTGCACATTTATTTTTGATATAATATTAATATATGTGAGTATATTAGTATAAATATTTAGAACACATATGTATATAGGCATAAATAAATGAGGCAGCTCTTGCTGACTGGCATTTATTAAGCCGTCCCCCGGTGTCGTTTGCTCAAAATTTGAAAAGGGAATCACCGCACACATTTAAATGTCAATAAATCATAAACGACAAGCATGGAACCGGCCCCCATCCTTGCCTTGCCACAGGTTGAGCCACAACTTTTCACTTTAGACGACAAAGTTTTCGTTTGTATTTTTAGACAATTCTTTAGATATGTTGTTATATGTGTGGCTGTTATTGGTAAGCTCAAAGAGGTCTTAAAGTGGATCACAACAGAAAAACAGAATGTTTATTTATGATAGGTACGAGTAAAATATGAGTGAAGAGGAGTCCTAAGAATTTTTAGAAAAATTTGTATGCCAAACAAATTAATCAGCAAAATGTATGCAATAAAAAATGCCACACGCAATTAAAAGAAACGCAATGGTTAAATTAGGCCAGACACACATTTAAAAATAATCAAATAATTAAATGTAAGCAGTGCGCGGCATGTGCCCAAAATATAAGAGAAAAAAAAATGGTCGAGATGCCCGCATATAAGTACCCGTAAGCCCCATAAAAATAGTCCATTTTAAGTACAAAAATGATGCTTTGAATAGCCATTAAAATTGCTCATAAGGTAAACACGCCGCCGATTTTATTGTTTATTAAGGAATTAGTGTACAGGCGCGGGCAATCGGATGACTAATTGGTCAATTGTATATAGCCCAGTATAATTACGGCCAAAAACGAGCGAAACGGGCAAACGTACTGCCAGCCATACATGTAGATACATTGGCGGCCCCTCATAATCCATCTTCATCGATAAAACAAACAATTTGCGTACACATCAATCCATCGACAAGTACATTTCAATGATGTGCGTCTATTTTCAGCGCATATATTCGAAATTCGAAATTCGAAATATTTGGCAATCAATTAATTGATTTTCAATATGAAAATTAACGAATTTTTTATTTGTATACTTGAGCGCTTCCTCTACTCGTGGAGGAGGCTAAATGGAGGCAAATTTTGTTTTGTGCTTTTCATGTTAATTTCATCATTTTTACGGTACGCCGGCAAAATGAGCATGTCATATGACGGCATCTATCTTTGGCGCTTATTTTTGCTTCATATTCCGATCGTGAAAGTGTATGCGCGTGTGTCTGTGTGTGTGTGTGTGCGCTTGCAGACATGCCGCTGAAATACTAATTATGTGCGCGATTTAAATAGATTTTTCATTTATTTAGCTAGGCCATCACTTTGGATGAAATGGAAATAAGAGGCAAATGTTTTATGTTGCGCCATTGACGCTGCCTGCCGAAGCGTCCCCGTTGCCCTGTGCAACATAAAGCACCACACACACACACACACACACACCACACACACACATACGCAGGCATCGAATGCTGGGTGGGTGAGCACTGAATGGGCATACGAATGGAAGTGGATGATAGGCGGTTTCTGCATTTTGACAGGCCCACATCATTTCAACTTAGCTTGTTTTGAACTGTAGCTGACGTAGCGGAAGTGTTTGCGTACAGCGAGTGGAATATGCGATACATAATTTTTAATTATTTGTTTTACGCACACTAATAAGGGCAAATGAGGCATAAACATTGCCTAATTATAGCGAACTGACTCGTACAACTGACTCATATGTAGTACAAAAGTTCTTGAGGCGAACCGCATAATAGAACATATAAATATGTGAATAAGAAGAAGATTTCACCTCAACACCAATAAAATCAAAAACACAAATCCTAGCAAACAAAAATGCATCTCAGTATTTGTTGGCAATCTTTATTTGATTGCGGACTATTTCCATAGATTATTTATTTTTAACGTATGTATATCTAGATTGACTTTACGTTCCTCCTTGTCATAACTTGCCAACAGTTCCTCGTTGGAAAAGGGTTACTCATTTAACTAATAAAAAAAATTCAAAAACTTCGATCCTTCCGATTTCCCTTATATTAACGGTGGGTGTCGTGTCTATAATATCCTTTATACCCTATCAATATCCTTATATGGAGCCATCGACTATCAAACCCTTTCAGATATATCTTGTTGATATAAACCCACAGCTTTTAATTAGAATTTTTGGATTTGTATTTGTAATTTCCTTTAACATTTTTTTTACCGTTTTATTTGCAGGTGAAAATATGGTTTCAAAATCGACGCACAAAGTGGAAGAAGCAGGATAATGTCACAAATAACGAAGCTGCCGAGCACAAGTCGTCCAAGCCCACAACCGCGGAGCAGCAATCCAAAAACAATAGCAGCAGCAACAACAATAACAATGGCACTGCTGAGGATGGCTCCCAGGCAACGTCCATCACGGCCAGCAATGTGGATGCTACACCAAAAAAGACGTCCAACGGCCAAGGGGACAAGTCACGCGGCAACAGCAGCAACAACAGCAGCAACAACAACAACGCATCAACACCAGCCAAAGGCGGCAACGGTAATAATGGTGACAGCAAATTGCAGTCAAAGACCGCAAACACAAAAATTAAAAAGCAATTGAATGCGTTGCTGGAGAAGACCGCAAAGTCCGCAGGCAGCCCAGCGCCAAATGGAGCTAGCGCTAACGCCAGCGATTCGGCTGCGATTGCTGGCAACAACAACAACAACAACAACAATAGCAACAACAACAAAACAGCTGAAAAGCGCCATGCCAACAACAACAATAACAACATTGGTGAGACTTTTCATCACCATCGGCTGCACCAGCACGCCATACCGCTAACGGTGGAGCCTGCGGCACCTTTGGAGCAGACTGAGAAGCTGGACATAAAACTGGAGGAGTCGCCAGCGCTGAGTCTGCAACGCGCAGCTGTTGCAGCTGCAGTTGCGCAGGAAAACGGACGCAGTTCACCGTCAAAAACGTTACTGGCTGAAATGGACTTTGAGAGCAAGCTATCCGCCTCAAAGATATCCATTGCAGTTGCCATGGCCAACACAAAGCAGCAGCCAAGTGAATTGGCCAAAATGGAAAGTGAATCGGAGGATGAGGAGACAGCCAGCGAGCCGGGCACCTCCACAGAGGCACAAGATTCGCAGGATAACGATATGCAAATGGGTTAGACTTCAATGCACACAGCCAGGCCCTAATCCCACAACCTACACCTAGCCAGTCAAATTAACTTGTGCCAAAAAAGTCGAATATTGCTCAAGCACACGGCCAGCTTTCATTCAAGATTTGTTTATATTTTGCAATGATAAATGATGTGTGTGCTTGTTAGTTTAAGGCATTTACGCATATTTATGTAATTTATTGAATGTATGTATGTACTTGTATGCTTAAGCATTAATCTTAAGTATAGGCTTTGTAAATGTTGCCATTAGAAACGCATTTAAATGTTTAATGTGCTGTTTTAAAAATAAATCCAAAAAAGATAAAAACAATATTGTAATTGTAATTTTAACTTTCGAAAATTTCATGTGATAAAGTATACGAAAGGGTAGAGTGAAAGGAAGCGCGTCAATAACAGCAAAAACAACAACAACAATTGGTGAATTCATGTTAATTACAAATTTAATTTAACTACACTAACTACTTATTAACTACAAGTGTTTAAGCAGAAACAGTCCTAAGTGTAAATCGCTAATATATATGGAAACTTAAAAAAAAAAACATATACATATTTAATGTGAGTGTACAAAAAAACAAAAAGAAAACTATAACTCGCGGATCAGTTGCCGTTAAATATTTTCAATTCAAGAATTAAAATAAACAATTCAGCAAATTAAATCATGTTTTCTTTTAATATGGCCGTGTGGTCGGCATGGCTTTGGCACATTTACCACGCCGTCTGCGGTAATCAAAAACTCGGTAAATGCATTTGGGGTCTCGGGAGAGTACAGGACTTCTAGCTTGCGCACTGTAAGCAGCTGATCTCCCTGCTTGAACTGTTTGGGCACCTTGGATATGAGCATGCGTGTTCGGCCTAGATTTGCCCACTGCAAGCCCAAGCAAGGCACATCCTCCAAAGTCTTCTGATCCGCCTTCTCAGTAGTAGTCATTTGATTGGAGCACACCACTGCACAGTCGTACTTATCCGCATAGCTGAGCAGCGCATGCACCATGCGGCGCATATCCCGCGCACGCTCCTCAAAGTCAGTGTACAGGCGAAAGATGGCGGCCACCGAATCAATGATGATCAAGCCAATGCTGTGCTCCTGCAGCAGTTGCGGCAGCCGATTGCTGATGCAGTCAAGCAGTGGTTGCTGCAATGCACAGGATGAGCTATGTGAGGATCACTTGTATATACACTGCATAGCTCACGCTTTCGTATTGATGCTCAATAAAGATGTTACCCAAAAAGTTAAGCTGCTCCTCCGGATAGCGTGCCTCAAATGCTTTGCTAATCTGCAGCAAACGCCGGGATGGAAATGCATCTTCAGTGCAGATGAAGGCCACGCCTTTGCCCAAGCCGCCTAGTCTCGGTGGCAGCTGCACGCTGAGCGACAGCTGCAGGAGCACCTGAGATTTGCCCGCGCCTGAGGCTCCACAGATTTCAGTTATGCCACGTATCGAAACACCGCCGCCAGTGCACTGATCTAGCGCGGCACAGCCAAAGGTCACACGGGACCACTTCAAGCGAGCGGGTATTTTAAATAAAGAATCCGCTGCGAGATAATGCGCATCATATAAGTACTTGATACATGTATAAACAGTCAAGCCAGTGTCCTTGCGTTACCTGATACGGGCGTTTCTGCTAGCCACTTGGCAGCTGCGTCCTTCAAAATGCGCACATCCTCCGGACTGCAGCTATGTACACAAGCATCCAGGTCACAGGACCGTGTGTCCATGAACTTAATCCTAGGCGTGGTTAATATTGCCTCGGGTGTAAGCACATTGACTAAGTGAGATCATTAGCTACAAGCACTTTTAACCTAGCAATAGAGTTCTCACCCCGCTCGGCAATCTCCTGCAGATGCTTGGGCAACTGCTCCAAAAAGTTCGACATCCTTGAAGGCGTTTCAAACCGAGTGTTGGCATTTGAATTATGTGACTTGCGTGTGAGCCCAACACGTAAGATGTCTCAACACCTATAAATTATCGCCTTGGCAGCGAATAATTATTGATTCAACAAAACTTATCAGAGCAAATTTACAAAGTGCAGTGCGAAAGAGAAATGGTGCTATAAAAGGAGATGGCTAAATAAAGACTATGCGATGGCAAGAGAGCATCTCATTGCAAAAGGGCCCGCTGAAATGAACAATAAACCACTCACTGTTATATGTTTTACATAATTCCTTTTTTTTTAATTTGCTCAATTTTAGACAAACTTCAGATAAACACACAAACACGATCGATAATTCGATAGTCTAAGAGCAACACTGTCCGATCGCTTGCGCCTTATGGAATTTGGTTGTTGTTGTTGTTGTTGCCTGGTTGCCTGATTTTGTTGCGAACAGTTGTGGTAGCAATTAACTTAAACAAACGAAAGATGCATTCTAATGGGAGCGGGGCTTCGACAGCTCAGCCAGAGCCCTAGCCTCGGCCTCAGCGCTACGCTTCTTCTCCTCGGCCAATTTGACATCGCGAACGGCCTTCTGTTGGGCTTCAATTTCGCGCACCTTCTCTTCCTTCTTTGACAGCCGGCTTTGATGGGCAGCACCATAGGCAATGCCTACAATCAGCAAGGACCATCTTCCGAGCTTGATGAGCGGCGAAACGCGAACTGGAGCCTGAGACATAGCTGGTTAGTTATGTAATGAGCAGACTAATATCTGCAAGGAAAAGGAATGTGTCAGTTGGCTGAATTTTTACAAATGCATACTGGCAACTCATTTCGTTTGCGCGAAATAAATAAACACATATTATTTTATATCAGCATATTTACCAATAAATTTTACGAATTCAAGTCCACTACAATAGTAGTATAACCTTAAAGCTGTCAGACTGACAAGAGCGCAATCGATACAATAAATATCGAAAGTTCCAGTGCTGTAAAATACTGTTTTCTCTATTTGCACAATGTATTTCTCTTTAATTTGAATACAATGTACACAAATTGTATGTATTTCAAAACATACGATTCACAGTTAAGTTTGTGTTTGAAATAACAATTATAATATCGGCTTACACATTTCAAACAATTTTGATTGAAAACGGTTCTTTTGAGATTTTAAATTTGCTATGACCAGGTCAATGTATGTATATTACTATGCTTGGCTTAAGAAAGGAACTAAATACATTTTAAATAATATATGGGAATTATATCCACGTATTCTTGAGATTTTACATCACAACCATTCGCTAAAGAGTCCGTTACTTTTGGTACTCGTCTGCAACAGTGACTCGGTACCTGTAATAGCTCGTGACATGTCACACATCTCTAGGTCTGAATGTCAGAACTAAGCCTGGAAAAAATATGTTTTGTTAAAAACATGGCGAATTATACACATAAAAACGTTTGATTTATATTTTTTAATCCAAAATCATTACGCAAGTGACACATAAGTAATACACTTAAAGCCCAAAGTCGACGCGTGTGTGTACCATAAAGTCAAGCAAGAAAATTCCAGCACAGACCTTGAGTGGGCTCACAAATACACACACACGCACACAAGAACTTATACACATACGTAGGTAAACGGGTTGAAAACGTCACAGCGACCAGCGCGACAGTTCCTGAAGTGTTTGCAGCTGCTGTTAGCCAAATTAGCACGACAACAACAACAACAACAAGGGCCAGAAATTGGAACAAAGGACACACAAAATGGTAAATGTACCGCCGCCACTCTTGTGCAGCACCCCACCCCCGATCGACTTTGGTGAGGACGATGACGATTCGGGGCTGCAATCGACACTCCACTTGGAAGACGGCGACGCTGACGAATACTCTGAGTATGGATTAGTCACCGACACGCACGAAGCTGCGCTCAATGCGAAAGGTAATTGCTCTTTAAAGCTACTCTTCTCTAAATTTATTTACGAACCACACTTCCCTCTTGCAGTGCCCCCTCTGCCAGAATTGCCCATATCATCAGAAGAGTACAACGCACACTCGCTGCCGCCCGATCTAAGCAATGGCTCTGTTAAAACAGTCGCAGCTACAGCGGAGGCTTTTAATTACCAGGTGAAAGCACCCGACCTTGATATGGCAAAGGAGCAGCAAATATCAGCACCACAAGGCAATGATGTGGTAGCTGCCACTGTGGAGCAGGGTGAGATTGCAGACCTCGCAGAGCAGCAGCTGGAGGTGGATGATGAGGAGGAGGAGGAGGAGGAAGCCAATACCAATGACAATGTGCCCTCGCTTAAACTGGACAGCCTAAGTCTATACTCCAATGAAAGTGTTACGCCTCTCAGCACCTTATCGCCAGTAGCTGACGAGCAGGCAACCAAAGCGCCCTCTGTGTGTCACCAGGTGACGCTAGAGGATGTGTCCGACGACAGCGACGAGGAGTGTTCGCCAAAGAAACCCAAAGAACTATTCATACCCGAGGGTGCCGCTGACTTTTTCGCCATAGAGATTGTGCAAACGCCCACGCAGCAGGCGCCTACGTTGCATAACCAAATGCCTGTCGCGAGACCTGAGTCTGACTTTGCTGCGTTCCGCGAAGTAGCTTTCACAGAAACGCCGCAGAAGGAAACAAATGCAAATATAGACGAGGCTGAGGCTCAGGCAGAAGATGATGACTTCGGCGACTTTGCGGACTTTGCTGCAGCTCCAATGGTGGTTGAGCCAGAGGAGCCAGTGGCGGCCGCCAGTCAGGATGATGGCTTTGATGATTTTCAAGATTTTGTCACGCCCGGAACGCCAGCTGCACCAACGCAGGCAGCCGCAGAAGATGATGAAGATGATTTCGGCGACTTTGCGGAGCCAGCATTTGAGTCCGCTCCTGCTGCAGCGGCGCCCACGCTACCACAACCACCACCGCCAGCTGTTGCACAGCTAAGCATTACCGAGCGTGTGAAGCCAGTGCTGGAGATTATGTTTCCCAATCTTGAGTCGAGTTGTGAGAAGTCTGCAACCAAGCACGCAGCGCTCGCTGAGACGCAATCATTGCATTTCGGTGCCATTGAGCAGGCGCACGCTCTGGACTATCAGTGGGCCAACTCAGAGATGCGACATTCCTTGGTGCGCTCACTGGCCATCGATTCGCGTAATATTGTAAGTCGAAATATATGTAACTTTTGCTTTGTTACGCTAATCCCTCATTTACGCACGTTTTACGCAGCTCTTTGGCGACAAGTGGAACTCATCTATGCCCCGATTCGCAGCCAATTTGAGCTTCGATCCTCTGAAGCCACTCAAACCGTTGTCTGCAGCGCCTGGACCGAACCCTTCCTTGCTCGAATCCCAACAGGCGCCCATGACCAGCTGGCGGCCCACGACCAGCAGCTCCAATCAGCAGCCACTCCCGGGTAAGTTTCTAGACGCATTTCACACCCTACACTACTTAGTTGCCGCAAATTAACCGCTACACACGATTCTCGTAACCAAAATTGCCACCGCCTCTCGTTCGCTCTTTCCTGAGATAGTTTTGTTGATCCACATGCTTTCGCTTACCAACTGAATAATCAATTGGCCTGCCGTTTATTGGCTGCTCTTTCTCTCTTTCGTTTGTTTTACATGCGTTTTCCTTATTTTCCTTTATACAAAACGTTCTTGCAAATTGTTAACTCTTCGGTAGACCGAAGTTGCCATGCCCTTGCAGATATAATTCAAAAGATTGTTGCGATACACATTTAATAAATTCAATGCTTTTAAAATATTTCTGTTAACACAAGGTTGAGATTAGTAACAGCATGCCATAATTTTACAAATGTTTTGCATAAAACAATAAATTGTTCACTTATAAATCGAATCGGGCGCAGATGAGTTCTAGAAACATATTACCTATACCTTATATAAAAATCTACAAATCATATTTGAATTATTTATTTAAAAAATTAGAAACCTTTCTGCTGTCGTCCAAAAGTTAGTTACAATAGCCCAACAGCTTATAGTGGTTAGACATTATATCACATCACTTGCAGGCATAGATTATTATACCCTAATCATGTTTGTGTAAACCGAAAGGAATACGGAAACACGGTGCCTTGCAGCTTGACTTGAGACTTGATTCGGAATTTATCTTCTGCAAGGGTATTAAAGAGCAAAATACCGTTATTTCCACTTGTTTCTTGTGCCCAACATTTTTGTACTCAAATTTATCCTTATGATAAATTGTATTTAGAATCACATGTACAGACTTTACAATTGGAACAACAACAAATAGACCAAGATACGATGGTGGCTAATGCTGATAAAATAAATCTTGTTACCTCTAACTACTCCCACAACGTCAACAATAACAACAACAATTCTCACGATGCCTTGGATGCGCAACTGCCACTGATGGAACTACTTAATGATAATGATAATGACAAAATGACAATCAACCACAACAACGACAACAACAACAATGCCAATGCCAATGACAATGATATGCACAATTTTGTTACACATTTTGCCACCATCCGCAACAATAACAATCATGCAATAACAACAACCACAACAACAACAACAACAAACACTTATTTTACTGCTCACTGCGCCTTGCTGGATCTTAGTAAGTTTCGTTGGCTCCGTGCTCCGTGTTGTAGTTGTGTGAACTGTTTTTTATACTGTCTTTTTTTTTAAGTCTTTGCAACTCCAACTATTTCTCCTCAATTCTTGTTACCTCTCGCTGCCAAACACTACCACCCCCCACATCCAACTACTGCACTCGTCAACCCAGCATTTTAGTACTAATGTTGTGCATTTGTATATGCCAGAAACTGTTGCTGATTTCGCCATATTAATCCTGATCTTTTGTGTGGTTCACAGGACTTGAAGCAGCCACCGCAGCAACACAGACGAGCCAAGCTCAAGCGCAGCCTAGCCCTGCTTATGGGCAAGGCGCGACCAACGACGCCAACTGCAGCTCCGATGAAGCAAATGACGTCTTGCCCGCCGCCGCCTGCCTTGATGACACCCCAGCAGCATCATCAGTATTTGCTGCTGCAGCAGCAACAGCGCCGCTATCGCCTACTCTATCAACAGACGGCAATGGCCACGTCTTCGACGACGCTGAGCAACTCCCTCAGCAGCAGCAGCAGCTTGATCTGAGAGAGTCACCGTCGCCATCACCATCTCCGCCACCTGCACCTACAGTCAGCAGCCAGCAGTTGCATGAGGTTACCGCCAGCAGCTGCAGCAGCAGCAATAGCTTTACGCTGCCGCTCAAGGAGACGCATATTTATACACCCTCCAAATCAGACACAGCGGTGGCCAAAACCACAACCCTTGCGCCCATTGATTTCGACTACGAAATTGCCTCCGCTGGTATTATTATAGATGAGACGGTTGTTAAGAAGGAATATCGCGATGTGGAGTACAAGCCACCGCCTTTCGGTCTCGACTCGCCTAGCAAGCTGAGCGCCTCGGGCAAACCAACAGCGGAAGATGATGATTTCAGTGATTTTCAGTCTGTACCCGCCGTCAAAAACGCCGCCCAGTTGCAGCCGCCACGCAATGGCACGCCCACATTCGGGGAGCAAATGATACTCAGCCCGGCCATACTGTTGCCTCAGTCAATTCCATTGGCCAAGCCCAGTATTGAGTGGGGCGACAATGCGCTGGCCAGCATCAATGCCGAGGAACTGGCACGCATCGAGGAGCTGTTCTCGCATCAGTTCAAGCCCCCAACGATAAGTGCCAGCGTGGCACAACAGTCACCCAAGCAGCAACAGAAGCAGCATCACGAGGATGATGAGTGGTCCGATTTTGTTTCCGTGCCCGTGCAACAGCAGCAACAAAACAACCACAACAACAATGTGTTGAATGTGCAGAGAGCACGAAAGGCCCCACCAATCACAGCTGCATCCCAAAAAGAGGATGACTGGTCGGACTTTGTGAGCAGCACGGCGTTGCCTGTGCGCGCTGCGCCGCAGTTTCATTCGGGCGCCTGGCAGAGCGCCAACTTTTACAATAATCCGCTGAGTCTCTATCAACAGCAACAACAGCCGCATGCTCATAGCAATATTGTGCCCAAATATCAAAGCAGCAGCAACAACAACAACAACAACAATAATAATAATGTACCCCAGCAGGTTCACATGATGCACGACTTTTCCACAGCACCGACAGCAACAGCCAACGGAGTGGCCGCAACTTATCAGCATCAGCATCATCAACACCACCAGCAACAGCTGCAGCAGCAACAGCAACATCAGCAGCATCGCCAGCAATTTCATCTGAGCAATGCAAAGGTGGCACCACGCATATCCCTAATACCCGATCTGAGCTTTGTGGCGCCAGCATTGCCCACCAATGCGGGTGCCTTCATGAGTTCGCTGCCCAAGCCCAGTTTTAGTGCCAAGAAATGACAAAAGCTGCGCAACGCGAAAAAGTTGCGGCCGCAACAGCAGCAGCAGCAATCCACAATGTTGTTGGTGCCGCGGGCACGTCCACTCGTAGCCGAGGCGAGCATCTTGACGTAGGCGACGCGTCAGTCAGTATTATGAATCCGTCTAGATATTTGCTATATAAGTTTAACATATATTGTGAGAGCAACTGCGAGCAATTAGGCTCTTGTTATTGTTAATGTGCGTGTTGCTGTTGTTGTTGTCATTGTCATTGTTGTTGTTAGTCGTAGAAGATAACTTTAGTCAAAGCAATGAAAACCTACTCGCGTCGAAAATGAACTCTAGTGCAATATTGTGTATAAAAATTGAATTGATTATATAATTATTTGATCATTTGGCCGAAAACTTAAAAAACTCAGAAATTAGTACTAGCCTTTAGTTATAGCCTCTTTATTATATGATAAGTGTATGTGTTTAGACTGTATAGCATGTTTCATAGAAAGTTGTTAGCGATATTACCTCTACATTTAGCTATGGCGACGTTAATTAGGTCAGTGAGCCCAAAATGCCTTTAGTTTGCTTTCCTGTTTAACAAGTTTCCCAAAGTATAATTAATATATGTTTGTCCTTTTAATATAACTTTACGCAAGCCCAGCTTAGTTTTGTTTTTATAGCCCAGTTTTGACCCCTTACGAGTTGGCTTAAGTTAATAATGCTTGCATAGAACCAACGAGTTTTGTTAATAATATCAATTTTCACAAATTGCCCCAGCCATTCCATAGTGTGTTATATATTTTAAAAACTCAACAACAAAAACGTAACCCGCCTAAGCATATATTTTCTATATACACCTATATCCTATGTGTGTTTGTAATGTATTATTATAACTTATAAAACTTGTTACGTTTGATCAAAAACAGATAAAATTAAAAAAAAAAGCGCGTGCATTCCATGTGTTGTCATAGTTTGCCATGATCTCCAAAGTGAAAAAAAAAAAGGATAAACAATTGGCTTCAGATTTTTTGTGTTAATGTTTTTATTTATTTTCGCTTCATGTTTGTTTGTGCTGTGAGTGCATGTGTGGGGGGGTGTATGTGTGTGTGTGAAAGTAAAACAATTATAAATTACAAACTAAATTCCAATCGATGCTTTAGACGTAGACTTAACTGTAAATTATGCATTCGTGTGTGCTTTGTTTTTATTTTGCTAATCAAATTTTAAACAAATATTAATGATATATAAAATGGTTTTGCGCCTTGAATTAAAATCAATGTATTATGTGCTACAAAATTATATTATACAATTAATAGATAATGTACTGTATAAATATATATGCGCAGAGTATAATAATAATAAAAATATATATAGTAATTGAAAAAAAAAACAATTTACGTTTATTTGAACCAAATTTTTGCTGCAATACAATCTTGCGTTACTTATCATTTAAGTTTTGTGGGGACGGGGGGCGGCGACGGCATATATAATTAGATTCATGATTCTACTAGGAGACTCGCTGTAAAGCGTGTTGGAGTACTTGAAACCTGCTTATGGGAAGCTCATTGGGTGATGCGCACAGAGAAACACCGGATGATATCTATTTCCCAGGCACTCTCTCAGTAGGTAGGACTCTGCCAGCGGACGCTACAGGAAGCCTCGTCAAACGCGTGTGTTAAGAGATGTTGATGCAATAATTATATATAAATATCTAGTCAGGGGCTTTGTTTTTTTTTTGGATTGGGATTGGCGAGGTGCACGGGGTGTATATAGATAGCACTATGGCAGTAAATAGTACATAATTATTAGCAATATTACATATATATACCTAGTCCTATATAAATAGTGTGTACGATTTCAATATAAATGTGAATGCAATGTTTATGTCATATTCATCAGCTTCAATCGCTTCAACTTCGTCTAAATGTTCAACAGTTTCATAATCGATGCCTTACAACAAAGGAAAAACGCTAACAGATCCAAAAATATGATGATGATGCTCTCTATCCTTTACGATATTTTGCACTAACAGTTTTTTTTTTTCTTCTTTCAATTTTTCATTAAAGAATATCTAGGCTACTATTATTTTTTTAGGTAATGACAGTTGCCACGAGCCAATGGCTCAGAATGCCAGCCATGGATGATGGAGCAGCGACTCCTTGGAGCGATCGCCATAGTCATATGTTAACTCCTCGCCGGGCTCAATGTCATCCTTGGCTAGCAGCACCAAATGTGGTCGCTGCTTGATGACAACCACTTTGGTCATCAAATTGCCGTTGCGCGAGTGATTGATAAGGCGACCCAACTTGCCGGTGTCAATGGTGGCATCGATGCAGTACTGCTGGTTCTTATGCTTAAAGTAGTACATATAGCAGCCGGCATTCTCGTCCAGTGCATAACGACGCTCGCGTTCAGTGGCCTCGCTGATCGCAATGAGATCACCCACATATTCGACGACAAACTCGTTACGCTTGAACCGACGTACTGCGACAACGCCCCGCCCCTTGCCCATAAAGTGGCGTACCTGCAGACCCTCGCAGCGCTCCTCGAGCACGGCCTGCTCCAGATTACGCATCATTTCCTCTTTGACGGCCGTTTTAGTTTTGCGAACGCTGCGCCGCACCGGAAAGAACTCGGTCAGCTCACGATTGCCATTTGTTGCAGCCAGCGGTTGGGATTTGGCCGCCATTGTCCTGGCCTTGGCCGGTTTGGTAGGTGCCTTTGGCTTGACCGCTGCTGCTGCCACTGCAGTCGGTTTGGGCATTGCCTTGGCTTTGTTCATATTTTCACGCTCCTCTGCAGCCTTGAGTAACGCATGCACATCATCCTCATCGTCTTCACCGTCGTCCACCAATACGACATCTTCACTTGGCGCTGGGCTGGGCTGCTGGTAAGGCGCTTGTGGCTTTGGCTGATTCAGTCTTCGTCGCGACTTGCACGCGCTGCTTGCGGCCAGCTGCATTTGGAGTTTACGCGGCGACTTGCGCGGCGACAACGCATCGCCCTTCAGCAGCACTGTGTCGCGCGGCATCGTCTTAATAGGCGAGGGGCATAGTATGCGATGGGGAGTCGCGGGCTTACGTCGTCGGTTGCCCGCCACCGCAGGTGATGTGCCAGCCGTCAAACAACAGGCGACGCCACTGTCGCAGGAACTGCTGTCATTTTGGTCCAACTCAAAACCGCTCAGCGGTTGCTGCAGCTGGTGCTGTTCTTGTTCATGCTCTTGCTCCTCCCCGTGCCCATAGCCATTGAGCGTAACAATCTGATTGAAGCGACCGTTTAGCACGCAAGCACTCAGCACAGAGGGCGGTGATGAGAATACGGCACTTGCCAGCTCGAAGCTTTTGTTAATGCGAATGCTGGAGGCCTTTGTGGGCGTGCGATCGATGTCCAACGTCAGCACTGGCTCCTGCAGAAATATATTATCGGAAGTCGCAGCGCTGCTGCTGCTGCTGCTATGCGACGAGCTGTGACTGTCGCGCAGCGTTGAGCGATGCGTCTGAAAGGCAGCCGTGTTTGTAGATGTGTCTATGTGTGGGTCGGTTTGTGTGTGTATGTCTACTTGTATGTGTGTGGCTGTGTCTATAGGCGTGTAGTTACTGCCCAGCTCGGAGCTGTTGTCGGTTTCCAGATCATCGTTTGGATAAGATGGTGAGCTGGTACTGGTGGAAGGCGACGCTATAGAGTGTGCGTCATACAGGAGAGATTCCTCTTCCTCCAATTCGTCATCTAAGGCGCCACTAATTGTTATTGTCTTTTGCTCTGCTGTTGTGGTTGTAGCTATTACTGTATCTGATAGAATAGTAGATATTTTTTGGCTTTTTGCAGCCGCATTCGCTTTAAAGAAGTTCTCAATGGTGCGTGTTTGCGAACGCGTTGCCAATTGAACACCTATGCAGAAGGGAGGGGAGGCTGTGAGTGTGCTAAAGTTAACCTCAAAATGCATTCAAAAAAAGCTTACCAATTGTGCGGCCAGTTTCAGACTTGGTTGAGTTGCCATTAGCTTTGTTGTTGTTGTCTTTGCTGTGACATTGCTGTGAATCTTCCGTCGCATTGAGATTTTCATGCGTTTTCATAAGACGGCAGTCTTTTCGCTTGGGGCTGGCAAAGTATTGATCATCCAGCAGATTATTGGTGGCCGTCGCAGCCACGGCGCTGATTGGTTCGCCATTAAACGGCAGGGCCAACGTCGCGTCGCTGTTTGCGTCGACCCCGTTAGAGGTAACCACCATTAGGGCGGGCTCTTTGGCGGGCCGTGCGCGTCTGCGAACCATTATCATTTAAGGTTTAGGTTCACTTTGGGGTGCCACACAAGAATAGGGGGTGGGAATCCGTCGAGTTAATAAATTACACTAAGGCAGCAAGTTTGTAGCACACGCACACCAAGATACAGAAACGGAACACAGACTGCAATTTGCATAAGTAGAAACAAAACGAGGCATTAAACTTTTGTACAATATTTGGGCCCCGCGTTACGCCCTCCCGCTCCCATACACAAATACACAAACACACACACACACGCACAACACAACACAACAGAGCGCGTACAGTTTTTGCCCCTCGACAAAAATATCGTTCTGCTGTGTGTTACTGCTGTTGCTTGTGTCGCACGAAGCAAAGAGGAAGACAACAGCGAAAGAATGATATGAAGCAGCCTGCTCGTTGCGCCAGTGAGGCTGAGCCAGAGGCCTACCTATTTAATTAGTTGAAAACAAATTTTTTCGTCATACGCGGCAGCGCATGTTTTTCGTTTTACACTGTTTTTTGCACATTGCTATTAATAATGCCGCTGCGTTGTATTTTTTTAGACATTCATATGCACTTTTCCTTTTCCGCAAACTTTTTTTTGTGTGTGGTTCTTTTATTCCGTTTTGCAGTAGAGTTGTTGATGTCTTATCGATACATGTTCAATCGATATCTGTGTAGATCATGCAGCAGTGTTCATTGCAATGGTCATTTTGAAAATTGTTCTGAATATAAAAAGTTGAATTTAAATAAATTTTCTTTGAATATTTATTTTTTGTTTTTTTCCAATGTTTAATAACATTCAATAAACTTTCAAAATGCAAGAAATTTAATTAAATATTAAGTAAGCGTTTTCCAGCACTAGCCTGAATGGCGCGTAAACTATCGGTAGACACTGTTAGCGACGCTTGAGCTTGTTTACATACCTTTTATCGATAGTAACAGGCCCATGTACCATTAGCATCTCAAACGCCAAGCGAAATTCGCAAGGCGCGCGTGAAAATTATATTTTTAAGGGAATTAAGTGAAATTTTAGTGTAAAAGGCTAACTAAAGCTAGTGCAAACGTTAATAAAGTTGCCAACTGCATTTTTTAATTGAGGGCATATTATAGTGCGTAGTTTGACAACGATTTCATTTGCCTGCTTGCAAAAAAAAATTGGGCGCCTTTTATTGGTCACTGTCTGTTACCACTCAGACCGTCGCGTGCCCTGTGCTGCTCCTTCGCGCGCGCACACACACACACACAGCTTTACACACTGTTATAATAAAATTAAAAACGAGTTCAGAAACAAATAGGCAAAAATGCCGATTTGCAAACGCGACGGTTTTGATCTAAATCAAACAGAGGGCAAAAATGAGACATTCCACGACAACGACTTGGTCTTCTGCTGTTATATTACCAAGCGCATATTCCGCGATTACGAGTAAGTCGAATGCGTTAGCCCTAATTTGATTTGCCTTTTATCAAATGCTGCTCGCTGCAGCAGTATAGCAATGACAAAGCAAACATTGCGCTAAAGTATACAACAAAGCAAAGATGATGAACGCATGCTTCGGCCAAGCGATACATGCAAAAGCAAAAACATTTTGTCAGCTTGGAAGGTGTCGGCAGCGGCAGCAGTGGAAAGCGCGCGAATATAATTCACAGCTGCTGTTAGCAGCGTTGCCACCCTGGCTGTATTTGATTTTAAATGTACAAGCAGAAATATTATTTATGTATATTCATAAATAATATATATTTGTAAACCGATTCTAACGTGTAAATAACATCGGAGTACTCTTTAAATTCGATTTTTTGAAGAAATTGTAGTTTTTATATACAAAACAGTGGGTTTTCTTTGTTATTAGCTAAGTCATATCAACACCAATATCAAATACAAATTATTATTATTATTTAAATTATATAAATTAAAGAAACGATCCGCTGAAAATGTAGAGAAAACTCCGTTGTGAGATCCAAAAAATAAATATATTGTACATTTGTTATTTATGTCTGTAACAGTATTTAATCCACGAAACACTGAAGATAACTTCTCTTTTTTTTTTTAAATTAAACTTTTTGAAATACTATAAAGTAGTTCTAGCTGCTCAATTGAAACAATAATCATAGAGCCTTAATCCAATTGTTGCACATTTGCAGAAACTATTTTCGACATGTTATGGCCATAAACTCGACGGTGTGGCAATGTGAGGCCACTGGCAAGGATGGCCTCACCTACGAGGAGGCGGTGAAGAGCGAACGCGTTGCACGCAAAAAGATGGAACAGTTCAAACAGAGCTTGCGGGCCCCCGTCCTGCTAGTTATCGAACATGCACGCCAGTCGGCTGTCAAGACGCTCAATTTGATTGTGTCCAAGTTTCTGCGTAAACGCTTCTTTCTCAATGAGGAGGTGACCGTTACAAACAAGAAGAACACAGTTTTCAAGGTGGTGGGCATTAAGCCGGCCGGAAACACGCCGGAGCCCGGTAACGGCATATACGAGGACACCGAACAACTGGAATATCGTTTGCGTGCGCCTAACGGCAATGAAATAAATGCGCCCTTCGAGCAGTTGCGTCGGCAGCGCGCCGAATTTAACCAAGAGAATTTGGCCATGTTCATCAAAAATAACGTGATTCGTGTGGATGGAATTTTGCGGCCTAAGCCTGAGATCTATAAACAATATGTGACCGAGCCGAACATCAACTTTTCCAGCATCTTTATTGGCAAAATGCCGCGCTACTCGCCGGCGAAAATAAAGCGACCCGAGGCTAAGGATACCAAAAAGCAATCAACACTAAACAAGTACATTGTCAAGGGAGAGGAATCGACTGTTAAGAGCAAGGCCGATACCGAAGCCAAAGCGAAATTACTGGCCGAAGAAATGGAGCGTATTCGTCTGGAAAAGCTAGCCAAATGTGCGGCGATGGAGCAAGAGAAGGCACAGAAAAAGGCGGAATTAATGTCGCGTGTGGAGCAAGAATGCTATGATCTGACCACCAAAACGGATGATCTGGAGCGCAACGATCAGTCCGTGTTGCCCACGTATCATCCAATTGTAACATTTCTGCCGGATCAGCTTTTGGGCGATGCCTTCATGCTGCGCGAATTTATGCACACATACCGTGGACTGCTTTCCGGTGTAGAGGTGTTTCGCCAAAATCTTAGTTTCTACGAAATGTCGCGCGCCTTTAGCGCACGCGAGGTGGCCGGTCCACTATCCGACATAATGCTTGTGCTGCTGGGCACAATCTTTGATCTGCAAAAGGAGGAGGAGGAGGAGTGCCCGGTGGCATACTCGCTTGGGCGCACGCCGGCAACACGGGAGCCCTACATCAGCATGTATAATGCCTCGAATTCCCATCGATATGCCAAGCGGCATTTCTCCTTTAATCTGAACGAACTGCCGCTGGACGCGCTTACCCTGAGCGAGGTTCTACGGCTGCACTTGTTGGCCTCAGGTGCGGCTGTACTAGAAAAGGCAGAAAAGTGGCGCATTATGTACCGCAATGGCTACTCATCGCGTGAGGATCCTGGTCTGCAGCTGCGCCTGCAGCACGCTCACATTTTGCGTGCCCTCAAAACCAATTGCATTGCTCAGCTGGAATTCGAGGACATAATGCGTATAATAAACTGCCTGATGGCGCAGATCTTAACCTACTCCGGCACCATAAACGTCGTTGAGGAACGCATGGAGCGGACGGCCAAGGCGAAAACCGAACTGCGCGCTCTGATCATTGCCGAGAACAGGCGCCTGGCTGCACTCGAGCTGACCAAACGTAGGCTAACCAACGAGCACCATCAGCAGTGTCTGACAGATGATGTGAAACAGGATGTGGAGAAGAAAAAGGCGCTGGGTGAGCAGCTTAATCGCCGCATTGCCGATTTGCTGGCACAGTCGGATCGGGAGCAGCGCAAGCACGAGCAGCAGGTGCTCAAGCTGCACTCGGAGCTGTTTAACTTTTTGGTCTACTTGGGCATGGATCGATGCTATCGCAAGTACTATGTGTTAGAGTCCATGCCGGGCATTTTTATAGAACATTCGCCGGATAGTATGATGGACACGTGCCTAGCCCAACCGCCGGTAAACAAGTCGCCCGCCGAGCTGCGCAAGCAGGCACAGTTGCCAAAGGTGCGCAAGGATTTGCGCATCTATTTGGTAAAGCTCTATAGCGAGGAAGATAAAAAGAGGCGCAAACCAAACAACAAACAATCGCTAGAGAATAAAGAGAACCAAGAGAATCGGCTAAATGGCCACGGACAAGGACAATCGGGGGAGCAGATGGATGTGGCGCCCGGAGACGACGAGGAGCAGACTCCACCTACACAATTCGAGCTGCTAATGTGCAGTGGCGATAGCGCCAACTGTATTGTCCATGATGAGCACCATCCACAGCGAAAGGTCTGGTCGTACATCTACCAGGCTGAAGAGATTGATGCATTGGTAAGATCCCTGAATCCGCTCGGCTGGCGGGAATCGGAACTGCTGGACGAGCTCACACAGCTGCGCGCTCTAATCGAGCAGCATGTGAAGAGCTGCCCGCAGGAGCTGCTCAGTCTGGACAGCGAAAAGAAGCGCAACAAGTTCATCAGCACCATGCACTCGGAGACGCAGCGTAAATATGGTCAGGCTAATTTCGGCCTGCCTGAGGGCACGGAACTTAACGAGGTTTTGCGATTGCATCTCGTGGATTGTATTCTGCAGTTCGAGACAGACATTTACACCGGCGACTTGGGCAGGCTGAAGATCAAGGACATGGAAAAGTGGCGTCAGCAGCTGCTGCAGGATGACTTTGATGCTCAGTGCAAGTTGCAGTGGGGACCTGGTCTGATGTACAGCGATGAGGTGCCCGCCGATTCGGACAATGAGTCGCACGAGGATTACGACGACCAAGATGACGATAAAGATGAGGATGCCATTTTTTTGAACCAGTATGCGCGAAAGAAGTATGGCAAGTATCGGGATCCAGGTCAATACATTAGCCAAAGCCAAGACGCGTCCCCAACCGAATCCCAGACACATCGGACTCAAGTTCGCAACTTGGCCAGTGCGCTGTTGCAGGTGGAGCAAGCGATTGGTCGTCGTTTTCTAAAGGAGCCATTCGGCTTCACCAAGAAGCGCCAAGACACCAAGCAGGATCAGCAGAAGCTTATCTGCGAGTCCAGGCTGCAGCAGTGGGAGGTGTCGCTCATGGAGAGCACTAGCTATGCCCAGATCTTTCTTCATCTTAACATTCTGCACGACTCCATACTGTGGAAGCATTCCACAAACAAGTCACTGTGTAAGGTGTGCCGACGCGGCACCGATCCGGAGAAAATGCTGCTCTGCGACCAGTGCAACGGCGGCACTCACATGTTCTGCATGAAGCCAAAGATGCGCACAGTGCCGGAGGGCAACTGGTACTGTCACACCTGTGTAAAGAATCTCGGCTTGATTAATGCCACCGACGACAAGCAGCAGGAGCAAACGAAACGCGCTGCCCAGAAGAAACGCAAGTTCATTGTGGACGAGGTAGATGAGGATGTCGACGAGGGTGTTGCAGATAGTGACGAAAACGATGAAGACGAAGACGATGAGGGCAGTGATAATGAGGAAACTGAGCTCAGTGATGCACAAGACGATAAAAGCGAAGCCTCTTCTATATCCGTCAAGGCCAATGGTAAGGCGGCAGCAAAAGGCTCAAGTGGACGCCGCAGTAGCAGGCGATTGAAATCCAAAGAAATTGATGATGCAATGCAGGAAGATGATGATGAAGCCGCTGATGATGAGTCGGTGGAAGCAGATGAAGCTGAAGCAGATGAGGACAACGAAGAGGAAGGAACGTAAGTTCTGAATTAGTTAAACTATTGCAAACAAAATGTTATATTCAAGTTATTTATGCTTAGCGAGGATGAAAAGGTATGCCAGATATGTTTCTATGACGGCTGCGAAGTTTGCTGCTCCCGCTGCTCCGAGTGGTATCATCTGGAGTGCGTCAAATTAAAGCGACAGCCTCGCACGGATTTTGTATGCAAAAAGTGCAAAACAAATGAAACACAACGCACCCGACGTCGCCCCAGTCATGGTAATGCTATATTTTGTTTTGTAAATGCCAGCTCGATTCAAATTATAAATACTTTTTATGTTTACAGTCGATGGCGATGCCGACGATGATGAGGATCACGAGGAGCCGCAGGCAAAGCGTGCGCGGTCCTCACGCAACTCGCTGCGCATTTCCCTGGACAAGTCTGCTGCCAACAATAACAATAATAATAATAACAATACCAATACCAGTAATAACAACACTCGTCGTTCAGGCCGCCGCACCAATGACAATCTGCCACTTAATAGCGCCGCCCTATACGATCTGCTGGAGCAGACAATGAAGCATCAGGCTGCGTGGCCTTTCCTGCGACCAGTTTTGACCTCCGAGGTACCGGATTATCATAAGATAATTAAGACGCCCATGGATCTGGCCAAAATCAAGTCTAAGCTAAACATGGGCGAATATCATTTAAACGAGGAGCTGCTCAACGATATCCAGTTAGTGTTCAAAAACTGCGATCTGTATAATATCGAGGGCAATGAGATTTACGAGTGAGTAGCAGCACGTCTCAATCCATAAGCAATTTCTAATAATGTTGTTCCCTCCGATCTTTAGTGCTGGCTGCGAATTGGAGCGATTCGTTATGTCACGCTGCAAGGAATTAATGCTACCGTTTCGGCCCAGTGACATGAACGCCGACTTCATTTGCTAAGCCGTGTATGGACTCTTTTTAGGTCTCTCGTGTAAATTAATTAATTAGCTTAAGGCCATAGACAAAGAACAAGCCAGCGTACATAACTAGACAGTATTGTTTCGTTACCAGTAATCAGATTAATTAAGAGTTAAAGAGTTATGAGCCGCATTCTAAAGAACGCACTCTTTTTTTTACAGTCTGTAAGTGTAATTAATGTTTCTACTTACGTTTCTCGCTTTTGTTTGCATTTAGCATAATCGTTCGAACTGCGAACCAAATAGTTATTAGTTACATTTTAGAATTTATTATTAATTGTACGCATAAATTATTGTAGACATACACACATTTCACAGAATTTAGCATTCAATAAAATGAAAACCGAATACTTGCAACTTATCAAAGCTGTTTTCATTCGCAGTTGGCTAATAATTGTTTATGTATATGATGTCTCGAATGAATCAGATCCTCTAATATACATCCATATATATATATATGTACGTTTAATGCGTGTCTTATATCTGAAAGTACGTTTGAATTACAATTACTATATATTATATAATATGATGAAGCATTTATACATTTACAAATTGCATGTCAGCTTCATTAATTTTTAGATCGATTGGCAATCAACAAATTTCCGTTGTATTTTCGCTTTCTGTACTCGGTTATTCTTTTAACGACATTCATAATATATTTTTAATCACATTTAACATTCAAATTTCATTTGCAATTTGTGAAAAAAAAATTATTTACTATTTTATATGCTGTTTGCTCTTAGTTCTAATGAATACATGAAAGATTATACTTAGAATGTCATGTTTTTTTTTTATGGTTTTCGTTACTGCATTTTTTCAGAGATCAAATAAGTAAAATAATAAAAGTTTCCCAATGTTAAGGTTTGTATAAACTTCTTAAATGAGTTGCAGTTGAGTTTCCTTCAATTAAGCTACTACATTTGGATTGTGGCTAAGCGATTCTTAAGTATTAAATCAAAGCTATTTCGAAATACCGAATATTTGATGCCATTGACAGAACAATACAACAATTTTCAGAATGGGTACGTTAATACGATCCAGTCATAGCGCTGTAGCTAACTAAAAAAATGTTGGTCTAAGTTTTTCTTTTTAATCAGAAGTTTTCGGTATATAAGGATTTAGTGCAAGGATATTTACTTTTACTATTTAATGAGCCAATTGTAGTCATAGTTTGTGATTCAGACAAGCTGACAATAATGTAGTTAGGGAAAAGCTAGATGAAGGTATATTATCCTATTTATAGAACTTAGGATCTTTTTTCCATTGAAATTGAAAAATTTCTTGCTTTCTGATTTTTCTTTTTTTTTTTTTTAATACATACACTTAAAGGAATAACACTCATTTCTGGCTTGCCAGTATACAATAGTGGATAGAAACATCTTCTTGAATGTATTTAAAAATTGGTTTGGGTTGCGACCGTCGATGTAGTTGGCTCCGAGTGGATACCATTGCGCCTTTTGTTGTTATTCTCCGAGTTTGAGGTGCTCGGCGCCTGCGACAGTTGTGCCTCCATTGATGTGTTGGATGTATCATCATCGGGAGTGCTGTTGCTGTTGGTGTTGCTGTTGTTCTCCTCGACAGTGTTCTCTTGATTAACTTCCGGCTCATTATCGTCATCATCATCCAGCCATTCAGTATCATAGGACATGGCGCTGTCAGTCTCCTGTCGACCTCGGCGTGGACGTCTTACATTGCGTCTTCGCTTGATGGCTGCGAAACGCAGCCGCATTAGCTTACGCTTCCGCTCCAGCTGCTCGAAGCTGGCCTGCAGGGAGCCAACTACGGAGAAATTCAAATCTTTTTAGTGGTTATTATTGCAGCGGAGCCAAGTTGTGGACAACTATTTAGTCAAATCATGCAAAGGAAATGTACACAAATCGGAAGCTTGACTCTGCTTGGGCAAACAAAGCCCTGACACTTGCCAATAATTGGAGGTTTCGCCGTGTGGGCGTGGCTACTAACTGGGTGGTAAGGGGTCTATTGTTAGCCAACGAGCATAGTCAGCTGTCAAGAGTCACTGACAGTAGGCAAACAACGGCACCAGCCCAGGTGTCAGCGGGCCATTGTTTGTCCACAAAGATACGGTCAGGAGGACAGGTCAATCGCTGGCGCGGGTCAGTTGCGCTCACAATGTCGTTGAACGCACAGCTAATTATGTTAAGCCTGGTGGCAGTAGCGAAACTAACGATTGGGCAGGACAATGGTAGCGTGTATAGTTATGCAAAAATGTTTGAACCCATGCTGAGTCAGCAGGAGAGCACCCTGGAACTGCACTTGCGTAGCATGCGGGATGCGGATAATAGCTTTGTGCAGTTTCTGCTGAGACAGCAGAGTAATGCAGTGAGAGTGCATGTTGTCCAGGAAACGCCAGTTGCAGAGCCGGGCGCAGCTCTAGTTTACGACGCCGTGGTCCACCATTTCTATATCTATGAACATGTGCACCAAATGCAGCAGCACCTAAAGCAGTTCACCAGCCAGGTCGGCTTTTATTTACTAGCACTGGAGCGATTGGCAGCGGATGAGCAGCTGCTTTTGCAGCAGTTTATGGAGTCAATCTGGCGGGTACTGAGTCACAATCGCATCTACTATGTGCAGTTGGCAGCCGAGCGAGTGCTGCTCTACAATCCCTTTCTGCAATGCGTGGTTCTTGCTGAGGATGAGCACAGCTATGAGCGCATTTACTCCAATCTTCATGGCTATCCACTGCGCGCATACATCTTTGACTCAGTGTACTCCGCACTTTATGCAGATGGCTCCACCGATCGGCTTCTACGTGCCACAGGGCCCGATGCTACTGTGGCAGAAACAGTTGCCAAACACCTTAACTTTACGCTGAACTACGTTTGGCCAGATGACGAGTTCTTTGGGTGAGTAGCTAAGTAGTATATTAAATTGGAAGATTCATTTAAGTCACATGCTCATTCCCAGTGGCCGTCAGCCCAATGGCTCTTATACTGGAGGCGTGGGGCGTGCACATCGTCACGAGCTGGACGTCATCTTTGCCGGATTTTTTATTAAGGATTATCTAACGTCGCGCATCCAATTCAGCGCCGCTGTCTACATGGATGATCTGTGCCTCATTGTGCAGAAGGCTCAGCGTATTCCACAGTCAATTGTGCCCCTCTTTGCCGTTCGCGTGGATGTCTGGCTGTGTTTTCTACTCGTGGGCTTTGCATGCGCTTTCGTCTGGCTCTGCCTGCGTGGCTTGAATCTGGGCCTGCGCATCGAGTGCCTGACCGAACAAAATCGCAAGATTGATGATGGTCGTTTCTTCTTTATTGCCTGGCGCATCTTTATCGACACCTGGGTCGTGTGGGTGCGGGTAAATGTGAGGCAATTTCCACCTTACAATTCAGAGCGTATTTTCTTGGCCTCGTTGTGTCTGGTTAGCGTCATTTTTGGAGCACTATTGGAGTCCAGCTTGGCCACGGCATATATACGACCACTGTACTATCGGGATCCCAAAACTTTGGCCGAACTAGACGACACCCAGATGCCCATTTACATAAAGCATCCGGCATTCAAGGACGATCTATTTTATGGCCACGACTCGGTGGTTTATCGAAGCCTAAACGCCAAGATGGTCCTGGTGGGAGAGGGTGAGGATCGTTTGATCAGCATGGTCGCCAGAAATGGCAGATTTGCCGGTGTGACGCGCTCCGCCAGCCTCGAGCTCAGCGACAGACGCTACATTATGACCCACAAGGTGCACAAGATACCCGAGTGCCCCAAAACCTATCACATTGGCTATGTACTGCCCAGGCCATCGCCCTATATGGATGCCATCAACACTGTGCTGCTGCACATTTTGGCAGGTGGACTTTTAGACCATTGGATTAGCGAGATGAAGGAGCGTGCCAAGTGGAATATACACCATTATCCCGATTATTTGGCAGTGCTGGGCGTGGGACAGTGGAAAGTATTGACACTAACCGACATACAACTGGCTTTTTACGCATTGGCAATTGGATGCGTGCTGGCTGCACTAGTTTGTCTACTAGAGTTCCTGATTAAATAAAGATTTACGTTATTATTGATTAACTTACTCATGCGTAGCTCGGGCGGCTTGCGAGGACTGCGGCTGGCTGGCTGGGAAATGATGTCCCGACGACTACGTTCCCGAGCAGCCGCCTCTGCCGATGTGGTGGGTAGCTCGTCATCACCGAAGAGCCGGTGCGTTTCCTCCAGCCATTCGCTGATGCGCGCTTGCGTGGCTGCCTGCCGTTGCTCGCCCAGCAGCCGAGCCAGCAGCTGCTCCACATTGCGGTGCTGGCCGCCAGTGCCCTTGACCGCCAGCTGCAACAGCGCTCGCCGCTTTTTTGCCACCAAATAGAAGATGCGATTTGGATGCGTCTGCCAGCTGAGCTCGCTAACATTGGGTGTGTCCACTTCGCTCTGTTCCTCCGACTGAGTGCTGCTCTCGCTGCGTTCCGTGGACGTGCCCGAGCTGCTGTCGCTGCCGCTGGTGGTCTCTTGATCATTGTCGTTGCCGTTGCCACTGCTGCTGTTGCTGTTCCAGTTCTCCAGTTCACGTTGCACCAGCGTATCAAAGAAGGCCAGCATCACCTGGTCCTCGTCCATATTGCGCGAACTAAAGTCTTGCGATACTTGATCGGTGGCGTTGCGATGAAGCATCCGTGTGCAATAGGGCGTATCGGATGGATCCATCAGTGCACCCTCCCAGCCTTGCTGCGCAAATGGGCTCCAGAACTGTATAAAGAGAAGCTTATATTTACCCAAGCTCAATAGCTGGACAGAGTCTTCTCCTACCTTGATAATCTTTTCCACACCCGACGAAGCTAGCAGGCAACGCTGGCGATTGTAGCGCACCTGGTTGACAATAGATCGATGACCGGTCAGAATGACAGGTGTCGTATCAATCCATTGATTCTTTTCCTCCACTAGAGCAAGAATGGTTAAGTTATCTGCTACAGATATTTTTCAGAGACTTACGGTCGATGCCGTCCAGCCGCCAGATGAACATATTAAAGTTATCCGAGCCAGAAACCACCAACTCGTCCTGCGGACCAGCAAAGGTGCAGCTCTTCATGGTGCACGAATTGAAGTATTCGTCGTGGTAAAACGAGCACAACGGGTCGGACGAACTCGGATTGTACAGAATGGGCGGCAAGCGGCGGTGTAGGGTGAGCAAAAGGCTACCGTTGCAGTTAAAGCGCACACTCATGCAGCTGGGGGATTCAGTTATGTAGTTATACTGGCAAAGAGCCCTAGGAGAGTAGTAAAGAGGGACCATTACAATGAATTTCAGGCAGGGCATAAGAGATGAACTCACTGTGTATGGTGGCGCAGATCCCACATCTGTGCACCACGTTTGGCATTGGCTGTGGCCAAAAAGTTGCCGTTTAGTGGATGGAACTCTACTGCATTAAATGGCGTGCGAAACTTGGCTATGGCCAATGGTTCATTCTTGCCCACGCGCAAATCATAGACAAGGATTTCGCCATGCTCCGTGGCCACACTAAACATATTGGTGCTGGTACGGTCCACACTTAGGCCATAGACGGGTCCGTCATGTGAAAAGTAATTAAGATTCTTGCCGCTGGGTACACAGGGAGCAGATAGGTTAGATGTGAGATAACAAAGCCTTTGGTGACACTTACGTGCCCAGGTCGTGCTGTATGACCAGGTCATCATTGCCGCCGGAGAACAAGTACTTGTTGTCTGTGTCAAAGCCTAGGCAAAAAATGTTGCTCGCATGCTCCCCATACATAACGCTTGGGTTGTCCTGGCCTACGTTTGCCAGCGTCTGATCTACATGCCAGAGCAGAACACGCTTATCGTCGCCACCTGGAAGCCGCAAAAGAAATAAGCATCCCGTAAGAGGAGCAACAGGTAGCGACTTACCCGATGCCAGGTACTCTCCACCATGGTTAAACTCCAGAGCATTGACACAACCATAGTGGCCCGCGAGATTGCGCTGGTATAGATTCTCTGCGGCATGCAGACGCTGCCTGAAGATGCCAGCCTCTAGGTTGCTTCGCAAATGCTCAAACTCCCGACAGCTGAGCGCATGATCCAAATTCAGGCTAGCAGCCGGGCCGCCTCTCACATAGCTCATACTGGAACTTTTTATTCAATTTTCGACTGGACCTCGTTTAGCTACTGCCCCTCTTCTACCCACTTGTTCGTCTTATGCATTTACAGCCTGTCGCTCTGGTAACAATTGTTCGGGTTCACAGGCGCTGCCGTTGCAACACAGTTGTATACATTTTGTCGACGCCGACGTCGCTGCTGACGTCGTCGTCGCAGTTGCACTTTTTTGCGTTGGCGTTGGAAGTTTTCAGCTTGTGTGTTAGCTCTATTGGAAATTTAAGGCACGACAACTGCAAATGTAATTTTATTTTTTTATTTGTTTATTTGCCTTCTATCTACCAGGAGCTACCTTTTCTTTACTTTTTCAAATGGCGTTTCAATTGACTTTTTCAACGCACAACTCCCGCAGCGATTTTCTCACGACGACTGCGACTGCGACTGCGACTCTCGACTGGTTTAATCATCGGAATATGCTTTAATCAAAATGAAAACAGAAAGTAGACGAGAAGCGTAGAAACAGCTGTTCCTCGAGCTGAATAGACATTAGAGATGGGCGCGTGCCGAGTCGACGCACGCAATGCAACTGTTTCAAATTGTCTTAAATCAAATGAATTTCTCTAATTGGAGCCCAGGAACTGTTGCATCAATATGTGTATGTATATGCATACATATGTATATAATTTCACTTAAACTAGTTTATATGTAAAACTATCAATTTACTGATTCAATTTAAATCGAAAACATAATCTCCCAACAAATTAAAAGCTTACAGCAAATCTTATGTTAAAAAGAAATTGCTGTTCTTATTAATGTAACAGAAAATGGATAGCCTAGATTTGTTGTTAACATTATTGTTATTAACATAAATATTATGTGAGGATTGTCGGGCTAACTGCTAAATCCATACCTGAGATTCAAAACTTGCCCTCTTTGTTCGGTTACAAGAAAATGATTTAATTTTATTAGTATTGGAATAAGTTATACGATATTAACTGAACTATACACTGGACTTTGGCTAATATATCGCTATATTCAAGCAGGAACCTTAGATTTGAAACCTGATTCTTAAATGTTCAGTTAACATATAGTTACTATATTTTGATATTTTTCTGTATGATTTTTTAATCTTGGTTGCAATGATTTTTAAACATATCTCAGATTTTACACACAGAACGAAAAAAAACAAATTTTAGATAATTTAAAATCATTCCGAGTTAGTTGGTTAGTTTGATTGAAATTCTTCGTATTGAAAATTAAGAACCCGCTAAATGGAAAACGCCGAAAACAACAAGGAGCTGAATGGTTTGTTGATAAAGATTCAATGTGTCAATATTGTGCTCAATTACTCGCTGCTTTAACAGCTTTACCGAAGGATATTGATATCGAGAATACCCAACACATATGCCTCTACCTGCGGAATCTACGGAATCGGCTCAAGCTAACTATACAGCAGCACAATGACTTGATTCAGACTTCAGTAAACATAATCAGGGAGATGGCTGATGTGTCCACAATGCTAGCAATGACGCAGTCCGGTCCAGAGCAGCAGCCTACTAAAATCAAGCGTCTCATTATGGAGTTTGAAAACATGCACACAGGCGACAATGGCTTGAGCTCAATCGAGGCAATGGAACTACGTGAAATGCTCGCTGATTTTCGGAGACTTCACGAGAGTCAAATGCTGCGCGATAGTCTAATGTGTTTCAAGCGCGCCAAGGAGTCATTCGAAAAGGTCGACACCTTCCTGGGCCAATCTTGCCAAACTGTTCTCGGCGAATCGGGTCAGCCATCGCCTCAGAGCAGTCAGGCAGTGGTGAGCAGCAATAGTGCTAGTCGCAGTCTTCGGGAGAAGATTCTGGCCTTCAACAAGGCCTCGGAAAAGGGCCAGAACATGCTGCAAAATTTTACGCATTGCTTTAGCAAAATTAGTAGTACTGTTGTTTCTGCCGATGAAACGCAAGCAAATCCGACTGCATCGGGCTCCCGAACGAATTCCGGCTACGAGGGCGACGTGGACAGTGAAGTCGATCAAACTGATGTCAGTAGTAAGGAACAATCAGTAAAACCTAATGATTGATGCATATTTATGGTTTAAGTTTATTATACACGTATATCATACCAAATAATGAGCTATGCCTAACATGGTATGTGTTTTAAATATTCTATTGTTATGACAAGGCGCACGTAAAAAATAAAATATCTATACATTAACTAAACTATATTAAAATCATCTAGTTGAGGATATTAAATCGGGCTGCTCAGCATTCCGACTTGGCGGCCTGAAAGAAGCGCGTATAGTTAATGGCAAAGAATATGGAGATAGCACCAATTGCCGAGCCCAGTTGGGTAATGGCGCCCACCCAAACCAACGACTGGCCGCCCTGGGCACGCATCACAGTCGTAATTCCCAGCTTGGTATAGCTGACGATTCCGACAAGCAAAGTCCACGCTGCAACCTGCAAAAGTGAGATACATAAGATATCAATATGGACAATAGGTTCAACTCGGTTCACCTACCACTAGCACGGCGCCAGCTGTTTGATCGTAGAGCGGTGGATATGGACTTAGTATAGCGGTGATAAATACATAGCTGGTGAGCAGCGCTGCCAGAGTCGAGAGCACATATATGATGCGCAGCGATGTGAAATATAGGAACATAGCCATAAAACAGGCCACTGGATTGGCAATAACACTCAGCGTTGCCGACAGGTGATAGGCGCGCGTTCCATACGGCGCACTCGAATACGATTGTATGCTGGGAAACATGCCGTTGCTGAAGAGAGAGATGGTGCCTATAAGCAGCAGCAAGCCAATATACTGGCCACGGGTCAGCTGTTGCAGCTGCGGTTGATTATCATCCTGGCCATACTCATACTTGTTGCCCTTGCTAACAGTTACCTGGGCATATTCGCTCTTTGCCAGTGTCAGATGATTGAGCAGCGTGTAGCCAATGTAGCTGAGTACCATCAGGCCAAATAGTATTAAAAAGAATACCCTCGTGTCAAACAGAGGCGGTTCTGTGCTTTTCTGGTATATCGCCTCGCCCGACTCGGTCTCATTCACAAGCACACAGCGACCGGTGTCACCAATGCCCTGCACCAGGGCCGTGACGCTAGGTAGCAGGCCGCTGAGACCCTCGCCGATGAAATAGGTGACTATGTATTGTTCCTTGAAGCGACCCATGTAGGGCATAAAGAGCACTGAGCTTGTGCAAGCATTGAGCGCGGTAAAGATGGTAAGTATGAAAAGCGCTACGCTGTGCTCATTGCCCGCCAGCGATGCCGTCCGGTTGTAGAAAAACGCGGTTAACAGACAGGACGTTGTGCCGATTGCCAGGACTGCATGTATGGTGAAGCCATCGTTGAGCTTCCAGGGTGAATACTTTTGATAGACAGTGTAGAGCAGTGGTCCCAAATTTCCTATTTGCACCATCACGCTCAGATAGGATGGCAGACTCCAGCCCTCGGGCGCCTCATTAACCAGCAGAGGCAGCTGTATAAAGGTGCCATTAACGCCCAGCCAGGTGCCTATACCAAAGCATATGGCCAGCAGATCGACGATCAGATTTCGATTCTTGAAGACGCCGCTGGTTTTATGCTCCATTTTCTTGCTAATGGATCGCCAGTTGAAGAATGCACTCAGCTCGCTTGGCTCGTCTGTGGCGCATCTGAGAATAGTGGGTAAATCATTAAGATAAGATTCGTATGCAACATTGTGTGTGCTCCATATTTCAGATGTACTTAGTTCAACTAAATGTCTTGTAAATGAGGCCGGCAGGTCGCTCATGAATTTGTACTTGTGGGATTACACAATGCATTGGATGGAAAGTGTATAAACGGATCAGTCAAATATGTCAGGGTCGATATTAAAGTATTTAGCATGTTAATGTTAAATCTTAATTGTCAATTTTGAGAAGTTCTCTAAAAGTTTCAAAGACTATTCATGTTGCCCAATTTGTGGGACACATTCTAATATACTTTGCTTAAAATAAGTCTGCCAATACAATACAATACATACAAATGTTACAATTTTCATAAGTGAAATTCTAAGTGTATCTGAGCTTCGTTGTGAGTTTTAATTATAATCTCACAGTTATTCGTTGAGTTTCGAGATAGCGAACACAATATGGTTTTGTGGTAGGGTTGTAGGAATGTAAGTATGTATATAGTATTATGTAGAGAATACATTTGAGTGCACACACTTTCATTTAATAAGACTGACTGGGCATTTTTTTGTGTTTTGTGTATTGTGTTCGCATGTGTGAGCAGGTTCACTTTGCAAACTCAAACTGACAGCTGACCCGCACTGAAATATGTTCAGCTAACTGCTCGTTTTCAGGTATTCAGTAAATGAGTGTTAATGTGGTGACTAACTGACTGACTTGATGTCAACGCACAGCTCAACCATTTGGGCTAGATATCCGTAATTTTTGACTCAAGTTACCTTTTGGGATCTAATGCAATATCGCGTTAACCTGTTGCATAAAACATTTTAAAATTCTTCCTTGTGCAAATTCATTTGAGATCTATTTTTCCCTTTTCGGCAAATCCACACGTCCTTGTGGAAATGGCGGTTTCGGATTCAAACTCATTTTCGAGCACCCTTTTTAAAAATGTATGTACGGCGTGTTTCACACTTTTCGCAAAATACACCCCAGTAGGATGAAAGCTGCCCAAAGGGTCAAAGTGTATTTGTTTTTGGCTTCGAGATTCTCATCATGACAACTTTTGGTTGATGAGATGCAAACTAATTTTCAAATATTTTCAAATAGAGACGTGGAGTTCAAGATAGTACAAGTAGCTTTGAGTTTTAAATGTAGGTGATAGACAGCTAGAGATAATTGTTGTGTTTTAACTTGAAATGCGTCTAACTCAAAAGTTGAGATCTAATCAATGCAATTAAACAGGAACGTGGACGTCTCCAGCGCTCAAACTGAAGTGGCCCAATTCTCATTTGGCTTTCCTCACGTAATTCAAATAGACAGATAACAACTGATTTGCTTTATGGGCACAACGTCACGCTGGCTATAAACATAAGTTTGATGCTGCCATAAACTGTGACAAATCTGTGTGTATGTAAATAAACATGGAGGTCAGTAAACGTACATACGCATGTACATATATTAAAACAGGTTTTCACACAAACGAATCCGCAGCCCTTACCTGTCGAACTCGTGGCGTTCCGCTCCGGCGTGGTTTGGCGTTGAGAGCACAGCGTATACTGCGCCGGATTGGCCAACATTGTTAGCTCCAGACATAACGGTGTGTTTAAAAATACTCAAGAGTTATAGCTGGATTTACCAATTAATTTACGATCAATATGCCGATGTCGAGATTAGATTGCGGCGAGTATGTTTCATCAGATGGAGCGAGCACAGCTGCAACAATGATATACTTAGATTCCTCGTCAGGTCAAAGTGGCAAGGCTTTAATTGCCAGCCAATTTTGAGCGTGGCTTAATTGGCGCGCGCTCAAATAAAACTGATTGAAAGCTGAGCGTGTACTCTTCTCGCATCCAATTTCTAGAGATCAATTCCTATGAGTTTTTAGCTGATTCTTGTGATATTTTGTGATTGATGTTGGCATTTGGAGTCTCAGCTACGTTAATGCTGCATTCGAAGTTGTCCCGTTATGCAATTCGTCATGCGGCAAACGTCAGAAAACGAGCAATATTACGGCAAATCACTGCTTCGGCAGGGCGCGTGTTTACTAAAAGAACTCCGTTGGCCATTAGAATTTAAATTTTTATGTGCCCACCATAAATAAAGAATTCGAAATCTGACAAACTGATACAAAACAGCTGATGAAAAGTGACCGGCGTTACAATAACTAGAAGATAGCGCATTGCGCATGATACAAGTTCGATGCTCAAATGAATGAGCTTAAGTGTGACGTCACACATGTTATATGTTAACGCGATGCCTTAAACGACTTTTAAGCTTACAATAATATAAAACGTAAATTATCTTTATGAACGAGAAAGCTATTTTTCTATATTTGATTGATTTCACGCATGCCATGAGTTGCGCATAGAATTAACAAGTTGTGACGTAACAGAGAGCGTTAACAGATTACAGACCAGAGGTGATTTGTGCATGGTATCGCAACGCACATGTGTGCCACAGACAGAGAGCGCGCGCTTTACAGAGAGGGAGATAAAAAGAGAACGGCTCATATTTTTGTTTATGCAGTGTCTTTATTGCCTTATGGACTCGCAGTCGCAAAACCCGGAACCTAATTAATGAATACCTATAAGCGAACCGATTGATAGCATGATGAAAATTGTAATGATAGCTTGAAGCTGGCTAACTTAAAATGCACTTCAGATGGTGCAGTATGTGAGTCTCATATAAATGGCATTTTAGTGTGCGCATAGCTGTTGATACCATTTTTTACTTTCACGGCAGCGATTGTTGGTGCACATGGGGCAGCGCATTAAGAACTTCGGATTCACGGGCTGATCAGCCTTTAGGTGGTCTGACACAATGGTGCTCAGTGCCTCAATAAACAACGGATGATCATTGGGAGCGGCAGCGCGACGTATCTCCTCCACTCCCACCTCCTTGGCCAGCTCATCGCAGTACTCAATGTCCAGCTCGTGCAGCGTTTCGATGTGCTCGTTAACAAATGCAATAGGCACAAGTATGAAGTTCTTCAGGCCCTGTTTAACATAGCCCTGCAAATTAATTGAGATTAGAGTCAAGCATAAAAGCAGGGTTTCCGTAAATTGTTTACCTTGATGGCATCATCTGTGGCTGGTGCCAGCCAGGGCAGCGGTCCCACCTTCGACTGCCAGGCCAAGCTGTAGGGATTGTTTTGGCCCAGTTCCTGCATGACCATGTGCACACTGGCGCCAATTTCAGAGGGATACGGGTCGCCCCTACTTACTGCCTTGAGGGGCAGCGAATGGGCCGTAAAGAGTATTACAACATCATTGCGCTTAGTCTCCACAAATTTGGCCAGCTCCTCGCGTATGCGCTGTGCAAATGTCTTTATGAGCAGCGGATGTGTGCCCCAGCGATCAATAATGCTCCACTTAATGTTGGCGGGTGGTGTGCTGCGAATTGGAAACTGGGTTAGCTGTCTAACTTCCACATGAGCTGGGCATTTACTTTTCGCGGTAGTGGGTGAAGATCGAGTTGAAGCTGGAGCCGGATGTGGCGCAACTGTACTGTGGATACTGTGAGAAGAGCACCACACGCTCTGGCTTGTCGCTGCAAGAGAATATTGCATGAGGAATACATAAAACAAATCATTGATGTTGCTGTCAACTGACCTTTCGATCTGCGCAAGAGTATCCTCCGTCAGGGGATTGACATAGCGAAAGCCAACGTAATGCTTGTGCGGCGCCGTAGTTGGCGACAGTTTGTCCAGCTGCTCGCACATCAGCTGGCCCTGCAGCTCGGTCCACTTCAATATTGGCGAGCCGCCGCCAATTTCTTTGTACTTCTTTTGCACTTCTGGGGTGCGACGCTGCGCAATCCATGGACCGAGCCGGCTTTGCACCGGCAGCTGTATCATATCGCGATCCGTCATAATGCGCAACAGATAGTCGTGCACCTGGTCCGTGTGTTGAGGTCCGCCCATGTTCAGCATGAGTATCGCAGTCTTTGCCTTCTGGCTACTGAAACAGACGTTGCTCGTGGCGAAATTAGCGACATTATCTGTAAAGTGAACAATACAGTTTGTGTCAGGAAGAGGGTATTGAACTACTTACTTGCCAGCTTGCATAGACTTCTGTTATGCAAAAACATTGTTTTCACCAAAACTAGACGAAGAGCAAAAATGCAACCGGAACTATTTCTCCAATGTTTATTTCGTACGTAATTTATTGCAGGTTGAACACCATTAAGTGCACAGTAATTGACGGCAAATGCCAAATGCTTTTATTTACCTTCAACCTAAAATTTAAACGAGTTCGATATGAAAAGCTCTGAAAAGTAAAAATACGAAGTTGGCCCAGTTGGAAATTTTATTTAACAGCGACCAAAGGTTTAACATATGCTGAACTGTTATATACTGCAAGTACACAACTTTGCCGCAAAAATATCGTTCTACACTTTGAATAGGACAAATTAAAATAAAATTTAACAATCAAAATTTTAAATCAATAAACTATAAACAGTGATATTTTTGACAAACTAGAGAAAACTTCATTCATAATAAAAACGCATATTATTGTACCTAATTTCGAATGCAACTTTAAAAAATAATAATAAAAAAAACATTCTTCAGTGAGGAGTAATTCTGTTAAGTTAGTATTTTTCATGTAAACAAAAATAATCATAACATTCTTGAAGAGCTGCCAGACTGGCGCAATGATTTACCGGCTACCATTGTTGAAAAGTCGTAAGACCAGCCAACTTAAGTCAATATCGATTTAAAACCTCAACAAAAAGAACTGGTAACTTCATCCCCTTTTTGGAATATAATTCAAATCCATTGGTGCTCAGCAATCAATCGAATAATGTAAAGTAGCAGTTTTCTGCTATGGCTCTGTTAATATTCGATTGGGTCCGTTCTCACGAACCAGAGAGCAGCTGTTTTTATTCAAATTTAGGTGTATTTCGCTCAATATCTGCCATATAGAAATGAAACCTAAAATACTATATTTAAAAATTGATTTGAAAAAAATGCAATTTAGTAAAAGTTACTTACTAATAATTAAAAAAGTTCTTAACATATATAACGACAGTTTCCGCGAAAAACAGAGCTCACTGCTAATAACAGTTCAGCAGAGTGCTAAGCTTGTAGATGCCTAACACATAACATAAAACAAACAGTGGTAGAAAATTGTAACGAACGGCAATCAGGGACTTAGTTCGTTAGTTCAGTTTAGTGAGTCATTGCCGCTCATCAATCAATCAATCAAATTGTTGATAAATAAAGCGAACACAAACAAAAAAAAACAAATAAAAACAATAAATCAAGAAAATCTAACGCTTGTGAAGTACTGCAAATAGCATTATTAAATGCAACAACCACAAGTGCCCTAAACAAAAAGCGTCAACCGCCCCCAAGTAAAGCGAAAAAAAGCCACACGAACTATAGCGTGAGGGACTTTGAACGGTTGCGACTCTGGTGGTGGATTTCTGTGGGGTGGGTGTTTAGTGTTATCGTCTGTGCTCGCTATCGCCCACAAATAGCCAGCAGCGGCAACTTGCTCCAAATTTATAGGGCATGCGCAGTGCGAGCACTCGCTCAAACGCTCACTGGCTCGCTCGCTCATTGCCCAAACAGGATATTTTATTATACTGAAATTCATACCCATGCTCAGAACACTTGCACACACACTCATACACTTACACACACACAAACGCACACATATTTTTATGCGTGCTGCGCTGCGCTCTGTTAACGTAGGAGTAGCGCAGGAAATTCGCATATTCAGGCCAAACGCGTTGCGCTCGTAGTAAAATGCGGCTCATAAGCAAAAGCTCCGCACTGCCATTCGGACGCATTCCGTTGCCTGCTCCCACGTACACATTCTCACGCGTACACACATAGAAAAAGAAACACATCACACACACACACTAACAATCGTTCGTACATGCATTCACATATACACGCGCAAAAATCAATTAGGCGCAGCTAAAGAAAAATCGGTTAACTGAAAGCATTTTTAGGCAGAAACGCGTTCAATCGCGTTGTTATCGTAGGCCCTGGCGGCAAAATAATGTTCAAATTGACTGTGAAATGTGCAAAAGCGAAAAAAGCTCACAAGTTACGCAAAAAATGCAGCAGCGCCGCAGTCGCAGAAGCAAAAGCAGCATCGAGCAGAATGTGAAACGGAAACGAGCCAACGACCAGTGCTAATAATGCAAAGGATCCAAGGATGCGTCCGAGAGCCATTGACCACCGAACCAGCAATTTGTCATTAAAGCCTAGGTCAACAGCAACAACTGCCACTGCAACTGCAACAGCAACTACGTTTGCAACATAGCCCCAAAAGCCTCGCCAACTGCACCTGCTATTAACGCTGTCACCCGCCGGCAAACCCTCGACGCCGCCCGTAATCCACGTCCGTGCTGTTGTTGTTGTTGCTGTTGTTGCTGCTGTTTGTGATTTCAGTTTTGATAACTAAACTCTAAAGTTTGTGCGGCTTAGGCAACGTCGAACAGCATCCAGGCACCCGGTCATCCAGCCAGCATCCAGGCAGCATCCAGGCAGCATCCAGGCCGCATCCTTCAGCACCAGTTGACAGGCAACGCAGTTCAGGTGAGCCCAACATTCGAATTCCCATTAAATCCCTTAAGCTTATTTTACAAAAATTCTGATAGGTTCGTGAACTCTCATAGGAATGGAGATGAGAGAAGTGGCGGAAAGGATGGCCAGAAAAAGCCACCATTCTCTGCCTATCATTGATATGTGGAGGTTGATTTTTGTAAATGTTCTAGTGGGAATTATTTGAAATGCTAGTAAGCATGTCGAGTGCACCTTAGGATTTGTGTTCTACCCTGTGACTTTTTAAAATGACAACATGGGTATAATCAAATTCTGCAACAGTGTGCAACAGGCAGAAGAAGTCAGATTTTCACATGTCCGGCAGTCAATCCGTCGACATGTTCGTTCATTGCCGTCATTTTCACCAGTCAAACCTAGAGACTGGGAAGAAAAACCAAACTAAAAATGTTCATCCACGTAAATCACATGCAGAACATGATTTCTTTTTGGATGTCTCCCAATCCAATCCGGCTATTAAGATCAAGATATACAAATAAATCCATTTTAGACAGATTGGCGTGATTTTTGAAATATGCACACTTTGGGTTGTCATGTTAATATCCTGAAATATTGATTAAGTTCGAAGCTTTGTATAGGGTATATCCGGGTCTACCCATTTGCATGTGCATATGCACATCTTCCACTTGACTTAATTCGGATTAAAGACATTATTTGAAATCAAAACTCTCAATTTTAATTGCAGCTAAGCAATACCATAAACAGGAATCTCGACTACACAAAGCGAAAGAAAACATTAACTGCAACATTAACAATCAACAAAGCATTTTTAATTCTTAGGCGTTTTATGCCCTGGCTTATATTAAAAAAAAACAGCCACCCAACGAGCCCCCCAGCAGCGCATAGAAAAAGTTGAGAGCTTTGCTCCAATTTGACAAGGAAAAGCGGAAAAACCATTTGAACAATGCAGGAAAAAATTCTACAAACATTGCAGCACCAGGCATTAAAGTCCGAGTTATGATATCAAATGTTATATAATGCCCCAGCTCGTATAAAAATATTTCCATTGTAAGCGCACATTGAAAAAGTTTCCGTTCCACAAGTGTTGGGGCAAAAACAGCTCGAAGTCGTACGAATGAAAAGATAATTAAAGCTGCAGGAATTATTAAACTTCTGTTTATAGCATTCAAATACAATTGTCATAATAGAAAGACTGATAAATTTCTTTTTAAGCAGCTTTAGGAAGTTATTTTACAAAATATATATGTAAATAAGGTATGGCAAATGTGCACGACGATTTACTTTAAATTTTTTGTTGGCACTTGTAATTTGCAACTGGATCAAGCGCTAAACCATCCGATTAGCCGCTAGAAATGCTTGTTGCTTGAATTTAAAGACACTTTTTATTCCTATGTAGTACGATATTTAATTGCTTGTATAACAAACAGGAATGTTGCTAAAGCGCTGAAAAGAGCCTTGCGGACTATTTCATATAATACTATAATACCCGTCTCATCCATCTTAATTTTAGTTGTGTTTCAATGCTTGCCCAGTCCTGACAGCCGCAGCTTGCAGGTTGCATTCACAGCAACAGACGCTGTATTAGTGAGGAATGTGAAAAATTAGTTAGACTATAGGCCACATACCTGTTCCCAGTGTTGGCTACCAATTATGCCGGTTGCTGTGGTTTTGTGTTTGTGTAATTCGTGCACGGTCCAATTTTAAGGTGAAAATTCCCCATCGTCCCTTGCTAGTTGCAGGTCTGGGCTCAGTGTCTGCATAGTGCATAGGGTGTTGCTGCAATCATATTTGAGTGCCAGCCCCTGGGGCGTGGGTGATGGGCGTGTCCGTGCCGCCCAGTGGCGACTGGTTGGCGGTTTGTCATTCTGTTTGAGCCTGGAACCACATGCAAGTTAATGTCTGCGTTCCATGACCAGGGTTTGACAGCACTTTTAAGCGGCGGCTGCAATAATTTGAATGTTGCGTCAGGATTAGACTAGGATCCATGCAAAGAAATATGATCTATTGGTAATATTTTAGCGCCGGGCTGGCCAATTATCTCTTACCTGTGCAAATTTATGTGATTGATGTCGCATCTCAGAGACCGTTTTCTGAAACTGCTTTCTATCATTTTAAATATACGGATATGTGTTAGTTAAGTAGGCCTACGTACTTCCTTCTCCTCCTTTGCTTATTCTTGTAAATTTGTAGTGCAAACAGTAAAATTCTCTTTCATGCAATCGGGCCATGTTTTCCTTTTCTCTCTTACATGCGCAATGCTTAAGATATGGAGTAAAACATATTGATATTTGCCTAATATAGTGTGTTAAAAGTTTGGTCAGAGCGAATGTCGCTATTGAATTGTTTCTGTATTTATTATATGATAAATGGTTTGCAATTTCTTGCGCTCCCAGTGGGCGGAGCTTTACAATACGCTTATTCATCCACATGCTCAGATAAAACCATATGCACACATATGAAAGTAAGTTGGGTATGCGTAAAAAAGCGAAAACCTCGCTGGCGGAATTTATGATGTCATTAAAATAAATTTTAGGCATGCGTGGACAAAAATGTGTACGTTGTGTCTGCCAAACAGTTGTTGTTGTAAATGTTGACGTTGCGAATGTTGCTGTTGTGAATGTTGTTGCTTCCATCAACACCCAACGACATTTTTCTTGGCTGATTGCTGCACTTTGTCGCCGAGTTGTTGCTGCTTTGACACAAAGTATCGTGTAGCTGCATTTGCATGGCAGTGTCGCTGCTAGCTATTATTCTCTCACACAAACACGCATACACACATACACACACGCACACACACACTTGCATAGGCGAACAGACAGTCAGTGCATGTATGGAAATTATGAACAAAAATGTTGCATAGCGACGGGCGCAGATGAAGTTCATTGAATGGCGCTGGTTCTGTTGGTTCGGTTGGTTCTGTTGCAGCGGATGTTGCTCAGCAGTCAGTTGTCATGTCGCAGCTGGGCTCACAGCCATAGACACAGGCACACACATAAATATGCTCACGCACACTGGTAAGGACTTTGGTATGGCGTTCGAGCAGGACATTTAAATGTTCCCTGCACGATTGCAACATTTTTCATTGGAAACTACAGAGGCAGATGGGGCGAAAGCGGGATTAGGGACTTACTCGCCGCACAAACTGTTTTATGGCAGCAAAATCTCAGTTGGAGTTGTGGGCAAAGTGCCAGCCGCAGAGCTTCATTGGCCCAGTTCATAGTACGTGTCCGCCAGGACGACGACGACGCCGATGACCCTGTGTGGGACGACATCATCACATGGATGGCTTAACATCCCTGGCGAATGAGCTGGTGAAGAAAAAGTCTCATCTCTTAGCTGCTGCTTTTAAGCTACTTAATTAAAAATTCTTTGTCGCTGATTTGCCATTGTGGTCGTCGTTGTTGCTTTTGGCACTGCGGTTGCAAGGCATAATCCAAAATCATATGCATAAACAGAATCTGAACTTGGCTCTAACCGCCTAACTGGTCTCTGTATCTAAAAGCGTGCGTATGTGTTTCTGTTTCTGGGGACTTACAGGGCTAATAGCTTCAATTCTTAGATAATCTTTAAGTCTTAAAATAATCGTGTTGGTATACAACATGCAGCAGTAAATTGTATTTAAATAGTTGCACAAGTTCGCACCAACCCGTAGCATAGCAGTGCCCCTTGTGCAGCTAAAAGTTGCCCTTGCCTTGCTGCGTCTGGTCCTCTTGCCAGTTAGCTTGGTCAGCTGCAAAAGCGCTTTTAATTAAAAATTATATCAGCATTCATTGCAGCTGCCAGGCAGGGGCGAACGTTGGGGACGTTAGCGAACCGGTTGCTGTTAGTTGGATAATATTTGTTAGAGCTCGCAACATGAATATGACTCTTTTGTTATGGAGGCGGCACAGCATTTGAAGTGTTAAGCACACAGTAAACAGTATAATAAATACATACATCATATTTATATACTATATGAATATTTATACTAAAATTGTTTGAACGGACTTGTATTCAAAATAATTGGCTCTCCATCTTACAATAAAAACAGCTTGCAAGTGGCAAGGTTGCTTGTTTGCCATTAGATGTCAGTCCGAGGGTCATCATGATTCTGGTTCAAGTACATGAAGCAACAGCGATTGATAGAAAAATTGACTTTTTCATGTTTGTTTGCGTGCTTTGTACCTTATTCGATTCTAATGGTCTTTGTCAAGAGTTTAAGACATATTTGAATTTGCCTTATATAATATAACCCTCAACATGCACAGTTCTTTTAAATTTACGTGAATAGAATTTCGAATTAGCTTAAAGTCAGGCTGTAAGTTAATTGGGATTTCAACGCCTTTTCAGTATTGCATGCATATATTAGTTGAGGAGTGCGACAGTTGCAAGCGCAGTATCTGCCCATGGCAGACTTTGATTGGAACCATTTGAGAGCTAAGCAAACAACGCATTATCGGAGCTGTGAAATCAGACAGCTACTCGATATGTGAGTGGGCTGTGTGCTGTGGGCTGCTTGTTACTTGTAGTGCTGCCTGGTAGATGACAAGTTGCGAAGCTGGCATTTGTCCAACTGTCCAACACTGTTCCAATGGATGTTACGCAAATGCATATGACACATGTCAGAACAACGCCAACTCAAGGCTGGGCTCTAAAGTGTTGCAAAGTGTTTTTGTCTGTCAGCTTTTAGCTGCCAGTGCAGTGTGGCAGAGCTTCATTAAGTTTAATACGCTGCTCAACACTGACACACGAAGCATGCTAAATGCATTTGCCTGCTGACAATTAAGTGACAGTTAATACTTTCTGATGAGTTTGGCAAGGCCAGGCACAGCTCATATTTATGTAAAAAGTTTTAGCGATATTTACGCATTCTCACTGACTCATACATGTATATTTCTTTCTGTTTCTCGTTTACAGCACCCCATATACGAGCAACGAATAAATCGAACTTGCATTTTTTTTATACAACGCTAATGAATTTTCGTAAATTTAAGTTGATTAAACGGTCACGCCCCTTGGCGCATTTCTCGAGACTTCAGCCAGGGCCACAAATGCCCCAACTGTAGCAGCAGAAGAAAGGCTTTCCCATAAGGATCCCCACTCATAAATGCAGTGGAAGAAGAAGTTTACTCGATTGAAAGCAGCTACTGGAAATTCGCGTGTGCGAAGAATGCTTTGTTGTGGACGTAGAAAGGTAAGTTTTTAACTTTTTAAGCCGACTAACACTGAGAACTTTTACAAAAGTTCAACTATTACTTTATATTGTGTAAAGGTCGTTTCATTTTAAGTAAATATTGATGGAATGTACAAAATTACAAAACAAGTGAGGTTAATATTCGAAATCTACCTAGACTTGCATTACCCAGATCTTTACGGACTTCGATTAGGTGACTCAAAACCTTAATTATTATCAGAAAATAATAAATATTTTCCTATTTCGCTCAAGTTATTTTCAGATAATTATATTTCAAAACGAAAAATCCTTAAAATTGAATTTGTATCGATTTTACTTGATAGTAAATTAGCAATTGACTGCTATATGACTTTCAATAACGCTTAATTGCAAAATCTGATTTACTTTTTCTGGGGTCGCGCCTGGTGGCGGTCGTCTGCATGCGTACCTTTAACGCAGTCGGTGGACATGTAACTCAATTACTTATGTACATATACATATATACTACCTATCGTTTCTCTGCATGAGGGCTGCCAAAGCGAAGGCGGCCTGACGTGTTGTTAACCAACGCCATATATTCCACTTTAATTGAAGCCGCCTCGAATTTTAATGAAATTGTTTGGTCGCACAACGTAATTTTATTCCGCCATGTAACTGAACTTTAATCAATGTGTTAAATTAAAGGTTTACCGGCAAAATAATTGATATACATGTTTAACACTTAAGTTAATTTAATTACCCCTCCACTGCGGCATCCTTTTCAGCCTTTTAATTAAAGCACTTAACAAAGCATTTTGCTAATGCTCCCAAGCACCAGACTCAACCAAATTCATCCCTAAAGGTAGACTCACAGGCTTTGTTGTCAGTTCTTCAACTGTATTTGTCAACTATGTGCGACTGAGCAGCTCCAGTTGAAGGCATTAAGCAAGCTAGGCAAAATATAAAAACAGCTCCAACTCAAACTTAGGCAGCGGAAATCGCTCCAACTTAAGCCAGGCAACCAGGCAGCCAGCGAAAAACCAACAAAACTTCATCACAAAGTCAAAGGCGCAGCGCCCTTGTGCAATTCCCTCAAGATGCAGTCGACAAAGCATTGCGACCACAGCCACACCCACAAACGAGGAGTAGCGCAACGAATCGATTATTTTTTGAGGGTATTTCAGCTTAGGTATGAAGTTTGCAATGATTTGACACAAACTGATGTTAGCCTTGTTCGTGTGAACTTTAGTTGAACTGAAATACCTATACTACAATTTTAGCTGCATTGCTGTCGTATAGTTTATTACTATTGATATTATTAGTACTTTAATCAATATAAATAAATATAATTTTGTTAGCTGTCAGGCCATAACTAATTTCTAAAGGACGTCAGAATATCATATTAAGAGACGAAAAAAAAAGTTATGACAGCTAACCTGAACCCACCGCCGTTCTGCCGTTACAAACACTCAAACTTTCTCCTAAACACAAACTTTCTCCTATACGCAGCCCTTTACTGTGATAAATGCATTCTTCAATAACTTCGCCGTTTATTGTTCGATCTTTGGGGCTTTTTCAAGGCATTCGAACGTGTGTAATAACAAAGCCCAAAACCTTACCAAAAAGGAAGCTATCCAAAATGTAAAATATTTTGAATATGTATTTTTTAAACCAGAGCCCACATACTAAATTTGCTACGAGACAATCAATAATGATGAAGAATTTATACATTATATAATTTATTGTTATCTAAATTTGCAAAAATATATTTAACTTAAGCATTCCGCCTGCCTTTCAGGGTACACCATTTTCCATGAATCGCATATATATATTTTTTTTTTCAGCTTTTGTTGTTTGATTTTTCATTTATGCGGCGTATAAACTTTGACTTGGCGCTGCCGTCAAAAACTTTAACAAATAAATTAATTTACTCGCTGAGCAACCGGGGCTGGAAGTTGCCTTAGCTGTGCGCTCGCTGCTGGCCTTTGTCGATACTAAGGATGATCGTCCTATGGGAGTCTGGCGGCTAAATAATTGAATTTACGCTTGCGGCATATTTAGCTGTGCCTTTTCTGGGCTGTTCTAATTGCAGTGGCAGCGCTTGTTGCACGTTGCTGCTCCTGCTGCTGCTGTGGCTCGATTTATGTTTTTTATAAGCTGCATGCCAGGCACTGCAAATTGATTTGTTAAACAATTTTTAATTGAAATGCAACGCCCCCAGGCAATGTGTCAAAGTTTTATAGAAGCAATCTGATTGCCTGCTGCCTTCTGCCTTCTGCCTTCTGCCAGCTGCGTGCCACTTGTAAACAGTCAAAGTTGCTCAAGTGAAATGCGCAGGCAATTCTATTGGCATACGTGGCAGGACTGCTGCATGCCGCGGTGACGAGTGTTGAATGGCAGCCAACAGGCAAATGGCAGCATATTGAATTACAAAAATCCACAGTAGGGTATGTGTACGGGCGTGACTGCAGCTGACACCATTTGGCAAAGGGTTTCACGGCGCCCCGCAGCATCCAATGGAGATTTAATCAATTTTTAGTGGCATTTTTGGGCGCAAGAGTTGATGAATTTATTGAATTGCATTTCGCAACGTTTAAGCTGCAGTAAATTATTTTGATTTATTCGCATACCAAGCTGCACAATGTGGCGTTTACGTGATGCGAACTCAACCAAGTGCTTTATACATTTAATTAAAAGCAATGATAGCGACTGACAAACAGATAAAAGCCCGTAATGTTTTTTCATTTCTACTGTCTATCAAACGTCAGAATATTTTCATTTCAATTTAAAGTTAAGCACTGTCTGCAGGCTGATCTGTGTAATTAGTTGACAAATTGCTGGTTATGACAGTTGGCGACAAATAATTCTGGATGCCACGCATCACAGTGCCTATAGACAATTATCAACTTGCCGCTCGGCTGGTCGCTCAAGTCCCGCAGTTTTGTGCCACGTTTCAAGATGGCGCAAAATGCGGCATTCTGTCTATCTGACTGTAAGTTTTCTGTGTGTTCCTCGAGTACCATTCACAAATAAACGACGGACATTTAGGCAGGAGTTGCGGCAGCGCAGCAGCAGCAGCAGCAGCAGCAGCAGCTCCTTTTGGTTTCTTGAGCTTTGCCAACAACAGTTGGTGCATTTGGGGTGCATTCGAGCAGCTCGCTGGATACACAGACACACACAAAGACTTGCAGACTGTTTGCTTCAATGCAGATAAGAATATTGCTTCAGTTGGGGCAGCTGCAGGCACATAGATACACACTACTGCACAGTCAGTGGCAACAAATTTCGCCCAAGACAAACACTGGCTAACATTTTAGTTGTTGGAGCCGCTCCAATTTCCGTTTTTTGCTTTCAAAGCTTCTTCTGATTTGAATACACTCTACCCAAGGGAAAATATCAAAAGGTATTCAAAATAAGCTTTTCTTAAAATCACCAGCTCGAGTATAATATAAAATCAACCTACTTTGAGTAATAAATAGAAATAACTAACAATTAGCTTTAAGGAAATAACCACTAAATATAAATATATTTTGAATAAAAGAGTAAAAAAAGCTTAAAGTAATCAAAATATGAATTGTAGGGAGTTTTAAAGAAGTAAGAAATTAAAATATTACGAGAGTATTTCTACAATTAACTCAACTATCAACCAAAAATAGTCCTTTTGATGAGTATTATTATTTTCAAAATGTGTGCGCTTTCTTCACAAGTTTTTTGTTTTCTCCCTTTCACTTCTATTTTGCTTACTTGTTGGTGTGAAACTTAACAACGGCAAGAGAAAACAGAATTAGTGGCCGCATTGCTCTTCCTCTTCTTCTTATTGGCTTAGTTCTTGTTGCCGAATCATTTGAAAAACTATTAATTGGCAACACAGGTGCAGCAAGATTTTTAATTGCCACAAACGCAGCGCGAAAGTTTTCCCAGCCATTTGCAGGTGTTGTTGTTGCACTTGGCTCGTTAACAAGCGTAATTTGGGTGCATTGAAACGGAAAACGCAGGGACGGAAAACCCAGCTAGGCTACAGTTTCCACTGATTATGACGGTGCGCATTGGAAAAGGAACAAGAGCAGCAAATAAAGTTGGCAAGCTGTTTCAGCTACGCCACTAACAGGATTGATGGGGAAAATTAAGATAGGATTAAGTAAGCAATCTGTTTTTTTTTGTATCTCACTATCCATCAATCAACGAATATTCAATTAACTAACTACTAAACTGTGCTTACCAGATTGAAGGCGACCTTCAGTGTTGATATTAATGATACCTTATCGGAAATTGCAGAGATGAAAAGCACTTGGATATCTGTTAACATGTTTTCCATGAACGAAATGGCTTATTCCATTATTTTTTTAATTTTCTCTGTATTTCGCTTCTATAACGACTCATTTTTCACTTTTTAGCTACTTTTTTTTTTGTAAAATCTAATTACAGTGCCTTCAGCAGCACGCCTTTTCATAAAATCAACTTGCTCTGTTGACGCTTATCAATAAACAAGAAACAAAAAGTCATTTTATTTTTCGTCTGTCGTTTGCTCTTGTCGTTGTATCTAGTTTTCTTTTCTGTACCCTTACCAATACAGCTACAGGCTCCATTTGCTTTGCATATAAACTTTCGATTGGAGGATTTTGTTGTTTTGACATTAAGACTTTTGAATATATGAATGTTTTATTATATTAAATTTCAAATATTTCAACTGCGTCTGATCAAGTATTTATATATTAAGGTCTACAATTTGTTTTTATAAGTTTTTATCAATTTGAATAGTTTTAACATTTCGATAATAGACTAAGACTATTCAAAACGTGCAGAAGGCTATGTAAAATTTTAAGAAAATTCCTTGTCATGATTGTCTTATCAAACTGTTGTCAAGTTGAAAATATCTAAGGAGACCTGAAACCTGTTACTAGAGCTGACCTATTTAGTAAATTATATATATTTGATTATAACTTTTTGTGTTTCTAGGTGTTTCTCTTTTACCTTCAGTAACGTAGTTGGTACAGGTATTTTATAGTTGCACATTTCAGCTCTTCTCGTTTGCGGTTTGTTGTGCACGTAAAATATTTGCCTGTCATTGCACACAACATGTCGCATTTTCTTCCTTATTTTTTTTCCTTTGCCAATAAGAACGTGTTTATAATTTCCGGCTAGAAGTCAGGTGCCGTCGGTTCGAGTGGCCGCATAGCATCCACGAGCTGCTTGTGACAGTTTACTTATTGATTGGCTTCTTTTTGCATAACATGCTGAAGGACATCGCAGCAGCGTATACTTGTTTCTCGGAATTCCGGTGCTGCAAATGCTTTTGAAATTCAATAAGAGAATGTTGCCAAAACACTGTCCACCGAAAGTTTTGTGCCCGAGTGCTGAGCTTCGTATGACAAATTTTATGTTTGGCCAAAAAATAAAATCATCAACTGGGTCTGCACATAAGGCTGTTTGTATTTGCATTGGGAGTAGTCGAGTGCAAAGGGAAACAGACACAGATAACACACACACACACACACACACTATCATACACACACGCAAGCAAATGCAATGCAAAAACAAAATTAACCTCACAACCTACTGCAGCATCCATCACAGTGCATGTGTGTGTGCGTGAGTGTGTGACTTGACTGTACTAAAAGCGGCTTACACCACTCACAGGTAAACAGGCTAGCCACCCACACACACACAGCTTTGAGTGTTTTGTTCAGCCCCAAAATACCCACACACGATTGTTGTGTGGATAGGTCGTGGCTTTTATTTTGTCGCCCGCTTCTTGCAGCATATATATATACATATATATATGTATATATATGTGTGTGCTAGATTGAGGGTTGGCGGGCTATCAGCCTAGCCAGCTAGCTACCTTAGCGTTTTGGCATATCAACCCCCTGCGACCCTTGAGCGTGGTTAAAAGCTGTTTGCTTTACTGCGGATTTTCGCAACGTTTTTGGCTGTCGTGGCGCTCGCAACGCACGAAAGTGTGCTTCAACATTTTTTAACTTTTACGTACTTTGCATTTGCTATGAATTGGGTAAGTGTGTGTGTGTGTGTGTGTTTGTGTGTGCCTGAGTGAGTAGGGGTGTATGTGGTTTCTGCTTCACGCCGACATTTGCGCTTTTGCTCAGTGCGTATTTGTGTTTCAACTTGCTCTCGCCGTATCTACGGCTCGCTCTCTGAAACGAAGAGCTTTTGTAGTAGAGAAAAACGAAACGTGTTTGGCTTTTGCGGCTTGCTCTGCTTGTTCAGAGTGCCCAGACTTGTGTAAAGTTTTTGTTACTTCTGTTATTTATATTTTGTTAATTCTAACAGTTACTTTTGGTTTTCCGATCATTTATTTGTTGTTGGTTAGTTGTCTAGACAACAAATTAGAACTGTACGGTTTGGGCCACAACTGCAAATTTACTCTATTGAGCGTGCAGTGTATTTGGCACAAACTTTGGCACGTGCATTAATTGAAGGCACTTGTAACGGCTTTTAAAATGCCAACGGCCCAAAATGGCCCACAAACCATCAATTAGTCCGAGAGCTAGGCCCCAAGCCTGGCAAGTAAACGCACACCCACACAGGCACACACGCTCACACATTTGTGTCAAGGTTCATTGTACGCAAGCTTTGTCACTAACATTTCAAATGCAAGTGATAGCTCTGAATTAGGGAAAAGGTGGGTAAAGAGGGTTGAGCGAGTGGGTTTGGCCTTAGCTTTCAGCGTCAATTGCGGGTACCTTTTTACGCCAGCCGCAATTAACTGCCAAGGTGAATGGTTGTGGCATTAATTGCCAATGAAAACACTTAAATGCTAATTTAGCAAACTAGGCTCACATTTGAGCGTTAAGCAGCTTATGCCAAGAGTACAGCAGCAACAACAGCAACCACAATTAGAACAACTACAAATTGAATGCGTTATTCGGGCGAACCTTCAACCACCCATAAAAGTAGCCTCCGCTGTTGATTTGATTCTCCCCAACTATTTGGTCTCTCCACAAAAAGCTCACCCTTGCGCCCAAAGCAGTCATTTGTGGGCCTACAAAAAAATGCCATCAAATCTGAATGAGTATTTGTTTTTTGTTTTCAGTTTTTTTTTTTTTTTTTTATTGTTTTGTCTTTACCCCTTTCAGGCCATCAAGCCATTTGAAGCCCACATCGTTGCTGATGACAGGGCTTTCCGGGGGATTTCGAATTTTGATTTCAATTCGGTTACATGGAGCGACGACTGCTGCGAGCTGCGAACTCAATTTGTTTCGCTTGACAAATGTCCAGTGACAAAAAAGAAAAAAAAATAAGAAGAATGTTTCCTCTCCGGAAGTTTGTTATTAGCCGCGCACATCCGGCGCGTCGGATAAATTCGATGCCGACTGCGCCATGCAATATATGCTACGGCGTGCGTACTGCGCAGCTTATCCGCGCAGGCGTCTACGTTGCGTATACGTAACGTAACTTTTACTAGCTTCAGACTTAGATTAGAAATTGGCTTTAGCTTTGCGTCTGTCAGCAGCTTTGTTGCTGGCATGTTTGCATACTAGCGGGTCCCGCCTTGCGCCTTGAAAACCATTTTCAAATGCATTCATTTTGCATGGGTCCGCCTGACAGTTGATTGCCTGTCAGCGCGTGTGAGCTGCGACAGCGACGGCAGCGGCATTCGCCAAACTGACCCACATAAATGCCGTGTCGATAAACACCGTGACTACGACCAGCTCGTGTGTAATGCATGTGTGTGTGTGGGTTTTGTGAATGATGTGGCCTAGCTATGGGCGTAACATACAACCACACACACACATATGCACACACACCTCTATACATGTCATTCATGTTAAGCAAAGTTTACGTTTCAGCCATGATTTACATTTTCCATACTCTGCTCATGATTGCTGGCTCTTGGCCAGTCTTTATCAATTGTAATGCGTTTTTAATGGCACCGTTTTATCTGTTTATGTCATCGGGACCAGGTTATTAAAATTATTCATAATTCCCTTTGGAGTCGCCCCAAGTTGCGCGCTCCTTTTAACCTGTCTGCTCTGTGCTTGTGCTACCCCTTTGGACTTTGTTCTCTTTCGCTTTATTTTGTTGATTTAAAATGTTTGATAAAAACCATCTGCACAAATGGTGCGCTTTTGTCTAGGCCCAAAAAATGTTAAGTGTTTTTATTGTAGCTGTCGCTCTTATTGTTATTGTTGCTTTTGTTGTTGTTGTGGTTGTTGTTGTTGATCCTAAATCATTCGAAATGCTTGTCTGTCATGCCACATGCTGGCTATTTTTGAGCTAGGTTTCCCCCACCACAAACAAACACACGACCATCATTTCTTTATATACTGAGATTGGCATTTCTGCGAATTCTAATATGTAACTACCAACGGCTATAACCATGCCTAATGCGTATAGTTGATACCGACGTCAGTTTATTTAAGTGGCAGCCATAATTGTCCGGATTTGTGCGTGGAGATGTGTGTTTGTGTGCCTATAAATACTTGAGTGGGCTGTTGTGTGCAATTTGAGTGGGGTTGAGCCGCTGCGTGTATAAGAGTTTAATTATAATGTTTATTAACGAGGTTAGGTAAATGTATGAGACAGTAACTTATGAATGCACACATAGATACACACATTATTGACCAACTCAAGTCTCTTAATCGAAATACGTAGACTATCGAACCAAGTAGTTTGTCAATAAACTTAATCTGTATGATATCCAATGGAAGTGTAATTCAATAATCTTTTCACAGATTTATAAAATAGTTATAGTTAAGGAGTTTCCACGTCTGTTAGTACTAACTAACATCCAATATTAGCTCCGATCGCACCGATCTTGTTTGTGCATACCTCATACGTCACCTAAGCGTTCAAGTACTTAACGCGCGCTGTATTTCAGTTACGTTCCCAGACCTCAGCTGACAGATTGTGTTCTAAATTCATCGTTTTCTTGGCTTGGTGCTCTGTGCATTTGAACAAGTTCAAGTCCGTTGCCATAGAAAATAACATCTGGCAACGCTGTCAGGGCAGTCTGAATTACGTTCCCCCATAGAAATAGCGGGGGCTGCCTCATCGTCATCGTCGGCGCATCAAACACAATTCCCGAAATCCCGACTGCCAATTTTTTCATGTTAAATACACACAAACACAAAGGCCATTACACACACACACACTCACACACACGCAAACACACAGTGATAGGCACGTCGTCTGTCGAACTTTGGTTGGAAAAAAGCTTTCGCTCCCGTGCTTCCTTTTTAATAAAAAACTTTTTGCCCAGCGAGAGAGCCGTCCGCTCAGGCATGCGTATGTATGTGTGTATGCCTGTGTATGTGTCTATTACTGCGTTTGCTCCAGTTTCGAGTATAGTTGTTCGGGAATTTAAAACTTCGGCTGGATTCTACTGCCACTCGCTCGGCTTCAGTTCGACGTTTATAGAGCCAACGATTTTAATACGTAAAGTTCAGTTGAGCGCGTCGGACGTTGTCGTGTTTCGCTCTCGTCCTCGTACACGTCGCAGGCAACATCGTGCATGGCGTGTGTGGTAGTGTGTTAGTGTGTGTGTGTGTGCGTAGTAGTATTTCCGCCGCAACTATATATACATATGTACATAAATACCTGCAGAGCGGCTGACGTAGTGGCGTATCGTAAAAGTCATTAAAAAACTTATTCAATAGTATTTTACGCACAGGCATAGGTCAATAGCAGTATCAGCCGTAGCAGCAACAAAATCGCGCGCTCTTCTCGGCACAGAAATCGCAGTCATTATCGTCGTGCCTCTAAAATTATTGCATAAAAGCGCATGAAATTGCCAATAAAAGTTTAATGCTGCATTAAATTGCTTCGACGGGCGGTCGATCAATACATAGTGTATAGTAGCAAAACGCCAGTCAATTAAATATTTTAGGGAATACACACACACACGAATACATGCCTACATATGTATATTTTTAGAAGTGCTTTTAATAAACAGCAATACATATAGCTAAATAAGAAAGCTTGTACATTTGGTAAGCCGAGACGAGACGCAACACATTTGGTCCGCTTAGCACGCGTGCTTACACAAATCTCATGAAATTTATAATAAAATAAACGCATTACATGCAGACAATTTACTGTTAGACAACGTTGCGTATACGCAGTGTTGTTTGCAAACCGGAAGAATACTCATCATCATTTTTGCATTTGGCATGGGGCACACGCTTACGGGAGCAATGCCAAAGGCATCAGGTTTGGGTTAGCCCCGCTCCATGTTAGACTGTCCCAAATACAGAAAATTTCTATTGCTAAATGCGCGCGCTTACGCCTCCAGCGCCTACTCACGCACGCACACATACACATCAATATATACATACAAACATACATACATACACAAAGGCGCATGGCGGGGCAGACGCACACACTGAAGGTTCAACAGCCCGACGACTGCCAGCCATGCAGTGTCAGCGTTAGGCCCCAAAGCAGCCATTATCTTCGACAACGTTACACCACGAGCCCTCAGACTCGCCAGCCAGCGTTATTGCGTATACGCGGTGTCGCCCACACAGCCCGTTGCCTTTGAGCTTCTTCTTTTGTCTGCAAAAGTGGCAAAATGTAATTTTTGGAATTCTCCGCTACTGCCATGACAGTCATAGCACGTCTGCCAGCAGCAGCAGCTAAAATGGAATAACCTCTACATTGCCCACAGTTGCCACGCAACACCCACTCAAATTGGGAGTCTCGTTCGTTTAACTCTATTGGCGTGCGTTTAAATTGGCAAACAGTCTCCCGAGAAATGGAACAGGAGCTAACGGCTTTGTTTATGAATATATTTATTGTGAAGTGGTCATATAAGTTAATGAATTAAACCATTATCATAGCCTATTGAACCTTACTGGTCTCATTGGCTTTGCTTTCACTCATCAAAGGCTTAATTTAGAACGAGAGAGTTAGAGCAATAAAGTGCGTTCGCAATGCGCTGAAAAGCCAAAGAGTTTGAAGTTAATAAAAAATTTGTATTGCTACTTCAAGAGTTTGCAACGGGTCTAATTTACATGAAATATTGAATATATTATAATTGGGTCTTTCATGCTGACTGAATTAACGGGCATTACTGGTAAAAAAGAAATACAGCTATCAGAGGGCATCCTGTAGGTTAATCAAGTTGATTTCATCGGAATGCCGAAAGTAGGTTTTTCTTCTTTTCCATTTAATTCAAGAGAATGAATTGAATTAATAAATATCAACTTATTCAAGTTTCAAGAGAAACTTTATTTAAAAGAAAAACAAATATGTTGACTTGCAAAGAAATTAAATATTTAACCCAATATCAAGAATTGCGGTGGATGCATTTGTATGTATAATTATTGAACACTTTATTTTAATTAATCCTGCACCAGTTAATCCCCCAACCCAGTGGAAATGAGCACCCCAGATATAGAATTTTTAATGAAATCTACTCACAAAGTTTCGCCCTAAATTGGCAACAAAACGTAATTAATTTGGCTTAGGCCCACAATTCTTTTAAGTTTTCGTGCAGCTGCTTAATTCCATGCAGTGTTTCTTATTGCCACATTTTGTAGTTAGCCTTCCAGTTTAATTGCTTGGCAGCATTTTTTTAGTCTACCCCATAAATAATAGAAGGGAGTTCAGCTAAGTTTTGCCGTAGCTCGGGTCTGTGTTCTAAGGTATCGTGCAACTTTTCCGCTCCCAGCTTGAATTTAATACCTTTTGTATTAATGAAATTTTTTACGCGTGCAGACCAAATTATTTACGCGAACTTTCGAATGCCAACGCTCACGTGGAAGACATTGTTTTCATTGTTGCTTTCTTTTAAAGGAGCTGAAAGCGCTTTGCCCACTGGGCGCATGCTTAACGTAAATCACATGCCAGTGACGGCTTCTGTGAGGTTATGTGTGTGATTGTGTATGTGCGTGGGAGAGGGAGGGAAGCAAAGTTCGCTTCGAACGCTATTTAAATCAATTGTGTAGAAATTTTCAAACCGTTTGCCAACCTGAAGGCCGTGGGAGCCGCTGAGCTAGCAGTGAAGCGTGAAAGGCAAACATAAATATCCCGGCCTGGCAACAAAAGGCAGGCAAAAGGAAATCACATGCACTCACATTTACACACATACACAAAACGACACTCTAGAATAGATACAGTTATCACAGCTTTGTGTGCTTATAAAACAGAATCGCCGTCGAAAGCGGATAAAACGAATAACCCAAACGAAATCAAATGAAACGAACCGAAGCCAAGCGAAGCGAGGCAAGGCGAATCGAATGAAACAACAAAATTCGAATTAAGCCATAAGACGTGTGTGGCAAGCAACAAAAACGTATCAAATTATAACTTAAGTACAAGTTACCACCGAACAAAAGGAGCAACAACAACGAAACAAAAACAACTTAGACTTACATAAAAAAAAAGCAAATAAAAATTGCACAACACGAACTAGGAAAACGAAAAAATAAATTAACTTCGAAACAAACAAAAACGAATTCTAATACAGCGACGCCTCGAGCTGGGGGCAAAAACTATCATTTAAATTAGAAACTCAGCCCCGGGTGGGCTATGTACGTGTGTGGGTGCGTGCGTGGGTGAGTGTGTGTATGTGTTTGTGTGTGTGTGTGTGTGTGTGCATACATAAGTCCTGCTAAGTCTGCCTTGTCAGACATTTTTTCGCTCACATTTTGACATTTGCGTGGGAACAGTAAAGCTGGCTGCAGCAAAATTAATGTGCGAAAGGGCTACGACAGGATGTTTCCTCACCAGAAGCAGCGGCCGCAAGGTGAGTCTCCCCCTTCCACTCTCTTAAGTAAATTTGATTCCAGCAACTTATTTATTAATAACACATTAACTAATGGTGTGGCCTCGCAACTCTCTTGGCATTAAAATGATTTGCAAAAAGCTTATACGCACCTTCAACATTCTCAAAAATTCACAAGAAATACTAATGAGAAAAATGTTGCATACTTTGTATAATATATAATAAAAAGTGCAATTATTTAGGTTTTGTTAAGAAAATAAATATTATATATGAATAGATATATATATATATATATATGTTTATATATAATATGTAAACATATAAAACTGTTTGACCTGACTGACTGACTAACTGATTGATGATCAACGCACAGCCCAAACCGTAAGACCTACAAAGCTGAAATGTTCATTGAAGTTATCTTATATGATGAACGTGCACGTTAAGACGGGGTTTCAAGCAATTCCACACGAATGTGTGGAAAAAGCGCTAAAAACGTTTTAATGAAACTTTTTTGTTTACTATCCGATCAGCCCCAAACTTATTTTCAAAGATTTCAAATCTTCAAAATGATTTGAGGTGTGTTTTGCGCTCAAATTCAATTCCGATGATCTATATGACAAATCATTTGAGACATATTTCACACTTTTTGCAGATTCCAAGCATCCTCTGTGGAAAGCGCGATTCAAATACTTTTTAGGCTGTGTTTTAAATGTTGTCCGATTTGAATCACACATATTTTCAAAGCTCTACATAAGAACTTAATGTATACGTGTTTTAGCGATTTGGGAAATTCAACCCACAACAGAGATAAATTGGCGAAAAACGGTTGTATGAAAGTTTTATGCTTACCATCCGGCCTCAAAAATATTTTCAAAGATATTTGAGAGAATTATATGATACGTTCTTGGATGGCAAATGCGGGTCAAAGGTTTAATAAACGAAAGTTGCATGACTTTTTGGTGTCCCTATAGCGCGATAATTGAGTTCATTATTCTTTTAGGAAAACGGGGGGTCGAAAGATGCAATCGCTGGGAATTGGAATTCGCAATGCATTCTTGCACCGCATTCTTAGGCACTATATTTAAATTAAAAGTTTTTGTGTTTGTTCTTCATTAAAATTAATCGAGAATTTCCTGAATTCCTATTAGCTAGAGTATGCCCCAGTCGAGCAATTGCATTGCCAACTCGTTATTTTATACCGTCAGAAAACTCGAGATTTGCGCTAAGGATTATCAAAAGATTTTTTTTGTGCATGTTTTGCTTTGTTCACGCTTTGCTCTTGCAGCTCGTTTGTCGTTTTTGTGGTTGCAATGGGCGTTGCATTATAATATGCAGCGCGAAAAAGAAACTCCCAAGTTCTTTGGCTGCAACCACAATAAAAAACTTTCAGCTTTCATGGTTTGGGGTTTTCAAACTCAAAAAAGCCGCAGAGTTTTATGAAAAGGCATGCAATGTTTGTAGGAGAAGATAAGCTAGAATGTCCTCACTGACATTATTTAATTTGACAGAAAATTGTACGATGGCAACAATTTGATTAAAAACATTTCAAAAACAAATTTCAAATGGATTTTGAGCAGGTAAAGGTCTGTGCATGACAAGCAAATGCCCGTCATTTCGTATTAAACAAAGCATCTAAAGGATTTATTATTAAAACATGGCATTTGCTATAAAAAAGTAGATGTAAAGATAATGTAAAATTCCCAAGCTCCACTCCAACTACAAGTTCGAGTGCTTCGGAATCGTCATGACGTTGCATAAAATACGCACATCCTGTCAGGCAGCCGGGCCAAGGCAACCAACCTTCACATCAAATAAACTCGCCAACAAATTTGCATGCCATTTTTTATTTCTCTTTAATATTTATTTATTTATATGTTTGTGTGTGTGTGTGTGTGTGTGTGTGTTTTATGCAAATATTGTTTTTCCTGCTGCTTTTTTTTATGCACGCGCACTTTGAGCTGCGACTATTTTCCACTTGTGACTCCCTGATCCGCCTCCGCAGCTGTCCCCAGCCGTGTGTTGTTTTTCCCGCTGCTTGCGCTTTGACGTGAGGCACTCTGAACGATTTTGTATCCTTTGTAATTTTTTGTTTGCATCAACAATTTATGTGCTATTTATGCGGATGAATGCATAAACAAAATTTGCGTAATATAAATAAAATTGCATTTTTTATAGATCAGTGCTTAACCAACAGCCAGTTAAACAAATTTATTTGCGCCTGAAGATTTAAAAAATATAAAATATGCCATGGTCGAAAGTTTAAAAAAATTGAATAAAGTAGAAACAGACTCTTTAGTTGCAGGCAGACTGAATGGAGGTTTTATATTTGGCCCTGTTGGCGCACTCCTTATATTTTTTTTTTGCAACTTTGGCAACTTTGGCAGCTACTTAAGAGTTCGGTGCCCCCGCTTATTTGAAGCGCACTTCAAATATTGAAATACAATTTCATTAAGCCTCCAACCGACAGCCGCCTGCCCTGCAAAATATTTGCACAGATAATGGCAGGGCCTGCCCGGCTTGTTTTTCTGGGCGTTTCTCATTTGACAACCAGACACACACACTTTTACACACGCCCATTTTGCTGCATAATTAAATTTAGCATTGACAACCAGGGGGCGGCAGCATAGGCGTGGCTGTGTGGTATGTAATGAACTTCCCAGGCTGTGGATGCATGATAGTGCATCGACTGTGAAGCAGCCTGCTCAAGTGTGGAGCAGGCGAAGTCAAGTCAATCAATCGCCTCGGTATCATTAACGCTTACATATAGAGTATATTAATTGCTTCACTTAGTTGGCAGCTTAATGGAAAAACGCCGTTTGTCTTTTAGCTGCTCCAGCCAAGTCAGCAGGCTATCAGCCTCTTCATAGATAGTAGCTGTCCTTTCTGGCAGCGAGAGTGTAAATTCTTGGCACGATGTCCACATTTTTCACATTTTCTGTTTAAATTGGGAGCTGTTTTTATTTTTCTTTCCGGCTGATCGGAATTTTGACGCTAAGCTCTGTCATCAGACTTGGAAATTTACTGGCACCCGGGCAGAAATTGATTTTCTGCATTGTCCCTTGCGCTAAATTACATAAGGTGTCCCTCAAAATTCGTTCTGTTTACCGTCCTAACGTTTGTCAGCTGGTAAAATTTAAATTTAATCAATAAATCAAGTATACGGCACGTATATCTTGGGGTAATTACACACTCAGGCAAATAAAGCACGATACAATGAGGCTGTCTCAACTGTCCATGCTGCTAGTGTAGTTGCTGCTTTGTTAGCCTTAATTTGTGGTTAACACAACTTGAGCCAGGACAATAATTTCAGTCACCAGTGTCTCAAATGTCGTTGTCTCTTGCGTGTCCTTACACACAAGACCACATACATTTGGTCACTGGCGCAGCTGCAACTGACAACTATTATTAACGAAGCAAAATCTACAGCTCTGACTGGCAATGCATTGTCGTCAGTGAATTGCTGAAATTCCGAGACAGTTGACATGAAATTGGCCAAAATTTGCCGTGTGTATGGCGTTAACTGCAATTACAATGAGCATCCTATAATTAGTATTATTTCATTGAGCCTTTCGTAGAGTCGGTGTTTGTCCTGCTTTGTGTTACGAACACGCACAACTCAACACGACCCGTTCCCTTTAAAACAAACAAAACAATCTAGCACGCCGATACAGTAGAACAGAATACCTATAAATAGTTCGCTTTTAATAAAAACTAGTTTCTTGTTGTTATAATGTATATCTATAATACATAACTATAGACATCACAGGCTTGGCTATGCAATGTCAAATATTTTTATCCTACTGTAGATAATAGCTCTACATTGAAACCCGCATATAAATTATATTATTCATTTTTTAGCAAATAGTTTTTTGACTGTTGCTGAATTTCATTTGAGTCTAAAAACTTTTGCAAAAGCTAAGCAAATAGTTTAAAAAGGCAAAGCACAACTTTCAATAAAATGTTCACTTCAGCTTACCAGATGTACAGCTAAAAAAAACTGATACAAATTATATATTGGAGAAATCAAGTGAACAACTTTCTACAGCCTTTTGTTAATATCAAGGTTAGCTGGGTATCAAATGCCAGCTTTGACTCTTAATATGATACCATTAGACATTTTCCGAGCCTATCAAATTGAGGGCCATTAGACAAATAACATGACTTGGCATGTATTGGCAGGGATTAGGCCATGACTGTCCCACCCGAAAATTGTATTAATTAAATGTGAATGAAAACAATAAAATAAATGCACATAGCCGAAGGAAAGCAATTATTCAATCCAGTCTGTGTCAGCTGAGCTGTGTCCAAAATGGAAAAACAAAAGGAACTTAAATGCTGTATATATATATATAAAATCACACAGACACACACACTTAAGCAATCAATCAATGAGTCTGACAATCAATCAAGTAGGCAGACACAATAGACTGAGCCGTCTGGGCGTCTTTGAGAAAAGGTGACAAATGTAAAATCAAATGGATCAGAAGCAAAGTACCCATTGCTGCATGAAGTGATCGAAGTGAGACTTGATTGTTTTGGCCAAGTTACAATTACGGCCAGTCAATTATTGAAAACAAGCGGCCCAAATGACCCACCTAAGCTCGCAGCGATGCGAGTGATTAGGGACTTGGCTTAGTTTCGATTTTAATGTATCTGCTGGCCCATATTGCCTTTTGCTGTTAACAGTATGTCCAAGCATGTAGGAACGCGCATATTCGACTACCAAATACCCTGTAGTACCCTCAGTAAATATAATAATATTGGCTTCTAGCATCACGTTGTCAATTCTTCAAATCATAAAATATGGCTCACACTATTGGAAGTTCAATGCTAAATAACTTTTATGTTTGCTGTTCGACCTTCGTGAAATTTATGTATGAGTTATGAATATATGTTAAAAATTTGTATGATTTGTAGTTTCCGAACTCGATGGATAAACGTTCCTGGCTAAATCAGCTTGGCTTGTTATCAGACATGCGTTCTTTTGCCCGTTACATAAAATTTACATAAACAATATACCGTTTTTACGCATTTTTAATGGGTACAGGGTATACAAATATGCACACAGACATACACACACCCACACACATACAACGATTGTTAATGGCGTTTTGGCGGGCATAATTACAATTTGACTCAATTTCCGTTTGAAGCTTTTGATGATTTTATTGATTTTGTGAAGTCACGCAACTTCCTTGATGGCCAGCACGTCGAATGCCGCCGCAAGTCTCCTGGTCTGTACCTGTATATTCTCTTGAAAGTAATTGCTAGAAATCATCAATATTTAACAGCTCTTATAGAGCTGCAGATACACACACACACACACCCACACACACACACACACACACACAGAGCCATGCATCTATGCATATTTTCAATTAGGTCGTCGCACATGAAGCAGAACACAAAGGCTGGCTGGCCAGTTGGAGTAGGGGCTGTCTACAAGTAGCTGCTGCTGCTGACTAAGCACAATGACAACGTCATGAAGTTTAAGTGAGTTTTAAAAGTCTGGTGAGGCTGGCATGACTCACATGTGTGGCTCTTTACATATTTGCAGTGCTTGGTATAAGCAGGGGGAAGGGGGCATGGAAGGTGGGGGAAAGGCTTGAAGAGACTCTTTAGCGCTCCATTTTCGCAGTGGCAACGACTTAGTCATGCTTTTAGCCACTACTTAAACTTATTGGATTTGCCGGTTAACAAACTATGCGTTTACCACTCGTAATTAGCCGCTCGATGCGGTGTAAGTAATTAATGCTTGCCACAGCGCTCGCAGTTATGCAACAGACAGCGCAAAGCACTAGTGGGGCACTGAATAATTGAATGCAAAAGGGACACGTGACAGAGAGTTCACCGTTAAAATGATTACGCTGAACTTGACATATCCACACCGGTTGGCAGATGCCATGACGTGTGCCAGAGAGAGAGTCTGTTGCATATTTTCAAGCTGACAGCCTGTACACACACACACACACACACACACACACACACACACACACACACACACACACACACACACACACACACACTCAGAGCTAAGAGAGTCGCCCTCATGTAGCTGTTTCCTTGTTGCTTTTGGCACTTCATGTGCCCATTTTGTGCTGACCAAGCCCCGGGCACGCGATGCACACACTCACACATACAAAAATACATACACGTCCAGCTGAAAGTATATACATATACAAGGACTTTTTGGGGCCTAACAACAACATTAACGCCACTTGCACCGTGGCCTGGCAATTTTTGAATACACTTATTCAGCTCAGCGCAATGGGTTGTGCTACGCCCAGTTCTTAGCCCGCACGCAACTAGGCGGGCACAGCAGAAACGAGAACTTTAAGTGTGTTAATAATGCCCCGAGCATTGTGAATTATTTACGAGTACTTATATTTGGTTATGCATTTGCAATGCCACAAACAAGACACTGAATAAGAAGTGGGGAAAAAAGGAAGGAAACAGTGAAATAGCATTCAAGTAAACGGACTTAAATAGTTTAATGTCAGCTACCAAAAACTTGAGAAATATACAAAATGCAGAGCCCGAGGGCCCTACGAATATGTATATAGAATAATGCCCATTTAGCTAAGAGAATGAGCAAGCCCAAATGGCGTTTGAGTACGAAACTTTAGCGACAGCTGCAAAACTTTGACAAAGTTGCACAACATCAACACAGTAAAAAGAACAACAATAACAGCAAAAATGAGAGTGAAGCTGTGTGGATGCGCAGCTTTGACAGGAACTAGAACTAGAGGCAGAACCAACATATGTCAAAGTTTGGTAATTTCAAAGAATTTTTTGTTGTTGCCTGTGGTCATGCATGATATTTGGCAAAAACCGCAGCGAAAGACTCAAGTGTACACTTGACTGGTGCTGGCCCAGAGTGTGTTGCCGAGATTTGCCTGCAGGCAAGCTACATTGGCCTCGGTCAACATTGGGTTGGTTGCTCTTGGACTGCCCTCGTGCCGCCCCGGCATTAATCCATTAAAAACTTCGTTGTGTGCTGTGGATGGCAGCTGCAACTTCATTTAAAGTGCATTTTCATTTGTTACCCCAAACCTAGAGCCAATCTTAGCCGTTCCCTGAAAATCAAAGTTGTACATAGTTGCTGTTGCTGGCGTGTGACATCATCAACATCACGTGCCCGCCTGGCTACGCTTCTGTTCGGTACAGTTGCCTCTAAGTACTCTTTGCATGGCTCCCCTCAATCGACCCCTCGCTGGCCAGCTCTTGTCGCCTGCACACGAGAAATTCAGTGTGACGTGACAGTGACAGAAATTGCAGCTGGTGTGGCGTGGAACGTCCACAAAAACAGTAAAGGAAAAATTTGACTATGTAACGAAATAATTATTGCATAGTTTGTGGGCCAAGTCTTGCGCAATTTGGCCAAAATGTCAACGATAAGAGTCGTGAGTTTGATTGAAGCTCGCCAACGCTGCAGTAGTTCGCCGAGCACTTGTAGTCTTAACAAAGCACTGACTGCAAAATTGGCTTAATGAATGCAAAGCAAAATCTTTTAGCGGCGCTTAAGTGGGCGTGTCGTTTGGGCGTGCAGCGACTAGCAACCAACAGCGGCAGCTGTTGGCTGTCGCAGCAGCAACAACAATTTGCCTAATTTATGCTGCGACGCGTTGCACTTTAGATTCGCATTTGAATTAAGCTCCGTGCATAAATTAGCAGCATGGCAACTAAATGGAAAACTTTTTGTTTGCTTTGCAGGAAAATGGAAGATCAGTTCCTGATGTTACCGCCAGTCCGGGCCGTGCACCGCCCGGCCCGCTGCCCGCCAATCAGCAGCCCGGCATGGGCAACCAGCAGCAGCAGCACCACCATGCCAACCAGCAGCAGCAGCAACAGCACCATGGTAACCAGCAACAGAACCGCGGCCAAAGCGGCAATACAAACGGCTCTGGCGGCGGTAAGGATCCGGTGCTGCTCCAAGGCGACTTTCGCAAGGTCAGCGGGATCAGCTCGGAGATCTTTCGACAGATAGAAGCCGTCGAGAACGATCATGATCCGAATACCGCTGCAGCGCTGGAGGCAGTGGAGCGACGCGGCGAGATGATTGTGCGCATCTTAGAGCCACGCTCCATGGGCAGCAAACAAGCTGTGGATGCGGCACATAAGCTGATGAACAAGGCCGATGGCCGGCACACCGTGCAACTGGTGGAGATAGTGAAGCGGCCCGGCCAAACACTCGGCCTATATATACGTGAGGGCAACGGCGCCGATCGCACCGATGGCGTCTTCATATCCCGCATAGCCCTTGAGTCGGCAGTCTACAACAGCGGCTGCTTAAGGGTAAGAATCTATGTTTATGCTATCTTTGGGCTAATTATATTTATTGTAAAACTTGCAGTTTGTTTTAGCTCTTAATACTTTTGGCAATTTTTATTTTCTTGTGCAGTGCCTCCATACGCATATCCTCCAAGTCCTCCTGAAAGCCTAGTCTTTTGCTTATCAGCTCCTCGTGCTCTACCTGAGCAAAGCTTGATTCCATGCGTCTATCATCCAAGTCCCGGTCGCGATACTTGCGCTTATCATAGCCAAATATGTTGCGTATGTAGGATGATATGTCCTCCTGGCATTCGCTGTCATCGATAAAATCATTCAAATCCGAGTCGTAATCGGTTTCATCCTCGTTCGAATTTTGTTGTTTTTTCTCTAGTTTTAGCTCGAGCGCAATTTTATTGAGGCTGCCGTCGGGATTGACCGCCCGCCTTGCAGCTGCTGCCTGCAGGAATGCAGATGTAACTGGCATTGAGGATACAACTGGAGCTGTTTGGTTGTTGCCGCTTGTTGAATTCTTGCTTAACGGCTTTATTCTTCCGTTGGTTTTGGAGCATGTAGGCATACCTTCAGAATTATTTGATTCTGCTGCAATTGAGCTGGTGGGCTGACAGGCTCCTAACGGTTTTAGCGATTCCTTGGACTGAAGTACTGTCTGGCGTTTACGTTCACGCTGACGCTGGGCTCGCTCCTCCAGCTCGAGTTTCTCCTTTGCTGTCAGCAAACGACTGGGTGGCCGTTTCCTTGGGGGTGTGGCGACTTTAATTGGCTCGTGCTGCTTTTTCTCGGCAAGTTTGAGCAGCGCTTGAAAGTCCATGGGCGCTGGTTGTGGAGCTCGTTTATGTTTGGGCTTCGGTTGCGCCCCCTGGCGTAACTTGCGCTCCTCTTCCGGATTATAGATCGTTTTGGATGTGCTATAGGCGCCTGCCCTACTAGCCTCCTTGGCTGGCTTACTCCGGGAGGGCTTGGATTTAGCTGACTTCGCGGGGGCAGCGCGCAACATTGGTAGTTGACGTGGCGCAGGCGCCTTTTCCATATATTTACGGTATAAGTCATCTGTCTCTGGCGAAACGAAACCGTAGTCATTAAAATTCGGATCATCAGGCCCGCCCAAGTGGTCACCACTTTTAAAATCCTTTGCCACGGATTTGCTGGTCGATTTTGTAACTTTTAACATTTTCGGTTTGATATATATTTTTTTAGGACGAAGTATTAAAGCTATTTAATATGACATTTCGACTTATAAGAAAATATGTTCCGGTATTAGGTTTTGATACTTGTAGCCCGACTAGTTTAATGTTTAGGTTGGTGAGATTTGAAGTTAAGTTTTTTTTTGTGGACCCTGCAGAATGTAATTATATTTTATACGATAGTCTATGCGTTAGTTCTGATATGAGGGAAAAACAAGTTCATTTATATATTGATAAGAGCTTAGAGGCTAGAAAAACAAGTAAAAGTATATGAAACAGATATCGACTAATATTTTAAGTAGAGCCTTAAAGGTCGACAGGTGTATCAAAAACAAATATTGGCATGACACATTTGTCCACTCTTGTGGCTTATATCTGCCTTAAGTGAAAAAATGGAGCTTTATTTCTCTTATTTGTTGCTCTGTATATGAAATGCTCATACATAAATACATAAATATGGAGGAATTATTTAGAATTCTAATTTAGCCGATTGGTTTTGTGCCACAAATTCTGTTATGCAGGTGGGCGACGAAATCCTGGCCGTCAATTTGGTTGATGTCACACATATGTCGCTCGATGATGTCGTCATCATCATGTCAATTCCTCGGCGTCTGGTGCTGGCCATACGGCAGAGGCGGGGTAACCGTGGAGCCGGTTCACCGGGTCCGCCAACACTGTCGCGACCAGAACAGAAGCCGCCGCCGGTGGTGGTTATCAAGCGTGATCTCAGAGACGAGGACCTGGACGAAACGGATCGAATGCCGCGCCCGCGTTCATCACGTGAAAGACGTACAGGTAGTTTAAAGTGAGCGCCGTGTTTAAAATGCTAATCGGTGTTCCTTCTCTCTTTCCCCTTTGTTCGCTTGTAGGCGATGGTCGCGAGATGACCGAGTCGCGCTCCAGACTGGGTCTGGGCCTTAACAACTACAGTCCGCAGTCAGAGCAGCTGGACATGTATTACAATACACGGGCTGGCGTCAACGCCATGGCCGAACCGCCGAACTGGGGCTACAAAGCGCCGCCGCCACCATCCTCGGTCATTACGGAGCAGCCCACCAAGGGGCATGCCTTTGCGCCTTCACACGCTTACTATCAGAACGCTGGCACATTGGAAAGTCTGGCTGAAAAGGTGCACGCATTCTACCCAGGCGCACCTGGTCAACCGCTAGGTCCCTCGCGGCGCATGTCCACGGGTACAGGCAATGTGGGCTTGGCTCAGCAACATGCACGTTTTCCGCGCTCTGGTTCAGATCAGCATTTGCCGCGAGTCGAATATGCGGATTACTCCAACTCATTAGGCCGCCACTCCCTACTGCGTTCCAGCTTGAAACCCGGAACGGGCGCCCCGATGCCTGTGGGCGTGGGAGGCACTCTGGGTCGCTATGGGCGTTATGAGCAGCAACGCGGTGGTGTACCAAAGTATGGGCCGCCGGCAGCGGGTCCGCAGTCACTGACCCGTCGTTCGCGGCCCAATCTGGACTACTCCAGCGATACCGAAGCCACCATTGGGCCTCGTCCTAGTTACTATTACTATAACCGACCCGCCATAGGCAGTATGCCACGCGGCGCAGGAGGCGTGGGTAGTGGAGCAGCTGCAGCGGCAGCTGCTATGTTGGCCGGCACCGCAGATCTCAATAAATTCAACTCACTGCCCAGGGAGCGACCGGGCGTTAGGTTACAGGGCATACGTGCGCGCATAGGAGATCGCATTCTGGATGAGAACGATGGCAACATTTCGGCGCCCGAGTATGATGCGCGGCGCGGCCGAGATCTGCGCCAACGCATTACTGCTAGCCCCGGCCCCTCTATCTTTACGGCGGACGAGTACCGTGCATGGCTACGACGTGCGCCAAGTAGTTCCGCGATTGCGGAGCAAATGCGTATGACTAGGGATATGTTCGCCCAGCCGCGCTCGCATCGCTTCTCCTGCAGTGCGGAAAACATTCATGATGCCCTGCGGAACGTATGTTAATGGCATGTAAGGCTTGAAACCCCTATATTATCCTGTTCTTTATTGTTCCAGACCGAGAGCATTTACTCCAGCAGAACGGGCATACTCGGTGCTGGCACGCTGGATCGTAATATGGGCCTCACCCGACCCATCTCAGCACTGCCCGTGCGTTCCATGTCCTCGCAGCACATAGGCGGTGCTGGTTCCATACGCTCGCCCAGTATACGACGTATGCGTCAGCTGCTGGAACTTTCTGCTGGTCCAGCCAGTCCTAGTGGCAGTATTATGAGTACAGCCGGTCATCAGAGTCCCGCGCCCACGCCGAGTGCAACATTGCCGCGTGCTCATCGCCAGATCGACATTAATCCGGCAGAGTTTGCCAAGTACAAGCTGGACAAGCCCATTGTGGACATTGGCGGCGTCTCGGGCATGCTGTGGATACATCTGCTGGCTGGTCGTGGATTGCGCTCAGTACCAGAACAGGGTGCACAGCATGCACCTGGTGGAGCACCACTCCCACAGACTAGAGATCTTTACTGCGTAATCGAGTGTGATCGCGTGCATAAGGCGCGCACAGTGGTGCGTTCGGGAGATTTGCAGTTCGACTGGGACGAGTCCTTTGAACTAGATCTGGTGGGCAACAAGCAGCTGGACGTGCTCGTTTATTCCTGGGATCCACAGCACAGGCACAAGCTGTGCTATCGCGGCGCCATATCGCTGTCGGCGGTGCTGCGGCAATCGCCACTGCATCAGCTGGCGCTTAAAGTGGAGCCTCGCGGCACTGTCTACATACGCATGCGACACACAGATCCCCTCGCACTGTACAAGCGTCGCGGGCTGCCCAGTTTGCGAGCCGGTTATCCGACACTTTTCGGCGCCGATCTGGAGACGGTGGTCAACAGGGAGTCAAAGAACGCGCCCGGGTGTGCACCAGTGCCAATTGTGCTGCGACGTTGCGTTGAGGAGGTAGAGCGGCGAGGCCTCGATATAATCGGGTTGTACCGCCTGTGCGGATCGGCAACGAAGAAGCGTCTGCTACGCGAGGCCTTCGAGCGCAATAGCCGCGCTGTGGAATTGAGCCCGGAACACGTTCCTGATATTAATGTTATTACCGGCGTGCTCAAGGATTACCTCAGGGAGTTGCCGGAGCCATTGTTTACACGCTGTCTCTTCCAGATGACAGTCGATGCCTTGGGTAAGATTGCTTAGGTTTAAATACGCTTATCCTTTGCCTAATTTGAGTGCATGTCAATTTCCAGCTGTCTGTCTGCCAGATGATCCTGAGGGCAATGCGAAACTGATGCTTAGCATACTCGACTGTTTGCCCAGAGCGAATAGGGTAAGTTAAACTTACCACTTTTTTTATTTTTAATGGATAATTATCTAACAATTCGATCAACTTTATTTGTAGGCCACCTTGGTATTCCTTCTTGACCATCTTTCGCTGGTTGTGTCAAATGCGGAGCGCAATAAAATGTCTGCTCAGGCGTTGGCCACTGTGATGGGTCCTCCGCTGATGCTGCACTCGGCCAGTGCGCAGCCTGGCGCTGATATTGATCATGCTCAGCCCATTGCGGTACTCAAGTATCTGCTGCAGATCTGGCCTCAGCCGCAAACGCAGCAGACGCAGCATCAGCAGCTGGCTCAGCACATGGGCGGCATGGCCGCTGCCAGCAGCATGAGCAATATGGCGGGTGTTGCTTCAGGTAACGTAATCACTGTGTCAATAATGCAATCCACACTAATGTCCAGTACCTCGTATCCACCAACAAGACAGAAACACACCCACTCCCACACACACACAGACACACATACAGGCGCGTGTTTTTTACTAGTGGCACAATAAACACTTGCAAGAGTTTCTTTCCGCTTTGAATGTGCAGAAGCAACAACAGCCCCAGTTTGTTCTTTATTCGAGTCTCTTCCCTAATGGCGGCACAGAAAACGTTCACATTTTGACCGTCACGCACACTACACAAGCGTACACACATACACATACACATGATCAGCCCCAGTCCCAAGCCACAAAATGATCGTTCACATTAATATTGATTAATACAGAGTCCTATGTAGACAGGTCGGCGCGGCGAGTCAACAGGGCAGCGTGGAAGCAAAGTCAGTGCGTTGCCAGTGGACAGACAGCAAATACTACTGCAGCAGCAGCAGCAACTCATGGCGGCGGGCAACCTACTGCGCTCGTCCACTTCGGTAACCAACATACTCTCCCAAGGCCATCATCAGCTCTCAGCCACAGCCAACAGTCATCTGTATCAATCAGTAGTGGGTCAGTTAGCTCAATCGCATCGAGCCTTGCAACAAGCGGTGCAACAGGTAAACAAACAGTTACAACAACAACAACAACAACAACAACAACGACAACAACAAATACAACTAACAAACATAGCAATAACAACAACCAAAGAGTATTAACAACAAAGAGAGTTCTTAATGAATAAACGAAGCAACTAGTTCTTAAAACTAACAACAAAATACTCCAAGTACACAAGAGTATTAACACACATTTAATACAACACTGATACTAATAAACAAATGTTTTTTTTTCAAATGGGCATCTTATTAAAAAGTTCTTTTAATTCCTGTACCTCAGCATTCCATTGTTTGTCCGATTGCTTAAAGTATGTACCACTAGAGTATATCTCTTTCAATTTTCTTATTACACTGAAAGAACATACTGGGCTACTCGCATACATACTTATAAATACACAGTCACACACACACATGCTACACTTTCAGCAGCTCTTTCTTGCTCTTCTAACTCTTCCTGTTGACCGTTTGTTATCGCGTAATTTATTTCAACGATATATTTTAAAAATTTGAGTAATAACTGAACAATTATATAATCTATATATTTACATAAAGCATTCTGTGTTGTTGATTTGGTTTGCGCTTCTTGAAACAAAGTAATTGTAAAAGTAATTCTTGATTTGCCGTCAAATTTTGGTCGACGTTGTAATTGTGATATTTGTACAACTCTTAACAATAATGATAACGATTATAACAATGATAACAATGATGATGATTTGAGCGATGTGATAAATGTTAACGGCGTGTTAAGCATGATTGGCCCACTACTGGTAAAAATGTAACATAACGAACATACATGTCTACTATAATACCAATGCAATATGTAAAATCGACACAACATAAAAAGTGCTTCATATACAAATCCATTGTACAAAGTTCATCAATCATCGCCTGTACTATATCCTTCTGAATAGATAATGACTCCCCGTAAAGCTTAAACTTTCAATGATGTAGTTAAATCCAAATGTCAACCTACAAATATCCTTGAGCACAGAAGAGTACGCAGTAGCAAATTAAAAATGAAACTACTTAGGTTTATTTAATTATAAACTGCTTGAATGCGATATGTTTCCTTAACATTTTGTTATGAAATGTGCAGGATGCATACAGAAAACTATGATAAGCAGGATTGAGAGTTGTATACTTTCAGTTTTGTCAACCCTATTGTATCTGCACTTGAATCTTGCTCTGTTAATTGCACACTTTCCAAGGCACCCTGTTTGCATGCTCACACTCCACTCGCTTATACTTTAATCCATTAATCAAAACATCTCATCTAAAAGTTAAAACCCGATCTGTTTATCAATTGGCCGCAATCTTTATGAATTCATGAATCCCTAATAAAAGTGTATGTCTATTGTATGTTTGCCACGCGCACACACGCACTATCCACAACACATAATATCAAAAATTCCAAATTTTGTTAAACACAATGCACCCAGACCCCAGATACAGCCCCAAAGTATACACACTGTGGGGCGTTTGCCCACTCCCAATATTAAATGCCATGTTATGCCCATGCAATAACCATTGCCTTGGTATTGTGCTCGTTTCCATTTTGTGATCTCTTTCAGCCCTTTCAATTGGCGGGCTCAGCGGTCTCGGCAATTCCCGACCAATCGCCACTGCCACTTCCAGGCACACCCTCCCCAGGCAGTAGCTCAGCCTCGACGGGCTCCGGCTCGGGGTCGGGCTCGGGCTCGGGCAAGAGTAAGTACGGCCAGGCCTGAGCATATGAAATAATCTAATCCCATTGCACCCATTCAGGCACTGATACCATCAAGCGCGGTGCTTCGCCCGCTTCCATCAAGCAAGTGAAAATTGTTGACACGCCCAGCCCGTACTCTGTTGTGCAGAAGAAGCCGCCTTTGCAAAAGGACGCTCCCATAGAAGAAATTACGCCCCCGGAGGCCAACGCAAGCTCGACAATCCGCAAAGGCGTTGACTTCTACGAACCGCACAAAACGCAATCCAAGAACCTGGCCGGAGATGACTCGTATACATCTAAATATAGCAGCAGCACTTTGGATAGTAAGAAGAGCAGCTACATCAGCAGTTACACGCCCGGCAAATCCTTCACTGCCAGCAGCGCCACTCTCAGCACCAACGATGAATACAAGGCCATGCGCAACAAATCAAGCGCCACCTCAAGCTCCAGTTCCTCCCAGGCAACTGTGCTGAGTGCTGGATCCACTGCAACATCGGCGCCAACAACCTCCTCCGATGACTCCGACGACTTGGTCTCGTACAAGTCGTCGGCCTCTACCAATGCGTTGCTGGCCCAGTCTCAGGCGATGACCACCAGTCAGCTGATGTCTAAATACTTAAAGCGTGAGCCACGAGTGCAATTTACACCGATAAAATCGCCGGACTCGCCCTCACCACCTGGCGGCAGCGATGGCCTGCCAAAGGGCACCTACCAGCTGGTCACGCCCAGCTCCAGCACCAGTTGCTTGGCTAAGCCCAGTGCCCCCACGGGTGCGATTAGCAAGTATACGACTTCGACATCATCGCCAAGTTCAGCGGACACTAGTAAAAATCCAACCATCAGCAACAAATTGTCGTCACCGTCGAGGCTTGCAAAGGATGGCAAGTCGGCAGGCGCGGTAAGTAACTCCTCTTCCCTGGTGTCGAGCGGCAGGCGGCTGTTTGACAGCCTCGCCTCGTCGTCGTCCTCGGAAACGGAGACAAAGACTTACATTGGCGGCACCACAGTTGCCAGCACCACTGTTGCCAGCGCCACAACAACCTACACGAACGAATCTAGAAACTTAGCCAGCAGCAGTAGCAATAAAGCAACTTCCGGCTCAGAGCACAGAAGTTTTGGTAGTGCACTATTCGGTAGCAGCGCCTTAGGCAACGGCAATGGCAATGGTCATGGTGCCCACTCTAGCAACAGCCCATTTGCCAGCACCAATGGCAACGCCAATGGCAGCAGCAACCACAGTGCCATGAACTTGTATGGCACGCTGCCAAAGAATGGGGCTGCCAACGGCAGCAGCGCGGGCGCCACCCTGTTTGGCGCCAGCGCCAGCTCTTCTTATCATTCTGGCAGTGGCACAGCCAGCAGCAGTGGGGTTAGCTCGATGACTGGCTCCACCAATAGCTATGATTTTTATACGAGCAGCAGCACAGGCGGCAGCAGCAGCTCGCGTCCCTTTGCCAACGGTGGCAACAACTACCATACACTGGGCACCTATCGCGCTCAGTATGCGGCCACCAATCCCTTCCTCGATGCCTTCGATGAGAAGCCCAGCAGCAATGGGGGCAACAATGGCCATAACAGTCATCACGTTGCCGATGATAAGCATGCAACGATCGCGGATAAGAGCCATCAGCGTACCGCAATGGTGGCCGCTTTTCAGTCGTCGGGCGACTCAAAGAATGGCAGCGATGAATACGATGATCTCAAGTGAGTGGCCCGCGGCGTGCGCTGGGCTTGTGTGAGTGGGGGCAGGTAGCTGGCCCTGGTATAGGGGGATTTGGTTTAAAGGCGATAGCGATATCTATAATGATATGAAACGCTGAAAGTGTTCTTTTGGAGTATTTACAGTTTACAAATTTACAAAACTAAATATGCAAAAATATGAATATATATCGATAAACAATATTTAAAAGCTATACCAAAAATGAACAATTTAAAGAACAAGTAAAGATAAACGAATTTTTAAGATCACATCAAATTATAATGGCAATCCACTGAGACAGCAGGAAATCCGGTTTAAATAAATATGCATACAAAACAAAACAAAACAAAATGGCTGCCAAGCTTTAAGTGTTCGTCTGTGTGTGTGTGAGTGTGTGTGTTATGCTAAAAGCTTTGCCTTAGCAGCATTTATACTAGTATATCCGTTGGCAGCCATTTTGAAATCTACGGCATAACCTTTACAAACAGTATTCGAAACAAAAGCTAAACCCGATTCAAACAAAACGCAACGTATACAACATAAGAAATTAAAACATAAAAATTAACCTAACAGCTAGGTAAATAAAAGGTTGAGCGCGCATTTAACTTTTCTTTTTGTTTACATATTCATATATTAACTATAAAGACGTATAGATTTGCTGAAAACATACAAAAATATTTTCGCAGCAACTGGAAGCAAAAGAACAGTAATATTTGTATAGACGAATAATCGATTTTCTCCCTAAAAGCCCTCCTAATAACTTCTATGCATATGTTAGCTTATTTTAAGGCGACCAAAACTCTTAACTATTAAAGCTGATAATATTTCATCAAATATTGGACAAATTTTCGAGCAATATATTTGCCTAAAATGTTTCTCTAAGCCTCTTATACATATATACTTACAAAACATGCATCCATATACATACATATGTATATACAAAATTCTTGATATGAATATGCATTTATATATGTACCTAGTACTACATACACATACATTAACTACACCAAATGTGTACTTCCGCAGGGGTTATGTTGAGTACTATCAAAAGGTTTTCTATGGATGCTTACGTTTTCATTTCTGTTCGTTCAGATCGCATTCACTAACACAAAAACTTACACACATACCACATACACGAATACATGAATTTATTGACAAGTCGATGTGCTTAGTTTTTTGTATGAAACAAAGTCTGATATACACACTAATATACAAGAATACGGTATTAAATATTCTTAAACATAAATATACAAGTAAAACAAATAAAAATATATACATAAATCGATATATATATATATATATAAATATATACATACATATACAGTGACAAAACTAAAACACGCTTTGCGACTATAACAAAAGGAAAGTCTACAAACTTTACAGCCATTTTGTTTGAATACTTTAGCAACAGCTTTTTATAAACGAGTCTATATACTACATATGTAAATATGTATACTTAAATATAGGTATGCATAACTAACTCGAAACTATAATAAACGTATTATACTATAACAAATCCTATCAAACTGTAAATACCCACAACATACTTTAAAACTCTTGTGCTTTTGTGTCAGTCGTTGAGGTCATGAACTTAATCAACTAGTCAGTTAGTCGGTCAATGTTTGTCAGTTCTACAGAGTTAGTTTCTAGTGATAGGCATAGTTACTTAAGTGAAGCTTTTGCTAACAAAATGTAGTGCAACAAAGTGAAATATTATTTTATTTAGGAAGCCAGGGAGCCTAGTAAGCAATACATATATAAATACCAACAAATTAGAGACACCGAATACAAAAACGGAAAATGCATATAAAAAAAGTACATTAAATAGCAAAAAACAGAAGCATACCTACCACATATAAGTCTATATTATGTATGTAACAGGTAGACAAATTTAAGTTAGTTACCTAATAAAACACCAGCATAATCATTCGTCTTCATCAAAGTACAACTTTCTAGCAGCAACAACAAGAACAAGAACAGTAATTTACAGGATATACTATACAATTTCAACTCAGATTCTAATTCGCATCAATTAACAAATCATAAATAAAAGATTATTACGCGTAAAGCCAAAACAGTGCATTATTTGATATTAACAAAGTTTTAAGTAAATGTACGATGGATGAGACATGCGTTGAGATTTTAAATAGCAAATTATTCGGTTAATTGTTGTCACATTTATTTTATACGAAACTAGATGAGAAAACCAAACTTTTTAAGTGTTAAACATGAAATATCAAACCAAAGAGTTAAAATCATCAAGAACAAACCTAGTTGATGCTATAATTAATTTTTATATACGAGTATAGTAAATTGTTGATTATTATATATAGCGCGTAGTGTTTTTAAAAGCAACAATTAAGCTAACAACAATTTGTCAACATTGCTAGCTATTCATTTGTAGGGGTCCAAATGCATTTCGCTGGGGGTCTGCATGCGTTTAATTTATTTTTATGGTCTTTGGTACTTGTGCTGTCGCCTTCTTTCAACATGATCGTTAAATTTGAAGTGGACTCAAAGCATTTCAATTAACTTTGATTTATTCACTTAAGCTTTAATCGTCGAACGACTCAAAGATTATAGATTTCCAATATACTCGAATTCTACCAAGAAAAAAAAAAAAAATAAAAATTTAAAGCAGCATTTTAATTAATTTGCGAATTGTTGTGGGCTCTTAGTTATAGCTGAGCTTTAGATAAGATACCAAGAGTAACCGGCTGGCCTAGTGAGTGTTAGTAAATCGTGGTGTTTTTGGTGTTCGTTGTGGTGCTGGTGGTGGTGAAATGTTGGCTGTTACGTGTGAGCTGATTGGCTTTGATTGGTTTGAACTGCTGCGTGTGTTTATTGTTTGGGACGTGCTCTGGGGCTTGAACTTGCTTGAATATGATACTTGTACTTCTTAAAATATGTTATGAAATATATCACTGTGTCATATCGTACATTTATAGAAGTAATGGATACCAAGTTGGCAAGTAACACGCGATTAAATAATTGTTAAAACAAAAGTATTTATATTAAGAAAAACAAATATAACTAAATTAATAGCAGCAAAGCAGCAACTATAGTTAATTAAACTGAAATGATTGGCAAGCAACCACAACTACAAATTGTATATGCATTTAATTTAGCCTAAACGATTAAACAAAAATATATATAATAACAATAATAATAAGCGTTAGCTGAATAAATACAAAGCAAATATGTTAAAGGCATTTAGTGAGCAAATATGAATTGATAAAAACTAATACACGAAAGCCACATGAAATTAATGTTAGTTACCAGAAAAACGAACTAATTTATTGAAATGTATTGCACAATATTGTACACTTATAAATATTAGTAAAAAGTAACAAAAACTAAATAGAAACGAATAGGAGGCAGCTGTGCTAGCGAAATATATATTGTAGTTCATATATATATATATATATATATATATATATATATATAAATAGATCCCAGCCATGGTTTAAAGCACTCTGAAATATTTATTTGAAATATTTTTTTATTTTGTTGAGTATTGTGCCCCACAGCGACTACTCACACAACACAGCTCAGTTTTACATTAGTTTGGATTAGTTGGATAGTAAATATATCTAAGTAAATACTTGTTTATAATGTGTGTATGTATTAAATGTGCCTAAAGATATAATTTGTTTTAAAACCAGGGAGAACTCTTCTTCGATAACCTTTAACACATTTTTGGGGATTAACTTTTAATGATTCGCAGCACTTTCGTGCAACGATTTCTTTTGTCGAACTTAACATGCAAATGGAGACCAAATGCTCAGGGCTTAGCGAGTTATGAATAACATAATATACAACCAAAAATAAAAAGGCAAAACATATTTAAGAACTAATTGTAACACATCATGAGCATGCTCCATTATATTTAACAATTACTAAGCATTTCAGTTACGCTATTTTCATTTTCATCCTGCAACAAGAATAACCACAACCACAAGAAAAACAACAAGAACAATCCAGCAAACAAATTTACAATTCCAAGCAATCAATTTCGTTATAAAGACTGACTGAGAAACCAAGAAAAACAACAACAACAGAACTCCCTAAGTAACCGGAGAGTTTTCATATCAAATGACAAACGTTTTTCAAAAATCCCCAAATGGAAAGCTTCATTTGAATCATTCAAAATGTACATTATTTCATTTTAAACCTTTTCTAGCGAGTCCATAATCCAAAAATCATTACGAAGTCCTTAATGAATAGTCAAATATAGCGAAAATAATTCAAATATTACCACCAGCGTTTTGCTACATAACTAACTAACTATAACTAAAATGCAACAATAAGAAAAAATAAAAATAGTCTACAATATAGTTGAGAGTCGTATAAGGGCAGATGGCATTGAACTTTAGCGAAAATTTTTCTAGTAGAAGAGAAAAGTATACAACGGATAACCAACAATATACAAAGAATAGTTAAATCTAAAGCATTGTATTTGGAAATGATTTTTGAAACCCACCATAAAAACTGAACGAAGAATCTGAAATATTAAAATGAAATGCGATTAACAGATCTCCATTTTTTGATATTAAGTTTCATTCGCTTATTTACTAATTCCAAATTCACATATTAATCAAAATAATTCGCAGCAGCAATCTTTAAACAAAATATTAATACATTTACATTCAGACATATGTAAATATGCGCGGCTAAACTAATCCAAATCCAAACGATGAAAACAAACACAAGTGCATTTTGTTTCCCAACTTGCGCGTGAGAACAGCTAATGAAATTACCAGATAATACTCTGATTTACCACTGCCACAAAGTAAAAGAAAACATGAATTAAAGTTATTATAGACATTAACATACAACATATACTTACACATAAGTATATACTTACTTGCATACATATATGTACTGTGCAAGTGTACAATGAAAAGGAAATTCATTACAATTAAATATATACATAATGTGCGTATTACAAAACCGAGTAACAAGCAACAGCATACGTTTGCATAAACAGCATTAAAGATAAATACATATAAATACATAAGTCAACTTAAAATTATTATTTATTCAAAATAATAACAATGATAACAATAAAACTTAACTTATAAAAGCATTAACTAAATCCAAAATAGTTCTTTGCATAAGAATAAAGCGATGTTACATTATTTAATGAAAATATATACATACATATAAATAAAATATAAATAACAATTGTGTTTTATTCAGAGTACACACGTATTCAGAGACTCCTTTCTCAAATTGATGTAACCCGCATCTTAAGAGTTTCTCCTGTCAGAATGATTAACTCAGTATTGACCGACGCACAGCCTAAGCCATATATGGTCTTATAAGAGTTACGACACAAAAATGTTTAACGAACCTCTCTTAAGGTTCGAAACTGTGCAATAAGACGGGTTTGTGTTTTGCGTACATGTCATACTCTTTTAAGTCTGAGCGCCGGACCAACAAGCGAGTGGTCGCCGGATCAAGGGCTGCAGCAATTGTTTATTTCCAATTTGTTTATTTAATTTGTTATTATTCACACAGACTAAAGGAATAATAATAAATTAAAAAACAACAAAGACATGGAAAAGGAAAGGATGCTACAATTATAATTAATTTTTACCTTTGCTTTTCTTTTTTTTAACTGCTCTAGGACATGTTTTAAATAAAATTAACTAGAGATTTACAAACAACCTCCTAAGGATGTAAATATACACACATCTAAGCGATATCTAATTTTTGATGTACAATGAAAGTTTTTGGATATCCGATTATAGATATCCTTTTTGCTGAAAATGTGCGATGAAATTCTAATGTGGATCTTATTAAACGGAGGGTTATGTACTACTTGATAATACGCCATTTAATTTGAGTTCCGCACAAGCAGTTAACGGTTTCGCAAGCAGTGCACCATTAAAACTGCTTTCTAGTGAACGAGTTGTTAGAGGTTGTTGTCTCCACTAACAATCAAAAATATTTCCCTCGAATGGATATTGTTTAAAAAATGAGATTCGGCGAGACAGCAGAGATAACTTTTAAAGAATTAATCAAGTTATTTTTGCAATACTTACTTATTATGCGCTATTTAAACTCAGTTACAACAACAACATTCTATTCGGTACTTTTTGGATGACAGTTTCTATTTCGTTGTCAAATTAAACATAAGCACATAGGATAAAATGTAGTTTTGAGTACAAAATTAAAAATAAAAGAAGATTAAATGTAACATGTTTAATGTATGGATAAACTTAAGATCTTACAACTAGACACTTTTAAAAATAATTACAGTTAAAATAAGTATAATTTAAAGTTTAAATGAAATAGTGTCGAAGCGAAACAAATTAAACATGTTTAAAACTGAGTTTTCATGTTTTCTATTTTTTAACAATTCGTGTTTCGTAATATTTGATAATATAACTAATAATAAAAATATGTTTTTAAACTTAACAATATTGTAAAAAAATGTTTATGTGATTGGAGAAGTGATTCCTCAGCGCCTGTATTGATTTAAATACACCACATACAAAAAATGTATAGTTTTTAATGATTTAAATCATTTTTTACTTTATATTTATTTCTCAAATATTTTTAATAATTAATATTATAATAATTAATTAATGCTTGTAACATAACAAATATTCATCTCATTTCATCGTTTGAAATTTTCCCTCTACACACAATTGTTTCTTTCATTTTACCACATGCTCTATAGTATGTCTTCATTTTTATTTTTATTTTTATTTTTATATTTTAATTTTCTTTGAATTTTTAAGTATTTTCACGTCTTGACACACCTTCAAGTCACCTGTCTACGTCCGTGTCAAGCCGAATGCTCAACATCATTGTGTGCTTTTGAGTTTACGTGAAAATCAAAACTGTATATTTTAGTTTTTAATGTTTTTTCTCTTTGTTTATAATTAAATCTTTTGCTTTTTCTCTGTTTAATTGGAGTCGCTTAGCTGCTGTTGGATTCATTCAATCCTGCAACCGTAATACATTTAAATATATAGTATCAATATAATTTTGCGTTTCTTTTGTTTTTATATACAATACACATAATAGATTTATAGTAAAATTTGGTGAGGAAAATCTTGCGTTACATAAACGTTTTGTTTACTTTCATTTAGAGCGTAAAATGATTAATTTTTTTATTTCGTTTTATTGATTTACCTTAACGAGTAGGTTGTACAATTAGAGAGCACAAAGGTTTAAAAGTGTTTATCGTGGTGTAAATTTAAAAAATTTCTTTTAACAAATGTTTCAAGTTCGATTTTGATTGTTTCGCGTGATGTATTTTTAAGTTTCGGTTAGTTAAGCAATATAGAATCAAGGATACATGTTCGAAGCTTCTTGGCAATATCTGTAAAATCTGTGATGTTTGTAAGTATATGTAAGCGAGTGTTCGAGAAATAGCGAGAGAGTGCATGTATTTATTTGTTGTTTTTTTAGTTGATAGATTTGCTTGTTCGTTTTTTTTTTTTAAATATTACGATCTCGAATATTGGGTACCAATAAATCAACAAATTGGCAGATCATAAAACCATTTGTTGGAGTTCATTTAAATATGTAAGTTCTTTAAGATAATTGATTATATTTAAAACTTGGACCCTAGTTGAATTTTGCCATAATTTTACACTAACGCGCACAAAATTTATAGACATACCAAGGATAAGAAAGGAAAGTAATAGCAAAGTAGGCAATCATTAAGGTAAACGAATCAATAAGTGACCTTTCTTTTGCATGTTTATGTAAATGTATATTTAATTCACTGCTGCAAATTGTCTTGTTAATTTCTGTTTTTTTTAGCAATTATTTATCATTTCACTAAAAAGTAGGAACTTCTGTCTGTTTTTAACTTGTATGCTGTTTGTTTTTCATGTAGTTTCAATGTTGCAATTTTCCAAACTGAACTCAGATGTACAAAGAATAAAAACAATTCAATATCAAAGAAGCAAGTAAAACACAGATTTCGCTAGCTATTAATATGTACGTACGTTTGTATATAAGTATATATTTTATATATAAGTTGCGTGCGTTTGTCTAACCGCCAAAGTAAACAAGAAAAAACTCTTAATACAATACAAACGCAACAACGATTTCATTTCCATTTGAATTCCTTGCACTTTCTGCTCAAAAACCACACTCGCAAAATTTCTGCTACTAAAAATACTAATGAGCACACAAATCTATAAAATCTATAAAATATTGTACCAAAAACACTTGAAATAAACCTCTTAAAAAAGTATACTGTAACTATATAAAACTAATAATTAACTTTTGTCTTTCTCCGTTGGCAAAATATTTAACAAATTCTCTATGCTTTCATCTATGACTCCCTGTCTACGAGGACAACGACGTAACCTTGCACGCACTCGGTTGCGGTCCGTTTGCTTAAAATAATTTCGCTTTGCTCTTGCATTCAGTTTTCAACACTTGCGATTTTGCTGCATTTCTGATATATCTTATTTTCTAATGCTGTCGCTCTTTTTCAAACGCTCGACTTTAACTCTATTCATAACGCTCAATTTCTATACTCTGTTTTTCTTTCGGGTTGCTCTGGTATGGGGCTGCTCTGAACGGAAATGTTTTGGGGCAAATTGTGGGATCGGTTTATGTGAATCCATAAAAAGTGTCTTTAAAATCAACTACTCGTACTCATATGACAAATCTGGTTGATATGTTTCTGTTGATGTTATATGTATATGTATAAGTATGTTGCGCATGTGATTCGATTTGGATTGAGTTAAGAAAATTGTGTTCGTACTCCTGTTCCATTTTAGTTTATACCCTTTTCGACGTTTTCACTATTTTAGTATTTCTTTTCTTTTTCTCCCTTTCAATACAATTATGCACAGATTATAGCTACAATTACATAGAGTACATACATTTTGCATGCAAGTAATGTAGCATGCGCGGGTGTCAGCTTCGAGCGAGCGTGTTACACAACTAAAACTGATGCATACATACGGACACGTATGTACATATGTATGTACACATATATGCTAGCATATTTTGATGTAATTCATATTTTCTTAGTCTTGAATTTATTATGCTTCCATATGCATTTTGGTAAAATCTCGAAATGTACAACTTATAACTGTTTGCTATGCTTTTTAATTGTATTTAATTTATTTATTTGTTCATTTCAGAAATATTTGTTTTTAATGCATGCAACTTTTTGCTTTATGACTATCCTTCAAGTCCCGCAGCGGGCGCAAATCAGAACACAAAGCTAATATGCTGGCTCTGCTTCGTTCATTATATGTAATTCTTTATCTGATAAATTTTTAATTATTAAATTCTTCAATGTACTTGTAAACTATGTATTCAGTTGATGTGTGTGTTTTTTTTTTTTTTTATATTTTTCTCTACATGATAAAGTAATACTTTTAGCTTTTTTGTTTTTGTTTTTTTTTTTTTCAAATAGCTGAGTTGCATATTTTCCACCCATTATGATGTATGTATGTACTTAGTATGTATGTATATAGTTCTATTAATTCGCATGCTGCTTATCTCGGTGTGTTCTTGTTAATTATCAACATAAACACGCTGTAGCGCAAATTGTATCTATGTATCTGTATGTATATTATCGTTGGGCTAAATATTTGATTACGCTTTGAACGCTGCATTTTGAAGTGCAGCCGCATTGTTGCTCTGCCGCCTTCATAATACATTTGGATTGATTTCGATTGAGTAAGTGTGTATGTGAATATGAGAGTTCGTGTGGTGTGTGTGGTGTGTGTGCCTGTGTGTTTGTCAGTGGTTAGGTATCTTTTGTGTGTGTGTCTTTATATTATTCATTTATGATTCAACTTTTCACATATTTGCTTTACTTTATTTTCTCCTGCTTTATTTGTTTTGTTTTGTTTCGCTTTCTTTGCTTTTCTGTTGTAAGTAATTATAGTTTTTGAAATACTTGTATGAAATTTTTGATTTGTCAAGAGTTCTCATTTGAAATTCTAGCAGTCGTGGGTTTGATATATATGTATAGTATATATATATATATATTTATCTCTCTTTACCTTGTATCGATGCGCTAACAAAACGTGTATATATATATATATATATATATATGTATATATATATGTATTAATATAGTAGACATAGACATAGGCATAGACATAGAGCATATAATAAGTTAATTAATAAGGTTGTAGATAAGTTAAGTTTAGGATAGAATGTATACATGAAACGCTAGAGTTTGTTTAAAAATGTACTTTAAGCATTACATGAGAAATGTGTGTGTGTTGTGTGTGTGTGTGTGTGTATGCAATATATGGTTAAGTATGTGTTCTTTTTGTCTGTGTTTTGTTGTAGAGTCTCAAGGGAACTCACACTTGCAAACTTGTCCCTAGTTTTAACCATACTATACCATATATGTAAGTTTGTATGCAAATAGCAGCTGCCAATTGCGACTTGTTCGATAACTGTAAATACCGTATGTTATTTAATTATACATTTTACAATATTTTACTGTTGCTTTTCGTACACGTTTTTGCTTCAATATTTACCATTTCTGTAAATTGTTAATTTTAAATTACGATCACTGCTACTTATGCTTAAAAACTAAATCCATATCATTCAGTTACAGTTACAATTAGTTTATTTAATCATTTTGTTTTTATTTTTCTTTCTTTCTTTCGTTTTGTGTTTGTTTTTGTTCTTTTGCGCCAACGTATAAATAATTTCACTTTCTAAATATATATAAACATTGATGTGTGTATAGTTAGTTGTGCCTGTCTGTCTCTGTGTGTGTTCTCATGGTTGTGTGGGGTTCTTGTAAAATTATCAAAAAATCATTGAGTTTTTTTTTTTCATTTTTCTTTTTGTTGGTTTTATGTTTGTATTTGTTTTGCTAAAAACACTTATATGTCTTTCGGTATGCTTAGGCCTAAATATAATTACGATTTTTGAGATTTTACTTCCGTAGCTTAAAATTTGTTTTATTTCCTGTTTCATGTTTTTGTTGTAGTTCAACATATACTTATATGTATGCATATGTATGTATATCCATTATGCAGTATATATTTCTTTCTTATATTTTCGTTTTGTGTATATATTTTGCTAGTTTAACAACACTTACATATACACACACAGAAGGTTTTTACGTACGCGTTTTATTTAGTTTTCTATTTTGTTTTTTATTTAACTGCCTTTAATGCTAGCTTTTAGTTTTGTTTTCTTTATTTTGTTTTAATGCTAAACGAACAGACGTACTAAATGTATAATGGGTTTCTCTTCAAGTGCCCGAATAGTTGCTTTTTTATATTTAAATTTAATACATTTCAGCGCCATTCTGCTTGGCTTCAATTACATTTAAAGAGTCAGTATGCACGCTGATTGTTTTTTGTTTTTTTTTTTTTTTTTTGAGATTAACTTTACTTTTAACATTATTCGTACCGCTAACAAAATGAAAAACGTTTAAAAACTGCTTAAATGCGCGCATGCACTTTAAGTTCATATGTTTTTTTCTTTTTCTTTTGTTTTTTTTTTTTTTTTTGTAAAAAATAAGGGTTTTCAATCAAAGTTTCAATCACTTAAAATATAATAACAGTAAATACTCGTACACAATAAAAATTTGTTTTTTTTTCTGCTTACTCCATTGTTTAACATAAATTGATTTGTTTTTTTGTTTGATTTGACTTTCTGCTGTTTCTTAAAACCAAAACACAGTACAGTGCACTTAAGTTAGTTCTAAGTTTGCTTTGCTTCTTCTTTCTCTCTATGCAATGCAACTTACTTATGGACTAAATTTAAGTTTTAACTTTAAGCTTATGATTATACGACGTCGCTGATTGTTTAGTGGGCTGCTTTTGTGTTTCCCTTTCTATTTGTTGTATTTGTTTCTCTTAATGCTTGTCTCTTACAATTGAAATTTGAAATTGTATTCTTCATTTAAATATATATATATATATTAATTAATTGTATCGTTTTGTTTATTAGTTTTTAGAATTTCTGTAGTAAGTGTTATGATAGAGTTTTGCGCATTGTTATAATAAAAACAGAAATTAGATTTAAGATTTTGTTTGTATATAAGTAGCTATAGCTCTTGCATCGATTGTTGCTGCTGTTGTTTGATGGGTTGGGTTGTATTGGGTTGGTTGGGCTCGCTTCTCAGTTGAAGTGGATGTGGTGGCGATTGCCCAGCACGCCGCTTGTACTACGAATAATAGATTGTATCTGTTGCTGCCAAAAGAACTGCTGCCGTAGTGTATAGCTGCTGTTGGCACTCAGTCAAGTTCAGTGAACCTGACCACGGGTCGGATTCTAGATGTTCGACTTGGAGAAGCTCACGCGCAAATGATTCGACTCGGACAGCTGATGGTTGTGCATTTTGATCAGTGCCAGCACAGCCTCCTCCACCGACGACAGTTGCAGCAGCGCCATTTTGCGGTCCTTACTGCAAATGCATACACAGCTAATTAGTTTTATTCGCTCTTGATTGTAATCTATATATTCATTTACTTACGGGAAAAATTTGAATGCTTTAACCTCGAAGTTGTTGGAGCTGAAGGCTTCTTTAATGTCATCCTCGGTACAGGATGAGCTGTAAGAAGCAAGAAGAAAAACGTTCGTACGCTAAATTAACACCTATCGATTTAAATTGGCATGCTGCGCGTCTATAGATATCGCATAAACACCACACCAAAACAGCAGGCACAAGCGCACAGAGGCACAGCTACAGCTACAGGCATTGCCATAAGCACATAAATTCAAACGGAGGGCACTTTGCCACCTCATCCCCGCCATGGCACACAAAAAGCTGGCGGGGCGCTTTGTCATATTTGGCAGACAAAGCGACGCGGGACGTTTGCCTCTGACAATGGCTGCGACTGCGACTGTGGCTGTAGCTATAGCTGGAGCTGTGAATGGGCTACCGGCTCGGGAGGTGGTGCTGCTCATAACGGTAATTGTAATTGCCCGCGTGGCGTTGCTGATGAGAAAACCAACTCCAGCTGTGCACGCGTTACGCAGGACGGCTTTAAACGCTAGACAACGAAACGATGCTCAACAATAGATACTCACGGAATGTTACTTAAATGCAGTGTCGCCGATGGCGGGTAGATGTTCTGATAGTTCTTGCTGCCGGGCTTCTTGAAACGGTGCAATGGATTCTGTGAGTAGTCACGTGTGAGGCCCGCGTCCGGCTGTCCCTCCTTGGGCAGTTGCACGGCCTGATGTTTGCTGGCCATGACACGTATTGGCTTGCCCCATAAACGTAATTTATCAAGGTGAGACATGGCTGCAAAAAAAAAAATAAAAAAATGGCAACAACAAAATAAAACACAATGTTAAAAACGTTAAAACGAATGGCAATGCGAGAATTTAGTGGGAACGGTTGTGCCAAGAGCTCGTACAACTTGTGCGGGTGATAGAATATTTGTCCACGTTCCATGTTGTACAACATGTGTTTACATATGTGTCTGATGCAATTTACTATATGTAGTATATATATACATATATGTATGTAAATGTGTTGCGCTACAAGCCATAAAATTACCCAGCACCTCCTTCTGGAGTCAAAGTCAGCAATAAGTGCAAGCAAATATTTACATACTAAAATGTAACTGCAACTTTATCAATGTCGTCTGCCTTTGGTGATTTACAAGCAAATGACTCGCCATAAAATGCATTGCCCGCAAAAGTTTGCTCTTGTTTCAGTTTTTTTTTTTTTTTTTTTCCAATTTTTTGTTTCCATCCACCCCCAACGAGACGTCGTTTGTTTCTCATGGTCTCGATAGTCATAACACCTGCGGCTCAATTGCAAATAGACAACAGTTGTACAACATGCCAGTTAAACGAAATAAACACTGTTTCTATTTTCATATTCGTTTTCGATTACGATTACGATTTCAATTTCGATTACATTTTTATTCAATTTCTTGTGAAGTCATGCTGGGACTGGGACTCGGCATGCCTCAGCCCAGAACGTGTCCCTTTTTTGCATTATTTTAATAAATTATAGAACATTTTATCATTTTGCTCAGTTGTCATGGACATGGAGATGGGGGCCGTGGAGTGTGTGGGTGGGAAGTAGATGACATCGTGTTAGGTTGCTTATGTTTTATTGTAAAATAATATGCTTACTCAGCCGTTTATTGTTTGCCTAATGGATTAAATGATTTTACAAAAAAATACAAAATACGGCTTGAAAATATAATAAATTGTAAAATAAAGGCCAGTCGGCTAAAGGACAACGAGACGAAAGGCAAGCAACAGCAGCAGCAGTGACAAACGCTTCTGCCATTTTGCCATATGCGACGAGTATGCATGTATGTATGTACGTATGTATGTATGTATGTATGTATGTTTGTATGTATGTCTGTATGACAAACACTTGTAATAAAGATTAATGTGCAGCCGAGAGAGCCAGCGCTTTGCTCTGCTAGCCCAAAATGGTAGGACTAACTTTGCCTATCATCGCAGCGCCTTTCAAAATGTGCTGCAGCTGCGCTCGTGGCGGCGGCTCTCGTGGCTTTGGGCCTGGGGGCCCAACTCAAAAAGTAACTCAAAGTTTTAATTACCAGCCTGACCAGTAGCAGCAACAGCAACAGCAACAACAACAAATCATTATTAACTTACAAGACATTATGAAAAACAAAAAACAAAAACAAAATGTTTATAAAAAGTGCACGCACAGCTGAGCACCGTAGAAAACCATTGAATCCCGAAAAATATGAGTCAGTAAAGTTTGCCCAAAGACCCCAAAATGACTTGTAGATGTGGCTGACAGGATTTGTGAGTGCATTAACCCATTTCAGTTATTTAAGCCAACGACACGACAATATAAATAAAGTAATGTTAACGTCATGTCAATTTTGACCTAACATCAATTTTAACCTGGCTCAGGTGAGATTGATTAATCTCAGGAAAACCTGACTAACCGAAGTTATTTGTTACATTGGCATATGCTGCGAAGTACTATCTAAAGTCAGTTCATAAAAAAGTTAGGCAGTGCTTGAACACTGCATAATTAATTTGGAGCACATAAAGATGGACGCCAATTCATTCAAGGAGTCACTTAACGCAAAAGTTTGTCAAAACTCTTCACACAAGTTTTACTCGACGCGTATGCGTAATCGGACCATATTATATATACAATACACATGAGTATGTGTACGTGTGTTTCAGCATGCTTGTGCGTGTGTGTGTGGCTGTTGCTGCTGCAAAAATATTTGTTTGTTTTTATTGTAAATGCTTTTATGCGTACGCTGCTGTTCATGCAAAATATTTTGTAGTAATTTGTATAGCAAAAATTTATTTACGCAAAATTCCCCAGATAACAACTATAACAGGAGAGGGAGAAGGTGGAGCAAGCTGGGCAGCCACAGTGGGCTGTGCAGCTGTGCGTGTGCCTATAAATTTATATGAGAGTTCTGTCTATAGTTTGTAATAAGTTGCGCAAAAACTTAATCCCGGCACGGCAGCCAACAAATGGCGCGCGTCCGGCCAGCGGCCATTTGCACAATGTCGACAGCGTCGCCAACGCCAACGCCAACACCAACTCCTGGTCGAATGGGCCATTATAATATTTCCCACACACACACACACACACACACCTCAAGCTGCTCCAGTGGAGTGGACTATCGAGTGCCCGCCCAGTGCTTATTGTTTTTTCATTGTGGGGGTTTGTGTTTTTGTCTATTTGTGCTTTGGCTTTGCCTCTTGATTGCTGTCGCACTTTATTTGGACCGAGTTGGGGCTCGGTCTGTCTGGCTGTCCGGCTCGCAGGCGTTTCGTTCTCTTGACTTCATTTACACAGACAAAAAAGTTCTTTTCGCCTTTACGCTGTAATTCGTATGCTGAGTGTGCAATTGTAGCCGTATTTTGTGCGCAACAACAAACACCATACTGTCCTCCTCTGGAGAGACACTTTTATATGCATGGGTGTGGGCTGGATTGGTTGGCAGGGGGTTGGCAGGGGGTTGGGGGCTGCCAGGACATCTGCTGCTTGGGCAATAGACTGGGCTGGCCCAGGGTCGGTAATCGTCTTTGTTCTGGCAGAGTTGCGAGAGTTTTTGGGCAAAGTAACGAATGAATTTGTTAATATTTTATGAGTGCATAAGTGCGCACTCACCGACCAACAGCCAGACGCCCCAAACAACCAACACACTTACACGGCGGCTAGTGCGACTTTACCTGAACAAACGGATGGACGGGCGAACGGGCGGACAGGAGAGAGGCCGGCGGTACTCAGCCGGAAGTGTTTGCCATTTGGCAGCCCTCGCGGCACATTAGTAGTCTGTATGTTGACGCAGGGCCATTAATATTTCCACATGCCAGCAGCAATCGGGTGGATGTGTGTACAATAATTTGCTTGTCGAATAGCATTGGTTTTGTTGCCACAAATAAAGCGAGCCATTTTGTTTGCGAATCTAAAATAGTTACATCAGCTACACACCACATGCTGCGGTTTGCCTTTTGTCAACTCACTGACAAATATAATTAAAAATGCGTATACGAGAGGTTGGCTGACATCGGATTCGGAGACATTGGCAAAATAAATAATTTGATGTATTTTGAAATATACAACGGATTAGCCAAACAAATTGAAAAATAATTAAATCAGAACCAAGCAAAGAAAGCCAATAGAGCGAAAGCAGCAATAGCTCGCATTACTTAAGCATAAATCAGCACAAAGTTGGAATGCTTTTGAGCTCAAATATGCAGCTGCAAAAACAAAACAAAATCAAAAAAAAAAAAAAAAATAAACACCAAATAGCAGCATGTTTGCATAATGATAATTGCAAAAGTTAATTGAGTGCAGCACAAAGCATATTTTTAACGGATCATCAAAGGCAATGGCCAATGATTGTGTTTGCTGCTGGATGACATATTTCTCTTCTTTTTATTTTGTTTTTAAATTGAAATCGATAAAAAAAAAAAAACTAGTGGAGTAGTGGAGGAGGAGCAAAAGGATGGCATTTATTTTTGCAGTGGATATTGGACATTAATGTTGGCCAGCTGCCGTTCGCGCAATTTGCTGACAATTTCCGCTACAATGCTTAACGCTGTTGCTGCTGTTAATGTGCCTGGCATTTATTTCACTAATTAAATTTATTTAAACTTTATTAATAACAACGACTGCTGTATGTGATGCTGCGGGCAGAACGCAATTTATACGCATATGGAATATGTGAAAAATTATTTGTTAAGCATTTAAGCGTCAGCAGCTTAAGTACTTTTGCGTAATTATTGCATACTTATATGTATGTTGCATGCCCCAAAGCGGCTTAAAGTGAGTAATAAGCACAACTGCAAGCAACCAGGAACAACGCTGCGTATGCGCAATGCTCGCTTGCAATTACAATGCTTAACGACTGCTCGTTGTCATTTCCAATTTTCAATTTAGCGCCCAGCGGCGGCACAACTTTGACTGCTTTTGAGTTATTTTTCAGATGAACAAAAGCCCCCTACCTTGACCCCCTACCAGCCACCCAACCGTCTTTCTGGCCTTGCCGACGTATTAAATGGAATAAAACCAAATTGAAATTGAAAAGGTGTCGCTGCCAACGCTGCTTGTTTTTCCTGCTGTTTTTTTATTTAATGCCTCGAACCCATTGAAAATGGGTAGAAAGGGTATTATGTTTTTGTGCAAATGTATGTAACAGGCAGAATAAAGCATCTCCGGGACGACGAGCTGAGTCGATCTTGCCAGCAATTCGATCTCATTGAAACGTAATGCTTTCAATCTTAGCTCGATATAAGAAGAGATAGATATACAAAACTTGGTATGTAGTTTTTCTTACATTATACAGTATACAGATAAGGAATATTCAGGTTTTGTCTAGTCTTAGATAGATTCCTATGCAAGAATAAGTACATCGATTGCTTAAAGCGCGCAGGAAGCGTTCTGTTTGTACATTTTTGTTTTGGTGAATGTCTATATAAAAGATAAAATGTAAAATGCTTGAAAGACTAGGTTGTGGTTTGGTTCAAGGTATCTCCTAGTCGGAGTCTCCCGACTAGAACACTCTTGTCTTTTTCCTTTTTTACGTAATAAAGTGGAATTTGGCACGTCGGTTGACTGCTCTTAACGCCTCGCAATGCGCGGCGATTTTCATTTCGTTTAATGCGCACACTAACAGCCAAAGGGAATGCGGTGTATGGAGCATAAGAGATGGGGACTGGGGCAGCCTGACAATGGCAAAGTGCACACAAATAAATGCAATAAAATGATTGGCATGTCCTGCTGAGCGAGCATGGGTCAGCCTTTTGCTGCCCCCAGTGACGCCCAGAGGCAGTAGCCGCCTCTGAGAGAGTGAGCGGCAGCACGACAGGTGGGGCAGAAAAGCAACCAGACCAGGTGTTGGACAGACGCTGGTAATAAAGCGCTTATAAAATTTCATTTATGCGCGCGGCCAGCCAACCGAACCGCTCGGCTCTCCTAGCGTCGCTGTAGTTATACTCTACTCAACTGTGCATATCTGTCCATTTCCCCATCTCTTTCTCTTTAACAATTTTTATTATTAATACATTTTGTTTGCTGCATTTGCAGCTGCAACAGCAACAAGAACAGTAGGCAACAATGGCTGCCAAAGGTATGCAATGTTTGGAATTTCATGTTGCTGGAATTTTTCATTTTAAACCAGCTGCAAATTGCAGTTGCTGTTGCTCGCATTTCATTTTCCTTTTTTTTTATACCCTGTTAATATATATGGTTACATAGATGAGCAATATATGCCTATAATATAGGGTCCTAAAAGTGATCGATTGGTAACAAATCTAAAGAACCAAAATCTGGCAAAGAATCCTACGCGAGGCAGTCAATATCGAAGTGCAATGCCATTATTCTTATCATTTTCTATCGTCCAGGCGAAATAATTTCCTATATGCTTTTAACCGGTGAGATAACGTTACAAAATGTTGACAAAGTTATATTTTTATATATGTATATGAACGAATGTGCTACTTAAAAACTGTTTTCAGGGTATCCACATGTTTATCACTGTCAACTGAAGCGACCAGTTTTATTCTCTTTTTTTTTTTGTATCTGATGCGCCTTTCAACGCCGCAACGAGCGCAGATTTTTCATTACTTTTGGGGTGGCCTGTAGGAGGGGATGAGGGCAGGGCTGTAGGTTTCGGCATGTTTGACTTACCCAAATAAGCTTGCTGTGGCTCTGCCATTTGTATGAGTGCCGAGTCCTTTTTGTTGTACAAAATCTTTACACGTTGCACATCGCCGTATACACCTGTGAATTGCGAAATGGTTGGTATTATTAATATGGATTTCGTTTTATTGCAATGCCGTTAAGAGTACGCATATAACAGTAGAAAAGCAAGGTGAACATTAATAAAGTAACCCACTATTTGCTATCCTAACACACACATTGTAGCTGCTGTTGTGGAACTAATGAATATACCCCAAATATTTAGTCCTTGCTGTAGGCAGCTGTATATACCCCACCTACCCAACCAACGAATCAACTCTTACGATGCAATTTACAAAGTAGAGCGCGGCCATAAGACGCGACTTAAGCGCCGCTCAATTCAAATGGCGGGCCTGGAAAATTCGGACAGCTACGAGCGTTTTATGCAACGCGCAAATGTTGCTGCCGTCAAAGGACGAAACTTTTACACACCACCAAAAAGCCATAACGTGTACGAAGATGGTTTTCCCAGCCGCTTCTCCTTCACCATAGCCGTGGTCGCCGTCTTGCAGGTACGGCTGATGCTGCTTGGTATTATTGTCGGGACGGAGCCGTTAGTATCATGTACGAAACTCATAACTAGCTCAATAAGTTTTCTCAGCTATTTTTTACGACCGACTCCAGGCTATGGCTTCGGCAACGCCATCCTCTCAAGCCGCAGCTCCAGCTCCAGCTCCAGCTCCAGTTCAGCACTGGCTCCAGCTTGACTCCGTATCCGGCTGCATACTTTTTAAGGCTGCGCCACGCGGCTGATTTTACAGCTGTCAGACAAGGTGTGAGTGTGACGTTGGCGTTGGGGAGTTGCAGTTGGAGAGTTGGCAAGTTTCGTTGCTGGGCGCGTTATTGAATTGTACTTTATGACTTTACTTACGCGGCGGCGCCGCAAACTATCCAATATGCATTGGGTCCAGTTGCTCTGGCGCCATATTGTGCCGTCAAACTTTAAGATACTTTAAGTGCAGAACAAGAGCAATTGCTAGTGATTTCTTTAGCCTGGCCAATGGACTATGCTTTGACAGCTGTCCGGAGCGGAGGTGAAAATAAGCTCGCCCTATATCCCTCTTGTCCAGCAGTCTGTGTGTAGCCAATCAGCGGCAAATTTGCAGCAGGGCGCAAATTGCCATCAAGCATAAAAAATAGTAGTTGGTAGCTAAAAGGTCGCAGCCCCGCCCCACGCCCTCGATGTCCCCTCAGCAACGCCCAATGCAAACAATGTAAAGTGCAGGCACCCTCGGTTGCCCAAGACAACAAATCGAATAATGCGAAAAGTAAATTTTCAACTAGCCCTCCCAAAAATAAAAAAAAAAACTAAAAGCAGAAAACGAAAAAAAGACCCAATGCCCAGTGGCAGTAAAATAGAGAGAGCTGAGGAGCAGCGATGGGGAGCGCTAACAAGTTACAAAAGTAGCAATAGAAATGCAGGTAGTAAATAGTGCGGGAACGGCGCATAGTTCAACAGTTGGCAGTAAATCCATTTTATACAGTCGACTGGCTGCTCGACTGGCTGACTGCACAGCACAAGCCAGAAAGTACTGCGAACTGAAACTTGACTTATGCCAAACACCGAAAAATTTCGTTTGCTTCAAATTGGCTTGCCGTAGCAACAATTGCAGCAATAAAGCAAGCCAAGCGAGCCAACTTAGCCAGGCAAACATCGTACGTATCTGCCAGGCATCGGCTGTGGAGCATATTGAATGCCAGTCTTCTGGCAGCATTGCACCAGCATTAGAAGTACCAGCGGCAGCAGCAGTAGTAGCAGCAGCAGTAGTAGCAGCAGCAGCATCGCAGTTTGACGTCCAACGGGGCGTGTGAGCAACTGCTGCTGCTGCTGTTGCTGCGGCTCCGCCAGCCGGATGCCATGCAAACTGACTACAGGCAGACCGCCTCCAGCTAGTGAGCCAGTCTGGCAGCCAGACTTTATAATAATTTATTATCGCAAAAAGATTTAGCCATATTTGTACAGCCATGCGGCTGACTTTGAATATGTTTGCATACTTTCTGGCGCTCGCGCTGATTCCCCGGCGGCCCATTAGTCGTCCGTTTGAGCGTATATTTTAGATGAAAAAATATCGCAGTTGTCCGACGTTAAATGAAAAATTTCTTGTGGCTTGTGGCTCCCATGAAATAAGCTTCGTGAAAACTTCAAATGGCTAAGTGAATGTGCTGTGATCAATGCCGAACTTGTTGAGTTAATACATAATACATTCTGCGCCTCAACTCTGCAATACTAAATTGATGAAATTATTAGGAATAGGATTGAGCAAACAAACCAGCTCTGTGAATTGTTCATTTTATTTGAAAGCCATAGTCACCCAATTCGCAGGAAAACACGCTTAGGTACCCAATTCTATGGCATGCTTTTTAGTTAAACGGAACTTGTTAAATTATGATAAATTTTCATTGAAATTATTCGCACATATTTTTCCCTTTTTCCGGTCACAGCATTTTATCAAATCGCTTCGCAACCCCTGGCCTGCCTGCCAACTTTCCTGACTGCCATTCTACATGTAGCATATAAAATTTTATGAAATTTTTTCAACGCCCGGCAAAAATCACGCACGCAGTTCCCAGCGAGCTCATAAAAATTCAATTAAACACGTTTCCACAATATTTTCGGCAGTGATATAAATTTTTAGCACGCCATTACAATTACATAAGCTGATTACCAATACACACACGCACTCACCCACAGAAGCACACACCGGCATAGGTTTTACTAGACGATTTGCAGACTGATTAAGTTTTTATTGTATATGCAAAAAGAGGGTCAAAAAGCTGTGAATGGCCCAAAAAGTAGGCAACAGTTTTGTTGCTAGCAATAGGCTCTATTAGCACGGCTGACAGACCAACTGGCATGTGGCATGCGGTATGCGGCATTTGGCATGTGGCAGGCGGCATGTGTCAAGTGTCTAAAGAGCGTGTCATAGACATCGTAGCATTGAGCAGGGCAGCCAGCCATCGGGTCGCTCGATTGAACCGTTCGGGGCTGGCCAACAACAAAGCGCTGTCAAAACTAATAAAATGTCTTCTTTAGAAAGGGTTGGCCCCGAACGTGGGCCTTTTTTTTCAATTGGGCTTGATCAATCTAAGCGTTTGCGTTTGAAGTGCGCCGTTTGCGGGGGGCGTTGCAACCTTTACGCTTGCTTCCTTTATTATTTGATATGCAAACAGCTTTTAGCCAAGAGCAGCAGCACCAATAGAAATAGCAACAACAAACTTTGCCAGAGAGCCATGATTGAAGTGCTAAATTTGCCACCTAAACGTGGCCGTCAGACATTGGCGTTCGCGTCATGTGTGGAAATTGTGGTTACGTGTCCCAGCTCATTGGTGCCATTAACATAACAAAAGCCGCTATGCGTATATTTAACACTTGTGTGTGTGTGGGTGTGTGTGTGTGTGTGTGTGTGGGTTTGTGTGGCCAGTCGCCTGCTTGTTTGTCGTACAACTTGCTTCAAGTGTCACTCGTGGCCAGGGGTCGTGTGCGTTGCGTTCAGCTACTTGGAAATTCAAAAGTTATTACATAAAATTTTAGCGCTGCCATTTAGCTGATTGCTTGCTTAGACTACCGTCATGTCGCTGGCGAGTTTATCTAAATCTATTGGCACGCCATTTCAAGTCATGTCCTGGGCCCCGGTCATGGTAAGCAGTAAGACGCTTTAGAGCGTTCAGCTTATCGACGTCTCGCTTGCTGTGTGCAACAGGGCATATGATACCGTACATCTAACAATTTTCTGCTCTACGCTTCACTTGATTCGACTCGCTCCTGGACCGCTTGGCGTTAAATCAGCAATCGAAGCTTTATTAGCACTGCAGGCAGCTGCCAACTGCCATCTGCTAGCTGCCAAAAGAAAAGCAAATGCTGCCAGTTCCTGGTTGCAGTCAGTCTTAACTGTGGCTAACGAGCTGCTGATAGGATTTACTGTGGCTCAGTTGCTTTAAGCTGCCCTTAGTTGTGCGCTCTGTGCGGTTATGCGGCTAGACTATGTTTATGTGTATTTGAATAGCTCAACACAACAACAACATCAACAACAACAAGCAATAATCATTTTTAAACAATTAATGCGTTTGACAAATTTTTGTTTACTTTATCAACGGTAAAGTCCGAATTGCTGGCAGAATACAATGCAATTTGTAAATAAATACCACACAAATGAATACATTTACGTATGAATACATTTACGTACGTATGTGAGTATAAGTGTATTCACTTGTATTTAAAGACAAGCAGCTTGCACCACAGGCAGCCCTTAATGCCGCCCACATGCTGCATACGATCTGGACCTTTCGCTCTGTGGTTGCGTTTGTTTGGCAAAAGTTTATATTTGGGTATTTAAACTCAAATTAAATGCATTTGCATGCAAACAAAGCGGCGCACAGAAACAAAACAGACAGATACACACAATACACACACACACACACACACATGGCAGACACAACACACATGTCTCTGTGGGTAAATAAGCCGCAAAAACAAACCGTTTTGTGTCATCAGAGACAAAGGCGGCAACAGACTTAACATTGTTGTGCGTGTGTGAGTGTGTGAGTGTTGTGTATGCTGTTTGTGTATGTGGTTGCCAAGTTTTGTGCTGTTGCAGCACAAAAATGCGATACGGCCAGCAAAGGGCAGCAGCGGCATTTTGTGTTGTGGCAACAAATCCATTATGCTGCAATTATGCGCTACACTTGGCAGCAACAACAATAGCAAAAACAACGAACTGTTGCTAACAAATTGTGCTGCAGGCGCTTGTAGCAATCGAAGTATTTTGGTTATTAAATAAAACAAACAGATAAAGGGATAGGATACAGGCAGTGAAAACAAGTTAAATGCAGCGTATGCGAAAAGTCAAGTCCAATTGCTATAAAATAGTTAAACAACGGACACACACACACAAAGAAACAAAACGGTCTCGGCTAGGGGAAGTTGAAGCTGCAATTCAAACAGCAAACCCCATTAACTTTACAAAGTTAGTTAAATTCATTTGGCAAACAGACATGCCACACACGGCATACGGCAGACGACAAAAAGGCAGCAAGGAGACAATAACCCAACTTAAAAACCCACCAACCCACCGCCCAACCACTCAGCCATCCAAAACAACTAGCTCCGAAAAGTCACAAGTAAATTTTATTTCAATTGTAAAGCCAGCAAAAACTGTGAGTGTATAAAATGCACTCACACACACATATGCATACAGTTAGGGAGGGTAAATTGGGGAGGAAGGGAGATGACACACACATAGTGGCAACAAGAGCAACGGCAACAGCAACAGCAACAAGCGCAATGATAACTAAATAAATGGACATTTTTATAGCTATGCACTTCCGCACTCAATCTTTTGTTGTGCGAGCGCGTGTGTGCGTGTGTGTTTGTGTGTGGCAGGATGAGCGCCATGTTAAAGCATGTGTCCTGTATATATATATATATATATGCATTTGAGCCGAGCTGAGAGCGAGCCGCTTACAATGGGCGAACATGGTGGCAGAAGGGGCACATGGGGCACAGAGTGGAGCGCACTTAATTCATGTAATTTTACATGCACACGAGCATGTCGCAGACAACGGCAACCAAGGAGCAACAGGATGCCGTGCAAGTGTGTGTCTGAGTGCGGTTTCACTTGTTGCCCGTTTGCCACTGAATGCTTTTTTAATACGTACGTATGTGTGTAGGAGAGTGCGAGCGTGTGTGTGTGTGGTTAGTGTAGATTTATGCAAGTGCATATATTTTCATTTTCATTGTTTTACAATTTGTAAGCACAACTTATGACAGGATAACTGCCAGAGGCAGCCTCTGCATATGCAACTGTTGCTATCTCTTGTGCTCTCTATCTCTATCATACGCTTTATCTCTGGCTGGTTGTGTGTGTGTGTGTGTATATGTGTGGTCGAGTATCTAAAGATTACGTTGCGATTTTTACGCTGTGGCAAAACTATTTCAATTTCAAGCTGATGGATTCACTGCCCCTGGCAAAAAGCTATTAGAAAGCCATTTGTAGTAGTTGCCATTGCTGCCCCGTGCATTGCAATACAATAAATATATATATGACTATACTATTTAAACGAGAGGAAATGCACCTCAGCATTTAGATGTTGTTATTTAATGCGAATTTCCGTTGTCATGGGTGCGACTGCTGCCACCTCTGGCTATGACATTTTTATGCACTGGGCTTATGGCTTTATTTTGCTCACGACTTGCATTGTAAAAAAGTAAAAAGATTCTATTGCCTCGTTTTGATTAGCTTTATAAGCACTCAAGGACCCTAAAGGATTGTAGATTTAGTAAAAGCTAACAGCACAGGATTTCAAAGAAAACATGAGATACAGTAGTTCGAGAGTATGTAAGTTTGTTTCAAATAATTGACGTAAAGGTTTTCTGTGTACTTTCATCAACGAATTAAATTTTAAATTTTAAATAATTATAAAATCTTAAGTCAAAAAGCCAACAATTTTTCCACAGTGATTCAATATAAATTGCAAAATACCATAGCAAGCACTTATAAATTCCAATTTTACTTATTTTGTTTTTACTATGTTTTATTTGCAATAGGTATTTTGAAAATGCACTTTAGAGTAGATACCACAAAAAAAAAAAACAATTTAATGTTTTTTGTACCTGTGCAAAATACGTAGGTAAACAGCCGATCGATGTTCTTGTATCGGCAAATTGTTTTTAAAAACTTGTTTAATATTTAAAACATTTTGTTAGTCGTTTGTTGTGTTCGTCGTTTTCAATGTTCATTGCCATTGTTTTGTATCTTCCATTTCACCCACGTTATTCTGCCCCGTATGTATAAATAATTCATGGCACTTTTCCTGATTGCACGTAAATGGCGTAAATTTCAAACGGAAGTACGCCAACGAGTTGCGCTAAGGGATGCACGCAGGGGTGGAGGGGCTGATGCTGAGTAAGGGTTAGAGCTAGAGCTAGAAGAGAGCAGCTACAATGTGTGGGTCACAGTCAGTTGTTGACTTTTTGGCAGCTGTTTTAACTTTCCTACGTTTTCTAAATTCAATGAATAAACAAGTGTACGACTAATAAAGTGGTCAAGAATTACGTTTGTGGTAAAGAGCTAAGACAGTGGCCCAGCCAGCCAGGGGGCAAGGCAAGGCAAAAGATAAGGGGGCAGTGTGGTAGAAGCGAGAAGATCAAATAAAGATTGGATGCAATTTAGATATTTGCCTTGCATATTGCTTAGCTGAGCCACTGACTGCGGTTGCTCAAATTAACAATTTATATATACTTTATAAATATATTTGGCATATATATACTATGTAAGATATGTATTTTGTATTTGGTTTTTGTTTTGTGCAGACGTACCAAAGAGGGTAAATAGAGCATCAGGCGTGACCATCTACAGAGAAAAAGAGAAATAGAAGTTTGTTGTCAGTTAGCGAGAGTTTTGTTTGTAGATGTTTGTAAAAATTATAAAAATCATAGATAAACAGGAAAAATAATACAAAATGTATAGCATGTATAGCATTAATTAATCTGAATTTATTTTTAATTTACTTTAAGTAGATAAAATATAAAATTAATCTAGGATACGTGTTTACTCGCTTATTATAATTTACCACAAAAGATTGAAAAAATTTGGAAAAAACTAAAATTTTATTGAAAATATATTAATATAAATAGTATGCGGCTTTTGTGAAATATTCATAGACGAAATGCAAACTAATTAGAGGTCATGTACGAGTACTTTTGCAATTTGTGAGTAAATAGGAAGTATGGGGAGCATGTAGGCATATGTGGATATATATACATATATATATATATATTCAATTGTGGGCCGCTATTTAGTCATGGTTTTGTTGTATTTAAGAGATTGGAATAATAAGCACTTACCTCCTCATTTAAATTCGAAACAAGCAACACATTCGAGTAACCGCGCATGGCGGGCGCAGTTGTTTGCAGGGCGCCGCTGTTGGCCAGCGAGAAGGCGGCCAAATTGGGCAGGGCGTTGCTGTAGCCGCCGGTGAGTGGTGCGCCCAGGCCCAAGGCGAAAGGTGGCAGCACGCCGGGTGCTCCTAGGCCGTTGACTGAAAAATGTTCGGAGAGAGAGAGAGAGAGAGAGAGAGAGAGATAGTAATAAGAGTAATAAGGTTGATGTTGCACAGTTGCATGCGGCTTAAATATTAGACGAATCGATAGCGAGTGTCAAAGGCAAAAAGTCTAAAATCAAAGCTATGTATGTATGAATGTTTGTGTGAGTGTGTGTGTGCGTATGTGCGTGCGTGCGTGTGTGTAAGCAGGCGTTATTAGCACAGAAAATAAAATGATAATAGAGGGAAATTGTTCTGTTTGTGTTACCTATTTTATCACCTGTTAGTGAGGGCCGCTGGCGGGCAGCAATCAACAGCAGATCATTTGTATTCATGAGGCCGCCGGCAGTGGGCATGAGATCGACGCCCGGCTCGCCCGGTGGCAGCGCCGGATTCGTAAAGTCACGTGACTTATCATTATTGTACTTGACATTCAAGGCGGTCAATTTGCTGTTGTCAATGCGCAAAGTGCAGCAACCGTTGTAGATATTCTGGCCATCCAATATAGACTTGGCCTGCTGTGCAGAGTGGGCATCCGGATACTGGATGAGCGCCTGTTAAAGAAGAGCAAGATGCACATTAAATATGCATTGATTTAGAAGATATTTTGCTTTACCCACCTGGAATGAATTGTTCTTGGTGAAGGTAACTATCTTTAGCACCTTGCCAAAGCGTTGGAATATCTGATGCAATATGTCCAACGAAACTGGATACATCAGAGTCTCGACAATTACGCGCAGCACGGTATTGGGTCCGCCGGCTGCATTGGTATTGTTGCCGGCCGCCGAGGCGTTTACAGCGCTCGTGTTGTTCTGTAAGATGGCCACAGTGCTGCAGTTGCTGTCGCCCGAGCTGTTTGCATTGTTACTGGTCACATTGCCCACGGCGCACAGCGGCAAGGGTGATCCACCGGCAGGCGATTGAATGCGATAGTCGCTCTGCACCACCGACGAGTTCTGCTGAAACAAGTGAAGGGAAGGGTGAAAGAATTGTTAAGTCAATTGCTGGAAAAAATCGTGTCTGCCAAAGTTTTATTAGTTAAACGCTGCACATGGCAAAACTTTGTGCATTAATCAAAAAAACTTGCCATGCAGCAGCAAAATTTATGCATGCCGTTCAGTGTAACAGGCAACTTGGCGAAAATATGCTAAATATTTACAGCAGCAGAAGCAGCAACAATGGCAACAACAACAACAAAAACAACAACAGGTAGAGAGTATGTAGTGGCAACAGGAAGAAGCAGACGGGCCCAGCAACATAAATCTCAATCAAAATCAATAATATCAAGTACCGTAATAATAAAAGGAAATCAAAGTGCGGAGTGAGAATGGCAGGATGCTAAGGACGTAAAGAAGCCAGGACGTCTTGCCGTAAAAACCCTGTCAGCCCCACGCTGAGCGGCAAAACTTCTTGCGTGAAATATACACGTTCTATCGGAAAACAATTTAATGACATTCGGAAGTAAATTTATTCCTATTCGTGCTGAATTTTGATTTCGAAAATCATAACGTAAACACATTCGACCGTCCTTAGTAGTCAGCCACCCAACATACCGCGCCGATGCCCCCCGAGCCTTAACGCGTTTTTTGTGCGTTTGTCAGCAACAGCAGCAGCAGCCGGAAAAAAGTTCTAGGCATACGTGAAGCAACAATTCCCCCCAGGCGTGCCATTTGTTTTTGCTACCTCTTGCTAGATAAATTCTCGTAGACGAAACAAAGCCAAAGGCAGGCAACTCAGCCTGAGACGCTGCCTTGGGCGCCGACTTCTGCCTAGGTTTATAAAAATAATAAAAATTGATTAGAATTGCGCTGTGTGAGGTCTCTGCCACAGTCAGGCAGCCCACACACACGGCGTATGTGTAATGTGAGGGGTGGAGAAACAAGAGGCGAAGATTCTGCGGCTGCTACGATTGCCATTCAGTTCGGCTCGTAGTCCATGACTGTAATTTGATACTTCACTTTGCCTGATTATTATTACGATGAGACGATGACGATGACGTTGATTGTGTAAAAATTGTAATGTAATTGTAGAGCAAACATTTGTCGTTCTCACTCTATCTCTCTTACTCGCTGTTGTGTATGCGAGTGTGTGACTGTGTGAGTGTGACTGTATGTGTGTGAGTGACAGTACGCAGTTAAACTTTGTACATGTTAACTGAATGTCAAGTGGGCAATTGCAAATTGACTGCATTGATAATTGCGTCCAAACATTGTACTACAATTACGGCTATTTAATAATGAGCCAAGCCACTTGCCACATGACTCTGAGCTGCCCTGCTACTCTAGTATTCTGATAACCGGGGCTACCAACAGGCTACATCATTAAACATTTTGTGTGTGCGTGCATGTGTGTAACTGCTTGTATGTGTGGGACTTTTGGCTTTCCCTTGTCGCGGTTTAGTCGCTTAATGAGTCAATTGTGCATTGTCTATTATTATTTCTGTTCTTGTTGTTGCGGCTGTGGCTGTGGGCGGCTTATGTCATTGATTGGTTGCCATACACACATACACACTCACCCACACACAGGCCAACACCCCATTTACACACTCTCTCTGATTGGGGGCATACTCAGCACATTGTTATAATTTAATATGCTAAGTCTGATAAACTAAACTGCTTTGATAAGCAAAAATATCAAATCTGCTGATAAGCTCAATTATCGATCCATTGCCTAGATAAATAAAAATAACTGTTCTTTTTTTGTGTATGTGTGGGTGTGAACGTGTGCTAAGCGCAAATTCAAATGTTTAAATTTGACAGTTCCCGCTGGACCTGTGTCATCTTTAATATTAGCCAGACAAAATGTAATGCAAAGTCGAGGCGTTTGTCAGTTCCCCAGAGAATTGACGCACGAATTGTGTTAAAAAAAAAGGAAGCTGACAAAAAAAAACTGCTAAAAGCTTTTAAGCAAACTTTTGCAATATTTACGCAAAAAAGTGACACGGTAAAGAGACTGTCTGCCAGTCTTTCGCTCTGTTAGACCTGGGTGGACATACTACCTGGGCCAGCTGTAGAGTTCTGGTTTTTGCATAAGAAATAAGTCAATGGCAAACAAAAAACTAAAGCAAAAAACTAAAAGTTAAAAATATTTATGTATATATTTTGGCGCTACTTTCACTTAGCGCTTCGCATAAATATTATTGTTTCAGAGATGCGTGCGCCTATTTTCGTTGCAATGTCACACTGGCAACTCCTCCCTGTTCTAAGCACCCCATCTTGACTTTTTGGGCACACTTAAGATGTGCAGTGCCCGGGCAACATGCACTTCAGAAACTGGTCACGCCGTGGCAAAGTGGCTCAAGCCGGAGCAAGTTGCTGGCTTAAGTGGCAGGCCAAGTGAGTGAGAATACCAGGCGGCTGGCAGCGAGCTTCTTGCCACTCCTTCTGCGCCCGCATGCGTGCATCAAGGATGTAGAAGTGAGTGGTGAGTTGCCACTTTTGTGCGGTTTCCAACTTGGCTCCTCTTACACTTTTTATTTGGCAAAAGGGGATGGTTGGGCCTTCACAAGTTATGAACTTGTGCAGTTAAGTTTTAAAGCTAAGCTGCGGATTATGTGTTACTACATACTTTGGCGTGGCTGTTGCCAGTACCCAACAACTCCTTGAGCTGCTCGCATACTACTTTTTGCGGCCACTGGCCTGAGCTGGGCTCTGAGTCTTCACTTACCCACAAAAAAATCCCTGGTTAGCTGAGTGCTGCTAAAGACGTAACCACAGCATACTCTGTGTACGTCTTATTTATGGCCAACACAAATATGGGCTACAGCCCAAATGCGTTGAAAGCGCTTACCAAAAACTTTGCATAAACAAATATGCCAAAAGAGAACCACAGTAAATCCTACGTTATCCCTAGCCTAAAACTAAGCAAACACAAAAACACGAAGAGGAAAACATTACGCAGACAAACGCAAATAAAACGTAGCATACTTTTAGGCAGTAATAACATCGCCAGGGAGAAGAGAACTAATCAATTCAATGAAAATATTGTTGCTGAAAAGTCAGTGCAAACACGACACATGTAAAATAAGTTGTCCGTTGTTATTGTTGATATTTCAACTGCTGCCGTTTTGTTGCTCCTTTTATCCTTGCCGCTCGCAAATTTGCTCACGTACTTCTGACGAGTGTGTGAAACAATGTAATTTAAATCCATTTTCAGCACGCCAGAGCGTCACCAATCAAATTGGCAAACGACTGGAGTGTAAGCAAACACTGTACGGGATATCAGGAGGGTACATGCAGCAGCGGCTGGCATCCTGCCACATAACTCAAAGGATCAACAAGCTATTGTAGAAGCTGCGCGTTCGCGTTCTTGTGAAAACAATAAGATTAGCTCACTTTTGCTTTCGACAGACGATGCTGGCAAAAGTAAACGTGAAATAAAATGAGAAAACAACAACACACGACAACAGGCAGCGGCAAAGAAAAACAAAAGCAACTCATAGAAAATAAACAACGTGCAGATAGAGCCGCTTAACCACACACCCAAACGCACACGAACACATACACATACACATTCAGATATACAAATATATGCACATGTGTGAAGTTATTACCGCAGCGAAAGCCTTTAACTGCACACGCCTTAGTATTGAGAGCAGAACAAATAGCCTGCCAGAGTAAAATGCTTCATATGAATCCGTGTAAGAGTAGGCCCCAGCTCCTGGCCCAGCACTCGCCCAACACCTCTAAAAATAGGAAGCTTCTAGCTGTCGTCAGGCATCGAGCGGCTGTCAGGCCGCAGCACAAATTAAATAAATAGTGAGGCCTCTGAGCATGGCTCATATTATTAACGACAAATCGATTGGGCAGACTTTAACTAACATTTCTTAGATTCCTTCCTCATGCGCTGTTTGCCAGTGTTGCCGAGTTTCGCAGCAACTGCAACATGTTTCGCATTTGCTAAAGCCTTTGCTAATCAGCTTGATCCTTTTTGTGGCTTAATCGCTTGACATTTGTATTAGTTGCTGCCGCCTTAACACCCATGCGGTGTTAACTGCGCTCTGGTCTTAACGCAGCCCCCACCACCACAGAATACAGAAGCAACACGTCAAATATTGTCCACATTAATCTCATTTGGTGTTTGGCACTAATGCTGACGTGATTTTCTCTCTCTGATATTAATTCTATTAATTGACATTGTGCACTTTCTTGGTAAAAATTTGTGGCCACCTTTAAGAATTCCTACGAAGAAAATATTTGTACGTCGAACTAACGAGAAACTGCTATAAATAATGTGCCTTAACCTAATTTAAAGTTAATACGAAAATTGTTCATTCCAATGATAAACCAAGTGTATTATTAGGCTGCTAGCTGAATTTGATTATGAAAAATAATAGTAAAAAATAAATTAGCAATATTTTGAAAGCTATGTCTACAATATTTCCCAGTTTTAAGTTGGAAGGCTGTATAAATTCACGTTGTTTGAATAATTTGTATACCCTGAGATTATTATTTATTTATTTTTTTTAATAATAAATTACTCAACTTTGAGTACAATGTGCAAAATATAAGTCGCTTAATATTAACAACTTTTTTATAAACAAAATTAAAAAAAATGTTTTTCGTAGAAATAGTACACAAACTGTGGTCGGAAATTTCAGCTTCAGCTTTCAATATCTCCACATGTTACAAGCACTTTCTTAGATGCAATGGGCCCACCACATATGACATTCACCGTAGGGTATGTCCAAGCCAACTGAGCAAACGGGCTTTATTTCTGTGCTGTGGCCGGCAATTTAATTTAATCACAAGGTAACCTTATCACAAGAGGGAAAACCAACACCTGCTGCAATGGCCACGACGGAGCGACGAACATACAAACGCTCATACACATTTGCAGCTATATCTGATAGGCGTTACTGCCTGTAATCAGTGCGTCGTATAGCGCGAGCCACAGATTGCGAGTGGCGAGTGGCGACAACTGTGCCGCAAGCTCTTCGATTGAAATGTCACTGTCGCGTATGTCCTGCGTCCTGTGTGCCCTGTTTGCTGTTTGTCGGGGTTGTTGTTTGCAACCACACAAGTGCCAATTATGACGATTACTAAAATTAAAGGCAAACGTTTGGTGCACCTTTTGCAGATTGCTTTAAGGCTTTCAATTTGTTGCTCGTGTAGATATATGTGTGTGTGTCTGTGTGTGTGGCCATCATTTGTTTTAAATTTAATGAATGCATTGCCGCCTTTTAGGCGCAAGTGCAAATGTTACACAAGAGACATTCGCTCATTCGTCGTGTCCGTGGGATTTTGTTTTGAAATTAAATTTCAATCAATTTCGTTTTGTTTGCGGCGCAGTTCCAAACTCGGTCCCGGACCCGGTCCCAAGTGGATGTCAACCCTTTTTCGCTTGTTGGGGATCGGTTAAAAAAATTAATTTATCAAAATTACAAAAACACACACACACACACAAATACATAGACAGAGACAGATGCGCAGCTACAGACAAAGACAAAACAATCACATGTCAAATTTGAGCCGAGCCACTAAGCAATATAAGAGGCGATGGGCGGGGTTGAGGCGGGGGGCATTACGAGACAAGGGGCCGCTTGGGGGCTTTGGTGTTCTGTGGATTTGTGGCTAGCTTGTGTTGTGGTTGTAACCGCGTGAACTTCCAGTGCATTTATCTTCATTTCCAAGCAGCAGTCGCAAGCATCCTAGCCAAGGGTGTCCTGACCCAGTCCTGGCCCCATTCCCAGTGCCCTGGTCGCTGAAGCGAGTGACGTGCGTGGCATGGGGAAGGTGCTTCTAAGATGCTCGTGTGCAAGAAGAAGACATCAACGTAAATAGCAACGAAAATAGTCACAACAACTGTTGCCTGAAGTGCCTGGGAGTGGAAATAGTATCAGCAGCAGAGCAGGGCAGGGCAACGTAGGAGAGCCGAGCGGCATAGGTGAAAGGACGTCCCAACCGACATGACATATTAGAATCCTGTTACACAGCTCTGCGATGCGAGCACAACACGGCACAGCATAGCACAGCCACGCTGCCTGACTGCCAAATTGCCAACATAAATGTCAGTGGCGCGCAGGGCTACGGGGTTTTTCATTTCTGATGCTGCCAACTTGGTTTTCGTACGCTCGTTTCCCTTACTTTTGTTTTATTTCTATTTCTTTTATTTTTTTTTGCTGTTTCTCTATGCGATGCAATCACTCAGGCGTTGAAATCTGCAAATGTACGTATGTATGTGTGTGTGTGTGAGCAGATGATTTGAAAATCCTGTATTGCTGATTTGCTACTGCTGATGTTGCTGCTGCTGCTGCTGTTGTCGTCGCAGCTTTGCTTTCAGGTGCGTGTGGGGTTAAATCCCTTAAGGCGTGCAATGGATTTGAGTTCCCGCTTGCACGTTGCCTGCCTGGCCCAAAGGCTTTAAAAGAATATTTTAAAGTATATCTATTTGAGGATTCACATGGCCAATTGCTCTGATGAGAAAATGTTGCCTACGCTACAGGGGCCATATGCAGACGTAATCCAAAACGAAATGTCTGTTCTTTGTGCATAAAAAGATCAATTTGGAATTCACGAACTGCATTTGGCCGAGTAGCCAATAAAACAAATACATAAACTCGAAAATGCTGGGTTGGGGACAGCACTTGACTAATATTTCAGCCACGCGGACAGCTGTTGCTGCTGGCTTCTTCAGCTTATTTTTTATTCCAGCTATGACAACAGCACTACGCTGAGCATCTTATCTGCAACTGTGCACGTTGCTGCGTTTAACAAAAAAAAAAAGATGAAAGTAAAACTCGAGACTGACAGCGAAGACGTTGAGCAATCAGCGCAATGGTAGCGCCAGGTGGAGACGAAGTCGGCGCTATACAAAAGCCAATGAAGACACTTCTTAAAATGCGAGGCCAAACAGCAGTTGCACAACAAGCCAAAACAAAAACACACACACACAATCACAACACACGCAGGCACACATATATTTCGAGTTGTGTTGACAATGGGCAGCAGGGCACACACGCATACAAACACTTACACCAAAAAAAAAGGAAGCAAAGAAAAGAAAAGTGAATGAAATGAGAAATTGTATAAATATGTTGGCCAAGCGGCAGCAACAACAAAAGCGGTAACAACAACAACAACACCAATGACAGTCAAGAAGAGCTTTACACACAAGATTAAGCTCACACACACACATACGCGCACACAACACATACTCATGCGTTTTAAGAGATTTTCCACTAGAGCAAAAGCAACGACAGCGGCGTTGACTTTTCCACTCGTCTGCGTTGTCTGCGTTCTCATTGGGACTGGGAGAAATGGCAGCAACAAGGCCTTTTACCAGGATTAGTAGTTAACAAGAGAAATCTGGCCACACCCACGCACACACGCTGGCACAGCCAAAAGGTAATCAGTAAAATGTAACTGTATTGTTTGGCCATGACGTTAGCGCTGCTGCTGCTGCTGTTGCTGCTGTTGTTGCTCCTCCTGATGTTGTTGTTGTTGCTGATGTCACCTTATTCATAGGCACGCCTACTGGTATTGTTGTTGCTGCTCAGTTGCTGCAGCCTCTTAACCTTTTTTGTTGATGTTGTAGCTGTTGTTGCAGCGCATGACTGACGATCTCTTTTTAAGTAGTTTTGCTTGGGGTCATTTTGGGCTACAATGTGAGCTACGTAAGCCGAGAGGCAGGTGGAGCACATAAGCACACACATACACACACACACACACGCAAAAGTTGACAACGTCGTTTTGGGGTTTTTCGGCAGGCAACAACAATGTTGCGCACTTTGTTGCTGCTGTTGTTGTTGTTGTTGTTGTTGCTGCTGCTGCTGCTTTCATTTAAGTAATCAAAATATGCTTTTGACTTTGTGCTTAGCAGCTGCCGTACGTTTGTCTATTCGTATCTGGGAATGTCTATGTGTGGCTAGAGCCTTGTGGTTTTCATTTGTGTATAGTCGGTTAGTGTATGTATGAGTGTGTATATGTATTGGCCACAAAACCCCAAAAACTATGCATTTGACTGCTTTTGTCAGGCATGTGTGCCAGCTATATACACACATATTTATATATGCATACCTACATTTATCTGTAACTGTATTCGTATTTGTTTGTATTTGTGTGTGGGTTTGTGTATTTATTTGAAAGCTTTTTAAACTTTGGCAGTGACTTTGTGGCTTACGAAATTAAAATTAGAAATTGGTTTGGACCGTCTCTGACAAATATCCCTTAGCATTTATGAATGGCCAACATATGTGTGAGTGTGTGTGTGGGTCTTGGGGGAATTAAGTTGCCTCTGAGATTGTAATTAATCAGTGAGCGACCCACATAATAACGAGACAGTAGCAACAACATTTGCATATAAATCGTTGTTTGCCTCTGACCGAAACTTAATTGCCAGAGTTTTGTTTTAGTTATCGTTTTGCATACACTTACATTGTGACTCTGGTCCGTCTTGAGCTCGCGATGATTGGAGAACTGCACGTAGACCATGCGACCGCGCATCTGTGGAGGATTTACTGTATAACAGGATACCATCGATGTGGCGGATATCTCGTCGGCCATTTCAATAAATGCTTGATTCTTGCCCTTCAGCACCAGGACATTTGTCACACGTCCGAATGGTATGCCTAGTGCAACTACGTCCGATTCACCAGATTCGTTTGGAATGTTACGCAAATGAATGACTTTCGAGGCTTTGGCTGCAAAGAGAGAATGTAAGAGAATGCGTAAGTAAAATTTATAGAGAGAGAGAGAGATATACATATATAGTGAGTGAGGGGCTGAGTGGGTGGGTCAACTAATTAATAAGCCGTTTAAAATATTAACAGCTGCCAAGCCAAACGGCACCGTTCGCTGTCTGTACTTCCGCTTCCGTGCGTCGCTTAATTTCCACGTTCTTATTGTTGTTTTTTCATGCATTTTGTTCTCTCTCACTGTGAACAAGCCAAATAAAAGGCCCGATAACATGGCGAACGTTGCGGCATTTGTATACATGGACGGCGTTGCATGGACACTAAAGGGGCAGGGGACTAGCAGGTGCAAGGGAACCGGCAACAGCCTGGCGCATAAATTCATTCATTGCACTCTCTGACTGTGAATAATCCACACAGCGACAATGTCCGGTCTGGTCCAGCCAGGTTCAAGCCCAACACACAAATACAAACACACACACACACACACACATACGCCAATAGACAACGATTGTCTTTGCTGTAGTTGTTCGTTTGCCAGCTTGGTGTTTGTTTGTTATTTTTGCATAAATAAAGTGGCTCCACCGTTGAGCTGCATTGCAACAGGGGTGCACAAATGGGATTTTAGGCTGTTGTTGTTGGCCGGCAGAGAGCATTTTAGGGATTTCGCTGCGACCCCATTGCACATCTGTCTAAAGTGCCTTAAATTTTTATAAACAAAAGCAAACAAATTTGCTGGCATGCCACATGCTTTATAAAAAAAAAAGTATATATGTATTGCTGCTCCTGCTGCAGGCCGCAACAACTGACACCGCGAGTGCTGGGCAGTGGAGGTGGCGCCGACTGCAGCTTGTCTAGCTGGTGCTTAGTCAACACCTGTTAATGTGCTGGGTTTTCTTTTATGTGTGTGTGTGTGTGTGTGTGTACGTGTTTGTGAGCGTGCCCCCTCATATGCAAATGAAATGTTGCAAACACATTGGTGCATAGTTTTTGGTTTGGTTTTTGTATTTGTGTGTTTTTTCATAGCTGTCGTCGTGTGTGTGTTTGCAGTATTTACCGCACTTGCTAAACAAGCAAACAGAATATGTGCAAGAGATAGCTCGCGACAAGCCAATGGCAAAAATGGCAGTTGCCACAGGAATTTGCACTTTGTCCTGCCGACTGTCAGCATTTGAACTTTGCTGCATTTAAATTTGAAATGGATTTTAAAGAGTGCGTTTTAACGTCCATGAACGGTATGGATGAGCCTAAGAAGAAGTGAGAGACGAATGAATTGCAAGACTATATGGAAAAACAAGAAAAACCCTTTGAAAACTTCTTAGCTCAAGAAATTCGATAATGCTGTGTACGAGTGTTTAAAGAGGCAGCAGAGCTAGATGGAAACGCCTAACGATATGCGAGAGGTCCGTCCAGCATATACATTTCAGTTTTGTGCGACCGACTTTAGAGGAGCGCAGAATATGCAGTGAACTCGGTACCATGACGACTGATAAGCTTCCCAGATAAGTATTGTCAGATGAGTATCCTTATTTATCAGCACATCCTTTCATCTGTGCGAGACTGCTTATCGTGAATTATGCCTTGATCAAAACGCATAAATTAAATAATCTTAAATTTACTAAGCCTTTCTATAAGTTATCACTTTGTCTATGTTAACACAGCTCTTGCGAAAGTTCCCTTCAATTCCTCATATATAATGTCGCACAGTTATCACTTTGTCGTATTTATCAGCAGAGCTTACCAACTAACTGTTAGCTGCTTTCACTAGGTCCTCACTAATAATAGCTTACAACATAAAAGGGTCATTACCCGACCCAGTCTCGATATGCTTGTCGCCCCGTTTCCGCTGCCGCCCCAGTTCCTGTTGCTGTTCAACTAGACGCAAACTTTAACTCGCCGCCAACCTGCATGGGTCAATGTGCCAATTTATAACAATGCGCAAAAAAAAAGAGGAGAAATAAATGAAAAATAGGCACAGAACCCCAATCCATCCATCGTTGGGCCAACTGGCTGGCCATTCAGGCCAACTTGAAGTAAAAGTCATGCCAACTATGAGAGGGGGCTCGCCGCGACTCGGACTCTCAACTGCAGTTTGGCCAGCGTAGCGCAGCATTTGATGGTGAATACAACTAATCGGAAATTACACTTTTTGATTAGTTCGGAACGGAAATGAAGTTGAAACGAAATTATGCAGGGCAGAAGCAAACCAAAGTGCACGGCATTTTAGCCGCTCTCAACCTTTTGGCAGCTCACAAATTTATTTAAAATCGATGGCCAAGTGCCGGCCGCGCGATGCTGCCCATAAATAAAGAGCTTCAACTAACTCGACTTAAATATACCTGCACCAAGTGGACAAAACTCAACCAAAATATATTCTTAATTGTTGAAAATATTTACATTTGCTTAACGGAATGCTTGTATTAAAAGACAACTTTATATTTTTTTTGAGAGATTGATACACGCAATCTTTGCAGTTGCTTATAATATACCATATGTGCTCTTATACCAACTTTATCTCAGTTGAGTGAGAGTATTAGCAAAACTAAATAAAAGCGTATAGAACGGAAACGTGCTGCACGAGACAAACAACAAATCAAGTGCCGCTGGGCAGTTGCCGGAAAAAACGACGCTACTGAAAATATGTAAAACTATCTATCATGCATGATGACGTTGTCAACGAGCAGCAAAACAAAAAAAAAAAAAGAAAATAAAATGGAAAAAATTGAAAAAAAAAGAAAAGCTGAAAAAATGAAATCTACTGAAAATGCGCGAAACGAAAATTTGTGGATTTTTTGACGTTCGCCATCAACAACTCAATTTGGGTTTGTTTTTCACTCGCAGTTGAAACTGCGAGGTTGTTCTTGTTGCTGTTGATGTCGCTTTGCTCTGCAACGAGGGGAGAGAATTTGTAACAAATCGCAACAAACGCTGCCTGATGGTGTGAAAGCGAGAAACTACGTCAGTGCAATGAGCAAATCGACTACCATCGACATTCACTCAACGGCGAGCGTTGCCGCCGGGCTTCCCTCCCATCTCATCCATCTCCTCCCAGCCAATCACCTGACCTGAACATAAAGGCAGCGGAGGGCATAATTGAAAAGGAAGATGGCGACGAGTCGACGACGGCCGGAAACACAGCCAACAAGGCCCTGAAGCAGACAGCTGCAGCCGAAAACGAGCAACTGAATTGAAAAAAATGTTCGGTATTTTCTGTCAGGCTCACTGCGACTGGTGCCTCATGTCCTGCGGCTCAATTTTGGTTGAAGTGAGTGAGTCTCCATTGCATTTTTTGAGTACTTTAAGGAGTTTACAGCTTGTCAAGAATATACGTATAGCTTGTTGGTATTTATGTTTAAATAGGTTATAATTTTATAGTGTTTTTTTGGGATCTGGTACGCTGGTATTCAATGCGTATATGAATTCTAGCAATATCTTTAGAAGGTGGCTAAATAAATTATTCACTTTCAAGACAAAAACCGTTTAACCTGAAGGGCGTGCTGTTAAAATAATCACGCACCCACCTTACACGTTAAATGCCGAGCACAGCGAAAAATAAAGAGTGTGCGTGTAATAAAATTTGCATTCGATAATGATGCTTGTTGCGTGTTGGCGCATGGATGTATAAATAACAATCATACGCACTGTTGCATCGCATTAAAATGAGCTGCAATGGAAGGCGCGACTAAAGCTCAACTGTATTAATGACACGCACAATATCCTTATGGGGCGGCAGCAGGGCACCTTTCAATTAAGTCCATACACACATGCAGCGTCATGCCGGGCCACGCCTCGGCCATCGATGAATTGCATGAAAATATATATGTACATATAAACTATTTATGGCTAATTGAAAAGTTTACAAACTGTAATTGAGTTGGCCCCGGTGTGGGCATGAAAATAATGGATGGTCAGCTGTTTTATGTTCCATGTCCATATGCTGTTTGTAGTTGTTGCTTTTGCGATCGAACAATGCGGCGTATGTGTAATAATTTGAGAGCAGTGCATACGGTTTATTTTTTCTTTGCTTTAACGGTCGCAACATGCACAAAGTTAATTAATGACAATTTAAATTCATAAAGCAAACAAAAACCCCAAACGAAAAATGTAAATGAAAATGAATGGAAAAGCGCGTCGAGCGTCGACAGTTGAAACAAAGCCACGAAAAAACACGATAAATGGTCAGCTCCACAAACACAGCCCACCGCACACAACCCAAAAGTGGCTGGCCCACTCTTTCTACACCCACGTAAAAGTGGGGGGGGAGGGTTTGAAAAATATGCTGATTGTTAATAACAATTAAATTTGTGCTTACGTCGCGGCATTTAATGATTTAATGTAAGCATGAGGCCAATGTTTGTATCTCTGTGTGATTATTACCAATATTTGAATATTCACACACGCAAACACACTTTGGCTTTAATTATGCGACAGTAAATTAGGTTTTTACAGGCTCACACATCATAAATTTTAAATTGTTGGCCAACAACTTGCTGTGTGTGTGTGTGTGTGTGTGGTGTCTTGTGCGTGCATGCGTAATGACTTAATGATATTTACTTTTCCAGCGCCTTGTCTTTAATTTAAACATCTGTCTGCGCATAATCAATCATAGCACAAGTTTTTACCAACAACTGAAAGCCAACGCCAGCAGCGATGTTTGAGTTCCCGCCTTCTTAATTTAGCCAAGTACATTTCTGTTTTCAGGCCAGCCATAATTGAAAATAACGATTTTTTATGCTACTGCTGCCTCTGCTACAGCCAAGGCACGAGCCTAACACCCGCAAGTAATGTAATTCATTAAAAATTTGTTAGCACATAGACACAAGGCTAAAGGGGCGGGTGGAAAAAGAGAGACACTGTATGCGAGAAGTCAACGCACGCAAAAGCTGAGGACGTTTATAAATTTTAATTGCATTTCAATTACGGGAATAGTTTTAATTTTCTTTTTTAGTGCTGCCAGACTGCGTTGCAGAAGTAGAATGCAGTCTGGTAAAAGCAGACGCAGATTCTATGTTCTGTGCGCAGTCAAGTGGCGCAAACGGGTGGGAGTCCAACTACATGGGTTATAGTTCTATGAAGTATATCAATTGCATAAATTACAAGTGCATGGAGTCGAGGAGCAGCGGCAAGTGCTCGGCAATGCTTTTTCCACTTCATTTGCAGTTTGTAATCATGAACTACGGTTTAAAGTCGTTGCAGTTGCTGTAGCAGCTGCTGCGCTGTTAAGTATGCTGTGAATTGCAGGGCTAAGCAGGCAGCGGGTCGTATGTTTAATTAAGTAACATACATATATGTGAATATACATGTGGCATGCGACTTGTGGCAGCCGCAAGTCAAAAGTCAACCCATATAAATAATGACAATAAATGCACGTTCAACTAGCCGGCACGCACAGTGCCCGTCATAAATGATCGCACTGGACCACAGCCCATAACCAATTGACATCAACGGACTCTGTGTTTGCCTTTCAGCTGTTGTTGTTGCCGCTGACCAAGTGCAAATTCTGATTTTTATTCTGGTTTCCAGTGCTCTCTCAATATTTACACAGACGTTGACGGCGCCGCTTACAAATAAATATGACAATATTATTTTATTGACTGTGAAAATATTTACACGCAACAGACGTGCGAGAGTGCTGCGATATCCGAGACACAAGGCGGCACGCGCCGTCAGACAGGAGACTCACACACACATACGCACACACAAGACACACATGCAGGACAATGAGGACGCATTGGACGCTGCATGCACAGCACGCAGTTTGCAGTGCAAAAACATTTCAAGCTTTGCCCTTTTGGTTATGGCTATAAAAATGTTCGAGTACTTGACTCGACTCTGATGCGTGTGCTTCTCTGGCTGATTGAATTGAGTTTATAAAACAACATTAAGGATTTTACTTGGCCAGTGAACAAGCTAGAATATATTTATTGAAAATATGTTTGCTTATGTGATTATTTTTATTTATATTTTTATATGTTGAATATAATTTTCTAAAATTGTGATAATCTACATTTTATTATATACATACAGCTTTCAATAAAGATTTCAATTTTATTGTTTTGGTTTCCCAATGAGTGGAACATATTTTTGTACAGCTCAGACTAATCAATCGTTGTCGGGGATCCCTTTTGAGTAGCTCCAAAAAGGTCAAACATGCTGCCTCTTTAGTCATATGTATGTAGTCATCTACCATATACCTATGCATGTCCATAGACGATTGGTTTCATTTTCTGTACATTTATTTTGAACGTTGCGTTTTAACACCTTGAACTCTAATGCCTGTTGACCAATAGTCGCCCCCAAATCGGTCAATAAACAAACAAATATTGGCGGTGCTGGACAAACATGGCCTGGTTACATGCATATATGTATACTCGTATGTATGCCTTTGTGTATCATATGTGTGTGCGAGTGCTGTAACAATAAACAACAAACACGCGGCAACGACCACAACAACAAAAACAACATCAATGGCTACACATGCTGCTGTCCCAGACCAGACACGCGACATTGCCACGGCTTAGCTCGAGTCGGCTTGTGTTGGTTCGTTTTGGGTTTTTGTTTAGGTCGGGTTGCGTTTTTACCGTGGTTCGAATTAGCCGGCATCGGGTCTCAAGCTTTAGTCCCCGGGGTCTAATTTGGCTTGCATAAAATATGCATAATAATCAAAATAAAATAAATCAAACGCTACTAAGCAAATGCGAGTATTTATTACATGAACAAACGGAACTTGAGGCATAAGAAAAAAATAAATATATATCAAATATACATATATATATATATATATGTATATAGAGTACTGTGTGCGCTTTGCATTGTAAGATGAGCCGAACGGAGCGTGGCCACTTACTTGAAGTGTGCTTCACGCACACACACACACACACACACACACACACCACTCGAAGTGGTTGGGCGTGTTGGGGCATCGGGCCAAAAGTGTTTTTATTACATTTACGTGCAAAATTTGTTGCATGTTCGATGGCTAAGCTCGTGTAACGGAAACGTGGCTCAGTGTATTGGTTTAGTATAGAATACAAATACAATTGACAACAGGCAGTGGCCAATGGACGTTGAATGAATACACTACCTAGCTTTGGGGCGTGCCAATCCACCAAAAAAAAAAAGGAAGAAAAAAAACAATTTTTGGCAGTTGCTGTGCGTGTGGCTGTGTGTATGTCAGTGTGTGCGTGTGTTTGTCTAAGGCTGGCCACACAATGCTTTTTGTTGCTTTTGTTGTTTGGATGCTGCCTATTTACTTGTCTGGCATTTGTTGTTGTGTTTTTGTTGTTATTTTTGTTGGCTCAGTACTGCAATGCAATAAAAGTGTCCTTACACATTTATTTAGCAATTTCTTTTGTTATTATTTTCGGCATCAGCAACGTATTTTTGCCTTTGTGCGTCAGCTTTAAGTGGTTTCCATGCAAGCTACCACACACACACACACGCACACATACATGGACCACGCACAACAAATACAAATGAATTTATTGGATTTTCAGTGGCACTTCTTATTCTCGCCTGCTGCTTTTGTTGGTCTCTGTCTGTTCAACCTTAAGCTGCTCATGACTTTAAAAATTTTGCCATGCTTTGTGTTTGCGCATGAACTTTGCGTGGAAAATTAAAAAGGCCGCAGGTGGCATGTGGCGTGCGGCAGGTGTCAAGCCGAGGTGGATTCCCAAGCAGCCGTCCACGGTCTCTAACAGCCATACTGCGAGCCATTCTACCAGCCCGATCAAACTGCCCGCCTGCTTGCGTTTGTATGCATGAGTTGGCACTCAAATGCCGCTGGGTCGTCTGCGTCTGGACCGGCCATTCAAACAATGAACGCCTGCAACTCGCTGCCAGTTACCAACTGGCCAACAGTGCGTATGTATCAATGCGTGTGTGTGTGTGTGTGTGTGTGTGTGTGTGTGTGTGGAGGGGATAGAGCTTGTTGCTTTTTAATTAATAGAAAAGTCCTTTGTAGAGTAATAAATAAATATTATGCTTTTGCTTTTGCGTTTATTTTCGTTGCGTTCTCGATTGCCACTCACTACGTACGAGTGTTGTGTGTGAGTGTGCGAGGGTGTGTGTTTTGGGGTCCTTTGACTATCTACTGTCTGACTGGAGGGCGGGCAGCACAACCCGTTAAAAAGCTTACATTTTTTTCTATTCAACCATATGCTGCCATTGATTCACATTGTGACGCAGCAGTTAACTGACGCGCTTTTAAGAACGTGCTAATTGGAAAAACCAAAAGCGTATTAATTTTCAGTTCAATTCTAATGAAATCTATGGAAACCAAAAGGTGCTTTCATTTTGATAGCCATTTGTGGATGCCTGGTGGTTCGACCTTTGTGATTACATTGGCATTTATATCTGTGCATGTGTGTGAGTGCGTCTGTGTGTGCATGAAAAATGTGTACGCATGGATTTGTTGATATTTAAAATCATTTTGTGGCTGACTGATTTTTGGTTTCGACTTTCGGTTTTAACAGCGACTGTGACGGCCGCTTGTCAAATATTTGCCTAATGTGTGGTTCAGGTTCTGGTTTTTGGTTTCTGGCGCGAGCGGTTTTTGATTAGCTTTATTACTTTGCGCCAGCTAACACGCACCCGCTTTGTATTTGGTGGTGGTGTTGGTGGTGTTTGTGTTTGTGTGCGTAGGGCTAATTAATGTGCTGGAATTGCCTAGCTGGTCTGCTTAGGACGCCAACGTGGCGGCTATACTACACTTTTTCATATTTTGCGACCAACAACAAAGGCCTCGTCGAAATGTTTGTTTCCATGCTAATTAGCGGGTTAATTGGCTATAAGACCAGTCGCGAATGCGTGCCCCATACTCGAGCGTCTGTCACAAGTAGCCAAGTGGGCGGCACTGGCTTAAGCAGGATTATGCCATTGGCATTGGCTAATGCACGCAGCGCGGGCTGCGGCGACGGCGGAGGCTAATTGGCAGCCCAACCTGGCCTAAACTATGGCTGCAAAGTGCACTTAAGTTGAGCGGCACAGGCGTGCCATAAAATGGGTTTATGTGGGCGCAACATAGACGGAGAGGCAGGTAAAGGCATAGGTAAGGGTACAGTTAGGCGAGAGGCACAGATAAGTTGCGAGGCAGACATTAAGAGATAGAAGAGCAAGAGAGAGAGAGAGAGACGGAGAGGGAGAGAGACGGAGATGGAGAGAGCGTGCAGAGAAATATATAAAACTTACCAATTCCGCCGGCCAGCACGGTGCTCGAATCCAGTTTGGCCTTCTTTGTGGCCAGATCCTGATTATTATTGTCGGAAGCGGGCGCCATGACTGCTGCTTGACTCAAAAGTTCGTCGCTTCCGCGCTGCATTGCCCCACAGGCAAAGGTTCACAGTTACGCGCAAAAAGATACAGATGCATTCGCATTCGCATTCGCATTGGAGACAGTTTTTTGGTGCGGACAACGGTTGGTTTTTTTGTAGTTGTTATGTTAATAGTTTTTGTGGTTGTAGTTGTAGTTGATGATGTAGAGGCACAGCACAGCAGAGAAGTTGAAGATGGTTTCAGTTTATTCAGTTGAGTTGAGTTGAGTTGAGTTTAATTGAATGGTAGGCAGGTAGGCAAGTTTGTAGTTGTGTGTGTGTAGTAGATGAAGTATATACGATTACGGTACATAAAAAGAGAAAAATAAAAGAGAAGAGAACAATATAAATATTTAATATTTACGCAAGTTAAGTAAATTACAGAGATTTGGCTCAGGTGAGCTGTTCTTGTTGTTATTGTTATTATTGTTTCAATTTTTTTTTTGGTAGCTGCATTGAGTGAAATTTAAGTGGTGCTTAAGCGAGCTTTGCATTTCTGTTTGGGTTAACTTAAGCTAACTAAGTCAACATAAACGGGTGCGCGGTAAATTGCATAGATTATGTGATACAGCATTAGACGAGGGCAGTTTAATGTGAAATTGGAAACTAGTTCTACTTATTTTTACATAATGCAATAATTCTTAAGTCTAGAACCTAGTTAGCATAGGAAAAAAAAGTTATTTTCCTTGCATTTTCGAGCATTAAAAGTAATATTTGAAGTGCATCCATTTTATTAGTGATCGGGATGTTGCACATTATTTTTTTCCTTTTCTGTTAAGATTTTGCTTTATTTATTTGAATGATATCTATGCATGTGAATTTCAATAAGCCTCTTCAAATTGTTTAAGCCATGAAATAAAAAAGAATGTATAAATAAAAATTAATTGATTCAATGTCGAAGTTTAAGAACGGTACATATCTTACACGGGATCAAAGAAGACTTTTAAGAAAAAATCCTAGTTATAAATTTAAAATTTGATTAAAATAGGCAAGGGCCCACAAGCACTTAGTTAAATTTGTGCATATGTCCATTCGATTTTGCAAAGCCATGCAATAATGCAATAAAGCGACAGACTTTTCTGCTGCTTAAAGATTTAATTTTCATCATCTCCTGTTTAATAACAGAGCGAATAGCCAGCGTGCAGCTAATCATGATTCGCACTCCACAGTTATGCAAATAGAACCAAGTTCTATTTAAGTAAAGCTGTTTGCGTTAATTCTCCAACTGCAGCGGTTGGGCAAACAAGCAGGGTGTATTTTTAGTTTTTTCCTTCAGTTTTTGTTGTTTTTGCCTGTTATTAGTTGGGATTTGCGAGAGGTAAATAATTGCAAAAAGCTCACAGAATATTCATTGAAATTAACCAGAATGCGGCTACAGAAAGCGAGTGGTGATTGCTTTGGCTTAGTTTTTGTTATGTAGTGAATGTTAAGAGCTAATATTGCCGCTAAACTCTAATTACAAAGCCATGTTGCATGCAGCACATGCAGAAGTGTATTGTAATTACATGTGACACTTAATTACCGCACTCTCGAGTGCAAAGACAATGCCAAAGACAGAGTCGGAGACGGAGTCTGAGCCAGAGTCAAAGCCAGAGTCGAGCATCGAGAGTAACTAAGTTAAGCCAAACATTAAACGTAATGCGAGCTATAAAAATAAAGCTGCCGCTGCTAGGGTGTGGTGTGTGTGTGTGTGTGTGTGTGTGTGTGAGGGGCTCTTGCTGGCTACTGCTATGCATTAGCAGCAATGACAAAAAGTCAATAAACGAGCAGCACAGACAAAGGGGGAGCGATGCTAGCCACAGTCATCTCCTGCACCACACGGCGGGCAAATTGAAAAGGGTAATTTTGTGTGAAGTAGGCACCTTTATACGAATACGGGCGAGAGGATGGGAGGGTGAATGAGGTAAGCTGGCTGGCTGGCTGGCTGACTGGCTGACTGGCTGGTTGCTATCAATGCTGACTACGCTTGAATTCGCCACTTGGCTTATCATGAGGCGGCGCTTTGCTTTGCTGTTGCCTTGCTTTTGTTATTTGTCGTTTGTTGTTTGTTGTTTGCTGTTTGGTTTTTATTTTTATGTGGCTGCACGTTTTATGTACATAAAAGAATTAGCTTAAATACAAAAACAACATGTGGTAATAGTAATAATAACAAAGCCAAAACGCACGCACACACACAGCGAAATATATCAGCAGTTCGCGGCGGAATGGCAGAGGTGGGTGTCTGTATGTGTGTATGTGATAGACAAAGCAACGGCAAAAACCGCAAAAGCACTTCACTTGATAATATCACAAGGCGAGAGAGACAAACAGAGGGCGTGAGTGAGCGAGGTAGGGAGAGCGGAAGAGGGAGTAAAAGCACGCAAAGCGCAGACAAAAAACGAACATGACACGCACACACAGCCCTAACAAAACGGAAACTCGCATGCCTCTCTCAGTATGTGTGTGAGTGTGTGTACGTGTTTTTGTGGCTTGTTGGTTGAGTAATGATATCACAGAAGCTGTTGCTATTCCCTCCCGTCTGTCTTGGGTATTGTATTGTTATATGGCCACGGAGGCAGCAACATATGTTTTCTTCTGTGCGTGCCATATGGTTTAGGGCTAAACTCTGAATTTGTAGCATACTTCTTTGGGAGGCTTGCGCTTTATTGGGGCAGCCCTTTTTAGCGAGCGCTCATTCTGTCACTGCACATAAACTGCACACATGCAGGCGAACGAGCGAGCGCTTGTAGTAATTAAATTTTAAAATGGGCTCCCCTAACAACGCTTATAACTCGGCAAAGTTGGAACGCCTCTAATGCATTCGTTATGGCACATTAACGCTCCCAAGTGCCGGCCAACTGGCATTCATTGGGGATTTGCCCGGGCTCTCTCTGCGGCTCATTGCATTACACGCATCATGGGGTTTTTGTGGGGCCAATGCCCCCACTTTAAACATGACTGCAACTGATGTTGTTGTCTGTCAAGCTGACCGGAAATGTTATTGTAAAATGCTCGCATGCTCTGCTAAAAACTATGCTAAATATTTGATTATGAACTGTGTCCTTCTGCGACGCATGTGCACATATGGCCCGGCTGATAAGCCCCAGGACCCAACTGGACCATCGCCTATTGTTGCCATGCCCAATCCTTGCCCCTTGTCCCTTTCTAGCTGGCACACTGGTCCGTTTTAATGAATTTTCCCAGCGCCTTTTTCCTTTCTATTTTCCATAAGCCGTTGCCTCTGTTGCCAGCGGCCGTTCCTGCTGCTGTCCAGCGCTCCTCACTGATTTCTATGATGACATGTGCCTTTTTATTCTTTCTCCCCCTACCTTGCTGCTGTCTCGGCTCTTTCAACATGTTTCCTTTGCTTCCGCCTTTGTTGCCGGGTAACTGGGTCAGCGCGCAATTGTTGGAGGGCTGCTAGTGCTGCTGATTCTTGTTCAGCCAAGGGGGTTGCTGCCGCTGTTGTCGGACACTGGCGGAGAGAGATAATCACGCATATGCCTAACGGTTAAGTTTTTGAAGTGCACGACGCAGACGGAAGCAAAGGGTGTCAGCATCATCAGCACCAACAGCCGGTTGTGTGTGCGCCCTCTTTGCTAGTGCTGTTGTAGTAATGAGCGTTACATTCTGATATGACTGATCCAATTGGATAGCGGGTAGAGAGGGTGCTTGTTTAATTTCTTGTGCATGTGCTCCACATTTCATTTTCTACTTGGAGACACTTTAAAGTGCTGCACAGCAACCGCCAATTTAACCAGACAGAGGAACATTCAATTGGGCCAACAAATGCTATATGATTAATCAAGAAGACAAGTTTTAGACACACGAGACGGACAGCAAGGATTTCCATATAGCCTATACCATGGGAAAGGATTGTCTAGCTAGGGCTGGCCAAAAGGTCAGGCCTTAAACTAGCAAATACCATAATTAAGCTGACATGTGCACATTTTCCAAGGTAAATATTAAATTAGATTGTTTTTATCATGACTTGCAAGCGTGCAGTGAAAAATATTTAGCCCTTTTCGAGTTTTTAATCGGGTTAAATAGGAGAGAGAGAGAGAGAGAGAGGGAAGAGTGTTTAGGACCAGAGTATCAAAATATAAATAAGTTATATGCACTGCTGCTAATTATGACAACAAAAGCAACGCATAATTGCATCCGAAAAGCAGGCGCTGCCGTTGAAAAGTGCATTTCATGAAGTGCCAGCAACAGCAACAGCTGTCCGAAAGACCCCAATATATCACAAAACATGAAGCATGGCAGGCACGTATTTTCCTGTACGTGTGTCTGTGTGTATGTGTGGCCATATCAACGCCCTCATATATTGCACGGTCCATGCATCGCCTTTGTTGTTGTGAATTTATGGCGGCATATGAATATTAAAATCGAATATGTTGCTGTCGATTAAAGGCTTTTCGTCCGGAGTGCACGCCCGCCACCACCCGCCGCAACAGCCAACCCGTTGCAATTGTGGTCGTTTGTTCTGTCTGTCTCTGCAGCACAGCCCCGCTTTCACTTTATGGTGCACTCTTGTTGTGTACGTTGAGCCCACAGCGACACAGATACGACTCGACATTTCCGCTTGTGCGGCATTGCTGGGCTATGGATCGGTCCATTGATGTCGACTGTGTGCAGCACAGCTGTTGGTGCTGTTGTTGATGATGGCAACGATGATAATAATGATGTTGCTGATGATGATGGTGGTGGCATCCTTGAAAATGCAGGCGCATGGTGCAAAAAATTGCGTATGTAGGTAAAAATAACAAGAGCGGAAACCTGACGACACACGTCTGCACTCCCGCACTCCGAACTGCAGCCATAATAAAGCTGCGGCAGCCTTTGAAATAACAATTATTGCTACCAGTCGCTGCAGCAGCAGCAGTTGCAAATATGACGCTTGCTGCTGGCTTTAAATTTTAAGTGTACACTTTAAGCCGCGGCTGCCAAGCAACTTATAAATTCTAATTAGAAAGCGCTATTTGGACAGACAGACAGCCACCCCCGCTAAGAGCAGCAGCTGCTGCGGGACAGCCCCATTCTCTTATTTGTTTGTTAGTTGTGCCAGTTCATAAACGCAACTTGTGGCTGCGGCCTAGTTACACGGCCACAGTAACAGCCTCTGTCAGAACTACAGCCATAGACATAGCAATAGACAACATAGATATAAAAACGGAGAGGGAGAGAGAGCAAGAACCCAACTCAAGACCCACCTGCCGCTGCTGCCTGGCAGGCCGTGAGGCAATAAATTATATGAGAATGCCACCAAAGTGTAGCAGCTGCGGCTACTGCCAAACTCCAGCCACAGCAAAGACAACAACAAAACACCTGAGATGGCAGCAATAACCCGTACCGGCAAGTTTCATACCGAAACACTTACTATAGTAAAGCACTTGGCGAGGCTATAACTAAAGGTTTGTTGAAGAGAGAGGAGCAAAGAGAGAAACTTTATTTACATTTCATTTTAGGTACATATTTAACTGTGCTAAAACTGTGACTGTAGAGTTGATAAGGAGCCGTGAGATATGTTATTAATATCCCTCTAGCAAATAGTTTAAATGCTTAGTTTATATAGAAGTGTGTGAGAGTGAGAGAGTGAGAGAGAGCTCTTGATGTATACATTACTAAAATAAAAAAAACTGAGATCTCGAGATCATGAATCAGAATTTATTGCTCGCTTACAACAACAATTTATTTTAATTAATGCTACAATCAATACAAAAAAGAATGGATTGAATGAATGCATTTTTGACTAATTTCTGTAAAGTGTATATTCCTAACTCTTCAGCAGTATTTTTGAGTGGTATTTGCTATAACGTATCGTTTGGCCGAAGATTTTAAACGGCATTACTAAATATTTACGTTTTGGTTTTTATTGCTTTCGAGAGTTAAAAAAGCTCTTTTTTATTTCAATTTATTTGCATAAATATTTGAAGCACAGCCAAATTAGAATGTGGAGAGATGTAAAGGGTAGACTCTCAAACGCCTGTAGCTACATACATATGTGTCAGAGTGTGTGTGTGCCTGGATATTTGTGAGTGTATGTGAGGCATAATAAACTTGCGCAAGTTTGGCCAAAACGATTTGTAGCAATTTCGCTATTAGTACGACTCTCTACCTCCTTCTCTAGCTGCTTCCCCTTGCACGCTTACCCTCTACGTTCAGAGTGGCAGTGAAATCGAGAAGCAAAGTGGAAAGGCGAAAAAAGTTCGCTGCTTATGCATTTATCACCTTTTTGCTTTGGCACAAGTGTGCGTGTGTTTGTATGTGAAAAAAACTTTGCTTGGCCTAGTGCCAAGTGAAAAGGAGATTCAGACGGCGACGATGGCGGCAGGATAACAGGCTCAACTCCTGGCGGGCACATTTCGTGCGCTCGCCCGCATAAATTATTCAAAACATGTGTTCCCAGAGTCTGTCTCAGTCCGTCTGTCTGACTTCTTAACGCTGCGAATGCAGTAGAAAAAATGTTTTGCGCCCTATGGTAGGCAACAGTTTTTTTATTATATTCTGCTTCTTTCAGTGTGTGTTTTTTATCTTAGGCTTTGGCAATTTACTTGTGTATGACATTTTCATTGATATTTGGCATGGCGGCCCTCATGCACGGCCGGAAAGTTTGGCAATTTTTTTCGTCAGTCGACGGCGTCTCTATTAAGATATTCACTCGGCTGTAATGTGACATCATACATAAAGAGTTGTGCGTGTGCGACTGCGAATGTTTGTGTCTGTGTGTGTGTTATGGCTGTATGCAAATGGCAGGCATATGCTGTTCGGCATTTCTAATGAGCTTGAGTCAGATACAAATGCAGACACAAGGGCAGAAGCTAGAGCAGGGGCAGAGATTGTGGACCGGAGCCTGAGCAGCGATTACCGGCTGCATAAATCTTGTCCTTCATATTGATTTTGTGGGCTGGGTTCTCGGTTTACCTTTCCGGTCTTGGCCGTTTGACTTGTGTGTTGAGGGGCTCTTTTAAAATAAATTATACGTTTTTAAAGCAAAGACGAAGCACGTCCAGAAACGAATGTGGTCGGTGCCGCTCCACATTCACTCCTAGGTCGTGCCGGGGTCAAGCATTGCTCTGCTGGCTGGGGGCATCGAGTTCATACAAAATTCAGCAGCATTGAAATTTATGGCGGCTGGACACACAACGCCAATAGCAAATATAAAAAAAAATAAAATAAAAATAAAATAAAAAGTGTATGCTGCGTTCGCGTTTCCTGTGTGGCACGGGGGTGTGGGTTGGATGGGAAGACGGAGTGTTAATATGGGCGACCTTTTCACATGGTGTGTGTGTGTGTACCTGTATGTGTGTCCCTTATTTATTTTTATATGCATCTATTTGCTTGTCGTTTTTTGCGGCAACCAAATAAAAAATGCATTAAAAACGTCTGAGCTAGAGTCGAAACACACAACGGCAAACGGCAAACGGCACAACGCCGAGCTTCGGTTTATTTGCCTGCTCAAGTTTAAAACGTGGCCCGTGCACGTTTGGTAAAGTTGAAGGCGCTCTACAGGACACATGTTTTACATTTGCATGGCAGGTGGCATTGTAGTTGTTGTTTTTTGGCTGAGGGCTGCTAGTCAATGAAAAATTTGCGATGCCAATTCTCAAATGTCTAATATTCAGTTGCTATTTCGTTTTATACACATAATTTGTTGTTGCTGTTGTTATCCTAGCCTTGCCTTTCTGTCCTGTCTGTTCTTTGCGGGACATCCCCCTACACCCATCTTAGCTGCCTGTCTACTCGCCTGTCAGACTCGCCGTCAACCCAAACACCAAAGCATCCAGAGCCCTAACCTTACGCCAGCTTCAGCCCACTTTCACTCCCACTCCCACTCCCACCCCCACCCTTTTCCTATTCAGGCAAATGGCGTTTCAACCACCTTGCCGCCTGCCATTTGCCGCTCGCTTTGCTTTCACTCCAAAATTTTTAATGCCACGCCATTTTTTATGGCGCCACACTTGAATGCGCTTAAATATTTTATGTAATTTTTCGCAATTTATTTAGCGCATTATTTTTTGGAGGCCTCTCTCTGTCGGACCGTTTATATCAATTCATGGCCCCAAAATTGCTGTGACAAATTTGTGCTGCTGCCAGGATACTAGTCCTGCTCCTGCTCCTGCTCCTGCTGCTGCTTTTGCTGCTGCTGATGATGATGTCCGTTTTCTGGCCACAAATCGTTGCCTGCTGCAAACAATTTTGTCAGCTCTCGCAATTTTCGCGCGTCAATTTCAATTTTTGCAGGCAAATCTCAATTAATTTGCATGCCGCATAATTCGATTTTATATGTCAAATTTAAGCGCCACGACAGTTAAATGATTGGCATTGATCATATTTAGCAGAATGCCGGATATATGTTTATAGCATCTATATCAACTACGCCTTACGCACGCTAATTAACGTTTTTTTTTTTTGTTTGCTTTTGATTGTGTTTAGTTTAAGCACCAACGTTTAATTAAATTATTGTGAACAACATACAAGTTTTTAATGCATTTGGACAACAACTGGTATATATATGCGACGCCCACACTACGCCCATAAATCCAATGCATGTGCGCGTCATGTTTGGCAGGTAATTGATTTATATAAAACATGTTGCATGCCAAGCGACTTGCAGCTTGTTGCTGTCGCTGTAGCTGTCGCTGCCTCTGTTGTTGGTGTTGTTTGTCTTTCTTTTTGGCTTGTTTGCTCCTAAATTTATACACTCGCCGACTAAAAGCAACAACACCAACAGCCGCATGTGAAAACGTTGTGAACTCGCATGTTTACATATCGATTACTGTGCCCGACGCTGCATGCCGCTGCGGCCGTGGCAATAAAATCGACGGGGTGTGTCTGTTGTTGGAGGCGGGCGAAAAACATGTTGCACTTTGCATACATGCACACTTACACACATCGATATACATACACGCACACACCCACACGCAAGAATTTTAAAGCTTTAGCCAACAATTTCTGTTGCATGCTTTCAGGCGCGGGCTTTAAAACTGCATTGAGACTAATTAAAAATACCTTTACGATTTGTCTACAACAACAAATAGAAGGCTTTAGCAACAGTGGTGTTTCGACCAGCCACCTTCACTTGCCCGCCTGCCCATATTCAGGCCCGCGTCATGTAGCTGGCTCGTTACATTTACGGTTTACGACGCGCCCTGGGCCAAAGGCCATGAAAAAAGGGCGGACAGAGACGTAAAACCTAGAACCCATAGAAAATGGACTGGAGCCGGCCAACGTGAAATATAAAAAATTATCTACATTTAATGACGAGCCTTAAAAATTAGCGAGAAATGCTCAAATTAAACATAAAGACAGCCGTGGCCAACGAGTGCCAGTGCGGGTCAGGCGGTCGGATATGCGGCAAGGGCAGCAGCTGGGGCGGACATGCGCCTGACGGAAACATCAAAATGACATCCATTAACACACCTATTAATCACAGAGTGAAAGACAGAGACAGCACGAGAGCGGGAAATAGCAACAACAATAAATAGAAAGCCGTGGCAAACCGAGCACAAACGTCGTCGCTCCCGTTCTGGCCAAGCCAAACAAGCCGAAATTTGGCGCTTAAAAGTAGGCAACGGAAAATATTATGGCCCAGGTGACAGCCAAACAAAAAGTCATAGAAAATATACTCGTTGCCCGAACCAAAAGCAACAACAACAACAAAAGCGGCAAGAACTAAATAGCAACAAAAATGTAGAATAAAAATGTCAAAAATGTGACAGGCGACGCCGACGTCGACGTTGACGTTATAGCTGTTGTTTTTTCTGAGGCCGGGGCGCTGTTGTTTAGCGTCTGCGTCGCCGTCGTCATCGTCGCCGTCGTCGACGTCGTCGTCACCGTAGTCATAAAAACCCGCAAAGTGGGTGGTGATGGCCAATTAAGTTAACGACGGCGAGCGCTAACTTTGCGGTCGATCCAGCCCGCTGGACGGCCGCAGCACCACCACACCTCTTACCAGCACAGTCTGGCTACCCACAGGGCTAATGTGTCACCCAATGGCCGCCCAGGCCGTTCACTATTGTAATCTAAAACGTTCATTGGGCAACTGGCAAAGAGCATTGGGCGTTGTGTGTTGGGCGCTAGCTTCCTTCCTTTGCTTTTCGGCGCGTCTATTCCTTCCGTTCTGTCGGCATGGCTGGCCATGGGTCGTGTGCGCTTGACTGGCAGATCAAGAGACAGGTGACTGAACCAATTAACAAAAAGCTGCCAGACAGCTACGAAAAACTTTTGCCAGCAGCAACGGCAGTGTAAATTGCTTCAGGTGACGAGCGACTCGAAATTAGCACACATTTCTTCTACATATTTTTTTATTTTTTTTTTTCCTTTATTTTTTGGCTTTTTGTTCTGTTTTGGTTTTTAGTGTAGACCGCTAGCACTAACACCACCCTGTACACACCACAAGCGCAAGGGAACAGCTGCGCACGCTAAAAACCTAACCTCAAAGCACTGCCAGCCTGCTGGGCGTATACGTAATGTATACAATGTAAATAGACGCCAACGCCAAATGTCTCGCAAGTTGCAAATTAATTTCTCCCAGGATCAGAAACACCGCCTGTCGCCTGCCATCGACGCCAGCTGCAGGGTTCTTGCCTTCCACTGAAGCGCCCAGCCCTGGCTAAAAGATACCGAATACACATACTGAAATGTGTGTGTGTGTGTGTGTGTGTGTGTGTGTGTGTGTGTAGAAACAGCTAGGCCACTGGCACTTTGCAGTGGGCTGCTCATAATCACCAGGGCGGCCACAGCGTCAACGTCCTCACCATCATCAACATCATAGTCATCGCTGCCTAAGTCGTCGTAGTGGCCAGAGCATATTCCATTAGCAATTATGAATATGGAATGGCAATGTTTAGGCCATGACTAGCTGTAGTCCCAGTAATCACTGGCAACGACGCTGACTACTTAAGCCGCTCGCAACGATGTTGCTAAGTGCTGTGCCGTCCCCGTCGACAAAGGTGATGATGATGATATTTCGACAGCAGAAGATGATTATGACGATGAGGATGTTGAGCATGATGTTCTGTCTTGACAAAATTTAGCGAAAATTGTTGCTTGCCGCGGCCAAATGTTGTGACTAAATACGACTTAGCTGCTGTTTGGTTAAAAATCTCCAATCAGTTGCAACAACGTGAAAATTACCAAAAAATAAAAATAGCATTGATATTTTGACTGAAATGGTTAAGGCTGTTTGTCAGATCTATTTTATTAATGCACTCCACGAACAATAAATTGCAGAAAGAAAACGGCTAAAAGTTTGAATAATAAAAAACGATATAACACAACTATTTAAAATAAATTATTAATTCATAAATAATACTATATAAATAGTTTCAACATTAAATATAATGCTTTCAATTTAAATTGTAAATCGTGCGAAGTCGGGAGACGTAACAATACGGAATACAACGACGTTTGCCAACTCTATTGCTACATACAAATATTCTCCAAACTTTTGTGAGTAATTTTATTGTCGAACAGAATAGTTTATCGAGCTTTATTTTGTTCGAAAAGAGAGCGCAGGTCATTTGTCATTAAAAAATATCCCTCCGAAAACTTTGAAAATTTAATGGGCAAACTTCTGGGTTTTAACAGGTTACTTAACATTATGTTTGTTCTATCTAATATAGGGAGGCCCTTTATCCAAGCTATATACTACTAAACTGATGATGCTGGCGATTTGTTAGGCTCCAGACAGCTAAGCTACATTCACAATTTAAGTACTTGAAGGTGCTGGCATTGCTTCAATTGTCTTTCTGATTATTGCCACAATGAAGTAAGTTGTATGTACTGCTAAATCCACACTCTATCATACAGACAGACATGCAGCATAGAGAGTTGAATTCATACCACAACAAGAAGCGGAAAATGGATTTTCAAGCAAATTATCTGCTTTCCATAGCAAAGCGAATGGGCACAGGACAATACTAAACAGTTTCAATTTCAGTTATGCATGCCTGTGTATGACTACGTGTGTGCGTGTGTGGCTCTGTGTTTGTGTCTGCGTGTGTGTGTGTTTGTGTCGTTGGCATCATTTGAAATCGACAGCAGCCTACAGCAGCGGCCACAATGAGCTCTCAGCTGCGTTTTGACAAATATGCATAGGACATTGTCTATTGGCGATCTGCCAGAGGGGTCTGCCCGGTCGGATGCCTCGACTTGGCACTCTTGCTTGCCGCCAGTCAGCTGCAAATTATGGTGCAAGGTTTGTTTTTTGACGTGGTCGATGTTGCTGCTGTTGCTCTTGGTGTTGTTGTTGCTAATGCTTTTTGGGAGCCACAATTGCGTGCGCGATTTGCTACTGGGGACCTCTTTTCTGGCAACATTTTTGGGGATAGACGCGATGTCATGTAATCCATGTCAAGGCACAAACAAGCATCGTGTGATTGGATACGGTAATCATGTGACAAATATGCTGCTGTTGTTGCTGCTGCTGCTGCTGCTGCTTTTGCCTGTTACTGCGTCTCTTTGATTATGCGAATTAATGAGCGCCATAGAGAAGCGAATAGTTTGGCTGGTTGACGACTGGCTAGCTGGCTCGTTGAGTACGATTTTGCATTTGCTCTTCATTAGCCGCAACAAACATTCTGATTCCTGTTTGTCTGCCGTGCGCAAAGCTGAAAAGCTGCTTTTCGTCTTCGTATGCCAAATAGGGGCAGCTTAAGCTTATCAGCAAAATGTGGCATTACAAATCTCCAGTTGCAATGGCGTCTGTTAAAGCCAACTCAGAGAAGCGCACACACACAAACACATATGACCGCTGCAGTGATGAGCAATTGCGGACAGGGCGATGACAGCGTACGTAATGTGCAGACAAAAACAGCAACAACAGCAACAAAAACGGAAATGACCAAAGCATAAAAACAACAAGCAGCAACATGGCAAACGTGGGGCCATAACTGCGATATGGCCATAAAAAGTACGCGATGACCATGGGCCACAACGTTGGGCGCTTAAATTGCAAACGAATTTCGTTGTAATGACCGCAATGCACGCAACACACGCACGCGCACACATACACAAGTGCACACACATTCAGATTCACATACGCGCACACAAACAGCGCCTGTTGGTTTGGCGGCATCATTTGTAACTGCATTTATATTGAAGCGACCGCATCTGTTGCGGTTATGTTGTATGCAAAAATGCATTTTCGCGCACAGATAAGCAGACAGAACTGCGAATGGTCAAGCCGAGCGGCCAACTTTGTATTAAGCAATGCATCAACAGCCACATGCCACTCGCCCCCACTACAGCCCAGATGTGTGCCTGTGTGTGTCATGCAAGGGTTTTTGCTTCATTTCCGCTCGGACTTGTGCTGTGCTTCCGGTTTATTAATGCTCGTTTTTTTTTTTTTTTTGCATTTGCAGCCGCCTTCAAAAGTATGCAAAGCCCTTTTTCACAATTAAATTATGTAACAGGCGGCATACTTAATTAACTGAACCAATTTCAGGATAAAAAAAAACCTTACGAAAAATGTGAAATCAAATGGCACACAGATATTTAACAATTAACCAAAATTATGTATAACAATGACACTTTAAAAGAAATGCATAATAACTGATTGGCACATGCATAATGCCCAACCTATATAATGAACAAATAATTAAATTTATAAAATTTCAATTGATATTTAATCGGCTGTTAATAAACTCAAACTGTCTGTTAACGTGTCTGATTAATGATTGCTTCATGTGCGTGCGTGTGTTTGTGTGTGTGCGAGGACACGTGGTGAAGGTAAATGGATAAATATAGACAGAGGCAAAACAAAACCAAAGTGTTTCCCGTGACGTCTATGACAGCAACAACAACAACAGCAGCAACAACAACGCCAAAAAAACATTTAGCAAAAATATGACGAATGACTGCAGCTGCCAGCAGACAGCAGGAAATAGCTGAAACTAGCAAGAGGATAACTAAAAAGAGAAAAACGAAAAACAGTCAGCTGATGAAATGATTTATTGAAGGCATTGCGACTGACATTGACAATCAACGACTCTTTAGTCGGCAACGGTGTTTTATTGGAAATGCTACAAACATTTGCTAGAAATCAACAAATCAACAGGACAAAATAAAAAGTTATGGATGGAAGGAAAGTTAGAAAAAACCACCATACACAACAAACCGAAGATGACATACCCTTCTACAATAAACTACTTCTTTTCATCTAAATATATGTCGTGAGTGCCAACAAGAACACGATTTGTGGGCAATATTAATAATTGTCTGCCAGTAAAAAGCTTGAAACACGGGCTTTTGCTTAGATTGGAATATTTTTATTCGAAAACAAGCAATTGAATATGCAACTTTTGACTTTTCCATGGCATGTAGTGATTTGATTTGAATATAAAATGAACAGATATGCGCTCTTAAAACATTGCAAATTTCATGACAAAATATAATAGCCTTTGCTAGGGTATACAACTGTCTACGTGCAAACTGAAGTGGAAATTTTTGCATAAATCAAAGCTAAAAGTGTTAAAAATAGCAAAAGGTCTCAAATTGAATTTTACAATTTTTTTAGCTTTGTTTTTTTTTTTCTTTTGGTTTTTCCAACCCCTTGACGAAGGTCCGTCTATGTGCCTGTTGGTCGCTGGGTTGGGCTTTATGCAGTGTACTCGTACTTTTATTTACTTGTAGGATTTTGTTGGCGATGGCATTCTATTTCGTTTGTTGTATGTTGCCCTTTGGGCAAATTTTTGGTTGCTTGTTGGTTTTCAAATTTGCGGTAAATCGGAAGTGCGCCGCAAGTTAAATGAACTTGCCACTGACGGCGTCCCATTGTCCTGGGCTCCGGTTTATACCGTTCCATTTCGTTTCGCTTCCTTGTTGTCTTTCCGTTTGCCTCTGAGTGCGTTTTATTTCTTCGTTTATTTATTTACATGTCGTTTGTATTTTTATTTTATTTTCATTTTTTTTTTTGTGGCTTGTTTCTTTTTTGCCCTGTTTGGTTTATGGTTTTGTGTCTTTAGTTGTTAATCAGCGGCCAGTCTTTGATTTTACTTTTTGGGCCCTAGATAAATTTGCTTAATTGCGTATAATTTGTGGTCGAAAAAGGGTCAGACCCGCAGATTTGTGCATATTGCCATGGAAATCAATTTCGCATCGGTCTGGGGGAATATTTGTGTATTTGTAAGCCCCTTTCAGTGATTTCTCTACCTATAGATAAATCCTTGAAAGCAAATCACGTGTGGCTTAAATAAAATCATATTTGAAAAAAGATTTACCATTCGTCGATTGAAATGGGAGCTAAAGCTAAGCCTAAGCAGCATGAATGCCATACTGCTGACAGAAATTATGAAAAAAAAAAGGTAGAAAATATGTATTTGTGTGAGGAATTGAATTTGAGGTACAACAGGCCAAGGACTCTGTGCGTCCACATAGCGTATGAGCAACCCACATGCGCACACAAAAATTGCAGATAAATTTATTGAAAATGATTGTAAGAGCGACTGCCAGCCAAAGTGTGTGTGCGTGAGGGTGTGTATGTTTTTATAACGCTCGGCAGCCGTCGTCGCCCTAGGGGCGCCCCAATGCAACATGCATGAATTTTTGCAAAAATATTGATGATTTGGCAAATGTATATTGAAAAGGTTGGATCTATTGAATTGCAGCAGCAGTTACCCCGTTACCCGCCAGCTGCTGACTACTAGCAGCTGGCTGCTGCCTGCAACCAGTTAACACAGCAGCAACAAGCAGAGCACTTTACATGCTGGCTCATGTATTTGAGCGCAAACCCAAACTTGTTGCCAGCCAACAATAGAACACGAAAAACGTATTAGTAATCCGAGATGGCAAAGAATCGTAGCATATTTTAGAGCGCGCACAAAATTATGCTACAATATGCGTGAGTTTTCGTTGCATTTAGTGTATGATTTTTTAAAGTGCAGCAGTTTGATTATAAATGCACGACATTAAACAAAAACACAGCGTTCAGCAACAGCAACAGCAGCAGCGCCAACAGCGCGAACGGGGGCGGAGGTTATAACAGCAGCATCAAGAGTAAATAACACAACAGCGCAAAAATAAAACGCAACAGCATTGAAATTAATCTAAAAAGTTTTTAATGCGCTTTTAAATGATGATGCTGGTAGGGTCGTTTTTTTTTTTTTTTTTTTTGCAGCATCAACTACGATAGCAACAGCAACATCAGCTTTGCTGCTGCCACTGCCATTCATAACTGGGAAACTATCATTGCCGTTGTCGTTGTCTGTAGCTGGTGCTGCTGCTGTGCAAATTACAAGACCCAGACCTCCGGCCACAAAAGCGCGCTCAAGTCCGCCCCTACATAAATACCCTAAATGAGTTTGCGCGGCCACCTGTAGCGCTCCTTGACGCCTCCATAGCGACTTTAATTTTTGCAAATTTAAATGCAAAAAAGGGCCCAGCAGAAGCGGCAGCGGCACGAGCACCATGGCGATTCTACAGGGCATGCAGAGTGAGGGTCCGATGCTGCTTGCCAGGATAGCAGCCAAGTGCGCTGCAGCAGCAGCAAGTCGCAGGAAGTATGCAATTAAGTTTTAAGTTGGTGAAATTAAATGAAAACAGTGGGAATATTGAAATTGATGCAAAGTTGATTCAGCCAGCGAAGGGGCGTGTCATGCCGTGGCAAACAGAATAGCGCTTGATTAAACTTTGCCAGAAACGGACCAGGCGAGGGAACATTTTGAGGCTGACAACTATTATCCTTGCTTTGGCAGTGCTGAAGCCAGTCGTGCCCGCGCTATTTACCTTTTAATTTTCGTTGCATAAATCTGGGCGCACAAGTCAGTTACAGTAATTCATTAGCAACTGCAAGGGTTGCTGCTACGGTGCGAGAACGCGGTTGGGTTAGGATACTGGGCAAACTTTTTCGTTTGGCAAATTTCAAAATTCATTGAAATGCCGCCAGTGTAACTTTTGGTTTCGCTGGCTCTCTCTGTCTCTCTCTCTCTCACTCTCTCTCTCTCTCTGCTAATTGTATAACTTGGCTGCTTGAGTGTCAGCAAAAGGTCGAGCAACTTGTGCCAATTGAGCAAAAATGTAATTAGTTTGCTTGCGAGCAAGAGGGAACGATAGTTGAAAAGGAAGGGGGTTGGAGAGCATGAATCATAGGCATCTGGGCATGATCCAATGTGGCTTTCAGGCAGCTTTTCACCGGATTTGCAGCTCTTCAAACGTCTTTGTCTGCCTTTTTGCGTGCTCGTGCGCTGACAATTTCAAGCACTTAGCAAAAATAGCAACTATTAAATATGCATAAACGACGCGACGGCAGGTCGCGCCCATTAAATTGCCAACAAGCCACACACACACACACACACACACACAGCCGCTTGGCATGTGATGTGGTTGCCACACTTTAAACACAGCTTTGCATACATTTGGGCTACAACAAGGACGACGGCTGCTGCAGCGTCAGCTAGAAAACAAAAGCCGTAGCCAGGAAATTCCTTTTGGGTCCCAGCCTTAAGCCAGTGAGCGCGTGCTTGCCACAACGTCACATAAATTTGCATACATGCTCCCATATAAATACATACATATATATATACATATACATACATATAAAAGTAAACGTCAGGATGCAGCACCCTTCTTGCCACCTATGCCCTTGTATGCTAAGTAAACGCGGCGCTATATAACGAAAAGCTTTTAAAATATGCCGACGCGACACCTACAACAGTAAATTTGATATGCTTGCAGCTTAAATATTTACAAACACACACATAGCTAGAGAGTGTGGCGCACATCAAGCTCGAAGACATTAAAAGCCAGCGGCATGATAATAAAATCTTTATTTAATTGTATAAATTGTGGCAACTAACTAAGCAACCAGCGACCAGTAAGAGACAAAGCGACACATGCCACACAGACATCAGCGTCATAAAAATGAAGTTAATTTTAATTAAAATGCATGACAAAAGTGCGTGCGTCTGTGCGTATCGCTCTCTGTGTGCGCGCGTGTGTGTTGTTGTGTGTGTGAAGCACAACTGCTGTATCACATAGCGTTGCTCAACAAAGCTCATACGAGAAATGTGAGTGTGTTTGTGTGTGTGTGGTTGGTTTAATTTTAATTGTCAACCCTTTGGCTGTCACTTTTATGGTGCTGACAGGCGTGCGTTACTGTCGTTGCTTTTGTTGCTTCCGATGGGTGTCAAATTATAGGCCATAATTGTCAATATTTGCGCCTTTTTACGGCAAACAAAATAACAACAACAGCAACAACAAGCGCTGTGGGCGTGCCATCATGGGCCCATGCATAAAATCTAATCATTACAGTAGCAACAAAAAGTAAAACCACAAACCTTTTGCTATGCTAATCAACTTCTCGCGCACGCTTACCTCAAATAAGCAGCCAACAGTTTTTGTTGTTGGGTTTTTTAGAATGCAAATACTCTCTGCTAATGGTATAAACGCTAAGTCAGGGTATATATGGACACAAGAGAGCTCATATGTTTATTATAAATAGATTACATACTCATGAGCTAGAAAAAATGTGCATTTTGTATGGGGTTTTTAATTGAAAAATATTATAAATGCTTTCGGCTTAATTTTTACTTTCTTTTTGGATATTTAAGAGCAGTGTAGCTTCTAGTCGAGTCGAACTCTAGTTATCAGGCAGAGAGATCTAAAAATTTATGACAGCCACCGCGGCGCTGTGGTACTTAATGCGTATGAACAGCTGCCGTGTCACGGGTTGCCGCTAAGGTGATTGCGGTGCGGTGGGGTGCGGTCCGGAGCGCTGAGCAATGGACAAAATCCTTTTAAAAAACAATTTATGCCAACATTTTTGTTGCACGATGGTGGGTGGTGGCGCCTTTTGGTGGTGGTGCTACCTTTTTCATCAGAGTGTTTAACAAAGTGCTAATTTAAAAAGTTCACCAAAGCACGGGCTACAAAAGCAACAACAATAAGAGGAAGCACCACCACAACAATAAGGCAGCCCCTGTTGTTGTTGGGGTGCACAACAAAAGTAGGAAAATAGCAAAAATTGCTAATTAAAAATTTATATGAAGTTGGCAGTAATAGCATTTTTAATTATAGCCAACTCATGCGCGGGCAGCCAAACAGCAGCAAAAACAACAACGACAACAACAATCAGCGGAAGCAACGTAAGCAGCGGAAGTGTGGCATGAACATTTTTGAGGTCATGGGGCAAACCTTTTTGCTGTTGCCGCTGCTGCTGCTGCTGCTGCTGCTGCTGCTGTGCATTCGATAGGCATAGGCACAGGCAAAAATTCTGCCACGTTGCCAGTTAATGCGACTTAATGAAAATTTAAATGCTCTTACGGCTCGGCTCTCTGGCAGCCACAAATGATTTTGCACTAAATCAAACTAGAGTATCCATGAAAATCTGTTAGGCAAATAATCTATCAATTTATCTGCTCAGGCATGTAGACATAATTGTAGCAACAACAACAGAAATGGAAATTGTAAAAGATATATGCATGCAACTCAAGTTGCAACTGAAGGTTGCAATTGTGTTTCTGCTTGTTAATTAAATGTGCACACGAAATAACACAAAATTCAAAATGAATTAAGACCAACAATATGCTGAACTTGTTTTATACTCTAGCTCAAAAAGAGTATATATAAATTCTTTGTCTGCAGTTTCTAGTTTTTAATGCATCTAAATACAAATTGACGGCACAGGTATGTAGGACTTCTTCAACAAATATCTGAGTCCGCCTTAGAAACTGGCAGACAAGTTTGCCAAAAAGAAACTTTACAAGAAAAATATACATTAGTCAATATATAGGAACTATCATTTAGAAATTGAGCCTGTTTAATGAGAGTTCTTTGGTTTAAATCCAAATATACAGAGACATAAGGCACAACTGGCATAGGGTATTTAACCTTCGACATCCGGAAAGAAAAGTAATTTATCTTGTTTTTCCAGTTTTACAGTTTTGTTTTTGTTTATGACTACAAAGGAAGCCTTAAAGAAGTGCCATATTTGCATAGACATGGAAGCCAGGTATTAAAAATAAATTTATTATTGGCTTCGTTTGTACATTGTTTGTTTGGTAACGTAATTTTTAAGTGCTGATTTGTGTGTGGTGGACAGCTCTCTGGTTGTTTTCAGCCGCATTAAAGCTGTGCGACTCGACCAGCTGAAGTTCAATTGAAAACTTTGTCAAATTAATTAATTAAACTACACAGCAGCAGCAGCAGCGACAGCAGCAGCAGCAGCAGCAGCAGCAGCGGTAGCAGCAACAACAGTGACATTAATAATAGAAAGGCGTCCGGTTGTTGAAGTCAGCAGAGGACATGGCTCAAACTTGTTAGCGTCCAACAAGCAAACAAACAACTGTTGGAGGTATAGAAATAGCATTGGCAACTCAAATGGCGCAAAAGTTGTAAAGTTCAACGTGCAACTTTGTAGGCTGTTGCCTGCCGCAGAGCATTGGAGGCAGGGGCTGGGTGTCGTGTGTGGGTGTGGGGCAGCTTCTGCGTTCGGCTCGTAAAATATTTGACTGTGGCAACGCTTTAAGGCATCTTTAAAAGCGTTTAGTGTTCCGTGCTGTGCTCCATTTCAATTTCAGGCACATAAAAATCAACGCCACGGCATTGTAATTAGTGTTGGGCTGTTTAGCCACTCCCCCAGTTAATAGAATGGTGGGTGGCGCTGCCGTCCACCGCTCCTCAACAAATAGCTGAAAAGTTGTGAACTTGGGGACGGCCGGCTATCATTTTCGCATTGAACGCGACTTGGTTATGAGTGCGCGGTTTACGCAGCTCCACCCATCCACCCTCCGCAAGACAACTGATAGATAGAGGGAGGGCTGCCAGAAAAGTTGGGCGCAGTGATAAGCGCATTTGCTTGTTTATCAAGTCAGGCGATTCGGGCCGTAAAAGTTTTGGCCCTGGTAGCCAGGCAGGAAGGCAGGCTGTGAAGAAGACAGCACTTCAAGTCATTAGGCAAGTAACTAACCTTTTGTTTATGGCTGCTGAATTTCTATAATAACAATTATGAAAATTAGACGATGCGACTCGCTGGGCGCTTGTGTGTATAGATTTTTGGGGGCTGGGCTGGGCTGGGGGCTTTGCTTGTAGCCACCATTGTTTTGACGGCTAATTAAGTTTCTGCCAAATAGGCAGAAAAGATGCGGCGCAGCGCAAAATATGCTTTCAAAATTAAACGAGTCATTGAGGCACAATTTAAGGCGTGTGGCTGACAGGTTTTTAACAAAATATTCTCATCTTTTACTTACTAATTGTGTTGGCATTTGGCAATAAGTGTGTGGACTCACCTGTAAATAAAACAAAAGAAGAAGCAGAAGACAATTCGATTAGCATATTTAATCTTGTATTATTCATGTTTGTGTGTTTGTGTGTACAAATCTTTTGAGCAATCAATTCTAATTAAGCTAGGCCCTAATCAGTTTTTGTGGTTCGCATCAGCAGCAGCAATAACAACAACAACAAGAGACACAACATCATCATCAGCGATAGCCACAAAAACCACATTAAATGCGATTAATTATGAACTTAATTAGCAAAGTAATATAAAATAAAGTGCAGCGATTTGTGCCGCGAATCTTGTTGTTGTTCATGTTGTTATTGCTATTGAAATTGCTGCGGTTCACAGTGCGTTACGGGTCAAATAAATCCCTTTTAATTAAGAGATAAACAGAAGCAATTAAATTATTAATTATGCACACAAACACACATAGAAATATTGCATACTTTATGGCGCACATTTAATACACAAACACACACTAAAACACACCGTGTACTCAGTGTACAATGCACATAAATCAACAGCTTGCACTTAAAGCTGCTAATTGTTGCTAAATAAACGAAAATATAAGCAGCATAAAATATGTATATGCCATACGGCTGAACTATTAATAATATGGGATGTCAGTAAATAAAAACAGCAAAACAAAAACGTCGCTATTCGAGTGTCCGACTATCAGATACGCTATACTTATTCAACAAGACAGTAAAACTGGGCCATGCTAAGAAAGTTCGAAAAAAATGGAGTGAGTTAAGCGAAGGGAGGAGAACTCACATCCTTTTGCTGACAATTCAAATATTTCAATCGGTTAGTCGTATTTAAGGCCACGAGAATCACAGAGGAAGTCAACATCTATTTGACATATCAATGGGTACGTTTGCGTGAAAGATTTATGAGATTGGACATCTTTCTTTCGCCTATTGCACACACTTACAAAGCTGCCTTTCAATCGTTTACCCGTTTTTAAGAGTTACAGAGTATAATACACACGACTCCTAGCGGCGACGAATCCCAACTGAATTATCGATCATCGTTAGTCAGGCCTAAACGAAAGGGCGCCGCAGCAAATATGTTTGCACTAATTGATTTCCTATAGCGCCCAGCTAGTCAGCAATCAGCACCTAAACACAAATACACACACGCACACACAGACACACACACACACACCACATACTTACATACTTATACACTGCGCTTATTTGGCTGTACTTTGTATTGTGTTGATTGCATTTGCAAATTTTCACATGCAATACGATTATGCATATGCGTGTTTTTGATTTTCGGGTTTTTCTGCGCAAATGTTAATACAATTTTGTGGGTGCAGCGTGACCAAAATATACATAAGCTAGTAGAAGGGGCTAACAGGGATAACAAATGCGTTGTTGCTAGTTGATAAATCGCAGCTTATTGGCCAGGCAGCTGACCGGACACAAACGATGTAAGCTTGGCAAACCAAGTCAAATGTCATTTGGGAGCAACAACAACAGCAACGGCAACAGCAACAGCAACAGCAGAAACAGCTACCGCAGAGCCGTTGCCTGTTTTGCTGACCTTTTGCATAATGAAAGTAACGTTGCGGCTGCCATTTTGTGGTTTGACAAATGTTGTGTCAAATTCGGCTACACAGCCACAAAGCACACACACACACACGCAACCACACAGAGACAGCAACAGACAAGACCGGGTGAACAACTTTGTCAACAGCTAATGGAGTCACACACACACACACACACACACACACACATACACAGGGCGAAAAATTAGCCGTGGTCGCACTTTTTGTAGGTGCAACAACAGCAACAGAAGTGGCCACATGACAGGCACCAGAGCGAGAAAAAGGCAGACACTGAGAGGCAAAGCGAGGGACAAGGACTACGTAACGGACACGAGCATACCGCACATGGCTCATGTTTGACTTGCCAAACGGGAGTGAGTGACCAGTAACAGTTCACCATAGCGGCAACCACTGCTGATGACAGCAACAATATCATCAGCGTCAGCAGCAGCAGCAGCAGCAGCCGAAGAAGCAGCAGCAGCGGAGGCGTTGGTCAGTTGCAACATGAGCAACATTAAAAAAAACATTAAACCAGAAATCACTTTGCAACCACGTCGTTTGTTGTGCGAGCGTTGAGGTTGCATACTAGCAACGGTGCGAAGGGTGGTGGATAAGGGCGTCATTTGAATCCACAAAATGCGGCTTACTTAGGCGCACAACTGATGATGATGTCCTTGTTGTGGCACGTTGTGCCCTGTTTACCCAGCTAGTCACCCAACGGGTTGTCCTCACAATGATTTGTTGGCATTTTCGCGGCTACAAGCCAGTCAGCCAGCCAGCCAGCTAGCCAGTGGGGCATTGAGCGTTGTCTAAATACCACAACAGCGAGCCAAAGCAGCAGCACAAGCGCGCGCCTAGCAGCAGCTACGTCATCGTATTACCAAAGGATGCTCTGTGTAAATGTAATCCTGGGGTACTGTTGTCTGGCCTGCTTGCTGCTAGTCACACTCCATTTATTTTTCACTCCTGTGGCTGGCTTGTTGTGTAAACAAATGCAACACGCAAGTTGCAAAAGGTTTTCGATCCTTTTTTCTTCACTTTTTAGGGGCGGCTGCTGCGACAAATGCATTTGCCAGCCAGCAGGCAGACGCATGCAATGCAATTTGTTGGCTAAATGCTATTGTTATTGTTGCTTGGTGCCGCTTTTAGAGCACTTTACACGCCTGCCAGAGACCAGAGCCAAGTTTGGGGCAACCAGCTCATTTGCATATTTGGGCAAAGAGACGCGGCTCAACTTTGGCAACTGTTGCTGCCTTTTCAAGTGTTTGCTGTATTCTGTTGTCTGCGTCCTTGCCAAAAGCTAATGTAAAAGTTTGGTTATTGGGGGCACAGAGTTCGCCTTGCCCGCCAGGGCATACACTTGACTCAAAAATTTGTCTAGCAACAATTTCATGAAATTTTAGCCAACAAAAATTAGCGAGTCATTATGAAAAGTCCAGGCCATGTTCTTCGAGTGCAGCTTAGAACTAGACTTAATGAAGTTTTGTTTTGTTTGCCATGTAAAAAATGTAGGCAAACGATTGGAAAGGACAAAATACATACAAAAGGGAATTTTTGGCCAAAGAAAGCAGACTAAATTGTGGCAGACTTCCGCCAAGTTTCATTGTTGGCAAAATGTGAAGAGTTAAAAATCAAAAGGCAATAAATTTGCATTTATTATGATTTGAACTGTGTAGCAAACGGTTTGGCCCAAGAACAAATCAACAAAATAGACAAACAATTTGGCCAAAATGTAAATAATATACGAAGAGAAAGAGAAATGCATATACAAAGGGCTGAAATCCGAAATTATATAAATCAAGAACAGAAACAGCACAAAATATTGTTGAATAAAATGTAGAAAGCAAATGCAATTTACACGCATGCACACACACATACGTGCCTTTTGATCCTTACACATGCATATGAAAAATGCCAAGTCACACAATGCTTAGAAGGACAGGTCAAAGGGCACAGAGGCTAACAGATTTGTGCAGCATCATCTCAGCGGGCGAGTCGGAGGTCGACAACTTTTGTGCGCTTTTGCATGCGAAATTTTTGGGATTTATACCGAAAAATGCATAAATAACTGTTAATATTTAATATTGTTAACTTGTAAATTTTAAATGAAATATGTGTGGAGCAGCCATGTGGAAGAGAGCATGTTGACGACCATGACGACAACGGCTGCTGCTGCTGCTGCTGCCTCTGCTGCGGCTGTTGCTTTGGTCAGCTTCGGTCAGGACTTTGCTATGGGACATGAATTATGCAGTTTTTAACAAAAATGCCACATGGCTTACTGGACTGCGCACAGGACATCCTCCTGATCCTGTGCAGAACGACAGGGCAAAAGTTTAATTGTTTCTGTTGCTGTTTCTACAATTTTATTTGTATTTCTGTATTTTATTTCATATATGCATTTTACATGCGCAACTTTTCAACAAAACTCGTGCCGCGCGACGAGTATGTCAAATTAGAAACATTTCTGTCGTTCACTTCATTTGAATGTTATCGTCAGCAATCAGAAATAATGTTGAAGGCGTGGAGGAAACGAGTATGCGCGCGATTTCCATAATTAAGCAAGCAAGCAAGCGCTATTCGAGAGTCTATGTTCAAGGGAAACTGTTTCTCGTATGCAATGTGTAAACGAATATACGGATAAATCTGGATTATATATATATATATACCTGAACTCAAATTAAACAATGGACACGGCTGATACTAATGAAAAATACAGCTCTGCAAGAAATTGTATATGTTTCCTATTTCAGGACATTTGCAAAAAAATAAACTGACAAGTACATAGGTTTTCCATTTCATGACAATTGAGATAGTGATTTTTTTTTAAATATTTGTATTATTTGAAACATAATTCGATTTTAATAAGAATATGTACATAATATTTTTCTCGTGTATTTGATTTACATAGGCAATAAGAAAAAACTAAGCTGCCCAAATGTATAAACTACTTTTTTTTAACGGTATTAAACAATGATCGCAAAGCGCCTAAGAACTTAAGTGCATTTCAATTAAAAAATGTTGGCCACTCTTCATGTTGCATCTGCCATTGCATAAATCATGAACACACATAAACCCACACACACATAGCAAAGCTGTTCAATATAAAACGTGTTGTGTGAAACAAACTAAGCGAAAGGACGGCACTCGCACACACACTCAAATACACTAACACACACCCACACCTCACAAGCTGAAATTCGCTGAATTTGGCCGCTTTTTTCCATTTTGCTGCGCCTAGCTGCAAATTCAGTTTTCGTCCGGCCAGCAACAACTTCAGCGGCAACAACAACAAACAATTTGGTCAGTGCCTAGCAAATTTAAAACTTTTAAGCACGCCACGGCACCCCGTTGTATGCAATGGCCGCTGACTGTTGAGACGCACGCACGCCTGGCAGCACCATCTAACCCACCCGATCCGCCACGATGGCGTCCGCGTATTCCTCACCCACTGGCGCAAAAGCCATAAAGTTTTTATTTATTTGCATTTGCTCACGTGTGCATGTTTAATTAAATTTGAAGCGCCAGAGCGGTCGCCCATCGAGTCGCGGCTTGGGAAAAACTTTTTTTTTTTGGCCACCAAAACACAGGAATACATGCGAGCTTGTGTGGCGCCACCTGCCGATCGTCAACGCGCTGGCACGAAAAGTTATGTCTAACGGCGGTTGTTTGTGTGCGAGCGTGTGTGGGTGAGAGAGCTACGGGTAGGTACACCTGCCCGCGCATATGATGCAGTTTACGTAACGAAAATTGAGTTGGACATGAACAAATTGCGGTTAGGTTGGTGGATTTGTTGGTTCCTATTTTTGTTTTGGTTTCGGCATTTGTTTTATATTTTTCTCTCTCAATTTTTTTGTCGGCCTCTCCATGTGCAAGCTCTTGCAGTGGTGCGAGGGACGGGTGAGGGGCCATTTGTAATATGCAAATTGGAGCGTGACATGCATTTCGACAGCTTTGAAATGCCAAAGCTGTTGATGGTTTTTTTGTTATCTTAAAGATTGCGAGATAAGTGCCGTTCTTTAAGGCATGTGGAAATCGTGCTTTTCGAGCTGAGGGCTCTGAATCTGTGCTCTTAAACATGTTATTTATCATGTGAATTGTCAGTTGGAAACGGCGCTGAAAAGTAGGCAATGCTCGCGTGCGTTTTATTTTTCCGGCGTTTTGACTCGCATGACAAATGAGAAACAGACGCTGTTAGCTAAAATGCGTTAATTAAATTTTGTCTCTTAACTGCTTGAGTGCGTAGACAAGCCCAAGGGGACATTACCAAACACCCCCCGCTTCCATATATATATACATATCCACACACTCCCACACTACTATGGCTACGCCCACGTGTCAGATTACGTTGCCTACTTCTAAGCGCTGACATCTTGTTTTGCCAGCAGCTCATAAAATTTGCAGCTTGTTTCAAGCATTTTGCCAGCTGCTTTAGTATGCACATGTGAGTGTGAATGTGTGGCTGTGTGTGTAGAATTTTGCTGCGTTGAATTTATGCGCCTCATTAGTTGGTCCAGCCTCAGGAGTTACGCTCATCACCTTGGCTCAGGCTCAGTCACAGCATCATCATTAGTCACAAGTAGCGGGTCACAGGTCGCTGTGTTTACGTCGCCCAAAAATATGCTAAGCATTTGCGCAGCGTCAAATTAAATGGTTTCGACGATGTTTGACATATTTGCACAGTTTAGCTATAACGGCGTCACGTGGCCCTCAAATACAAAAGCAATGCCAAAAATAAAACAAAAAAAAATATATATATGTATATATATTTAAGAACATGCAAAGATTTTTCATATTTCCAGCAACATTTTTCACGGCGTTGAAAGGGTTGAAGTGTCTCGAAAAAAAAAACAAAAAAATGTGAAAGTGCGCCAAGACACAAGACACACATGAATTCTGGGCATAAGGGTGCATAAAAGTAGGCGTAGCTCGCATTGATTTTTTTTCGTTTTTTTTTTTTTTTGCACGCCGACTATTTTCCAACGTCGTCGCGGCTGCTGCGCTCATTCATTTCATTTCTCGTCTTGCGTTTTATTTTATGCTCTGCTTTTCATTTTTATGAGTGTGTATAAGTGAGTGGGTCTGTGTGTGTGTGTGTGTGTGAGAGAGAGTGCTGGCTGCTGCATGGTCTGCTTTGCTCAACTCTGCCTACTTTTTATGTGTTTTTATTTATTTGCGCCGCTTTGCAATTTCAAAAAGTGTTCGCGTGTAGCCCCAGACTAAGGCAAAAGGATTTGGCTTAGCCAAATCGTCTGGTCCGGGCCGAGCAGGCCGTCGTCCTATTTCGTGCTGCGCCGGATCTTGCGTGTTTCAGTGCCTTATATTGCAAAGCGAGCATAATAAATATTTGACGCTTCATAAATCTTTAAAGAGTTGCCAAAAGCAGCAGCATCAGAAAAGACTAAAGCAGTCGCCTTGCGTCTCCTTTCCAGTGCCTGGGCGCTTCGCTTAATGGATTTGCTATTTTCCGCCGCTCTACGTTTATGCTAATGAGTTGGCCTGACCCGTATGCCTGAAACTGGGCGGAGGCTGCAATCGGAAGCCACTGCGCAAATTTGACAATGAACAACAGTCCATGGTCCATGGAGTTAGAGCATAGAAGTTGGGCAAGGCGAGCCGAGTAGACAGTGTTGGCCACTTGGGAAACCCTTGCAAATTGCATGGCCAAGAGCGGCTTGAAATCTTTGGCACAGTTTTCACTTGCACTTGGCTCGCCGCCATTTTTGATTTCCCCAATGATTTGTATTAACATTTCTGGTCCTACGCATTTCCATCCATAACATCCCCGCACACTTTGCAAGTAATTTAAAAGCCACACACGAGCGGTAGGGAACGGTACGGAGCGAAGTCGATGCCGAGCGGTTGGATTTAAGCCACAACAACTACAGACAATGAACGTACGATCCGACCATAAGCGCATTATGCGGGTTGGTTGCTTCGGTCTGCTGCTGCCGCTTACCCTCCCTTTTGGTTCGCACATAAATGAACTATTGTTTATAAACCTGATAAAACCGAGCGTATTTGCGTGGCTGTGTTGACTGACGCCTGACGCGACTTTAAATTCTCATTGGACGCTGTGCACAATAATTAAAACTTTGAGCGATATAATACGTGGATGTCAGATATGTATTATACCCTTTGCTAATGATATTGGTTGCCCGATCTGAAGATTTTTACGATAAATTTCAATATCAATTTGAGCGGATTTCATTTATTGTTTGTTAGTGACTTTTGTTTGGCGTTTAAATATTTAGCTCTTGCTTTTCGCTTTTTCTACATTTAATTAAGGAGTCAACAAATATAATTTCGATTTAATCAAGTCAAATTAAACTAGTTTTGAAAGCCCATTATATTAATTTGCAAAAAATCAATAAACAATTTTTGTAGATAATGCCCAAAGCCAGACAAACGTTTCAGGCTTAATTGTCTGTTATTAAAACAATTAAGATAAAAAGCCAATCTCTCACATGTCACACTCAAATGAATTAATAGAACGTAGACTATTCTTGTATTAAACTGATACAAATTTACTCTTTAAAATTTAATGATGGCTTTATATAACTGATGAGTTGTTAAGCTTTGTCAGTTTAATTTTATTTGGAAAGAATAAAACTTGATTTAATGTTTTTAATGTAGAAAAATGGAATTATTCAGATAAATCAAAATATTATAGCCAAATAAAAATGTCTTTTATTTAGAAATTAAATTTGGGAATTATGTAGATCAGGTTTAATTAGCTAATAACCAAACTTTTATTTTATATGTGAGAAGCATTCGCTGTGCAGTTGTTTGTGGGATAACGTGCTTTACAGTTCATTAAAATTTGGCTCAGTGCCAGCAGCAATAAGCATTAAAGTTATGCCCATAGTTTGCACATAGTGTCTGGGGCTGCCACGTTGCGTGTAGCTTGTTGTTTGCGCTGTTGTGTTTGTTGTTAAGCGTGTTAACAGGCTTTATATTGCACACTTACACAAATACACACACGCAAACATATACACACTTATGCTGGCTGGCTGGCTGGCTGGCAGGCAGGCTGGAAGGCTAGCTGGCAAGGCGGCAGCTCTGGCTGTCTGTCTTATTAGCGTTCAACAACGGCGCCGCATGCTGCTCATTGAGCACACGCTTGACTTGCAGGGCCAGCTGGGTGGGGAACAGCAGAGATTGGGGATGTGCCGCCCAAACAGCTTTAAAATAGCATCGCCTTAAACTCTAGAAGCATATACAATTGCTGCGCAGCATACTTTTGTGCGCCACCGGGCTGACAACTTCCGACAGTTGCCGCCCGCCGCAGCTGTGCGTAGCTATTATTACGAGCATTTCATTTTTTCCATTGCTGTTGCCTGGCTTTGAAATAAAAACCGCAATTACTAGCGAGTAAAACATATATATATATATATATGGCAATGAGAGGGCAAATAAACCAGCGAGCCTTCTTTTATATATTGTGTGTGTGTGTGTGTGTGGGTGGGTATTCGCATGTGTGTGTGACATAAAGCAAACAATATGGCGACACGCAACACTAAACAGAGGAGCCACGTGGTACAGGGAAGCCCACAAACAATGCGCCAAGCCACATCAGCGACGCCTTTTGTTGTCCTGCCTGCACACACAGTATATCACGCATACGTCGTGTTGTCAACGCCGCAACAGCAATGGCAACAATGTTGCAGCAACAAAATTGTTGACTGCGTGTGTGTGTGAGCGACTGCCCGAGCGCGACAACATTAGTTTAGGTTGCAAACAAAAGCTAGTTTCAAGCAAAAAGGGCGCAAAATGGAATTATACGAAGGCGTCAATCTGTGTGGCGTCTTTGTAAATGTGTGTGTGTGTGTGTGTGTGGCTATGTTTGGAGCAAGCAAGTTTGGGGTTGTGCTGCCCCGGCACCTTTTGGCTGCACTCATTGTGCGCTGAAGTGCGCTGCCATTAAGTCGCATTGTTTCTGTTTTGCTACTGTTCCTCGTTGAGCACAAAAATTGAGTAACTGCACGTGAATGAAAATGAAAACAAAGCCAGGACGAAGCGCTTGCACAGGCAACAGAGCCCTATAGTTGGGAGTATGGCCAACAAAATGGGCGAAAACCAGACCAACTTTCACGCTAAAAACTTTCTCATTTCTTAACTAGTTTTTGTTATTGTTAGCTGGTTTTATTTTCTTGTTGTTGCTGGTGTTTTTTGGTGCTTGCTGTCGCCTTCGTGCCCTGCACAAAATGCGGAAAATTAAATTGCCCTCGTTCTGGCTCGTTCTCTTGTTTGGCGAGACAGCCAAAAACACGGCACACACTCACACACCCACAGGACATACACTAAGAGACGGCACACACATACAAACAATAATTGAAATAAACACTTAAAAAGTTTGACTGCACGCTCTTGGCTTTGCCTTTGCCTTTATTTTATTTTTTTTTCTACTCTTTGTTTAGGAATTTTTTGTGTGTGCATTGAAATAGTTTTCTTGGTTTTAATGCCGCGTACCGTTGCAGCTGTTAAATTTTATTAAGCAGCTAACAAAACTTGAAACAATGGACAGATTTGCATCTGCTATTTGTGTTGTTTTTCTTGTTGCTTTTGTTGTAACTATTGTGTTAAACGCACACAGCCACAAGCAAAACGAATGCGCTGCATTCTTTTGTGCGCCGAAGAAATTTAATTATGCCAGGCAACTCGTTAATTACAAACAAATAAATATAATTAGCCGTTGAAGCGTTTAGGCAAAGGCAAAAGCAAAAGTCAAAGAATCGCACTCAACGCAGAACACAGCCGAGCACATGTCCGCAGGCTGCTTGTTCGTCTGTCCTTGGACAGGACAACAGACAACGGCGTTCGTTGTATTTACATTTGAGCTCATACTTTACGCTCATTATGTGGGTAGCTGAGTGTATGACAATTGACCAGATTGAGAGAAGCATAGGCTCTGGTTGTTGCTGTTGTTATTGTCAACTTTAGCTTGATAAACCACTTGTGCTGCAGAGCTTGATAAAATGAAGTCGTTGACTGCCAAACATAAATCAAGGAGCCTATGAGGAGAGCACCATGGCAAATACAAATATAATCAAGTGGCCTTTGATGTTACATCTTTATAATTGCCTGTCACAAGATAAATTACAAGTACTACATACTAAATGGAATGCAATAAAAGCAACAACTTATTTGTCTAGCATGGCTTGGACAAACAGAGTGCTAAACGGTTTTTGCAGTCACTTAAGGATAGCTGATTCATTTAATAGCGAAATCAGTAGTGCTGCAAAACACTCAACAACATTTACCTCGAATTATGAGTTTAGAATCGAAATTAAAACAATATATTTAAGACTGACTACTTAACTTGTAACGAAAATAAGTCAAATGAAATTGACCGATAAATTATTGGGTTGAGTCTTAATTAGATATGGCAAAGTTATATTATTCAATTCATATTTGAAAGCCCAATGAATATTTATTAATCTATTAACATTGGCGATTGCCAACTATTAAAATTGCCTATGCACAGTATTAATAGTTTGAAGCGAATGTAATTTATTTGCTTACATTTTATATAATATGCGTCCTTATTAATACAATATTTATTTATGAATGCAGCACTTTATTTTCATTGCATATTGTTTCTGTTCTCTTTACTTACACCATAATATCCAAATGCTTTTATACTTAGCTATATTAAGCATGGACAAATAGTAATATTTTGGCCTTTTAGGCCTGCGGGCGCCCAAATAGGATTTTCAATTATCTAAACTTCTGCCATAGTTGTTATGGCTCTTGGACGAGTATGGGGAGAACGCAGCGCTCCCTAATTAATTTGATATTTTCTGGCTGGAACAGCACAAGTCAAGCAAAATTAGACGCTGCGGTGTAATAAGGTAGAAAAAATGGCGCATAAATATTTTTTTTTCTGTCTATTCTACACACACACACAAACACAGACACACACAGCTAAATGCCTTTTTGCGTTACCTTTTTATGGACATTCCACGGGTAGCGCTGAAAAATGGAAATTAATATCAATTTTCAGCTTTGTCTATGACAGTGCGCTGAGTGTGGTTGTTATTGTTTTCGTGATGTAGATTTTTTCTGCTGTTTTTCTTCGTTTTTATATTTTCATTGCGTGCTTTTGAGCGTTATGCATGTGTCCTTTGTCCTGCCTTATTATATTAACAGCAATTACTCACAGTAATGCGCTCTCTTTCGCACACACTGCTGCTCTCGAGCTCTCTACACATAGTCATGGCTGCAATTAACTTGATTACAACAGGAATGAAAGCTATTTTTGCTGTTGTTGTGGGCTTTTATTAGGTTGCACTGACCCAAACAGGGGCTTAACATACAGACCCACACAAAGGCAACAACAAAACAAGCCCAAGCCTTTCGCATGGCCGAAGTGGCCGAGGGGGTACCCCGGAGGCGCCACCAGCAGATGTACATGTTGATTAGGGCTGTCTACAGGCCCCCGATGGCAGCAGCGCTTGAACGAGTCGCTCTTTTAGCGGCGTTTGGTTTCGATTTACTTTGCTTTTATTTTCCACTCAAATTCAGTTAAATGCCTGCGGCTCGTATCTGTATCTGGGGCATCTTTTGAGTGCGCTTCCCTGATGGATATTATTTCTACACACAGACATACGCACAAACAGCCCGCCGCACACACTGATAATAGAACATTTGGCCGCAGGACAAATTATGCGTCCGTAACGCGAACTGCGCACCGCCAGCAACGACAATCAGTGTCAGCAACAGGAAGCTTCGGCTTTTCATTCATTTTTTTTGTATGCATTCGCATTTTTCTTTTTCTGGTGTAATTGAAAAGCGCCAAAAGTCAAAGTGACAAACACAGCAGCGGCAGCATTGGCAGCAAGGATGCGCGAAGTACTCGCACTCACTGATTGACAACAAGATCAGGTCACATTGACAAATGCTAGTCCTAACGAGATTTTACCTCTGTTACCGCCGCTGTGGTGTTGTTGTTGCTGCTGTTGTTGTTGTTGACGTTGATGTTGTTGAAGTTGGCAGCAGACTGTGCCACATGCGAAAATTAATTAACAGATTTTCATTTTTTAAAAGCAAACGCACTATGCATTAAGGGATGTGTGGCCCAGGGGCTGCAATTACCGTTAATGAGTTTAATGCCAGAGGCGTCGACAAACACATCCCTAGCGCCCTTTTCAAAAAACTTGGTTTTCGTTTTTTCAGTCTGCCCTTTTTTTTAATGAGCGGCACCCGTGCTAACCATTTCCAAAAAAAAAAAAAGTGAAAAAAGAAGAAAACTGAAGTTTTCTGACTTGTCTATTTTCACTTCTATCTACAGTTGATTTCATCTTGAACAGCGGCAAAAGTTGCACACAAAGCGCGCAACAAGTTTTCTGACCGAAGTTTTTTTTGTAACATATCCTGCGAAAGTTTGTAAAGGGTTGCATGTGTCTTCATGATAGGTCAAAGTTGTAAATAAAATTTGCTATACATGCTCATAGGGTATTTCCATGTTGGTCATTCAACTTGTTTTATTCTATTTTCTGGGCTACAGACATTACCCTTTTTTACTGGGCACATTAATTTGCCCAGCTTCAGTGAGCAGGCAACCCAAGCCGCAGCATGCACCTGTTCGACCTTTTAGGCATTTGACCAGTTCATTGAAGCGTTTTGTGTTAAGGTCAGAGGCTGGGTGAGCCCTTGGCTCAGTTAAGGCCAAGTTTAACCTTAAATGTGCCGCAAATAGCATTAATGACTGCCATGAGTTGAGAGTGAAGAACTGTGAGCTGATAACTCTGCGCTCGTATATCGTTGGCTTTCGGTTTCGCTTTGACTTTCGACTTAAGTCTGTCTGTCCGACAGCCCGTTGGTCTATTCCTGTCTGCTGCCTTTTCGTTTTCTCTATTTTTCTTTTTTTTACTAAATTGGCCAGTAAAAGCCAATTAGTTAGTTGTGATGCTGTGGGGGTTTTACTAAGTGTTAAATTAATTATCTAATGGCTGCACATCACTTAGTTGACTTATTAAACTTTTAAATAAAACGCAAGTGAAGTGCGCACAGCTCTTGCCTTTTTCAGCATAGTTAATTATATTTGCTGATAAAAATGAAATTGCAGTTTATCATAGAAGCAGTGCCAAGTGCTGCACAAATAGCCAGTTCAGGTCAGTTAGGGTCAGGTTGAGAGGTTAGAGACGACAACGACAATGGCAAAACAAATATTAAAGCCAGACAAACATATGTGTGTGCATGTGTGGCTGACTCCTGCTGTACTCGGAAGTGCCAAGCCGTTGAGCTGGCCGGCTAAGATGCTTCTTGAAAATCCTGTTATAAAAATGGTCAGCCAGCAACTCATGCAATGCGATGAGACGAGCACAACAACAACAACAACAACCACCCACACACACTCATAACAACAAAAGTATAGCACATGGCAAATCTTGTGCCGGAGCAGTGAGCAGGAGGCAGGATCGGGTAGCGAAGCGAGTATAAGAAATGTAAACTTAAATATTTTATAGCATTAAAGCAACAAATAAAAGCAGCATCAGAGAGCCAGGCGAGCAGCCCAGTCCAAACCAGGCCAAGCCAGGACAACAACCAGCCAGTCAGGCAGGTAAGTGCCGGGCGCACTAAAATAAAATTGCATACTTTATGGCGCTGGATGCGGCTGCACAAGGCGAACCGTTGCGTCGCAACGATGTGTATGTCTTCAAAGGCAAAGGCAACCCAAGAAAATTCGATGAAATTTATTTACAGTTAAAAAGCAGACAAATACAAAACGACAGAGCCGAGCAGCACTCCGGCCAAAAGGACTTAGTACGTGCGTGTATGAGATGTGTGTGTGTGTGCGGGTGTGTGTGTGCGTTTATTATTTGAGTGAATTTATTTAAAATTCAATTAGACCCCACACACTATGCTCTACTACTAATACTGCGGACACACACGCCCTGTACAAATAAGAATGGTGTTAATGCGGCAAGGATCACTATACACTATATATATCTGCATTGCGGCTTACCAAATGATTGAGTTTATACAGAAATTGTTCATCGATCCTTACCTGAAACAGAGCAAATGAGAGAAATTTATTAATTATTATTGAATACATTTCGGCGGGCTTAAGGCTAGAAAAAAACGTGTACAATTGGACAACAAATCTCTGTATTCATATATAGATTTATATATGTATATATTCATAGAGTAGTTAAAGGGCATACAATATCAAATGCACATATTTTAATTTACGGGTTTCGTTTTACAACAATTACTAAAATTTGAATTTTATTTTTGCTTACAAATAAAGTACGACAAATCAAACAAATAGGTTATACAAATAAAAATTACTTTTAAATTTTAACGAGCGCTATAATTAAATAATGAGCTTTGTTTTGCTTTTGTAGCAATGATTTCTTTAATTATAATGTGCTCCTGACAATATTAAATTTCAGCAATTTTGACATTTTCTTTATACATAATGAGCCCATTTTTAGCAGACTTTTAACAGCCATTCCCACCGTGGGTCGTTCCCTACTCTCTAGCCGTAGGCATATCATTTTCAAGGTCTCACTTGCAATCAAATTATGAGTAATTTATGCCGCTGCCTGCTGCCTACTTATAATTTTAATATCATGACACCCAAAATCTTGTTAAAGAAATCTCAATTATCTACTTTTATTGATTTGCAAGGCAAGCAAAACACAGATGCTAAACAAGCGGAGCGAAGCGGAGATCCTGATGCTATTTACGCACCATTTTGTCGCTCTTCACTTTCGCTTTCGTTTCGCTTTCCGCTTTTGACAAACGAAATTTCGAACAAAAAATGCACGAAAACAATTACGATAAAATATATATATTTATATATGTATGTATATTTATATATACTTGTAAGTAGGTTAGGCCCAGGTTGCCGGGGTAGTCTTTGACAAGCCCTGAGCATGGATAAAAGCAAATTATGATAACAATAAAGATTTAACTAGAGGAGCTCGTGAAGTGGCAGCAGGCGGCATGCCGCTAGACACAAAGCCCTGCCACGAAACGACACGGCACGACCCGGCGCTCGACCAAGGCACATAGCGAAACAGGGACAATTTAAATAGACATTTATCTTGCCAAACGACAGCCCAGGTTGTGCAACCACACACACACATACACACACACATACACACACACACACGTGCCGTTGCCTATAACAAAATTACAGCATTGCGGCTGATCCATGACGATGACGATAATGTGCGGGTTCTCATAGCTCGACAACGAGCCACCCACCCCCCAATCTTACCGCACCTCCCGACCAGCACCCATCACTCTCAACACACCCTGCCAGTACCTTTCCGACATTGATGATGTGAACGAGAGTTGGTTCGGTTTTTTTGTTTGATTTTATTTATGCGCTTTCGTGTATTTTGTATAACAAGAACAGCAACCACAAAAATGTTCATAGCGTTCGGCTTTGCCTTCAGCGTGTCTACGCGGACTGCTCTTCTTCTACTTGTTGTTGTTATACTCGCTCACAAAGTGAGTAGAGTATATTGGGTTTGTCCAATGTCTGTGTTTCTTTGAATATACACTCTTTATATCCTCGACAGACAACCACCAGGCGCGTAATATCAAATAAGGAATGAAGACTACTTGTGTACTCAATTAAATATCGGACCATGAATATTTTGCCTGAAACTAATTGGGAATGGCAAATCGAGAAAGTCGATTATTGTTAATAAAGTTAAGGGCAAGACTGTCTAAGCCCCTTATTAAATTTCGAACGGGTATTCGGCAGTCATTTGTACCCGACTAGAACATTCCTGCTTATTTTTGTTTGCTGTTTTTATTTTCTTTACAATTTTTGGCTTGGCAAATGTTTTTCAAAGCATAAAAATACTTTTACATTAACTTGTTCTAACAACACGAACACACACACACACACACACAGTCCAAAAAGTTGTAGAAAAAAAGCATTTTTTTCTTCTTCATTTTGCGTTGCTTTTAGCGCTCAACGACTTTGCCGCTTGCTGGCTTTTGCTCTTGTTGCTGTTATTGTTGTTGCCTACTTTTAAGAAAAGCGAAAGTAGCGCAAGAACAACAACAAGTCTCAGTCAGCGCAAATGTAGAGCGTGCCACGTTATGGCAAGTGTGTGTTTATGCCCAAAGTTTTGCCAAAAATAAAAAAAAAAAAAAAGGCAGTCTAACAAAAAAGTTGCCCTTCGCTATATCAACATCATTTGCGTTAAGTGGTTTAAAAGCAATGCGTGAAGAGTCGAGCAGTTACAAATATGCCAGAGCCTAATGCCGGCATCTTTATCTGCCATATTGACTGGCACTAGGCAACGCCGCTTCCGCCGCCTATTAAACTGCAATAAAGCTTTGCTGGCACGACGCCAGCAACGGCGCAACAGGAGCCGAAACCAGTTGCTGCCACTTTGCCGCTTGCCGCCTTCCACTTGGCCTACGCCTAATTGGCTGTTGTCTGCCTGTTGCCAAAAACTGTTGCATGCTTTAAGGAGAGTGCCTAATAAAATTTGCTGCGCCTGACAATAAAGCAAAAGGCAACAAAATAAATAAAATGGCCGCACACACACGCATATATATATCTATACATATATAATATGTGCAGGGAAAATGCCGAACAATCTGAACATATTTCATGGTGCTCTACGTGCTGCGATTTTTCGGATATTTTTTTTTCTAGCTAGAAGCAGCAGGCGCAGGCAGGGCTGCCACCTGCTTGCCAGTCTTTTCCTTTGTCTAGCACTTTGTATAGATTTTGGCGTATCGATAGCAGAGGCATAGACCGACACACACACACACACACACACACACACATATTTATTTACATAGTATATGTGTGTGGGGGTATCCTTTTTATGGCTGCTGGCAAAATTTATGATTTCTATTCATGCGCTTGCTTTGTTCAAAGGATTTGTGCTTTGTGTTCCGTTCCTTGTTACCAGTGTGCTGGCCCTAGTCAAGTTATTTATAAGCTTTAAATTTGTGCGTCAATTAAATTTACATAGAAAAACCAAAGCAGGCCAATAAGAACAATAACGACGAACAAAAGCGTTGGCTAAATTATGGCAATTAAAGCAAATTAAATGTAGTTGAGAGCCTGGCTAACAGGTAGCAGGCAAGCCGCCAGGCAGATGAAGTTACGAAAATGGGATATCAAAGTTCAAACGGCGCTCAATAAAGTTAACTAAACAAAGTGGGGGCGGTTGTTGTTGTTGTTCCTGCTGCTGCTGCTGCTGATGAGACTAATGAACCTGCCAAGTAACACAGCATTCGTAACATTTTAGAGAACGAAAACAAGAAAATGTAAAGCAACAGCAAACACCAACATCTTGAACCACACAAAGTAGACAAATAGCCACATCGGCAACGCGCTGAGGAAATTGATTTGCATAGCAACCAAAAGGAGCGACCAGTTCACCAGTTCTTTGCCAAAAGCAGCATATGACCCAGGTCTGCTGTGGGGCCTGGACGAAAATCGAAAGACGTACGCACCAGCAAGAGGAGTGTTCGCTAAGCAGTTTAACTATTTAGGGCAACAACAGCAACAATGCAGCATCTATGGCAACTTCAATTTGCTGTCCTTACCCCGGCACCACATCCACCCTAGCCCACACTGCGCCGCAGGCCGAAGTGTCAAAGACATGGCCCGAGCTGCACAAATGTTGACAAGCTAATGAAATGTGAGCAGCTCCTTGGCAATAGAATAGGTGTGGGTCGGTTGGTCGGGGGGTGGGTTAAAGGCGGTCAGAGCCCAAAATTGATACACTGTCACAACTTGACGAGCAGCTGAGTGCCCGCTCCTTCAGCGCCCGCCACTCTTGGTGATGAACTGTCGCTCCTGACGATGTCAGGAAAATCCCAGGCGATTCAATCTGACGCAACTGGGCAGCAGCAATGGGGTGGCGGAGGGCCCTACCAAATTGTTGCTTAGACATTTGCTTATGCAAATCGAAATTATAATGAAATCAGCTATAACAACTCAACTATGAACGGACACGACGAGGGAAAGTAGGTGGGAGAGTACTGGGAAATTCGGTTTATGCTTTGCAAATTGAAAATCTATCGAATGGATAGGCAAGAGCTGGCGGCCTCGCCAAATACATCATTTGAACAGCGATTGGACCACATGTCAGTAGCAAAAGCAAAACACATAAACTAAGCATCTAAACGGGCCAGAATTTTACTGCCTTAACGAGCATCACATTTGCCACATGTATCATAACAGCTGGAGACACGCACCACACTCAGAGGACGGGCGGATGGGGATGGTTAATTCAAAACTGAATTCCAAACAATTTGCACAGTAAACTGTTGGACGCCCCAAAGTCATAAGTGGTAAATCACATCAATATGTAAGAGAGGCAACAACAGCCAAAAGCAAACGAGTCCTGAGCAAGGATGTTTATCTAAGGACACGGCCACATACATCGCTAGAATTGGTCTAGAACCGGACTACGATTTGCTATGCAATTTTACACACTTGACCATTAAACGTAGCCATTGGGAGCAGTTTGCATAGCAATGAAGCCAACGGCTGGCCCTGTCGTACCGCAGGCCAAAGAAATGGAATAAAAGCCGAGCCGTAGTCGGTCAACTTGATGAAGTATGAATGATTACAACGGCATAAGAGTTGGACAGAGAAAAACTTGGCAACACGAGAGAGAGAAAAAGAGAGAGAGACAGAGAGAGAGAGAGAGAGAGAAAGATGGCGAGCATAAGCGTGCTCATCTTTATCCACATTGAAAAGGTGTAGTTGACTGTAAAAACTTCAATGAATAAATTTTTTTTATGCGTTGGGTCATCTCGTAAAAGACATAAATAAAATAGACATTTGGTCAGTCGCACACACACACTCAAAATATGCAAGACCAAAGTAAATTGATCGAAATGAAAATGTTCATAAATTTGCATAGACCCAAAATATTGTAATTGAGCGTTCAGAAAGCGGCACCTTGAAGTAGGCAATGCCAAAAGGAATTTATGTGCGAGCAGATAAAAGCCAAGTTAAGTCCCAAACTAACTGTCCAAGTCAACTGGCAGCCATTTAACCAATTTAAGCAGCCACACTGTGCGGCAGACAATGGGAGCAGGACGAGACGTTAAAATTAAATAAAGAAACCTCCTGACACTTGATGATTTGTCATGTTGCCACAATAAAACGTCACACAGTCAAGCATGTTAAAGCCAGCCAGCAAGCAGCAGGCAAACAAAGAAAAATATGAAAAGAAAGAAAATAAAACAGCCCGATGTAGATTCTATGAAATTATGACAAACTGTCTCGAAAATGCTGAAAATACTGTTAACGTTTTGAGTGTGCCAACAAACAGACACGGCCAAGAAGCTGGGCAAAGGAGCACAAACCCAAGAAGTGCAGGCAAAAAAAAATTGAATAGTAAAAAAAATGAACTGATGCTGCCTTTGTTGACGAACGTGGCGTATGAGCAATGTCTGCTGATGAAAATGATGAAACAGCACAAAAATATGCCAAGAGGGGGTACGACGGCATGCAAATACAATGAGCTTTGAACTGGAGAGGACGGGCGAGGCACGGTTTCTTTTGGTTCCGTTGCTGCTGCTGCATTTATGAGCATAAAAAATTGGCGCCGGCACATTTGCCGCATTTACACACACAATCAAGCTCGTTTAAGTGTGTTTGTGTGTGCGATGGCGAGGGGGAATTGCTTAAAAGCAAGCAAGGAGCAACGAGAGCTAAAGACGACAACAGAACTGACAATGGGGCAGCTGCAATCGCAATTTTTTCACAGCCGCTGCCTTTTTGATATACCCTTGCTAGGCAGAGTAATATGATTTTTGTTATACAATGTGAATTAGACTTTGTGTTACTGGCAGTATATATATATATGCCGAAACAAAATAGAATTTAGCTGTGAAAAATTAAGTTGCAGTGTGGAAAACATTTTTTTGCGCATCTAATCTTGCCCCAATAATTAAATAAGCATTAATAACTTTTTAAAAGGTTGACAGATAATATAAAACATCGGGTTCTATACAATATAGTACCCATTGTTGCAAGTGCTGTACATTTTCGTTAAATGAGCAACGACTTTTTCTGACTATGCTCAGAATTGAAAAGGGTATTTAATCATCGGCACTCGAAAGTAAACTCTTTAATAGTTTTTTGCTCGAAATTGCACAGCTTTTCAAAAGTCTGACCGTCTGTCTATCTCTCTGACTTTCATTTTGCATTTCGCATTTTATGCACATAAAACTGGCGGAAAATTTGATGTTGACAAAGGTGACAATTGTCGGCAGCTTCAACTACTGCCTAGGGCCACAAAATGTGGCATCCAATAGAGTTGAACTGTGAGATAAACTCACTGACAGACACTCCTGATTGACTGACTGACTGAGTAACTGTGGCAGCTGCCTCGTTAGGTGCTTACCACAAATGCGACATAAACACGTGTTTATGGCCAAAAGTTAAATCAAAGACTGCAAACATATAAATTATTTGATGTTTGCTCGTAATCAGAGATTGCAGCATAAGTTTATGCATAATTAAGGCACTAAAAATGATGCACACAAAATTCTGGGCGAACATTAATTTGACTTAAACAGACAGCTCCACCCAGCACAGGCCCCCTTTTTAGCTAACAAGCAGTTAAAGTATTTATTAATCAGCGCATGCATACATGTATATGCAAAAGGCGAATGTAGAGGCAAAGCATTTGCATTGGCTCTTGGCGCTGCCAACTTTTCGACAACTTATGCTCAACAAATTAATTTGCCAACCACTGCAACAGGCCGCAAGCGACCGCAACAGCAGACGTGGATGCTGCCACACACTTTTCTCTCTTTTCACTCTCTTTCTGTGGTGGCCTTGTGTTTGCATATGCTGAACTTTAGTTAATGTAATCAGCTGCGACCCATGTTCAGATTTGTGGCGCGTGTGTGCGCGCGTGTGTGAAAATTTTGTTAACTTCAAACTTAAGCCAACGTTACGAGTGGCGCGCGTTGAAGCGCAGTGCAACTGCACTTCGCCCGTCCACCCGTCTACCCGTCCGCCCCACATGCCCGCTTCATCTCATATGCCGCTCTGACGCTTGTCTGTTGCCAGTGTGTGTTGCCCGGCTTGGTTTCGCATATAGTTTACGGCAGCTTGCGCGCAATTTGGAGCATGAAAATGCCTCATGCATTGAGGTTCACCTTTGCTATTCTTTGAAACACGGTTGCAGTCAGTTTTTGGCTTGAATATGCAGCACATGCAATTTCCAGCTGCCAGCTGCCATCTGCCAGTTTCAACGGCAGTCATCAGAGGTAAAGAGATTGAGGTGTGGGCGGGATCTACTATCTCTGGCCGCTCTGTCCATCCGGTCTCTCTGTGCTTGTAATGTAAAACGTAGTAAATTGAGTTCATTTGCTGCCAGCAGAACTCATCATTAGTATCGCTTTACAGCGGACTCGCGTTGCATGTGAATGAAGCAAACAGCAGCAGCCGCAATGTGAGCTCAGTCAAGCAGCATGTTAGCCACATATGTACATACACGAACACTCCCACCCCCAAACATATGCACACAAATACACAGGTTAGGATGTAATAATTACTTTGCTTGAGGTGTGTTTCAGCTCGACAGACTCGCACTAATACACACACACACACACACACACAGACATATATATATACTGAAAGTTGTGCACAACTTTTTAGAGTATACTTCGCGGCGCGTTAAGGGTGGCCCCAGTCTGGAATACCTGACTGACTGCTCGTGCTAAGCGTGTATTAGTGGAAATTTAATATTGCAATTAATACAGCAACAAAGTGTGCATTGCATATTAATAAGTTCGTTTGTCGCTTCTAGTTTATAGTGCGCCAAAAAGTTGGTCAACGGGAAAACGTTGGCACTGCTCAACCCCAGCTGGATTAGTATACCAAAACACACACATACATATAAAGGGCAAATGCTTGCGCTCGTAAATGCCAAAGTTACAACCCCATGAGTTGGCTTAGGGTTGTAGAGCGTGTCAACTTTTAATGGGTTGCCAGTCAAGCCAGAGCAACACAAACAGACACACACACACACACGTATATATTCAATATATTCACATTCATACTTATATTCATATTCATATTCAAGCAGACCGCATTAAAGCATTAATGATTCAAACTATGCTTTAGCCGCTTTGGCTGGAAATAAGTTTGAGCTGTCCCCAAAAAGTATGCACAAGTTTCTTAATGCGCTTTGCTGCGGCCGCTTAACTGCAAAGCTTAATTCGCGCTACTGCGAGCTCTTCCCCTCGCCGCTACCCCATTTCTTTAACACAGTTTTTTATTTTTTTTTCACGCCGCCTTTCATAAGGAAATCTCCTATTTTTTATGGCGATGGCGACAAAAAACTATTTGTGCAAATAACAAAGAAAACTTGCGCACAAAAAGGAAAATCATCATCAACGGCAGCAGCGGCAGCAACAACTACAACCGAAGTGAAATGCAGCCAACTTCAAAAGCGCAACAAAAGCAATTTAAATTTGGCTAGCGGCATTTGCAAGTTGGCCAAGCGAGCGCCAATTTCATTTTAGCCAAACGTTTTTAGTCATAACTTTTTAATTTGTTTGTCAGCGACAGAGTAAGAAATGTATGTTGCTTTCCTCCCTTACTACTTCAGGGGTTCTCCTTTTTCTTTTGCCACCACTCAGCACATGTCTCTCGGCTGATTAGCGCAATTGTATGAAATGTGGCGCTCGACAGGCACACACACACACACACACACATACACGTGCTCTAATTGTGTGACATCGCCCATAAAGTGTGCTATAATTTTCAATAGCCCAAAATCGATATGGCCCATTCGATGAATTTGTGATGCCTGACGCCTGAATGCTGTACAAATCATAACAATGCCTAACCATATGACCCCTCCCTCCGCCAGCTGGCGAGACGAGCAGCTGGGTTGCCCAGCTTTTGATCAATGCAAAAATGTTCGGGTGTACATGTCCCCAGGGTTGATTTATCTATTTAATCGACAACGTTGTTGTTGTCGCTGGGGCCTGAGCAACAGTCTCTCCCTCGCTCAGTCAGGGCCAGGGCTGTGGGATAGGGGGCAGTAGGCGGTGGGGGTAGCCTGTCAATATTTAAAACGTTGTCCTTGTCGCTGTTACAGAGCAGGAACTCAACCAACACACTTGGACGCTCTGCGTGCTTAACAAGAGTTTATTGAATTTTATTTTCTCATCTCAATTTGATGTGCGTGCCCCTTGTCCCCGCAACAGCTTTCACCCCTAAATTGTGAGCTACATTTCTTGACAATTTCGCCCTGTCACTGAAACTGGGCAACAGATTGTCTGCCCTATTTTGTGGGGCGCAGGCGTCTAGTGCATTTAAATTTCAAATTATTTTATTGCTGCTCGCCAAAATAATTGAAATTTTAGTTAGAAAACTCGATTTTTATTTTTTATTTTGTTGCTTGTAAATCGCTTATTATAAATTTCTCTTATAAATTTCTACGCAGGCGGAAAACTTTTGCGCCGTGTTCTCGTTGCCCAAGTTTTCCGATTACGGATTAATGTAATTTTATTTTTTATTTTATATACGCGATATATATATATACATATTTTTTTTATTTTGTGTTATGGGAGAGCGTACTTTATGTATGCGTATTTGTTGACTTATATGCAAAGTCTGCTGCTGACCACTCCGCGGGCTGTTTGTTTGACAGGCGTTTCAAAGTTTGATGAATTTTTAAATTTAAAAAGTTTATTTGTGCATTTCTAAGTTGGCTGTTGGCTTATTAGAAGTGCAGGCTGGACAAACGGACGAACGCCATCACCCCTAACCCCAAGCCCCGCCGCTGCCAGCAGCCACTCGCACTTCAAAGCCTGCGATGGCTTTGACACTTTGTTCATGTTGCTTTGTAGGCACAATTTTTTATCATATTCATTTTTTTTTTTTTATCTTTGGCTTATTTGTTCTGCAGCCACAAAGTAAATTTTCAGTTAAAATTAAAATTTTGTGCATTAAACGCGATTTTTATTTGTTTGGCTGTGCGATCTGAGACCTTAATGCCGAGCGCAGATTCCATTGACAGCTCGGGGCTATAGCACTTACATATATATATATATTGTATATATATAAATATATATTTATTTGTATTTTGTGTGTCATATATCTTTATTATAGCCACTGGCTGTTTGCGAATTTTTGTGAAAAATATTTACTAAATGCAAACCACAAGATTTAATGCGGTTTGATTATTCTGTTAAATTCGAAATGTTGTTTGCTTTTTGAAAAATGTAACAATGCAATTACAAAAGCTAAAAACATCTTCGACACGAAGAGCCTCTGATTTTAATTTACAATAAACTATGATTTTAATTTATTAAGCAATACCAAAGACTTTTGTCCCTGGAAATGTTTGCTTTGCATTTTGTATACCCCAAGCTATTTGAAACACGGAATACCATCATCAGAATGCTCGTTATATAAATATTACGTTGAAGCAATTGTTGACTTAACGCAAAAAAAATTTATAAACAAAAAAAAAAAATGCATTTGATGTTGGTGGTTTTTTTCTGGCCGTCTATCCGTATGCGCATTGTAAAACATTTACAACATTTGGCACATATGCAACATTTACATGTTGCCCCGGCAACAATAATGGCAATAACATGACTCTGTTGCGCATATGTACGAAATTATGTATTAATAAAAACAAAACATCCAAAACAAATATGTATATTCATATTTGTTATACCCCACCCCGCGGCTGTTCGGATATTTTACAGCTTTTAATGGCCATAGTATTAGCCATGTGCAAAATAAATGCAGCTCAAAAAAGGGTTAATGGATTTAAATGGGGGCAGGCAGGTCGGATACTGAAAGGGTCGGGCGATTCATTCGGTTGTCTGATAAACAAAATCAATTACAGATAATTTAACGCGACGCCAATGCTATTGTTTGTTTGCTTGTATACTCTGCGGGCGGCTTTTAATAATGTCATTTAGTTGCAGTTGAAACCTTAACGATTCGCGCAGTTGTGACAGCCAGGATATGTCCTGTGTGTGTACGACAAATCGATAATGAACGCGAATGGACACATTTAACAATGTGACCAGCTGAACAGACAAGCACGCACACACACACACACACACACACACAAATACACAACACCACGTTGCCTGAGGACCAAAAGCAACTAAAAACTGTTAGCCAGTTGCCAAAAGGGGAAGAGGCGTGCTGGCTTGAGGCTAGCGGCAACAGGACACAGTTTTTATGTGCAACTTGCAACAATTTGCAGCGACATTTTCAACGCCAACTAATCAATATGGGCGACATGTGGTCACACACGACTTCGTATGTGTATTTGGGGAGGCGCAACTGGGGAGCAACTGCTGGCACGTCAGCTCGTAAGTGCACGCCAAACAATTGCGGTTAATGCTCGCATGTGCGAGATATTTATGACTGATAAATTAATAAAGCGAGCGACCACACAAAACTTGCGATGCGGCAACATTGAGTTCTCTATGAAAAGTTTTCTATGCAACTATGCAACCCCAACGAAGCGCAGGAGAGGCACCAAGCACAACATCAATCCATCAAGCATTCTTTAAAAGAGAAACATATTCTGTATGTTAACTTTAAGCTGGGCGCCACAAATTTGCCAATGCTGTGGCACTCACTTAAGCTCTGGTGGGTCAAATTAAACCCAAAAAAAGAAGGGCTGTGCCATAAATATATTCACGACCCCACAGACTACTCGAGTACTAATCAGTATGCCAGTCGCATGGTCAAGCGGTTGCACATTATTTTATTACGCACAATTGAGTCGCACGATGTCACGCCCATCGATGGGCAACGCCACAAATACTTGTGTACGTGTGAGAAACTCCGCAACAATAAAAACAACGCAAGATGGTAGGAAAAAACAAGTAAGAGTGCTTTAGTGGGCGCGTCTGACTAGGAGATACCCTCAATTCAGCGCCGAGGTGCCGCAACAAACATTTTAGTTTCCTTCTATACACATATACGCAAAAACTCACGTACGCACACATTTGAAAAACTCCCATACATTAACATACGCGCCGCAAGCTGCACTGTGTAAGCAGCGACCGCTTCTTCTTTCTTGAGCCATGGAAAATTCGTTCTTAAATATCTTCGGCATTTATTGTCTGATCTTTATAAAAATTCTGGCCATAAATTCAATTGAAGGCATCAAATTGCATCTAAATTTTAAATCTCAAGACTATTCTTCCTCCCAAAGTGTGTTTTTAAAGCTTGTTGAGAGAACAAGGAGAATCATCCAAAAGATGAAATATTCTGGATCTCGGTTTATTATACGAGAGTCCACATTTGCAATTTGGTGTATTTAGCTCTTATAATTGTGACTAGATTGTGTTAGTCCTAATGCCGATAAAAAGTGTATTTGTCCTCTTTGGGATATGCCTCTTACAGCTTAATACAATCATTTGCCATTACACCCTTTAAACCGTTTTTCAAGGGGCTCAAGGTGTAATAACAAAAAACATTTGAATGAGATATAGCAAAACGATATAAATACTATACTTCAATAGTAATTAAAATGCATTTAACTATTTGTACAAATGATACGTTTGGTCAGTTTGGCGTCAGTTGGTCGAATAAGAAACAAGACATATGGCATGAATATGTCAAAAAGTTGGCTGGGAACGCAAACAGATTGTTATTTAGCTCAAATCTGATGTTAATGTTAATTAAAAATGAATTGCTTAAGAACTAACTTGATATAGTTGAACTTAAAGCTAGTTGAATTTAACAAGTTTAAAATTGAACAAATAGTAACATCCACTACAACACAACAACAGTAATACGAATACAACATCAAATGAAGTTGGAGAGTTACTCGGTGAGAGCGAGAGAGAGAGAAAGATAGAAAGATAAAGACAGAGATAGAAAGGCGGAGAGAAAGGGAGAGAGAGAGAGAGAGTTCTAGATGGTACTGTGTGTTAAGCGCAATTAGTTATGTGATCAAGTTAGTAAAATGTAGCTTATTGTTCTAAGCCTACAACTACGACAAAAGTTATTTGGCACGCAGAGTAGGAGATAGCGAAATAGTTGGGAAATATCTAACTACTTGAGAGTATCGAATAAAATGAGTGTGTCGAAAAAAAAGCAGAGCTTATTTTTGCTAAGTTAATTTGGAATGCAATGTATTTTTTTGTTGTTGTTAGCGTTTTAGTGAACACACAAACCTTTTTAGGAGAAGATAAGTGTAGTGAAGTTGGCGATGGCATAGAACAATCAGAAGATGCAGAGCTGCAGCCGCTACTGCCGCTGCTGCACCCAACGACGCCGGCATGCACGGGCGGCGGCGGGCCCAGCAACGAGACCAGACGACCGCCGTCGCCGAACGAGAGGCCAGCATCGCCGGGAGCAGCCGCGACGGGCTGCTTAGTAGTAGTGGTGGTAGATTTGGTAGTAGTTCTAGTTACATCACATAGATTAACTGTATTATTTACATTGATGTTCGGAGTGCTTGCCGCTGAGGTGGGCGTGGCAGCTGTGGCAAACATGGTGGCAGCGGCCACAGCGGCGGCTCCACTGCAGGCCGGTATGATTGTGAGCGGTGTTGTTGGCGCGGCAAAATACTGCGCTGCAACTGGTGGCACCCCAGCCGATGCATATTTATTGGGCGTGGCCGGTGCAGCGGCCACATTGTTAACCTGCAGTTGCATATACGTCTGCAGCATGGCCTGAGCCTGAACCTGCGCCTGCTGATGATAGTGGTACTGCTGCTGTGCGGCCTGTTGATGTTGTTGCTGTTGCTGCTGTTGCAGTTGGAACTGCTGTTGCTGCTGTGCTTGCTGCTGCTGCTGTTGCTGCTGATGTTGATGCTGTGCGGCGGCGGCCGCGGCTGCCGCTTGCTGATGAATCAGCATGGCCTGTTGCTGCTGCTGCTGCTGTTGTTGCTGGACGGCGACGATGTTGCTTTGCTGCAACATGGCAGTTGTGGCGCCCGTCGGATACGCTTGGTACGCGGTCGCAGCAGCGGCTGGATGCTGCAGGTGCAAATGATGCGGATGCGTGGGCGGCGCTGCTTGCAACAGTTGCATTTGCTGTGCGTGGTGTGAATTTATGCGCTTTCAGATTATTTTCGATATTTTTGTTGGGGGCTTTTTTGAGGTTGAGGTTTAAGTTTCAGTTTGGTTTTGACTTTGGCTGATTTGGCAAATGTTGGCAAACAAAAATCCGGCAAGCCGATAACAAAAAACAACGTTGTTCCAATTGGCAAAATAAAAATATATATACTTGTAAACAAAATATGAATTTGGTAAAACTTAAAGGTTTTTGGTAAAGCAAATCAAAATAGCAACTCATTAGTACCGCAGAGTCGCCATTGATTGAAATGACCGTGCCTCGCCTAGTGGGTAAATAATAAATTGCGAATCCGGCTAAAAGGTAGATTCGAGTGAGATTTGCAAAGCTTCTTTGCAGTGGCAGCAATAAATAGTGTCAAAATTAGCAGTAGTAAAAGTGAGAGCAGTGACTAAATGTTAGAGAGTTCGTTTAGTTAAAACTACATTAGATCAGTTAGCAAGAGAGAGAGAAAGAAAGACCGAGAGAAAGAGAGAGTAAGAATGGAGTAGAAAAAGCAGAGCAATAGATAGTCATAGCAGTAGCATAGAAAAGAATCAGAGGAATAGAGGTGTTAGCTAGTTTCAAGACCAGAACTCGGGCTAGCAGTTGTGTGTGTGTGTATATATAAGTCTCAGATTACGAGCCAACGAGCACCTTTACCCTCCACAGCCTGAGCGAAAATGAAAACGGAATAGGGTCCACAAGCCATGGAATTTTTTGTATATTCTCTTTGCAGTAAATCAACACCAAACAAATCATCAAAGACATAAACCTTAATAAATGTGTTTTCCCTTAAAATGCACTTTAATATAAATAAAGAATAATTTCGTTTCGGCATGCCGAAGATATAATACGCTTGCAGTTACAGTCGTTCTATTCCTGTGCGTTAAACTGCATTCAAATTTATCTTCACCAAAGCCAAAAGGGCAAAAGTATCAAAGTATAGAAATAAAAAGTAGAAATAAAAACATTGAATGATTCCCCTCTCTCAGTTTTGTGTTATAGTAGATCGCCTTAGATTGAATATGCCCAACCAATTTGCAAGTATTTAGTTTTTAGAAAAGCTTAACATTCAAGCAAGGTTGTTGTATATTAGCTTGTTAAAAATATTTAACTATATTATCGGAAAATATATTTTTATTCTCTCTGCAAGTGTATTAAACCTTTACATATATATCCACAGATATAAGTTAAGTAAACTCTTGGTGTATTTACAAGAAAAGTGACGATAAAAATAAATACAAATAAAATAGCTTAAATTAACGTTTTTAAATTAAATTCAAGACCCAAATAAATTGATTACATATGTAAAAGATATTTTACAGCCTCACAAAAGCGGAAGAGAAAAAAATCAAGTGTCTCTTAACTTTACATATGTACGCGATGGTATGAGTTTAATTCAGATGATAAGAGGCATAATTATTGAATTGAAACATTGACTAGTTGATTAGTTGTTGGATTTTTGGCTCGCATAGCTCGTAACTGAATTGCTCATAGTAAGAGATGGGTAGTAAATATGTAAACGTTAGAATAACTAAAATTATAAGTAGGTAGTATACGAATAGCTTCTTTTTGCATAGTAAACTGTACAATTGTATTTTTTTTTTTTATGAGGATTATAAAGTAGTTAATTTGATTCGATTTGATTGTATTGTTATTTAATTATAGGTATGTATGAGTATTAACAAAAACGAAACGTTGGCTTCAATTTTCAATGGATCGATCAATGGATAAATATATCAAATTTCGTCAACTCTTTTTTATATTTATATATAGTTTTCTTTTTCAATGTCAAATTTGTATTTGCGTTTCTGTTTGAAGTGCATTTTGTGCTCTTTTTTTTTGGTTGTTAGGATGTGGGCGGCGCTTACCATGATTAAATCTTGTATAGGGGAGGACTCGGCTGTTGAATCAGATGCAACGATTTCGCTTTTTACCGTTAACGGCGGTGACGGAGTTGCTGCGGCTGTTGCAACAGTGGTGACGACGGCAGCGGCGGTGGCTGCAGAGGCGGTGGCGGTTGCGACTGTCGGCGGGGCGGCGTTGGCGCTGGCAAGCGACGCTTGAGAGCTGCTGCTGATACTGAGCGCTGCAATCGCTGCTGACGCCGTGGTTTCTGTTAACGCGGCAATGATGACAGTTTTATTGGCAACAAATGTTGATTGAAAAATTTCTATATTCTGCACTTTTGTTTGTTTTTGTTTTTTTTTTTTTTTTAAGTTTTATTTAAGTTGCGTTACGTTTTCGCTTTGTTGCTCTTAATTTGTTCTTATTTATTAATTGTTGTATTTGTCTTGCGTTTTATTATTATTTTTTGGGGATTTTTTTGTAATTTATTTGGTATTTTCTTGATGAGGGAATTGCACGGGTTTTGGTTTTGGGTAGTCAAGAGTTAAGTGCTTGTGTGTTTGTTGAGCTTGTTTACTGTCGAATATACAAATATATATATATTCGAGATATCAATATATATATATATAAATCTATGCCAATTGAATAATTTTGATTAGTCTGCCAATTGTGCTCAAAAGTTTCACGCAAATTGTTGCAAAGTGCTGAGATTGCAATTACGTCTACTTGAGTTTGAAACACGTTTAAATTGCGCTAACAAGTATTTTTCATTTAGTATATACTGAGTTGTATTTGAGCGTAGTTTTAAGTTTTTTACTAGCCTGCAGATTGTCTAGCTTATATAGTGCTATATGTGTATGCCTATATCACTACTGAGATTGAATAATAATTAGACATGTATAATATGTTTTGTATTGTGTATATCAATGTATATATTTAGATTTAGATGTATAAGTATAGGTATATGTAAAGTGTATAGCGTAAAAGTTTTGAAAACCGTTTGAAGATTGTTTACAGTTTGAATGATTGATTGATTAAGCCTTAAGTTAAGTTTTAGTCAAGTTAAGGGGGAAATTGCCTTAAGATTGTCGTGGAGTTTTGAAAGTATTTTTATAGTTTGAGGTTTGATTCGAGTTGAGAGCAAAAGTTGCGAAAAAGGTTCTTTATAAATATAAATATATTGAATAGCTGTGTGTATACACTATATGTTATATATATATATATATATGGTATAATGCTCTGATTATTGCCTGACTTTTGAATGCTTTGATTGCTGCTACTCAATTTCGGCCCTAAATATATACGCTAATTTTTACTGATTGTCAAAACGCGTACTCTTGTCGATCGAGGCATCAATACCCGGCGATTTCTTTGTGTAACCCTAAGAAAAATTACCTACAAATATGTTCGGTAAAAACTTAACCAACTGCAACTGCAATTAGTCAAGAGCTAATGAAAAAATCGTTTCTTTTGATTGACACCGTTTTTTTTTTTTTTTAAATCTAGTATTTAAGTGATTCTTGCTACAATTGACTGCTTTATGAATTCAGTTACAACCAATTTATTATGATAGACATATTACAGACACGCACAAACAGATTTGTATTTGATTTTCTATTTTTTATTTGAATTTAGTGTGTTTTTTTTGATTAATCTGCACTTTTTATTTTAGCTATAATTAAAAAATGCTAATTACTTCTGTGCATTTCCTCTTGTGATATGTTGCTATTTATCTGATCTGATTGCTGCTGCAGCGCCTTTTGTAAATATTTATACTTATTTTCAATTCAACAACCTTTTCATTCTTTCATTCAAGCCCCTACACTTTACTCAGCAGAAAAAAATTAGAAAGAAAAAGGACGCTAAATATTAGGTTTCGATCAGGTTGGGGGACTGGAAATGGGGGGCACAAAAAATGCTAAACGTAACCCTTCGCTAAAATGCTATCACCTTTTTATCCCCTTCGCTTCTATTGGCTAAGCCTCTCTTTTTCACTTGGCGACCAATCTTTTGCCTACCTGTGTCTTAATTGATTTTGCCTTTTATTTGTTTTTTTCTTTGCCAGGCAACTTGCAAATTACGCTCAAAATTAACAACAAAATATATAATTCACTCTAGGAATTCTTAACAACTTTTTTACTTCATATATATAATTTAATTTAAAAAATTTGACTTCTTTGTAAATAGCCTTTCAATATCTTTCCAAGTTGGCGCTAAAATGTACACAATTCTTTCTTTTTCTTTTTTTTTTTTTTTAATACTGTTCTTTAAATTCGCATTTGATTTGAATTCTCAGCTGTTCACTTGTGGCGGAAATCAAAATCTAGTTAAATTTGATTTCCTCTGTATTTTTATTAAGGGGCATTCGCCACACAAAAACTTAAAATTAACAACAATTTGCCACTTTGTTCGGTTTTGATGCCTTTTTGTGCCGTAATGCCTAATGATTTTTATTATTTTTTTGAATGGGCTTTGTTTTTGTTTCTGTTTTGTTGGGGTTCTTTGGGATTTTGTTTGGAATGGTGTGGGAAAGCGTGTGATTTGGGCACAGAAAAATACCAGTTGATTCTTGTTGCTTATTTATATTTCTTATTAATATTTCTTGATCTTTTGCTTGCTTGTACTGTTTGTTAGAGGAAAAGTACAAATAGCGAGATTAATTTGGGCATGTGTCGGAATTTTGATTACTTCTATATTTCGAAGAGAATAATGGGGGAAAGAAAGAAAAAAAAAAAGTTTTGGAAAAGAAAACTCTAAATTTGAATACAAGTTTGTGTTTTTTTCTTTTTAGTTTCAATCTAAAATAGACGTAAATGCCAATGGAAAATAATAAAAATCGCGTCACTTTTTCTTTTTCATAATTATTTTTGTAGTTGGTTTTTTTTTTTGATGCCAATTCAAAACCAAACTTGAAACTCAACCAAAGGATGGATAAACAAAAGAGAAACTAAATGAAGCGCAAACAATTAACAACAAAATGGCACAAAATAAGTAACAAAAGTACACAATGGGCATGAATACTTAATAATAATTTTGCTCTTATTACCAATTAAATGTCGAGTCAAAGTCGTTGAAGTAGATGAAGTGCTGGTTTTTTATTATTCTTTTTCTTTTTTTGTTTTCTTTGTTAAAGGTTGTTGGTTTTTTGTTGGTGTTTTTAGATTTTTGTGTTTTGTCTTTACTATTTTTTTTTAAATATTTTATTATATGTAACTTTGCCGCTTTAAATGTTGCTAATGCGTTTTGTAGTTGTTGTTGTTGTTGTTGTTGTTGTCGTTGTTGTGTGGTTACTTGTAATTATGGCTCTGAAACAAAACAAAAAATTTGCCTTTGAATATTTTGTGCTCTTCTTGGCTCAAGTGCGTTTATTATTTTGTTTGTGTGAAGAGATTCTTTTTGTATGTTTTTGCTTTTTTTTCATTGTGTGATTTTTGCTGATTTTTTGTGCGGTTCGCACAAGAACACGTTTCCAGACCAACAAAAAAAAAGCAAATAAATGACTCTTGGCCAACTCTGAAGCTCTGAAGCAGCCTGGTTCTAACAATTGTGCGAGCGCGTTGCTCTCTTCGTGATTAGCACGCACGAAATTTCTTTGCCTTTACCGGTTTTCTTTACCTTTTATACATTATTCTTTTTTTTTTTTTTTGCCTGACTCACACTTTTGGCTTTGGGATCGTGCAAAAAGGCAGCGTTGCCAAGTTAGAAAAGAGCTCAAAACAGATTCAGATATGAAGAGCTAGAGATATACATACTATATGAGCGTAGGCTCTGTACTCTCGCGATTGGAGACGTGTAATTACAACAATAAAAATAAACTACGGGAATTATTTCGATGCGTACTAAGTACGGGATGGCGGCCAAGCGGCCAAGTGGGAGAGAAAGAGAGTGAGAAAGAGAGAAGCGGCGGCCGGGCAAGTGAAGTGAAGTGAAGTAAAGTGAGTGTGCGGCCTATTGGAACGTTAGCCATAAGGTTTTATGGCTAACAGACACAGACGACGACGAGGCGACGGAGACGTCGTTGAATGGCCGCTACATGTCTGTGTTTTTTATATATTTATTTCTTTTTTTTTTTTTGTTTTGCCTGTTTTATTTGGGTTTTCGATTTGTGTTTTGCTTTTTGGCCCGCAAACACAAAAACGTGTTTCGTTGTTGCTGCTCTGACTTGCAGTTACCTTACCCCTCTGCCGGCTCCTGCATTGTTTTGTTTTTTTTTTCTTTTTTTGTCTTTCTTGCCGGCTTTGAAAATTTCTTTGGTTTTCTGAGCCTATATATATGCCTGAACGGACCGACCGGAGCTGTGCTGGTCGCTCTTGACTGAGCAACCGAATCTGAGAGCTGGGCTGGGGCTGTAGCTCAGTTTAGAACGTGTTGTTGCTTCTGGCTTCTACAGTTAATAAGAATCAAAATCGAGTCGGCGAGCAACGAACTTTAAGCCAGCAATTCTTTTTGTTGTTATTTTGTGTACATACGAGTATTGTGTACATATATTAAAAAAAAAAATGTTTTGCGCTTTTTGCGAGCACAAAATATTTTGTATTTTATTTTATTTCAAAAATTATTTTTTTTTATTTTTGGTTTGCCCTAATGAATTTTTTGCTTACATCTTGTGGCTGTTGCTGTTGTTGTTGTTGTTGTTGAGTGTTAGAAGATACAAAATAGCGATACACTGATAGCTTTTAAGTTAAGTTCGAGTTGGGAGTTCAAGTTTTTAAGTATTTGTAGATCTTTGTTTTTTCTGTTCTATTTTTTCTTTTTAGCACTCACGCAAAGTGAAAAGTCGAGAAAAGCCGTATGAAAAAGTTTGCGGATATTTTGAAAAAATTTATTTATTTCGTTTATTGTTATTTAGATTTTTTTCTTTTTTTTTTTTTAGTTGTTTGAAGATTTATTTATTTATTCCGAACTTGGCGATTTTTTTGACTATTTGATATGCTGCGTGTGTTTTTTAATGTACGCGTGCTATTTGCGAGACGTTGTTGCTGGTATTGCGGCTGTTTTCGATTTGAACTCAACTTTGATTTGGATATTGAAATTTTCGTGAGTGAGCGAACGCGCGTGTGGTTGTGTGTGTGTTGCTGCTGCTTCTGCTTCTGTTATTGTTGTTGCTGCTGTTATGGGGGTTTGCGTTGGTGGTAGTGTTGGTGTTGGTAGTGGTGGTGGTGGTGGTGGTGGTTGGTTTGTGATGTGTGTGCTGGCTGCGACGGCGACGGCGACAGCGGCGACGGCGACGACGACAGCGGCGGCGGCTCGGCGGCGATGCGGCTACTACTGACTACGGCTACTCTGTTGATGATGATAGCCAAGAGCTCTAGAACTCAACTCAAACTCAGCTCTGAGAAGCGACTGAACGGTGTGCGTGTTATTCTATAGCCAGGTGTGTTTGTTGTTGCTGTTGTTATTATTGTGCCAGTTGTTGTTGTTGTTGTTGCTTTTATACTACATATGATTTCTATAGAGCGAACGAGCGAGCGAGCGTACGAACGGCGGACAGAATTGGAACGGGTTAAAGCAAAGACTGTACGAAGACTGAAGTAAGAACGACTGGCATTCTAAGGTAATATACCTTTTTTGTTTCGGAGTGCGACAGCGCTGCCGTCGTCAGATTGAATCTGTTGCGCCAACGCCGACGCCAGCTGCGACAGCAGCAGCGTTAGCGACAGCGACGCGTGTTAACCAAAATAAAGCAACAGTAGAGGCCAGAACCGGACGAGTTCGACACCAAGAGATGCTAGCTCGTGTGAGAGACGACGACGATGACGATGACGACGACGACGACGTCGAAGACAGCAGCGTAGGTCGGCAGCATTTCTCCTGCCAGCAGCGTTAACTCCGAAAAACTGTTTTCGGAGCGCGTAGCACACCTTTTGCCATGCTCCTCTCGGCTCTCTTTCGCTCTCTCAGCTGTTGTTTGTTACCTGCCGGTTCCTTGGCTCGTTGCCTCTTCAACGTTCTTTTGCCTTTGATATTGCCATTGTTGTTGTTGTTGCTGTTGTTGTCTTTGATGTTGCTGTTGTTTCTGCTGCTGTTTTGAGACGCTTCATATTGAGGCCCGGCTTTTGTGGTGGTGCCTCAGGTGCGCAATTATTAAACGTCTTTTGTTCATTATTTTCTCTTGTTGCTTGTCTTCATCGTCGTCGTCGGTGACTACGCGCGATTTGGTAACGTGTTCATTGTGTGCAAAGCCCCATGACTTTGGTTATATAACACGCGTATAAGTTGTGCATGAGGCGTATAAGACTTTTGAGGATCAGATGGGGCTGGCACATGCTAAGTGGCTTACCTGTGTAGCCGACGCTGTGTAGTGCACCTTCGTGCGACAGGACACTCGCTTCTGCTGCTACGACTCTTGCTGTTGTAATTGCAGTAACAACATTACTGGCACCCACCTATACCCACCCACCCACACACACACACGCACACATGGGCCATGTGAGACAGCAAATGCAAGCGCCATGCGTGCGCGCCCTGCCTGTGGCCGCTCGTGAGTGCGAGCGAGCGCGCACGTTTCAGTGCGAGCGAGAGAATGCGTGCAAGAGAAATGGAAAATGGAAAATCATGGGGCAGCGAACGCCGGGCGGCAGGCAGAGCGTGCAGCGCAAAAAAGGCAAAACAACAACGACGTCGTCGTCGGCAGCGGCAGCGACGACAAAATCAACGAGAAAATAATAATTGTTACACCTGCTTCGGAAATGCGCGCAAGGGGTGGAAACGGAGCGCCCAACACACGACCAACGGCGACATCGACGACGACGACGACGCCGGCGACGAAGCAGCGTTCGCTTTCAGGTGAGCGTCGACGCTTTTGCCACCCCCAAAAAAAAGCGAGCGTCGCAGCTGTCGTGATTAAATGCCGAAGCACGGAAAACCGAACCGCTTTTCCGATGAAGCCTAACGAACGAGCCAGCCGATGCTGCCGCCTGCCGTCGCATCGAGGGCAGTTCGTGTGCGAGAGTCCGAACGTACGCAGCGCGCATGCCCCAAGGTGCAAATACGATGTAGGTGTGAATGAGGCAGAGTGCGAGTTGTGGGTGGCCGATACGACTGGGGAAAACGAGTCATTCAGGGGGTTGCTTCAGTCGTTTTTGTAAGGGGTAACTGTGCAGGGGAAGTGACAAACTGCTAACTGCCACTGTTAATGGAAAAGCTTTTCGGGGAAAGCTTTTCGATGACATATCTGTAGCCACATGCTAGAGTATTTGGTAATAAACGAGCAACAGTTAAGAGTCTATCAGCTTGTTGGTAATAAAGGTCACACGTCAAGACTTAATAATAGTGTAATTAACACATTTAACTTACCACGTTCGAAAGGCAGTTATCTTTACATTTGAGTCTATTTATGAGTTTTACAATTTATAAACGAAGCATCAAGACAGTGTTTCGATAAGCACACACGCAAAAGTGAAAAATAGGTGAAATACTGATTTATAAAAAGTTTCGTTGATTTTATGGAATTCTCTTACAACTAATTAGTTAAGGTAGAAAAAATGTATTAAAATGTTTTACAAATCAATTAAATGTGGAAAATGTATAAATAAAATTTTATTAAAAACATTTGGATCAGCAACTGTTTTGTTGGTTTATGGTTGTTGCCAAGCGATAAAAAACCTTTTGTTCACTAAACATCTATGATAGGCGAAACACATTTAAGAGTTCAGTAAAGAAGTTTCACTTATAAACAAATTTAAAATATTTAAAAATTAAAACCAAATAAATATAGCAGGACATATTTCACAAACAAGATACTGATATTGCTTGATAATTTAAGTTGAGAAAAAAACATTTATTTCTATGAAAGTATAAATGCAACCAGGATCTAAATTTCATATATCAATTATTTATTTATGTCGAAATTTCAGGAAATGTGTAGTTTCCGTTGAGAACTTATCAGCGTATTTCTGATATTCAAGTACTAAATATATCGTACATAATACAAGTATTTTTGCTCCCCTTATTAGAGATCAATCTCTTTCAAAAATATACAATATCGAAAGGTTCTTGATATCTTAGATTTAAAATTATATTCCAGTCATACATACAAGCATTTACAGCATTAAGTGCAGGGAATATTATCCTATAAAGAATGTAAAAAATAGTGATAGGTATTTATAATTGGTTAATTGGAATTAAGTATATTAAAATTATACTTGCACACACAAGCAAATATTGCAGCAGAGGAGAGTATTAAGCTGTTAACGTAAAAATTACTTGTAGGACCAAGCCCGGAATTTGTCTATAGCAATTGGACTGTTGGCTTTTATTTGCAAATACAAATAAAACCGTTGAGTGCAGGTCTCATGAAGTGCACTTGTAAAGGTAAATCCTTTAATCTACACACAGTGCATAGAATGCAAATATTGTCGTCGATAACGAGCCAAAATCCTACAGATTTGACCGTATGATTCTGCACCGATAGAAATAAATTTCATTTATCGACACACTTTTCGGGTGCGATTCGCACTGCTTCACTTTTTTTTTTTTTTATAACTTTTAGGCTATTGCCCATGAGCTAAGGGCCATTTCAGCTCTGTCAGCTGGGTATCCTCTTTCCCTGCGACGCCTCTCTAACAGCATAAAACCGATGCTGTGCATAAAAATTGCTTTGTTATTGTTGCAGGCGGCAACGTTGGCGGCGGCGTCATCGATGATGCCGCATTGAGTTGAGCTGTTGTAGTTGTAAACGGTTTATGGGATTTACGGGCAATTTGTTGCCAACTTTCATTGTTGTTACTGTTATCGTCATTGTTGTTGTTGTAGTTGTTGTTGTTGTTGCGCCAAAAGGCATATAAAACAATATGCGCCCGGTCTAAGCTGGGCTCGTTAAATGATTTGCGTTTGTTTTTACTCACGCTCTTTATGCCGCATTAGCCTCGGCTCTTACTGCTCGCTGCTGTTCTTGTTGGTAGTTCAAAAAAATGTAAAATGGGGCTTACCTGCAACAGGCATAAAAAAGAGCACAGGCCAGAGAGAATGAGAGCCCAATGAGTATATAAATTATTTACTTTCGTTTTATGCACAAATATTGATTAAGCTGTAAATCGTTGTACAACATTTTAGTGCCGACGCATCAAATTGTTCAATTGGTTGTGCGAATTTAGTCGCGTCTCCCTCCACTCGTCATCCACCCATTTTTTGGCAGCAGTGATGCAGCAACAAGTTGTGTGGGGCACAAAAAGTACAGCACTACACAAAAATACAAACAGAGAGCGCATAGAATGTGGTCTACCAGCCGCATTCAACATTCATGTCGCCACTAGACAAAGGGGGGGCCCCCCCATACAGATATATATATGCACATATATCTGTATAATTTTTGCAAGTCGAGCGCAACAGCTGCCAGGGTAACCAAAGGGGGCGGCGAGCAGCCAGAAACAGACTAAGAGTCAGAGTCAGAGGCAGATGCAGTCAGTTGAACGGCTGTGGCATGCAACAGGCAATGAATCTCAATCTCGGTAACGTTGTCGCTAGCTAGCTAGCTGGCTGACTTGCTGCTTGCAACGCAAGAACAACGAGAAGGAGCAACTCATGCCGTTGACTTTGGTAATTCAATGGCAACAACTCGCGGCCAAGGCAGCCGCTGCAACAACACCGGACCCCGAGCCGCAGACGACATTCAACTTCAGCTTGAATGTTTTGGAGAGAAATATGCGGTAACAACATTTACTAGCCAGCCAGCCAGCCAGCCAGCCCTGTCTTGGCGACTCCCGACAGCGGCCAAGCGACGCAAAACCAACCAAGCAGCCAAGCAACAACAACAACAACAACTTAACGCACGAAATAGTCAACTTGCCACATTTTAATTCAGTCGAATATTTCTTTTGCTGCCGCTGTTGCTGCAGCGCTTCGCCAGTTTTTTCTCAGTGCCGCTCTTCGTTCTTATTGCAAATGGCATAAACGGAGAAATTGCATGCAACTCACACAAACACTGAAACTCACACAAGCACGCAGACACATACACACAGGGTGACTGCGACTTGGCCTGCACTTGGCTCTGACCAAGGCTTGGAATGTCTTCTTCTCTTCTATTACTTTGTCTTGCGCTTAACTTGGCCGCTTGTTGCAGTTGCAGTTGCTGTTGCTGTTGCTGTTGCCGCACCACATTCCTTGCGTCGCTGTTTGCAACAACAGTGCCATGTGCAATGTGCGCTGGCAATAGAATTATAGTCGCTATAGTTGCTGTCTCTTGGTTTATTTTAAGCTGAATTTATTACCACAAACGTTGTGCATTGTGCGAATGCGAAGAAGAAAAAACCCAGCCAAGAGCTGCGGATGCAAGTCGCTGACAAATGCAAATGAAATTGGCAAAGCGCTTAGTATTTTAGAAGTTATTCCCGAAACAATGTTTTCTGCTGCAAAATTATTATTGTTATTAAATTATTATTATAAAATTATAATAATTGCAAAAAGATAAAGATTTAGAAAAATAAATCAAATACAAACTGTGCACAGCTTGGTAACCATTTTATTTTCTTGAAAAGGTTCAAGACTTCAATTCAGAAAGAAAATAGAACACGGTCAAAATGGAGATTATTAATAAAGTCTAGAGAGATTGACGTCTGGCAAAAACATCTACTGAGAGTTTCAATATCATACAAGCTTAAATTCGGGCATCTAAGTTTCCAATCTACTTAACATAATAATTGTTTAAGATAATTGTTAGATAAATAAAAAACTTGCTTATCAAAGAATTAAGTGGAACAAGTGCTGCTAGTCCATGCGGCTCATTGGTGCATGCAACATAAAGCTGCGCAGCAAAAAACTTTGCTTGTTGCTGTAATTGCCTTCTACTGCCTCTTGTTGTTGTTTTTATTGTGTACTGCAATGGCTTGACCATGAACTTGCAAAGCCACAACTAGTGCAGCACCACCAAACACAGACATCCACACACACACACACAAACACACACACACACACACACACACATAGACAGACACACTGGGCACTTGTTCATTCCACAGTCTGACATTTGCCATGCACTCTGCCTGGATTTCAACCTATGGTCATTGCAAGTGGCCACTTATTTGCCACTCAACGTTTGTTTACATCGTTAATTATTTGCTGCTGCTGCTCGGCACCACACCCTTTATCGTGGACATGGTGGTTGCAAGGGCTTAAGACATTTTTGTTTATTATCGTAACATTCCCGCGCCACAAAAGCTTGCGGCATTTGCATTTCTCAGCAGCTCGGTTCTTCTGGCATTGTGCAGAAGGGAACCCTTGACCCACTGATTTCCACGGGTGAAGCGGAAAGCCTTTAAAAATGAAAAAGAAAAAAAAAATGGCAAGCCTGCATCAGGTAAACAGCAGAACCGTCGAAACATTTCCAATAATAAAATTCCAGGCAAAAAGGGCAGTAAAATACGCGAACTGAGCCGCCTTCGCCGCCGTCGTAGCCGCAATTATACTTCCACACCGCAAATGAAACAAGTTTGGCAACTTTGCCAACGACAGGCATTTTGTGGCCATGGTAGCACAGCACAGCACAGCACAGTGTATCAGACAGGCAAAGGCATTGGGTCCAGTTCCCGAGCCAGACTCCAAGCCTGCCAGTATGAGGCAATGCAACAGCGACCGCAACAGCTTCATCATCATCGTTCATGGCGGGCCAGTCGAAAGTCTGGAGCTGCAGCATTTTTGAGATTCCGGTGCGAGAACTCACTTTGCATTGATGTGTTGCTGAGTGCGTGTGGCGTGGGGAGTGGGTTTGGATTTACTGTGGCAAATGCAAGCATTTTACAATTGCAACCGCCCAATCGAGAGCGGGCGGGCAGGCGGATATCAAGCAGGACGACATCCATTAGTTGAAGCACTTTTGCTATTATCGCCAGCAAGCGCGATGCTAATGGTGCGCATAAAGCTTGTTATGATTGCCACCAGCAGTGCCGGCAGTCAGTCAGTCAACCAGTCAGCCAGTCACCCAGTCAGGCCGTCCTGACGGCGTGTAATGAAGCATAATCTCATTGTAACCACTTACAACCAATAAGGTCAACAACAACAACAACAACAATAACAGCGGCCAAGAAAGCCCGCTAAGCGGATTGGGTCACAGCACGCGAGCAGCCGAGTTCCGTTCAGGTCAGGCCAGTTCAAGTCGAAACAAGTCAACCAGGAGCCACAGTCAGAGTCACAGGCGACAACTACTTGGCATATCCTGGCACACTCACTGACCGACTGTAAGCACCGTGGCCCGCCCACTCATCGAGTGGCTCCTTTCAAGTTTATTTACTTGCCACTTGTCCTTTTTCGAGCTTTGGCATTTGCAGTGCCACCTATTGATGTTGATGTGAATGGCAGTCGCCAGGCTTTTCATTAGCGTGATTTGCACAGGGGCATAATGTTTTATTTTGTGGCACTCGAGCTGGCAACCAACCGTCCATGCTTTGACTAAGGGACATTATAATCGCACGCCTGTCGGTCGCTTCAAAGGAAATTCGTCTAATTTGCGGTTAACAAAGAGAACATGCCGGGGATCTAGTTTAGTTTAACAATCTAAGTTTCAAGTGGGGCAAACATTATTGGATATGTCCTGCCGTAGGACCTTCAAGTTTTAGTTCGTAATAAACGGTATAATTACCGCCAAGTGATTCTATTTATGTCCATTTATATGTAAAGCGGAACGGATTAATTTTTGTCAATTAGTATTTCAGATCTTTCGAATTCTTAAGCAAATCGATTGTTGAAGTTGTTGACGGCTGTTCATGATTTCATGAAATCGGGGCAAGTTATCGATAATTTGAAAAAATCTTGATCTGCACTGTAGCTTTTGATTCTCCGAGATCGACGCGTTCATATCTAAGGAATGACAGACGGGCATGGCTAGATAGACTGGGCTTTTGATTCCTAGCAAGAATATTAATATATATATATGATTTATGGGTTCGGAGATGCGTCTTATTGCCTGTTATAGTTACAACATTAATTTATCTAGAATGCATGATAAATTTTGTAGGGTTTTAAAATTTGTAAAATTGCTTTCAACCAAGAACTTCGTCGGATAAATTGAAAACCTAGGCTTCCGGGCGAAGCACAGGCTTGTTTATTGATGTAACATTGCAATTATTAAAAAAGTATTTATATAACATTAATTTTAGATGGCACTTATATATATATTTCTATCGAAATGGTCAATTTTATAAAGTCGGAAACAACAAATTGCATCACACATGTTATGACAACTGAAAATTTCCAGCAAGTATATAACTAATAGTATAAGAAATTTCGTATGCGAATAAACATTCCAAAACAAATATAAATCTGTACGCCTGTGTGCAAATGTAAATCTGTGTATGTAAATGCGTGCATGTTTTTGTAAATATTTATGAACTGAAGAAAAAAGCTTCAGTATTGTTGTTTTTGTAGAACAAGCAATTCGAAACCAGCATAAAATTAAATACATTTAAAAATCAGCTTAGAGCAGTACATGCTAAATAGAAATCACAACAAAAGCCCGCAGTACGCAGCAGGCAGAGTACAGCTAAGCGATTCACCAATGCAATTGTTTCAAATGCGGCACTGAGATTTTCCGTCGAGCAAAATCAGGCAACTGCTCATACAATCAGCGTCCAAAGGTTTAACAAATTTTAATTTCAATTTACTAACCAGGCAAAGAGGAGCTCCAAAAGAAGTCAAAAGTCGTTGTAGGATACAATTTTAAGGTGAACTAAGGAGACGCCAGTAAAATCCAGTTTTGTGCGATTTTTTTTTTTTTTCTGTGGCGACGTAGTAGGGAGGTAGCGCTGTGAAGGAGCCCAATGGCTTGAATGCTGTACAGTGCTGGCAGGCAGCCAGGCAACAAAAACAAATACAATGGGATAGATAATAAGGCGCTGCCCTGCTGCTGGTGGTTGTTGCCGTTGCTGGTTGATGCTGGTTGCTGGCTTTTACCTTTAGCGACCTTCGCGTAGCAGCCCGGTATGCCCAGACGCGCAGAATGCAGCATCGGTCTGCAGTTGCTGATTGGAATTATTTAGCCAGACTGTGGCAGCAACAACAGCAGCCGCAGACGCTCCAGCAGCAGGAGCAGCAGCAGCAACAGCAACAGGAACAATGCTTAAAACAACAACAAGGAACTGGCTTGCGTTGTTTAAATTGTGATTTATTGTATTTATGGCTTGCCGCTGCCATTGCCCCTGCTCAAATTGAGTTTACAACAAAAGCATTTTTTGGTTGAGGCGCTGCTGAATGCAACTAACGGCTAATGAGGCGCGTGTTAAGCTGCCAGAACTTGTAGCAAGCTACAAAAGTGAAATCTAAAAGCCGAGCAGCAGCAGAAAAATATTCTTATACGCCATTTTTCAACAAAAACGATGCGAAGGCCAAGCTCTGAGCCAGACTTTGATTGCAAGCAATGCGCCAGAACGATAAAAAAAAAAGAGTGAGAAAGCTCTAGTCGGGAGTGCCCGACAAAGAGATATCCTGTACCCAGTGCAAAGCTGCAATGGTATATGCTTGCTTCAATTGTTTGGGTATTTGTTGTCCGATCTTTATGAAATAATCATATGTCAAACAAATGCGTGAAAATACAAACACCAAGGCTGCCGCAAAAAATACTGAAATGCGGCAAGTTACAATTACGATTTGCGCAAGTAATAGGAGGAGCTGCGTTAAATTTTTCAAGTTTGAAACATTCATAGTTTCTGAGATCAAGGCTAGATCGTCTTAAGCCTCCTTCTGTCTGTTACATAAACTTGCTAAAACCCATTATACCCTGTTTTCCCATTAAATGAGTTCAAGGTATAAAAAGCAGACACACACACACAAAGCAGGTAACATCAGCAGAAACAGGCTTTACTTGGCTTGCCAACAGAAACACCAACAACAACAACACTTTACGATAGCAAGTTGAGAGAAGAGTGCGCTATTTAAGGGCCTCAAGGCCAAGGTTTAACCAGTGCCAGCAACTGATCGAAATCAAGCCAAAAGAGCAGAGGCATCCAGCCAAATAGCCAGCGCACTTGGCACACATACTTTGTTCAACCAGTGCATCCTAAGAGCGCGTCCAGGAAACGGCTAAATGCTACAGTCAAAGTCGCAGCCACAGTCATGCATAATAAATGCGCAACTGGTGTGCAAAGTAACCGGTTTTAGGAAACGAAGAGCGAACAAAAAAGGGAACCCCTCGCTCAAAGTGTTATACGCCTGGGGAAAGGTTAACATAAAAAGCTGCAACGAATGTTAGCCAACAGGATAGGGCGTGTGTGCGCAGGGGCAATGCTGTTGGCCAAGAGCTTTTCGTAACAGGAAACCCCAGCAGCGTCTGTTGTCTAACAGTATAAGACACACCAGCAGCGAATAGAAAAGTCCGCTGCCCATCGAGACGTACTTCCGGCGGCAAATCAGCGCACCAGACGACCAGCCAGCAACTGATGCGCAGACCCAACTGGCAAATGGCCAATGACTGGCTAACTGGCTGGAGATTGCAGACCTGACGCACATCAGCATTTAAATTGTCTCGCAGGAATGCAGATTTTACAGCAACGCATGCCAATGTCTGGCCAAGAACAGTTGCCAAGTCGCTAGACAAGTCAAACCACTCGCGTTGCTGCCGCTGCCACTGCCGCTGCCGCTGCCGCTGCTGTTGACGCGCAGAGTACGTTGACCATTTTAGCAACAACTTTTTCTTACATCGTCATGAGAAAATTACAGCACTTGACGTTGTCGCTGCCATCGTTGTCAGGGGGTTCGCTCTTGGTCAGTTCTCATGAATTGCAACTAAATTTGTAACAAAAGCAACAAACAGCAGACAAAAACGTTTAGATGTTGTCTTGTCTTGGCTAAAAGCGGCAAACAACACAAAAACAACACCACAACAAGAACAACTGGTTACAAACGGTGGCGTCATCAACATCAGACAGTCCGGCCAGCCAGCCGATTAGGCAAAGCAAGTGTATAGTGGCTTACAAAATATTGACACATTTAGTACAGAAAATTTCATTTAGAAAATTTCATTATTTAGCAGAGATAGGGATATATTGAAATCTCATTAGATCATACTGAAGTTCTTTTGAAAATTGCAAAGTTTCATTAGTAATATGTAAGATAGTTAACTTTTCTGTTTTAGCCTATATGCGCATTTCATTTCATTACTTGGTATCTTTCTTTCGCATTTTCCTATTTTCTCTCTCTTGACTCTCTCTTACTCGTTTTTTCTCAAATAAACTTTCATTCTTACTCACTGATGAAATGACAAGCATCTAAAAGCCCCTATGAAAATCGCATAGAAAGGATGCAATTAATTAACCAAATGAACCAGAGGAGAGCATGTAATATACAATCATTTATGACTTTTATCGTTATCTTTCGAACATTTACTCTTCCTCACTGATGCAATGACATCAAAATCTAAAAGCCTTATTTCAATTCATGAAAATCACATAGAAAGGCTGCAAAATGAACCAGAGCAAGGTATGAAATGCACAACCATTAACGATTTGTGCGATCTCTTTCTTTTTCAACCATACTAACTCTATCTCTTAGAGTTAACCAAATTTATCAGAAATAGTTAACAAAATTTATCAGATATTGAAAAATGTTTATAAATTAGCAATAGTATAAAGAATTCAAGTAAAAGGAAATAGCTATATAAATACTACAATTAAATCTTCATATAATATATAGAGATAAATAATAAGTTTGAACTAAGAAAAAAAATGCTATTATTCTTGGCGTGGCAAGCAAAATTAAGAAAGATTTAAATGGAAAATACCACTGATTAAAATATTTTTAAACTATACTTAAGCTATATATATACATGCTATCATAAGAATGCAAATGACAGGCATTACTTGCCTTTTCCTGAAGAAAAACTCCAACGATTCATATAATACAAACAAGAGCATTGCATCAAGCTAACAGTCAACAGAAAAATAAGCTCCTTAGCAATTTCTGGTTCTTTCCGCAAGCACCCAGCATAAAAAGATCGGCAACCAAGCACAACATCCACTGCATGTCACGATCACGGACATGGTCCCAGCCAAATCCAAAGCCAAAGCAACAGAACAGAGCGCTCTGTGTGCCGAGCTAGTCAAGATCAGCGCCAAGCCGAGTCGCTGGATGAGTGACTGCGGCGCTGCGCTTGGCTGGCGTTTATTGACCCTAAATGAAATTGCAGCCCCCCACTTTTGAAGTGGGCTCTATTTTCACATGCTTGTATCTAAGAAACAATCGCATGCACTGTGCTGCTGTTTGGCTGGAGCGGCATTCAAATTTCAAAGTTAAACAATGCGCGTGTTGCCAATTGCCCGCCGGGCTGGCCAGGCAAAAACAAATCAGCTAACAAATAAGCCGAGAGACGGATGATGGCGTTGCTTCCTCTGCTGCTGCTGCTGTTGCTGCATTTGCGCCAACGCATACGTCGGCTGAATTCGACTTTGGACAAGTTCAAGCAGCAGAGTCAAATGTAAAGCCAGTCGAGAAGCAAGGCAAAAACAAGAGAGGTATTTCGTTTTTCTTTGCAATATAAAGTTCTTTATACCCATGTACACAAAGTAAAGAAGAGTATCTTGGCTTTGTGAAACATTCGTCACTAATATAACCCAACTAAGCCTACTACGAAGCTGGCAAAGGAGCGAAAGTCTTCTCTTTTCCCAGTTTTGCAGTTACATTATTTATGTTCTCCTCCAAAGATCGAGCCAGAGTTATCACAAAATCAACATTCATTAAATTTGCAGTCTGAAATAACTGTTGAAAGTTGCCAACCCTAAAAAAATAGGACTCTTCGATTGTGGGGCTATTACGCTGTGAACAGAGTATTGCGCCCGTCGTCGATTGCAATCGACTGTAACGTTCTTATGTGCCTTTTTTCATTTTGATAGTCTGGCCCTTTGGCCCGCTGTTGTGGTAACCATAAAACCTGTTTGCAGCCATGTCTGTTGCACTTTTCCAGTTGCTGGCTGAGTATTGCAGCCACAAAACATTTAAGCAAAAGTCATCTTCTTTTGTGAGCTTTGGCTTCTTGCGGTTGATATGAAATTTATTATTGCAGCTCTTTGCTGGGCTATGTTCCATTTGACATTTTAATTGAAATGCCTACGACAATAAGCAGCAGGATATTTATAAAAGTATTCAAATTAAATGCACACAGCGTACTGTGAATATATGGATAGAGAGAGAGAGAGAGAGAGAGAGAGATGCTGTTGCCACCATCATCCGAGCCCCTTTCTTGTCAGATTCATCATCTTTGTTATCTGTCTGCCAAGCTAATAATAAAGTTTACAAAATATGCCAAACTTTATGCTCGTGAGCAATAACAACAACAACAAGAAAATATTGCGGTAGCGGCCAAAAGTTTAGCATAATAAATAAACAAAAAGCCAATCATTTAGCGGCACAACAACAACAACAACAAGAATTTTATAAACAAACGCAGCAACTACAACAACATAATGAGAATAGATTTGTTATTTTAGACGAAAAATGATTTTCATGCGGCGTGGCCGAAAGAAGTTTTCACTTTCTTTTTCCGCAGCATAATTTTTCATTTATCATAATTATAAACGTTGATTTATATATACTCACGGAAGTGTAGAAGACAAAAAATACAATCTGGGCAGAAATTTGAAACTCACCTGCAAATAAAAGAATAAAAGAAAAATTGATTTTAAATATTTAACTATCACCTACTACAAAGAAGCGGCTACTTAAATAACGCAACCTTATCGGGTACATTAAATTGGAATTTCATTTAAATGTAAAGTTAATTTACAACGGAATGTTTATTGTTGATTCTGATAAATTTGCCACTTGCACTGGCGGCATCAATTTGCCAGGCAACACAAAAAGCCAGATTGGAGGGCTAGGGAATGGCCGGATTGGATTGGCTTGGCGCGGCGCTTCAATTATTAATGCGCTTTTGTTCATTGCATACTTTCAGGCTGGCATTGAGAAATCAACGGTACGCACACACACACACACACACACACGCTTATACACTTTGATTTGCTCTTAGTGTGGCGCAAACAGCACGGTTCAAGCACATAGAAACTGGTGCCATGAATTACAGCCATAATAAATGAGAAATAAATTATTTATGTGATTGCAAATGTGGCCGTGTATTCGAAAAGGATCGTGGGTTGCAGGTATAAAGAAACGACTTCTACCTAATTTATAACGTTTATATATGCTCGGATATGCTATCATGGCCAGCACTGTGGCTGTGGCAGAGCTCTATTTATAAATGTCTCTTTGGCTAGCACTCGTCTGTGCATGAGTTTCACATTTCAAATTGTAGCTAACCCACCCACTCCGCACCCACACCGCTGCCACACTTACCCCCACTCCGTAGCCAAATGTCTTGGGCGTTTTAGCAAACAAATCACTTTTAATTTTCGGTGACTTTGATTTTTGCGTGCTGCCTTCCCCCCAGACTGCCAGACTGCCAGACTGCCAGTTGGGCCAATTCAGCGTCTGACTAGGCATCTTCATTATCATTTGCAGTTGTTCTCTGAGGCTAAGCCTGCAGGAGTGTGTTCCTTTTTCTCTTCTTTTTTTTTTTTGCCACTCTGCATTTGTCATTTATGCTTTGATTTTGGCTTTCGTTTTGTTTTCTGTTTTTCTTGACACACAAACACAAGCACACACACACACACACACACACGCATAGGCAGGAAAAGGAAGCCAAAGTGACTTTTGAGTGACAAATTGTTTTCAAATTTTTGGCTGCCTGCTTATTTGTGTTAATGGCATAAATTTGCATAAAAGCATTAACTGTTTATTTGCTTTGCCGCTTGTGTGCTCACGTGCTTTCTCTCCGCACGCATACACACATACACTACCTTAATCTTGCTTTGTGCACCACCCTTCTCCGTTGGTGAGCAGCCCCTTCGTGAAAATTTGCAAATTGGCCAAAAAGGCAAAACAAGCGGCAGGCAAATTGAAATCACATCGCAGCTCTCACGACTTCACATATGAGAGCAGTTCTCGAGAACAAAATGACTTTTTTTTTTGTTGCTGTGGAAAGCGGGAGGGAGTCTGCGAGGGGTTGCTGTTGCTGCTGCCCCCTGGAGGCTAAATGTAATTTTCTACTCGTATTTATTTATTAAAGCCCAAACAGCAGCGCACTGATTGAATTGTGACAGGCTGCACAGCACCCACCCCTTAAAAATAATAAAAATAGCCAAGAATGCAAATTAAAATAAGAAAGTATAAAACTGGCAGGAGATGTTAGGCACATATACATATGTATATAATCGCTAATGGCCGGGCTGCCGACAATTTCTATCTCAAAAGCGTAAAATAAGCTACCACAAAATCGGAAATTGTCATGAGTAAAAGCTTAAAAAAAATATTTTCTAGACAAGAAAAGTCAGTGGGCATTAATTATTAAAAATCATTTTTGATGGCCAGCAGAGCCTGACCAAGGACACGCGCTGCTGCCCAGGACTGCCGGCAAAGAAAGGCTTAAAAAGCTTATACGCATGATGCCAACAGCCAATGAGGGGCATTACAACAGCTTAAAGGCGTAATATGTTGTGGCTTAAATTACATAATAACAGCGGATCGCGGCAAGCGCAAACAATATCAAGGCGAAACACAATAACCGAAAAATGTTAAAGCTAACAAATTTTGGTCTAACATGCTGCCAATACCCTGTAATAGGTAAAAATAAAAGACTTGTTAAGATCTGGTTTATTTAAATTATTTATATCAGACTAAACGTCTAGAAAGCACTTTCAAGCTAGCAGGCAGATGGCGTGTTTGATTGTCTTTATTGGATAAACTCTTTAATACTTGCAGGAAATGAATGTGTTCTTTGCCTGCGTATGCCATAGTCCTGCATACCCTATCTTTCAAGTGTTACTCGTTTTTTTTTTAATTATATGCAAAGAAATGTTGCGAGGCGGTCGTCAAAAGGCTTACAAGAATGCAGCCTCCTGCCTGCCAAGGCAAACACGCGGCTCTCTGGCTCCAAAAGGGACTAAAATCAGTCGGCTTAAAGGCGCGCAGCCCAGTAGCTACCAGCACAGTTGTTGCCTTTGTTGGCTTTTATCATTAACATGGCTTCAAATTAACGGAAAAACACAGGCAGGCAGGCAGCACCAGCAACAGCAGCCGCCGTAGAGCGAGTGCAGCGAGTCGCTTTCTCCCACCGCAGTTGGGGAATTATAATTTTTTCACACTTTTCCAGCGCCTTCCTGCCGTTGTTGCAGCCACTTCGCAGCGCTGTCACTTGGCGGGGCAAAAGTTTTTGCGATGGCGGCGACGTGTCCCACGAGAAGTGCATGAATATAAAATTGGGTTGAAAAGTGTTAATTTCAAGGCAAACGCGACGCAAGACGCCTGGCAATGGCCTAAGACAGACAGGTTGCCGCCCAGGTTGCACTACTCAAGTCGCTGCAAGTTTTCTGGCAAATTGCCGACAATTTGTGTTTCTTTGTAATTAATTGAACAACACTTCACATCAAATTTATTGGAAACGGGCTAGTTGACGACGTAATTAACAAGCTGTCAACCAGCTAATTAGTAATCAAATCGTTATGGCATACAATTCAAAGTAAAACAAATTAACAGATCTCTGAATAAGAGGGTGAAGATTCATTGAAATAACTAGCTGCACATATGGTCTACTTTTGAGCGACTGCATAACTGTACTTTTACTTATATTCAAAAACTTATTCATTTTCATCAATTAATCAATTTAAGGAGTTTAATGCGATAATGTGTACATATTACATTTAAATAGTACGACGAAAAACAATAATGATATTTATGGTTTTCGAAATATGCAAGCAATATACGAAATTTTATCTGCTGTTTATTCACAATACTTGGACAGTATCCAGGGTCAACGATCTCACGTTTGGAAGCCAGTTTTAGAACCAGAATTAAATTAATTGTTAGAATTGCAACAGTATAACGAACTCACTTCAAGAATTTTGCGGTTTATAATCAATATTATTTAGTATTAAAGCGATTGACATATATAAAGTCTGTGTGCAAAATTAGCTTGAAAATCATTGACATTCTTGTTTGAATAAAATATACACAAACCTGTTCGCAAATTTTGTACTTTTAATTTTTATTATACCAGTTCAGACTGGAAGATGCGTTGTCTAAATGCCGACGTCAAGCTCAAAGTGTCAGTATAATAAACAAGTTTAATGGTAAACTGGTAACTAACTTTGAGAATACTTTCGGCTCGGCATAGTTTGCAGGACAGGCAACAAACTTTCCCCATCGGGGCAGTATTTTCTCTTTTATTTCAATATATTTAAGTGTTATTTCGCGCTGGAATCGATCAGTTTTCTATAACAATCTCAGCCTTATCTGCTTAACATACTATATTTTATCACAAATTTCTTTAATAAATTCAATCTCCCTTGTTTTTCATATTTATTTTGTATTCTAAATGAGTGAAGCTTATTTCTCAATGAAAATGATTTCTAATTGTTAATTAAGATATCTCTTTCTCGGCTAACACCTTTCTTCTTAGCGGTAGACTGTAACAATGTCCCTCACAAAATTAGCTGTGAAAGCCGATATAGCTGGCCGGACGGAATAATAAAATATCCCATAGTGTTGGAAATGTTATTAGAATTGTTTGTATTCTGATTAGGCTTTCGGCTTTTAATTAATCTATGCGTGGCTCTAAATTTGATGACCACTTTTTGAAAACAATAATAAAATAGATAAAATAAAACTAATTAAAGGGCCTCCATCGTTGATGATGCTATTCGAACTTGTTGCGGTTTATCAAGGCAGCTAGCTTTTAATTTAATTTTAACTACAATTCAGTGTTCACTTTTGATGACACTGGTAATGACGAGTATTTATAATAAAATAAACAAATAACAAGTTCTTGGATTCAATTTACACCATTTAAAGTGTCATATGCAATTGCCGAATGTGAGCAATTCTGTAGTTTAGCATACGTAATGCAGCCATTACACGCGCATGGAGCGAGCTGCTAATGCAAATCCCTCGTGGCTGTTGGGCTCTCTAAACTGGCTGCTATATTTATTTTAGGGATTTCGTATACTTGAACCACGTCCCAGGCGCGCGTGTGTGTGTGTGTGCGCGCGTGCATGTGCGTGTGGTTGTGTGATTTTGGGTGTCGTTGATTTTGTGCTGCTGTTGTTGTCATTGTCACGTGTGAAGTGCCATCGAGTGACACAAATGAAGTGGCTGCTATTAGCTTTAAAACTCACAAGTGCACAAAGAGCACAAGTGCAGACAAGCTCCAAAAGTGGCAAACTTTGCGTGCGTCTCGTTTGCCACTTGCTGAAAGGCAACAACTACTTGTTGTCTTAAAGTTGCGACACACCCCTGCACCCCCTGCACCCGCCTGCCTTGGCGGTTAAAGTTCCTTTTTGCTTTCATGTGCGCAAATTAGCTTATCTGATACATCAGAATGCTACTGCATAATTCAGCAACATTTTTTCTGCCACTTTCATTCAATTTGCACCCAGCCAAATCTTTTGCCAGCTCTCGCTGAGGTTTATGGCCGGGCGGATGAGTAGTCTACTCTCTGTGCTATGTGTGCGTGTGCGTGGGTGTGGGTGTGGGTGGTTTATACCCACAAGGATGCCTGTTGTTTGGCTCTTAAATGTTGCTTTAGTTTTGACACTGACTGTCTTAGCCCTTTGGCTGTTTATATTCTACAAAAAATTCACTTTAATTTGTAATTTTCTTGCCACGCTATATAGCTGCTGCTCATTATTGACACCACCCAGCACCACCGCGTGCACAACCACCAAAGCTGTAGACATAGCTGCTCAAAATTTCCTTTTGAGAAATTGAATCCTTGGCATGTTTTAGAGCAACACGAAGGAATCGCATGTTTGCTTAACTACAAGTGGGTGGGTGGTGTTTGTGTGTGCACTTGTCTCTCTCCAATAGGCTCCAATGGGATTTTTGCTACTTATCTCATTTTTAGCATATTTTATCAAACATAAATATGTATATTTTGCGCGTCGCTTGCCTTGAAAGCACGATTCCCGCCTGGAACACGCTCGCTGCTGCTGATGCTGCTGTGGTCCTCGAGGATTTGATTCTCATTTTGTGCGTCACCAGCACAAGAGTTTGCCTTTCGACATCGCTTGTCTGCCTGCCTGACGCTTTTTAAGCTGCTTGATTGACTTGAAGTGCTTGGATTTAAGTGGTCGTTGGAGATTTGCTTGTTGCTGTAGCTGTTACAGTTGCTATTGTTGTTGTTTTAGCTGCTGTGGGTGGCGCATCGCAGCGTAGCATTTATGATTATGATTATTTGACTCTGTTGACTTCTTGAGCGACAGATGTCTGGGAATTTTTCTACCATATCAAAAGCTTAGTTTCAAATTTTCGCCTGTTTTACTTAATTGACAGGTGGCCGCTTGTCTGTTATATTGGCAAAAAGAAAAAGCAAGCTAGATAAATCAAGGATTTACCGCGATGTTCGATTCTATTCAGCTTGAAAATGGGCACAGACAAAAAAAACTGTAACACTCTATATAGAGTACAGTTTTACGACAGTGTTTTGTGGGCAGCTGTTTTGGCAGAATACAAGTCCCAAATTTGAGGTCGAGTACGTAAACGAGGTGGAGTACTTCTAGAAAATCCGCTTAGCATTAGCTTGTTTGACTCGTCAGAAGTTCAAAAGCCAACCTTGCACACGCACAATGCAGCTTCGGTTGTACATGTGTGTGTGTGTGTGTGTGTGTGTGTGTGTGTGTGCCTAAGTCACTTAAGTGCACAATATGTTTGGCCATTTGACCAATTAAAAGTTTTTGCCCTAATACGCTTCATTTGGCAAACTTTCGCAAAGGGATAAAGTGAGCGAAAGTAAGACAGCAACAGAGGAGGAATGAGTGTTTGACAGATCTGGGCAATGCGCAAAGTGCAAAAATAGTGGCATTAAAAACTTTCGTCACATACAAAGGCGTGGCTACGCCTGCCACTACAAAGCTATTTGAAATATAAAAGTTTAGAACCAAAGCAAAAAACACAAAGAAAAAGTAGGAAAAGCAAAAAACAAGAAAAAACGGAACAAAAAAAATGTTCACTTTGTTACTTATTGAAATTTATTGAGATTTATGCATAATCTGGCTGGGGCAAAAAACTTTGCCAGCTGTCAATCACAGTAGCTGGTGATGCTGCTGGCCACCCACACCCACCGGGCGGCTGCTTCATCCTCCAGTGACCAATAAAAACGACAGGCAGAAAACACATTTGATGAAATACTTGGCTGACGCTAACGTCGTCATCGTCAAAGTCGCCGTCCTCGTCCTCGTCGTCGCCGTCGTCGTCGGCAGCTGTCCAGGAAATAAGCGCCAATTATGCCACCAGCAAATGTGTTCGGCCTGCTGCCCAGCAGGAAGCCAGCTGGATGGCCAGTTAGCGACCAGAATTCATTTCGTTCGCTCGTTTCGTTTCACTTCTTTCAATTCCAATTTCAATTTGCTGCACACTGAAATGGCGCTGTCGTCGTCGACGTCGACGTCATTGTCAACATCTTCATGCGGTGTGTTGCCTTAAAATGTGTTCAGCGTGACCCAGCCCCAAAAGCGGGGGCGCATATCTGCTTGACCGAGCGCACAGCTGAAAGACTGAAGGGAGTCATCCAGGCGCTCAAAGTAACCCACCTCTCCATGGAGCGTTGTTTCCATTTTGTACGCACTTCCGCCGTTAGCGTTGTGCCCTTCCAGCTCGTAAAGGGATTTTCCTGTAGCCTGCTGCTACCGCTGCTGTCATCTTGCGCCATTGGGTCATCCATCTACCGTTCCATCCTTTGTGCAGTCCGCAAATGTTTTATTTATATGTGGACAACGTTGGCGGCAAAGTTTTACTTAAATATGCGTAGCAGACCGTCAAGCCGCTGGCCAAACAGCATTTGCTCAGGTGTCTGTAAGCGCGTGTGTGTGTATGTGCCTCACACTCCAGTTGACTTTGATGCTGCTATATTGATAAATATATATATAAGTTTGGGTGCTTGTGTCTTTTCCATTCCGATGGCACGGTATACTTTTAGGCGCAGCCGGAACGTCCCAGCCTTTGATTGAGTAGAGCGCGCGCAAATCCGCAAAATAGATTTCCCAATTGACACATATTTTCCTTTTTTCAGAAAAACTGCTTGCATGAGTGAATGCTGCTGCTTTACGGCGAGCACGTATTCCGACTCTTCTTAATAAGATTTTAATATTTATAGCGTGGACACAGGCATTGTATATAAATAACATGTGTTTTAGTTCCCGCATAGGCAAGATCAACTTTTATGGTTGATTTAAGGGAAGTCGGGGAAAACGAAAATGAATTTTGATTGTGATTTTTGGGCAAGTCCATTTCTCCGACTAATGTATTATTCATTATTAAATTATATATTTTTGCTTTGTTACGCTTTTTAGTTTTAATGCTTTTCATTCATATTTGTCTAGCTACCGAAACCTGGGCACATTAATAAATTAAATTTTATTTAATTGCTTGAGTTAAACGGGTTGCCTGCCACTTGAAGCGCGAAAAACCGCTCAGTGAAAATGCCTTTATTAATTTCGAAAACAGACCCCAAGCACTCCAAGTAGAATTTCAAACCTTGCCCACTTCATCTAAGGCATTCGTTCATTTTCTTGCCAGCGGCTGCTTCTTTATTTGCTTTGCTGATTGTCAACATCAATTATTTAACTTTTGCGTGACAGACCACCCAAAACAGCTCGGGCGGACTCCTTGCCCCCGCTGGTCTATTTAAAAACAGTCAAATAAGCGCACATAAAACTTATCACGCCTGAATTTGTCAGGACAAAAGCCAGGCACGAACGAAAAAATTTCGCGGCTGGGTTGAAAGGCGGCAGCAACCCTTTTTTATATTTGTTATTGTTCTTGTTGTGCCCTTGTGCCCTACGCATCCTTTTTTCAAATACCCTATGCTTAGAGCATAAAGGGTGTTGACTTTGGGTTTTCCAATACCAGGAGTATGTGTTATTGACAGCTAGAAAACAATGCAACTTTTAATTTTCGTCCCCGATTAGAATCAAATTTGACTGTGTACTTTACATTTGGGCAACTGATTTGCGAGGTTCTCGAATCCAAGCCTAGTGAATGGATTTTCTATCCGAAGGGTTTACAAATCTTAGCTATATCCTTTGCTTACATTCATATGACAATATTAGGTATTTAAATACTTGGTTTATTGGAGCTCTAAAAATCCTTTTATTATAAGAAGCCGGAATAAACATATTGTCTATCGTCAAATATGCCTGCTGCTATAGCAGCACCTTGGCTGCCTTTTGCATTTCAGACAAATTTGCAGAGCTTGATTGCCCTTTAACTTTGATCAACACCGAAGTTAAGTTTAAGTTAATTAAACAAAGAAAGTTGACAAAAAAATATTTCAAATAATATAAGCCCATACATCATATTACTTTGTAATAAACAAACAAAATACTTTAAAACTTTCTCTATAAAACTTCCTATCGTGAGTTTATTGGAAAAAAAAAAACTTTTAAGCTCAACCTTTGTTCGCCATTGCTCACAAACGGATCACAGGGTAGCGCATAGTCGAGCACATTGACTTGAAGTTATCGCAGTCGGTTAGTTGAAAATTTGTCGCGGCTTCTGCTTTGCACTTCATTTTGTGTTTGTCTTGTTGAATGCCAAATGCAAATGCTCTGCATACTTTATGGCGTTCTGTACGCTTTTTTCACACTTTCCTAAGCAGTTGCTGCCGCGCACGCGATGAATGAAAATGCCTACGGGGCTGAGGCAGCCAGCGGGTTGGGATTGCTGTTGAAAAGTTGGGCGCTGACTGCCACTTAAGACAAATTGCGGGTAACAAGTAGAGCGCCCACGTAAATAGGCAAAGCTGAATAACGCAAGAAAAAAAACCAACCAAAATGATAAAAAAATAAAGTGAACGCAAAAAAATATATATAAATAAATACCCCATTGAAAGCTAGGGGGATGGCAAACACTGATACAATGGGTTGTAAGAGTCGAAGCAAGCGCTGGAAATTTGCGGCGCCAGAATCTGCATACAATTTCGGCAAAAGGGTTTTGTGCAAAGTATGCAGCAAAGTTTTCAATAATGCCAGAGACCCCCACCCTCACAATCTTTCGCGCACCACAACAACAACAATAATTTTTCTCAGCGCCAGGCACTTGAGCGCTCAAGTATTTCACGCCGATTTGTGGCCTTGTTTGCAAGCGCTCGTTTCAATTGGCAAAGCTCAAAGCTTCTAGAGGCAGAAGTTGCCAAGTTTTAATTTTTTCTTCTTCTTCGACTGCTTGTTATAAATATCGTGGCCAATTTGCCGCTAAAAGTTTGAAGCAGCTTTGCAACTTTTAGAAGCTGTGCCGAGTAATTAAGCAATTAGATCTCCTGATAGCGGAATATCAAGCATACGACGTGTGGCACATGCGGCATGCGGCTTTGTAATAATATTGCAGATTTATTTGCTGGCGACATTTGGATTGGGGCATACTTTATGCGCCACTTTATGACCAAGGATGCTGCAGCAGCGTTGCAATAATCCGGGGCGACTGCACGCGCCGCCACTAAAACGGGGCTTAGTCATGTGGGCGTGGCCGACACAGTTGCTGTCATGCGGTTTTATTAGAAATTGTTATCGACGCGCCTGTTGCATACACTGCACCCGGACCTCCGATGCTCCTAAAGTTCGATTTTTATCTAACGAAACGTGTGGGCGGTGGGCTTGGGACATCGGCAACATCGGCTTATTGCCGCCCACATGCTGCTCTATTTTGCCATTGCCATTTGCCATTTGCTGCTTACACTTGGTGGTGCTGGCGGTGCCATTGCCGGCTTTGCCATGAGTGCTTTGTTATCTGTGGAATTAAAAACGTCGCCATATTGCTCTGCCAGGACGAGCTCTAAGTGCGGCCGCTGAAGCTGCTGCGGCTGTGTTTGAGTGCACTTTTAGCGCCATAAATCTGAAATTGTTGTTGCCGGGCCAAACTGGGCTCTCTGCCTTGGATGTGTGGCATGGCCTTTTATTGTTGTAATGTGAATACAAATTTATATTGACATCGTAAAGGTAAAAATCTTTTGCCGCAATTCCTAACATATACGTGTGCCCACGTTTCTGGCCCACTCCATCCGCTAACCCCTCCCGATGCATTCAAAGAATATCCTTGGCAGGCTCAGCAGGAAGCAGCTCGCGGAGCAGTCCACCAATCGCATATGCAATGTCAATATTTGTATTTGCTTTCTATGGGGGAAAGTGGTGCTCGCCGTTTGTTGGTTTCCCTTTTTTTTTACGATTTGACGTTTATGCGGGCATTGAAGCAATGGCAAAGCCCCACAGCAGAGCCGACTGTGCAATGAAAGTGTTTTGCCATCAGTAAAGAGCAGGCACGCGTATGTGTGCGCTCAGAGATACGTATAATATAGATTTCAAATGGAAATTGATAGTCGTCGCGCCAATTTAAGTTGCTTCAATGGGTAGATACGCTTAGCAAATAATTTCACATTAGTCTAATCATCCGCAGTCAAATTTTGTTTAAATATGAAATGGTTTTTACTTCATGATGCCATGTTATGTGGGGCACAAAACTGTAATTTAAAGAAATTCACAATTGTGAACCACACTAGCTATTTCCCAGCGTTACTTGCTATTTGTTTTATTGTTACATTCTCTTCGAGGCTGCGCCTTGTGCTGCCTGGGACGACACTTGGCCAGACCACACAAAATGCAGGCACTTTGGGGCGCTTCTGCAAGTGGGGGCTATCAGTATTTGCGGTTTTAGTTATATTTATGACATTATCGTGATGTATTTGCGTTTGGTTTTTGCCATCTAACTAGCCCCAATCAGCGTTATAAGGATTTGCCTCATTGTTGTTATGGCAACAAGAAAAACGCATTAACTATTCGACGAGCCGTAAATGTTGGCGCAATAAAATGAGCAGCCTACTTTTCAGGGCATACACTGTTAAAATTTAATGGCAGCAAGGCAAACACCTTGGGCTAAGCTCGCCTTTGCGGCGTAATAAACAAAATTCTAAAGATGCCGCCGCACACAAAAAGTGCTCAAATCATAAACCAAAATAATAATTACCCATAGCTTTGCCAGGGACTTTACAACAAAAGCCAAGCCCAGTTACACACACTCACACACCCACACGCCCAAAAGAGGCACATGGAAATTTATTGATGTGCGCGTGATGTGCCTAGACAGAGCGGAAGACAGGACAGACAAGACAGAGAAATTGGCAGTAAGGACACACGGCGAGACTCACTTGAATCAGGCGCGTACGTTGAGCCTTGGAAGCCATAAAAGGGCACATAATAATGTCAAATGAGTTACAACAAAAGCCAGCCCCACAGATCCCACCGCAGTACCACACCATAACTGCGCTCAGACATTTATTTTTTTTTGTTGTGAGGAGCAGGAGGCTTGGCTGGTGTTATACCCTTTCGCTGATGACTGTATTAGGGTTGGCGATGCTAGCCTTTTTGGTCGTTTGCAGTTTTTATTACAAATTTATAGGCGCACATGCAAATAAATCGCCGGGCAGAGGGGATGGGGCTCACGATTTCTACTTTCTCTGCTCGTGGTTCTCCTTTTTTTCTCCGTCTCGTTAAAGTAGTTGACGACAAGTTGGCCCTTTCTTCGTTTCGCTTTCAGTTGGAAACATTTTGAGAATTTTATAATGCTTATTTCAGCCGGACAATATTTGTGCTGGCCCAACACTTTCGCCGATGGCAGACGGTACAAAGTTTTTACTGTTTGTGTTTATCTTTGAGTTTGGTCAACAAGTTTTCGACGCGCACCTGCAGACAACGCCAACTCGAACAGGACATCGGAAAGGGCAGAGCTGAGAGGGAAAATACAGGAAGTTTGACGCAGACGACCAAGGGACAGGCAGACAGGATGTGCAAGCAGCAGCAGAACACAACTGAGAACGACATTTAAGCTCTACTAATGCATGTGTCCGTTTGTTTGTAGAGTCCACATGCTACGGCACAAAGGACAACCAGGACGAGTGAGAAGGAAGCGAGGCCAATGACAACAACGTTGACAGGATCTTCGTCGTTTTGGGCCAAAGAAAAGCAATCTTTTTGCTGTACAGCGTGAAAATCGCGAAAATAAATATTGAACTGTAAAGCCAAAGTCAACAATGTGCGGTGCCGTTGCCTAGAATGTGTGCCTAAGTGTGCTCGTGCCTGTGTCTTTGTGTGCGTGTGTGTGTCTGTGCCTGTGTGTACGTCGACAGCTAACGCCTGCACCCCCGGGAAAGGCAAGAGTTAAAGCCGTTTCTGAGCCGCAGCTGTTGCTCCTAGTTTGTTGCATATAACCAAAGCAACAACTGTTCCTTGGCCACAATCCGCGTTGTGTTTAAACAAAAGCTTTCAGCACGGCGCCTTTATCGATAAATTATGAAAACGAGACGCTAATTATGTCTAGAGAAATAAGCAATGGCTGGCACAGCTGCAGAGCTCAGAGTTTGCATACTATTATTTTCCATATACTATAGATAGCAGAGAAGACTTAAGAGTAGAAATGACTGGAAAAACCAAGCATGTTATAGCTCTTCTTATAAACTATACGAAAATAAAGAAAACTTTCAATTATACCCGAAAAACGGGTATAACAAAATTTTAGAAATGTATGTTAGAGGAATCATCTCCGATTCATAAAGTATTTACATATATTCTTGGTCAGTCGAGTCGATCTAGCCATGTCCGTCTTTCTGTCTGTCCAAATGCCTGTAAGTACGATAACGATGAGCACAGACTATATGAGCTACGCACTTGGCAGATTGAAGATATTGAAGAATAAGTTGTCCCGTTTACGTGAAATCGATATCAACCAATTGTGTTATAAGAGCTAGAGGCACCAAATTTAGTATGTAGTCACAGATTATCTTATTAACATTCGGATGCCAACTTTATACATAGAACATGAAATTTGCTTTACAACCGAAAGACTGAGATAAGGGTATAGTTACAGTGCTACATGGACATAGTTAATTGAGATCGAAAAAAAGAACGGCCGCAGCGTAAGCTGCAAGGCAAATGTGCTTGTTATTTTTAACATATATATTCCTAATAATCGATAATCATTTTTAGTTATTTTTTATTTATTTATTTTTATTATATAAGAATTCCAAATTATTTTAAAATCTCGGATGAATAAAAATTTATAATCTTAAAAAGTCCAATCTGGTAGAACCTCATTTTGGACTATTCTCGGTTGATGATCTGTGAAAACGCCTTTAAGCACACACAACTATTTAAACTTGTTGGCTGTGTTGTATTCTTGTTTTCCGTTGCCGCCCCGCAAATGTATGCTACAGTTTTTGGTCACCCCATTTTGAAATTTTAACGAGACATCTGGGAATTGCATCATTTCGGGCAATTTTGTGCTGGTCGTGCTGGCTGCTGTTGATGCTGTGGCTATTATTTTGTGACGAGAGCGTTGTCCTTGTTGTCCTTTGTGTCAGCCATAATAAATAATGCGCGCTCGTGTGTTGGTGTGTGTGTGTGTGTGTGTTTGTGCGTATAACGAACACATGCACGCAAAAATAGTAAACAAAACACTTGCATAAAAGAACAACAGCGACAAGCTGTGAGGAAAAGGACTTGCATGTCATGCCCCGCAGGCCAGCGACAGGACAACCAGCAACAAGACGACAAGTAGCTGCTACTCAGCTCACCTCGCAACCCCCATTCTACGTCTACTTGAAGCGCCTGCAACTTGAGTAACTTTTGGGGCGTAGCGGGCGACACGCCCTAATTGAAATTAATGTCTATCCCTTTTCGATTTCTATACAAGCCGTAAGACCCGACCATGACCAGGACTAGGACAGGAGCTGCTTTCTTCTTCGGCTCCAACTTGTTCTGTGTACTTGAACATAGTTTTTGTCCATTTTCAGCCAAATTGCTTGACTTATGTGTACAACAACTACAAGGGCTGCTTGTTAAATAATCCTCGTGTTCTTCCTGATGTCTTTTAGGACACGCATTCTCCTACTATTGCTCCTGCTCCTGCTCCTGCTGCTGCTGCTGCTGCCACTTAGGTCGTCTTACTAGCTAGTTATGCCCCACGCATGTTTTTCAGACATAATATGCCGCCTGGTTATCTTGGCTGCGTGCCGCATTAGCTTGGACACGCACAGAAATGAGAGGCAAGCTATAATATTTTTGTTTAACGATTGTTTTGTGTGCTTGCGCCCGTTAACGGGGGAATAATTAGCCGTTAGCCCTTTGTTGTTACCGTTACATTTACTGTTATGTAATGGGCCGACCCAAAATGGCGACGCGGAGAGAAAGCAAGAATTCCCATTTTAAAGGATGGCGTGTGCATGTCTAATGTGCCACAACTTCTTGGGACGGAATTACCCCAAAACAATCATACTAAATAACTATAATTTTTAACGCTTGCCAAGGCTGAGAAACAACAAAAGCCACAAGGCAAAAATCAAATCCAATTGCGACCAAGTACAACCATTCTTTTTGTGTGTTTGTGTTTTTCTTGCAGATTACGTGGCGCATACGCAATGGCGTCTTTTTTTTTTTTTTTTTTTTTTTGCTGAAACTGTGAATTGTGTATGGCACGGATTTTGGGCAATTTGGTTCGCATCTCCTTTCTTTTTTAATTTCTGGAAAAGGTTTTTATTATGGCGCGCACACACACACACACACACACACACAGAGCGGGGGTGAATAGCAACTATTACGCTTTGCTTTTTATATGAATTACAATAATAAAAACCAAAAAGCAAACAAAAGCAGCCGCAGTCGCATTCGCCGTTTGATGGGGGCAACGCTTGAGGTGAGGAGAAATAAAATCATAAAAATTACAAAAGGTACGAGACAGCTAAGAAAAACGACAACACACGAAAAATGCGTTCAAGAAAAATCGCCGTAATAAAGCCAGGCGTCTGGGGCTCTCTGCGAGATGCTCTGCTGCAAATAAAACAATTTGAGTGGAAATAAAAAATAAAACAAAGTACAGCCAGGTTGAAGCAGCAGGAGCAGAGCCAGTAGCAACAATAACAGCAGCAGCAGCTGAAGGTAACTGGAAATGAGCGCTTAACGCAACACCCCGAAATGTAACTGAAACGCAATCCTTTGTAAGTATAAACAACGCAGCGCAGTGCCAGACAGACAGATGGACAGACGGACAGAGAGACAAACACTGGCAGGACAAACAATGCTACGGCGTAGTCCTCATCGGCATCGTCCTCGTCATTCTTGCCTCATCGTCTTAATACCAAAGTAGAGCGCAACTTAAATTATTAATAACAAGCATAAGAAAAATAAATGTACGCGAATGAACCAAGAAGACAAAAGGATAAGGCAAAGGAGCAGCTGAGGCTGCCAACGGCACTTCGCTGCGCTGCGCTGCGTAACCCGGAAGCATTGGCCGGTCAAAGCGCTCTACAGTTGAAGTTAAGGTTTATGCCCCGGACAGTTGTTGCAATGCTGACGGGGCATGTAATACAGGTACAATCACCTGCTGGCCGAGTGGCAGCAGAAAAAAAGACTATCAAGCGGAAGTTCTCAAACAGCAAAAGCTCACTGCTAGCTTGCCGGACTTAAGATTTCAGAAGTCAAAGTAAGTGTATCATGATATCAAATTGTATTGTAATATCTAATGAAAGCCAACTTTTGGATGCAAAAAGCTGATCGGTTTCATTTCCGTTAAGACTTATCGCATTTGCATTTGCGCATATGTTGCCGCGATAGGCTATTGATCGATCGATATCGATGCGAGCACAGAAAAAAGCAAAGCATAATTGTCGGAGCATAAAGGAATAAGGATCTATACGCAAAATCATTTGAGACGTGTTGCACACTTTTCGCTGAATCCAAGCCTCCTCGCTGGATAATGCGACTCAAAGATTTTTTGGGCGAAGTTTAAAGTTTTGTCCGATTTGCTTCAAACTTGTTTTCAAAGCTCTACATAAGAACTTAGTGAATAGGTGTTTCATCGATTTGGTATATCTAGCTAGTATATCTACATATGTAGTATATATTTAATTGGGGATTTGAGCCCGTTAACTCTTCTACGTTCAACGAACTTGGTCATTTACCGAGAACGCTTTACTCCAAGGATACTTTACACTAAGGAAATAAATTGGATTTAACGATTCATCACAGTGAATTTCATTAAAAGCGCTTTCCCAAGCATTCGATTTAAAACAAAAAAGTAGCTGGAGAAACGCCTTTTCTATAACAGCCCCAACTCTTGAACTTCCCCCGAGCACTAAAATGTTCATAAAAAAATGCGTTCTTCTTATTGTCTTATTTTTGTTATTAAATATAATTTAGCCGACACACCTTTACCATCATTCTTTTTATGAGGCAAGTAGATGCCACTGGCAAAATCGCTTGCACCACCCAAACACCCAGCTACCCTAACCGCCAAGTCCGATTCCCTTCTTGATGATTTATGCCGCTCGGTCAAGTGTAAGTTCGCGTTGGTTCCTCGGGACGGGAAATTGGGTTTAACAGCCGCAGCTGGTAGCTCGTTAAATTTGACCCCGCTTAGGCAACTCTGGCTGTTGTTGTTGTCTGACGTTTTATTAAATAATTTTTGCCTACGTTTTTTTTTATGAACTGGCAACTGGCAACTGGCCTGTTATCACCAAGCGTCAGACAGGCGCCGTAACCGGTCAGGACTACGCTGTGTGCTGTGATTTGCCTTAATTAGTCGTGGCAGATCCGAGCAGGCCCATCAACCAGTTAATTTTGCCTGATAATTAGCCATTCGTCTCGGTTTTAAGCGGTTTCATTGTATGCGAGTAGGCATAAAGCAAAACTGGAATAGAATTATAGCCATTTGAACTTATTTTAAATCGTATACGATGGATGTTTGCGAATGCGAATGCTTCGCTATTTACGCTGACTATATTACCCATTTACAACCAAAGTGCACTGTAATAATTATGCATTAATTGATTTATATACGCATTAGAAATTCTCAGATATTTTTATACCCTATACTCGTTCAAATGCAGCCAATATGCAGCACATATCTTTAGTTTAATATAAAGTTTAATTCAGATTCTCGAAACCAGGCCTTCGTTACATATGAATACCATTTCTTTAGCTAAACAAGTTTTTTTTCATTTTATAATTTCGTCAATCCTCAAAAACGGATTGTCTACTTTTTCGGGCAACAAGCACAGGTGTTATGAAAACAAGATTTATTGCGGTGCACATTTGAGGATGTTAATTATTGGCTTACAGTAATTTGGCACTCGGAACAGCATTTAAAATAAATTTGCTATTAGCTTGTAACTACTGGCAAAACATGTTGCAATGAATGAATTTTAGGAAATAATTAAAACGTATAACTTGAGTGAATGCATTTAAGCATAATTTGTCCTTTATGAGGAAAACTACAAAATTTCACAGAACACAAACAAGCGCTGGACCTGAGAACAATGCACACATACGAGCAGCATTTATCTTTCATCTGAACTGTCGGACCCCGTTGTGATTTTGTTGGCATGCTTTCGTTTGGTTTTCGACAAAAATTTCATTTACCATGAAAGCAAAATGTCGTACTGCCTTTGTGACGAGACAGCACAACGACACAGCTGCCGTGCCCCAAGGATAAGAATGAAGCGCTGTTCATGCATTTCTGGTCAAACAAAATGGGAGAATATTAGGAATTCATTTATTAAGCGCTACACTGGCCAAAACTGACAAAGCTTTAAGCAGCAGCTGCTGACAAGCCTTCTAGGCGAGATGAAAAATACATTTTTAAGTAAAACAAATTAAAAACGCATCTATATATATATATATATTGGTTTCAGCGTTGTCTGCGGGATTACAAAAATGTTGCTTTCAAGGATCTGCACAAGTCTTTACAATCGCACATATATATATATACACACACACATAGCGCTAACGAGCGTCCATTATGCAAACAATAAGCGCCGTTTCCTTCAGATAAAGGCAAAACAGACAGAGCAACGACAATAAAAGAGAGGAAAAACTGCCAAAAAATATTGTATGCATGTACATTTATATAGCGCATACGCCACGTTTCGCCACGCAGTGGCTTTCATTCAAAAATAGATTTATGTGTGGCATTTAAACGAAAGGACAAACAAAATCAAGAAATATGCTGCAGCATTTATCAAACATGACGCGTCCACAACAATGTTAACCCCTAGCCCCAGTCCGCCTTTAGCAAAGGTTTGACATCATTATTCCTTGTCGACAACAACAACGAGAATATGCGGGCACTGCATTTTGGTATCATTAAAATGTGATCACTGCGCATTAAAGTTGTAGTCAAATGAGGATGTGTGTGTGTGTGTGTGTGTGTGTGTGTGTGTGTGTGTGTGTGTGTGTGTGTGTGAATGCGGATGAGGAACGTCACCCGTCACCATCTTGGCAAGCAACAATTTGATTTAGTAGCGCACATTATATTCAGTTCCCGTTGCCTATCTGGGTGAATATTTATATATATATATACAGATGTGTATATATTAATATCTCTGTGCCTGTGTCTGTAAGTGTGCTTGCAATAATGTCAACAATGAAGCAACCCCACTCGACATGCTGTCATATCCTGTCTGTGGTGCTTGTGGTGCGGGTGGTGTTTGGTGTCGGCGCTTGGGCTTGTGTGCCAGTTTAGCGGCAACATTTACATATAACATTTTGCCCCACTTGTTGACTTTTTGGCCACGGAGGTCGCGATTTGCATGATATTCGCATTTATACGCTTAATTTACTATTTCATAATGGGGCAACGAGTGTCCCGCTTTGCGCTCGTAGCATCATTAGGATTATTTAGAGAGCTTAGTAGAACTCACCTTGACTCCAATGTGAACCGGTGTGAATTCAGTTTTATGTATTGAAGGTATCGGTATCGGTAATGGCATAGGTAGGGGGCAGGACATCATGGTCGCTACCTGTGAATAGAAATGATAAGCAAAGAGAAAGACATGTTAGTTAAATCGTTGAGTAAATGGAGTGTAAAATAATGTAGATGCGATCAATTGAGAGGTTTTCGTAAAGGATTTTCATAATCAAAGTAAATTGAAGACGATACGAAATCTTATGGAAGACTGCACAGTCTGTTCTTCCCCCTCAGCACTTTACCCTATCGAAAGAATCTACTAGATCGGCGCGAGCAATGATTTCTGTAAGTTCAATTTCTAAACACACAAACTAATCGTATTGAGTCGTTCACGCAACTCCATCAAATATCGAAGCTATCGATTAAAAAGCAAAGCGGCTTGAGCCAAACCCTAAACTAAACTGAAAGAAAACTCGAATCAAACTATATTTTCTTAAGGGTAATTTAAGGCCTGAACCAAAACCTTGTTTTCCGAAAAAGCCTAGAAAGTTGGTCAGCACCATGAACCAATTAGTTTTGGTTTGCAGCCTAGATTCAAACGGCTATCAATATTTGCAAAGTAACTGAAAAAATCACTTATCCATTTCTATCCATTGTAAATTCCAATTAAATAACAATACAAGGTATCAGAAATTATTGTCATTGCATTATTAGTAAAGTCGTTAGTATTTTTTGCAGCTAAACTCAGGATTAAAAGCAGAAACCCTTGAAAACTTATATATACATATATAAGGCGACTTTTACGATAGCCATTGCTCCACATGGCGTTTGCATTGCTCGGGGCAAGCAGCTGGTCAGGATGCTGTGCGCGGCAAACACGGCCATCAAATAGCTGACAGCTTTTAGCACGCTGCCCCACATCAACTGTTTCCAGTCGCTGCTGCCCCTCTGTCTCTGGCTCAGGCTTTAGCAATCGCACACTTTCTCTTTCCCTTGGGACTGCCACAATGAATACGACTTGTCCAACAGTTTGCCAATTTTGTTGGCATTGCAATTTTTCGCCTTTTCAATTTCACGCGTTTTAATAGCAGCAGCAACAACAGAAGCAGCGTCAGCGGCAGGACCTGCCCGGCAGTATTCAGGCAGCACAAATCACAGCCGCATTCCCATTGCGTGCACATCCATTGCCTGCACTTTTGCCCAACGTTTTATTTGGCATCATCATCAACATTATCATCATCGTCGTCAGCGTCAGCGTCATCATCATTGTCATTTCCGCTTTTGCGTAACGACGTCAACGTTTTTGATGGCTTCATTTCGTTGCGCTGCGTTTCGTTTTCGGGGCAGCGTGCGGCAAGTAAATCATAACTGCAGCAACCCTCCCTCCATCTTTCTCACTTTTCCACCAATAAAAACTTTTCGACTTTGTCAGAATACGAGCAGCGCTTTTGAGACCAACTACAAAGTAAAAACGCAACGCGACGCAACGCAACGCAAGGCGAATGTTGAAATTAAAATTGCATGACAAAGTGGCAAATGCTGTCAAAACTTTGCTTTACCAGTGGCAACAACAACAACAACAACAACCATCTGAACGGCGACTTTGCCGCGTGCCACAAAAGAGAAGACACAAAGGAGCAGCAGCAGTCGTATTGCATTCCTGCAATTACAACATTTCAATTTCCGGCCTTGATTTTGGTTTCAGTTTTCATTTCGATGCTTCACCTGTTCTTCTTCAAGCTATTTGTGAGTAATTATGGATTGGATTTTGAAAAAACAAAATTTCTAATCACATTACCGCCAAGGTGGTCTCTGCTCTATTTTGACAGCCCAACAAAGAGGCCCTCAGCAAAGAGTATCGATTACACGGCAACATCTCCTCACTTAGTCGCTCAACGCAGTTGTTGGCTGGCTGACTGTCTGTCAGCTGGCTGTCAGTTTGTTTACGCAGACATTTCAAACTGTGAGCACAAATTGCTTTAAGTGCTACAAAAGTGTCGCTAACACGCGCTGCGCGGCACAACTAATTAATAGAATTCTGCAACTTAAGCGACTAAAAGTGGCAGCAGTTTCATCCTCATCATCATTATCATCATGAACATCATCATCTTATCGAAAATTGTGAGTGGCAAAGTGCGGCCAGGCATGACCGCTTGCATTTTAATGACGACAACAAACGGAAATTGACGTTGCTTGACTTTCCAACAATGTTGCTCGTGTGTGTGTACTTTTATGGTGACACGCGACACAGCAGCAGCAACGAGACCGTGCAACAACAACAACAACTGGCACACATGTGGCAACCATATGAACACATGGAGAAGTACGATTGCTGCAAGTACATTTGCAGTTCAACTGTTGAACAACGAGCAACGGCAATGACATTGATGCATGACCCGGACCGATCCAGGGCCTGGCCAGGCGGGCCACCCACGCGTTAATTTGTCCAGCTTTTGTGGCTGCTACGTTTGGCATTTAAGCAGCGTAATAAATGCCAGTCAATGAGAGCGAGACGCGTGCAACACTCAGCAACGGACTCGGCTTGTGTTGCAATTTGCTTTGGGGCCTCTGCCAGGCCCATCGCATCCCAAATGCGATCCATACCATGATTAATGTGCTGTTAACTTGCATGCATCATGCTGCATTCAGCATGCAACATGCGACATGCAGCATGCAGCGTGCAGCATACAGCCCAAAGCTAAGTAGCGGCCTGTCACGGTGTTGTCATTGCAACAAGTTCATGGCATTTGCCGTTGCATTTTCCGCTCGGCTGACTATGCGCACCGCACAGCTTTAGGGCAATGCCAACATTAACTACAACAACAGCAATATCCCCCCAACAACATTAACAACAGCTGTGGCAGCCGCGCACCAAATGAAGCGAACATTTTTGCACACGTAAATTGGCAATTGGGTGTTGGGGGAGCAATGGGTGAGCGGGGTGAAGGCAGCCTCAACGCTTCGCCACTGGCACTGATATTGTACACAATGCCGCACAGGTTAATGAACAGGTGGATTGCCTGGCCACAGGGCGTGGGCTGCAGCTACAGCTCACTCAGTCACTAAAGAGCGCTTAACTCAACTCAATAGTAAATGATGCTAATGAAAACTTTAAATTTTCTTGCCACCAAGTAAGTCTTTGAAAATGTCGCAAACATTGAATTTAATAATATTAAATAAGTTTGGTAAATATATAAGCTGGAGACTTGAAATTAAGAGAGTAGCAAATTTCTGAGCTTTTAAGAACTTGAAACAGAGATCAGAGATCTAGAATATTTAACACATTGGATATCTCCTCCCCAGGGAAGGAGAAACTTTTGGAATTAACTTAAGAAAAATTATCTTTAAGAGTTTAAATCTACACAATCTGTTACCTAACAAACTAAATATAAGTAAAATTAAGGAACTCGTACCAAACATATTTAAATCTGAGCGAAATAAGTGCAATAAAAGTTACCTGCACAATGCACGTATATGTATTTAAGCTAAAATCCACAGATTTACATAGTCAATACCATAAATCCAGCTCATGCACGGCACTGGCGAAAGCAACTCAAGGGCTTCGACGCACAGCATCAATCGAAGCCCGAGGGCAAGGCGCATTAAAAAGCTAAAATCGTTGAGATTTGTGACACTTAGCAGCAGCAGCAACAACAGCAGCAGCAGCAACAGCAACAGCAACAGTTGCAGCAACACCAGCAACGGCAACAACGGACAAATGTAACTCTAGAATTGTAAACTGAATTGTGCAGATTTGGCATGAGGAGTAAAGTGAAAGAAAGAAGTGAAAGTAAATAAGCGGATGAAGAGTTAAAGAGAGTGAGAGAGTGAGAAGCGGCACTTTATGCAAAGAATGGCACCCATATTTCTCACAAATCCCCACAACCGTGCGCTCCAGCTTAATGCGCTGGGAAAACACGGCAAGAAGTTGCCGAGCGCAACTTGTTGCCGGGTCGGTACAGTGAAAGGGAATTGTAAGGCGAACAAAATTGAAAAGCAAAATGCAGCATTTGCATAAATTCAGTGCACGGTGTTGGAGTTTGTGTTTGTGTCGGTGCTGATGCTGGCTATTGAACGGAAGCACCCAGATAATAATGATAAGAGGCAGGCGAAGAGCGAGCAAAATAATAGCATGCTTTTGTGCGCCATGCATTTGTGATGCCGACCGATATGTAGTCGGGCGTCGCCGTTGTTGCCTTGGCAAATGCCCGGCTTAGCGTGGCGCAGGCAACGCCTAAAACTATGCAACAAACGCGCGCGCACCAGCAAATGTGTTGAAAATCCCATTCTGTTAAGGATTTACAAACCGCCAACGCAAGCGCCAAAGCAGCCAAGGCTTTTGTTGGCTCAGCGACTAAAGTGCTGCATGTGTGCGAGGATATGGGTGTATGCATTTGTGCGGTTTTGTGCCGCATCAAATTGCATTAGTGTGCAAAACTACAACAAGCAGAAAGAAGAACACAAAGACACGTCTCCGCCTGGGCCTTTGTTTGCTTTGCATTTTGATGCCTTCGTCGCCTATGCCTCTTTTGGTGCCACCCACACACGCCCAATTGCGAACCCAATTCGAGTCATGTAATGCTGCATGCCTGGCTTTGCCTAAGCCTGGCCAGGAATACTGCCTGACAGGCAGTGCTCTGGCTTCCAGACTTGATGGAGTAGAGTGCAGCAGGCAACATGACGTATGCGTGTTGCATATTGCAGCTACCCCAAACAGCGGAGCAGCTATCATTTATCATTTACCAGCTCGGAACATACCAACTCACCTCCCCACCCCACCATCTCTTTACTGAAAGCTTGTGTTTGTGTCTAATTAAAAATGTCAACGCACAATGGTTTAGGTGACAATGCAATCAGGTTGCACAGTTCGCAGACTGGCTTATACTGCAGCACCAACTACAGCCACAGCAACAGCAGCACCAGCATACATAATTCTGGCACTGCACTTGGCCAATGAATGGCAATAAACACGGGCATTCAACTAGCTTACCAACCAACCAATTGATGACTGAACCAGCTGCGATCTGACAACTCGTGTGCTGCGTTAATTAACTAGAAAGCTAGCTAACGAATGGCTGAATAAAACCATGCTCTGGCGCTATTTGTGCAATTCCAGATAAAAAATGAAAAGCAAAGGCCCAGCCCTCTCTTGGAACTTAGAAATCTCCGCAATGTTTACTTTTACTTCTTGCAACAAGCCAAATCCCATTGCGAGTATCTGCCAGCACGAGTGGTCGCCGTCGACCATACAGGAGTTTTTATCTTTTTCCATTTTTCCAGAAAACATTTCTCGCAAATTAAATGAAAACACCTGATGATATTTGAAATGCCTCTGCCTCTCACGAGATTCGTGCATATGTCAGTTCTGTTAGTGGATGGTTTCTTTTTTACCTTTTTTTCTTCGGCTGTTGGCGCTGTTGTACTTTTGAGCAATTTCTTACACCCAAAACAAATATTTTACTTATGCACTGCGCTGGTAGGCGAACACAAAAACCAATAGACAATGACTCAATAGATCAACGACTAAAATATACCCGGGAAGATCATTCAGAGCTTGCAGCTAAGTACTTTTCCCCTTTTTAAGAGCGGCGTATGCATCCTGATTTTCAGAAATTTGGCAAAAATGAAGTACTTTTTATCATTGAAAGATCAAGAATGAGCAAGAGACAACGAAACACCGATATCACCGACGTAATCGTGTATTTACTGAAAGATGAATCGCTTGCTGACATATCTAATAAGAAGTTATTCCAGTATCCATATGGACCACGTATTTCAATAAAAGCGTGAAATACTCTATTGTTGTCTGGAGGTACGAGTATATAAACAAAACAAACCGTGCCGAAGGCAGCCAATTTAAAACGCTAAGCAAATGGACGCACGTTGTGAGCACATTTGCCTCTTGTTTGCTTTGCTGTTTTCTCGGTTTCCCGCACACATGTATTGGGAAATTAGTTTACAGAAAAGAACATTTCTATGAAATTAGTTTGCTGTTGCCACAAAACCACGTCTGGCGAATACTAAAGAGTCGCTCGCGGATTCGCAACGATGAAGATTCTGTGGAAGCAACAGCGCAGCAGTAAAAGTCACGGCTGGCCTTGAACTGAATTGAGCGCTGGAGTTGCGTCCAAGTTGCGACTGCGCAATTGAGCTGTCAAGTGAGAATCACAAAATCCGGATCGGAATTGGAATCAAAAACAAAGACGGAGACAAAGGCACTAAAGGCACAAAAGAGCGTGCAGCTAAACTAAAGACGTTGAATATCGTCAGACTCTTCTCATTCTTATTCTGATCAGGCTCTATATCAGCATCATCATCATCATCGTCATCATCGTCATCATAATTATCGTTGTCGTTCTTCATTTGGACTTTAGTTGACGGCATGGCAGGCAGTGAAACGTAACGCCAAGCAATAATAAATGAGCTTCATTATGGTGTGAAATGCAATGCGAAAAAGATCAAGTGACGTCTGTGTGTATATACATATGTATGCATGTCTTGGAATTGGGGTTGAAAACATGAGTTCAGGTTTTCCATAAATGCACAATTCTTAAAATTTAATAACTGCCGCCATTTAAGGCAGCCCAAGCTTGTTCCAACCGGCTGTGCAATCGATAGTAAATATGTATATATACTAACTTAACTATATTTGTATCTGTATTCGCAGCATTTATATCTCTACATGTATCCTAGATGTGAAGTAATTGTATTTCTATCTGTATCTATATGATGCCGTAGTTTTGTATATATGTATGTATTTTTGTCTGTCAGTTCTTGTATCTGCATCTGTGACTGTATCTAAGCATGCACCATTATTTGTATTTCCATCTCTATCTATTTCCATCTTTATTTCTATCTGCTGTTGCATGTAACTGTATCTGAAGTAAATGTAATTGTATCTCTATTTTAAAAATCTCTGAATGTGTTAGCATCTGTGTCTGTAATATCTATTTTATCTGCATTTTTATTTGTCGGCATCTGCAGTATCTACACTATTTGTATCTGTCCGTGTTGTTTTTGAATTAACAAGCTACATTTTTGTTTTAAGATCCATGGCAACAGTCCTTAAATGGAGCCCCGGCGACAAGCACAACAATCGCATAACAATAAATTTGTCAAATCTTGAAAGAAGTGCTGAGCAACCCAAACATGGGGTAATGTGTTGTACAGACGAAGTTATAGAAATACTGGCTTTAATTTTAACTACTTTTTAGTCATTTTTTCCATAACTTTTGGCCAGGCCGTGTTTTGCAAACAAGTGTTAATGACATTTGAATTACAGAAAGAGTCGTTGTCAGCTCAGTTCGGCAGACTCGTCTGTCTGTCAACGTTGAAAAATGTTTATGCATGAGAAATTGTTTGGCCAACGCCGCTGCAGCAGACACATAAATTCTCATTTAGCATCGTCAAATTAATGACTCAAAAAGTGCCACAGCGTTGTCGAAACTGAACTGTAGGCACGTTCACGAAACGCACGAAAAGTTTCCAACGGTTGGGTTCAAGTTGAAAGTCAGCACAGAATTGCATAAAAAAGATCTTGTATAGAGTTCGCCTTGTGCCTGTTGTCTCTGCAACAGCTGATCGCGACCATGTGGTTGCCCTGCCGATGAGCTCATCAAAGCAAATGGCAGACAGATCAAGCAAGTGGAAAATCTTGTCAAACAACTTAACCGGCTGCCGGCCGGCATAGTTACAACTTGCTACAACTGCCACTAGCTGCAGCAGCGGCAGCAGCAGCTGTAGTAGCAAAAACCAACAACAACAAAAACGGCAGCACAAGGCGCAGCCACAACGTAACAACATTGAATGAAATTATATAATAAAAGCAACTACTACTCAGTGCCTTGTTATATGACCAAACAATTGAAATGCATACTCTAGCACATATATTTACAACTTTCTCATGCGACAACTGACAATGGATGCCGCGTTTTATGTGTCTGTATGTATATACCAAATATTGTAGGTATCTTTAGTTCTTGAGCTCTGTTGCACAACTTTATGACAATCATATTTTTGGAGGGTGTTACATAGATACTGTATAATCCTGCTACTCTTGTTATAAAATTTCATTATTTCATTGCTTGATTAAGGGAAATAGGTCTCGAGCTAGACATACATTTACCAAAGTATCTAAGCTTCCAGTCTAACCAATTGCTATAAGAGAGCTTACAATTACAGCCATGATAAAAATAGCTGTGTCCATTTAAAACCTTAAACTACAGAGTATTTGTGTTTCGTTTTACACCGCGTTGACTTTTCTCGATTTCTTATAAAATGGCCCCAAGACCCACAACGACCAAAACCGTAAAACATGTGAAGCGGCCGCAAACTTTTAATGCTCTGCCCGTCGAGAGGAAACAAAACTTGGGACACACTTGTTGCCGTTTTTATGGTCTGCCCAAAAACGAAGAAAAAATAAATAAATAAATAGAAGCAACAATTTTTACAAGCTGGCCATCATTTATAAAGTGTTCGCAATCTTTTATACGCAGTAAGGTTTCTTTTTTCTAGCATATTTTTTTTTTTGCCAGCAATTCTTTTTTTTTCTACGTTTAATTTTCAGCGCTTAGAAAACGCTTTGCTCAAGGAAACCAAACACTTGCCATAGCTGTCGGCCTTGCAGTTGGGAGCTTTCAGCAATTAATCACAACTAACCATGGCTCATTAGCTTTGCAGCTGGCAGCTGCGGCAAGTTGGCTCAGTCATGAACATAATAGTTGCTGCCTCAAGCCTGCTCGAAGGCAATTGTTTGGCCAGTCATCAGTTTATCGAAGAATTCTCCATGTTTGATGTCTGATTAGCGTTAAGCTATTAATAGCTGCTGTATGGGCCAAGAGCTATGTGAGGTAAGTGAATTTGAAAGCCACATTAAACACGTAGCCAACAATGGCAACTGGTTACAAGTGACACTTTTGTCATAGTTAAATTATCAGATGCTTGCTTCAGAGAGACAGAGAGACACAGAGAGAGAGAGAGAGAGAGAGAGAGAGAGAGAGAGAGAGAAGCAACCACAGCCAATAATTAGCAATGAAATCACGTGCAAATTGTTGGCCCAACGTTAGCAGCTGCCAATTTCAATTAAAGAAAAGCGCTCGGCTTCCCAGCGGACTGCTGGGTTGAACCTTTAAGTGGCCGTGACTAATTACGAATTAAATTGACAGAAAACGTGTCCAACGTGCGGGCAGCACAGTTGTAGCGGCGACAAAATTTTGAAGTTTTACATAATTTATGAGCGTTACTTTTTAATGCCATGTTCCCAGCTCATAAGTCAAATGCCCAGCTTCGCCTGTCAGCTTAGCAAAGCCTGGCCACGCCCTACGCCCCACGTCCCATCCCCAAGGCTCAAGGCTGGCGAGCACTGACTAACTTGTCAGTCAGTCTGTCTGTCTGGCCAGCTGGCCAACTGGCCGGCTGGTTGGTTGTGTGCAACAAGTTAAGCCGCTGGCTGACGTGTTGAATGGTCTACGCTTTAGCTGTTGCACTTGTGACGTGTATATAGCCCGAAAAGCCAACAGCTTAGCCCATGCATGGATATATAAATGGATATATAGATGCCGCTCGACAGGCTACACACACACACACACACACACGCACACACAAATATGTGATCAACGCACGTGTAACAGGCTACACAAGCTGTCCAATTAGTTGGCTGGCTTAGTGTTTAATATGGCGGTTGTCTTTTAAAGCACAGTTAAGGGCGTCAGTTGTTGCAGACAATTGCACAGAGAAACACGTACAACTGACTGGCTTTTTAACGCGCAATCTAGTGTAGTTCATTAGCAGCTGGTGCAGCCAGAAAAGCGCTTTCGCGAAATTGCACAAATTTCATTATGAAATATGAAGCCATATTTTTTCCAAGCAGACATTCAGCTGCTATCGTAGAAAAAGAGACGCAGAATGGACGCATATCACACCAGAAATGGCATTTCCGAACAAATGTTGGTTAAATGTTTCACTTAAGAAAATCAATTTATTTACTTTCCTGTTCCATCTTTTTGAAAGTTTTGTTGAAGTTTCTGTTTAAATATATCCATGTAATATATTAATATACCCTACTACAAAAAGGAATTCTTTTCTTTATCAGATCAAAGATTTGAATGGTTCTAGCCACGTCCGTCATTTCGTAGAGACTTTAAGAGCTATAGACTTGAAATTTTCAACACATATTCGTATGAGCTAGAATTACCAAGTTTGTAATAAGCATATTCATACACAATAACTATATTTTATGTTCGGGATTCCTCCTCCCGGTTCTCCCAAAAACTTTATAAGTCTCATCTTTAAAGGTTTGTTAATTTGTAGCAACAACAACTGAGAAAAGTATGTATTCTGTTATTTTTAGACGAACAGATTCAATTTGTTAGCAAATTACACTTTCGAATATTTAAAATAAAATGCATAAAACTTTGGATATCATTTTAACTTTTTCATGATTAGCTTGCTTAGCGCGTACCAAAATAAAATCCACGAAAACAATCAAAAACTTTTAAATCCGATTTACTGCGCTCAATGCCATGGCCGATGGCGGCAAAACTTCATAATTAAGCACAAACGGTCACACACGCACACACACACACACACACACACAAGCCCACTTGGTTACACACATTAGCACGCAATCGGCTACTATTAACCTGGACAGTGAACTCGGACAATGCAGCGCTAAATGAAAAGCTGGCGCCCCTAGACAGGTTGGCCAACATGTTAGTGACAGGGAAATGCAAGCAATAGAGTGTTGGATAACGCGTGTTGGCTGGCTCACAACACACGCACACACACACACACACACGCACACACACATAGGTGAGCCATGGCGTCAGGAGTCGCAAAATCTCGTATATCCTTCTGGTTGCCTGACTGGCTGTCTGTACGCAGCGAGCGCCTGTATAGTTTTAATTAATTAAATTTCACGCTCATAAAATGCGAAACAATGTGCAAAACTCAGACACAGGCTTGCCCCCAAAGCTTTAAGCGGATCCAACTGAAACTACACTTGTTTAATTACTGAACCACGCCAGAAACTGCAACAGGCAACTGTTATAATGCAATGCAACGGAAATTGGCTCATGTGCAAGTTTGCATCAGTTGCAGCAGCAGCTGCAGCAGCGATCGCTGACTCAGCTAAATGGCAATTGATATGGAGTCAAGAGTGCGAGAGAGCGAGTAACTGGGGCTTAACATAATTGAAAGCGTCATAATATTATCCACTCGCAAGCGGCTTCATGGCAATTGATTCATTGTAATGTGGGCCAGTTGGACAACGGCCGACAACGAATTCTATGCACAGTGCATTTCTAGACTGCACACACACACATGCACACACTATAATGATGCACACGCGATTGCCCCATTGCCGCATATAGTCATCAAGCGTATCTTAAAGATACTTTTCATACTGCACAGTAGCCGTGCGGCGAATGCAATCATTAAGCTGCAATCATGAAAGCGTTACTTTTTGTTTAAGTTTTTATTGGCTGGCATTAAAAGTGGACTTCCCTTTTTGCGCCGCATCCGCCACATGTGTCGGAATTGTTTAGATTTTGTTGTCGCCACTGATTTCGCGTATTTGTTTTTTGGCTTTTTGCTGCGCAGCACGCACTCACATACACAGTGTGTTAATGATCTGCTCTGCTGCGCCGCATAATAAGCGGACGAGAAACTTCGAGCTGAATCAAAAGCAGTACAACAATAACGTTGAGTCTGGACGTTGTACTATTTTGCAAATCATTCACGCTTGTTCGTAATCGCTTTAAAATTAACTGCTCAGCTAAGTGGTTAATGTTTGATTAAAATTATTTAGTGATTGCAATAAAAATAAACAGATGTAAGCCTAAATCAATTAGTTAGTTAGTTAGTTAGACAAGATATACAAATTAGCAACACAGCACTTTTTTTGACTAGGAGTATCTAGATTTAACATACACTAATAGGATTTACAAAATATCCAAATATAAGTAGCACTCTAGATCGCTGGAAAATGAATATTTCCAAAAATAAGATATCCAAGTTTGTTTCTCAGATATTTGTTTAAATCAGAAAAATAATTTGTTGCTCATTATTTCTTATTTTGTTATATTTGAATTGTGAGAGATCGGTATAGAAAACCTTTTCTGTAACATAAAAAACAACGAAAAGATCAGTCCGCCAAAAGGCATGTTTCATATTAATATGAAGTAATATGGGGGATTGTAATCCCCCAAGTACTATATCCTTTCAATATTAACCAAGAAGTATACCAACAAGACGTCACAAAAATGTTCTAAGAAAGTTTCTTTTTATAATAACTAGAGGCTATCAATTATAGACTTTTTTCCCTTCATAAATTTAATTCGTTCCTAAACAAATTATTCTTCAGTGTTTACAAATTCTCTTGCCTATTGTCATATTTCGTCTGGAGTCGAAACATTTAAATTACAAACGAAGCACACGATCTCAGCTGAATAAAAATAACAAACAATAAAAAAGGAAAAATAGGAGAAGCAAAAATGTATATATGTGTAAAAATTAACAACATTCGTTCAAGTTCCAAGGAATATCATCAAATGTTGATTTCATTCGCTGCAGCAATTTCCATTCTCATGCATAAATATTTAGCTAGTGCTTGCGTTTGACGTTCTCCCTTACCGCGACGCCGTCTGCTGATCTGATCTGATTTCTGGCTTTGAACCATTGGCGTTGGCAGTATTGAGGAGACTGAGGAGACTTTGCCGCCTCTGCCCGTTGCCGCTGATGGTGTCTCATCGCCTGGCCAGCGGAGTGTCTGGCTGGCTTTTTATGAGTGGGTCGCTGTTTGTGCCTTGGCTGCCGCTTGTTTTGTTTATTTGCTCAAGTCTTTCGCAAAAGTCGTTCTGGCAACAGTCGCTTTTTTGGTCTGTTTATCTTGTTCAAATTGCTGAAGAATCGTAAAACTTAAATTCACATATATGTGACGAGCGGGTTGCGCAGACGATGATCGGATAAGCCGTGTGTTTTATGCGTTGCCATCAAAGCAAAAATTTGCAATTAGCAAGTTAGTAAAGTCACAGCCAATTAAGAAATAATTCGCTAGAGTCTTAAGAATTACGTAAGAATGTAAATGCCTCATTAGCAGCTTTGCTGATAACACGAGTGCCTCGGCCCACCGCCGGTGGGTGATGCTGCAGACAACAACACAAGATTCTGGCACGTATCCAGAAAGCACACCATTACTCAAATTAAAAAATATTATAAAAACAGCATCAAACTCTCTTAAGTAGCTTTACTCAGTGCAACAGCAGCAACCTGTTGCCGCCTGACTGCCTCATGCCACAAAAGTGGCCAGGCAGGTCGTCACTTACAGCCCAGACATTATCATCATGCTCATCAGGAGCAGCAGCAGCAATGCGACGACTCTGACGATATATGGATGCGGAAAATGCTACACATTTTGGCTGGCAAATCACGCAAATGAAATGCACAAAATGTGCGCCATTTATATCATGCAGCTAACACCCAGCTCCCGCGCCGGTGACGTGTGCCAAGCTGCCTAGAAACTCGGAGGCAAAAATATGAGCCAACAGGCCACAGGCAGGCAGGCAGACTAGCCGCAAAAGACATTGCACAAACTGCACGAGTTGCTAGCAGGCGACTGAGTCAGCTGCATACCCATATACCCCAACCCTTCCCCCCCTCCCACACCCTTCCTAACACACACAAACACACTGTTCCTGTCGCACACCCATGCCCCACTATATGGCTACACTCAATTGCGCACTAATTTAGCGCAGCTAGCACTTAATAATTTCTTTTCATAATTGAGTAAAAAAAACTGGTGACGGAAAAGCGAACGGTGCGACGCCTGGGTGTGATAGAGATGTCAAGAGATGATACCGGGCAACTGCATCTTGAGTAGCCAGCTAGAGAGCATCTCAGGCACAGCGGGCAGCAAGTTTCGAGGGTTGACCAAGTAATACGATTGCTTGCATACACAGTTTTAAATGAAAGATCGACCGAACAATGTCAGAGCCCCGTTTAGAGAAATAAAAACATATATAAATCTTATATTTTTGGCATACGTCATTGGTGCATTTAAGAGGGACTCAAGACTTTCAAAAGTAGGAAATGTTGTCCGTCAAACATGCCCCACGATAATTTGAGCACCTTGCTTCCATTACAACTGACTAGCAACACGCCTGGCTTCTCCTGATAGAAGAAGAACTAAGTGTCCCATCGCTGGAAAGCTGCAGTAAGCGCTTTCTGGGGCAAAAACGAGTAGACTCAAACGGTGGCATCCACAAGAACTATCTAACAGGATGCTCTAAAATGCACGAAAACTACAGCAATATACTTAAATTTGTTGTCCGCTTTTGCCCAAATAAATCTAAGTCTCAACGCAACTTAAGGTATTCTTGTTTAAAAAATAAAAAATAAAAATATATATATAATATATATTTAAATATAAAGGGAGCTCGATTAAGACTATTCTAATCAGCGCATGTTATAAGGTACCTTTTAGTAGAGAGCTGTGTCAGAATCACAGATATTTGTTTTAGTTTCAAAAAATCATATGTTTATAAAATAAAAGTATCAATAATTTCACGATCATACCCCGCTAAATGCACGGCAACAGTAAATTGCCCACACTTGAATCGCCCTGCGTTGATTGAGCTGAAAATGCATTCAGAGCGGTCGGAAAGAGATTTATGGACGAGTTGAGGGTGGGCGGCCCAGGGAGGTGGCTGTGGAGGGCAATGTTTGCAGTTGTAGGGTCTGACACGTCTGATTTAAGTCACCATGAAATGCTTTGAAGTTGAAGGCGTTAAAAACGCAAGGTGCACAAATTAGTTGCGACTACTTGACAGTAAATGCCACAAGTGCCACTTGAATGGGAACAAAAGCAAATTGAATTAATGCAATTATACCACATATAAATGGCAAATGGATAAGATATTTGGACTCAAAGGGATACGTTAACGATAAAGACGACAGCAAATTTGTTGGCTATTAATTTCCAATTGTTAGCCCATTGATGACACTTTGAATAGCGGCCGAAAAACCGACAACTTAATTGGCTTAGCGGTTGCCCGGCAACTGCACACATATGTACGCACACACGCATACACGTACACACACACACACACGCAGACACACAGACGTGGAGGCATAAACAAAAGGCAGCTCTAAGCACGCATTACGAAAACATAATATGTTAGGCGATTAATCAACTGTCTAAATAGCTGCTTTCGAGGTTGGTGGAGGGGAAACTCTGGGGCTCTTTGACTAATTTATAAGATTTTTATCAGAGCTCAGACCCAGCGTTGAGCTTGGACCTTGCGAGTGACCCACTCAACGGGCGTGATAATTGCACTATAAAAATGCGCAACTAGGGAAATAAATTAGCAGCCTTTTTGTTTTTCTATCCATTCTGGTGCTTCTCTTACTACGAATGCCATGCGATGAAATAAATCTTAATTAATATGAAAATCGATTACTTTGCGCATTAATTATTTAAAAGTAGCACTCAAATAAACAGCAGTTTGTTGCCAACAGTCGAATTACCAAATAAATTATGGGACAGTAGCTGGAGTTGTGCGGTTTAACTTACGTTTTCTTTCTCGTCGTAGTGCAAACTTACCTGGAATGAAAATGAACAGAAAATACATAAATTAATAACATGAAAAAGAATATAAATAAGAGATGTGTTTGTGTGTGTGAATCGTGTATAATTTATGAGCAGAAAATTGAATTCAAATTAAAATTATATCAAAGGAATAACACATAAATCACAGTAACAATGCAAAAATTATTTTCCATAAAAAAAAAAAAAGGCAACTTTTTTAATTTATTTGTGTCAAAGGGCCCAGAGAAAAGCAAAAATGCGGCCACAGCATACTTTGAGCCAGTTTTTGCAGAAATTATATGACAATACCCTACAATACAAAGATAAGGCGGGGTAACTTACATGTGACAAGCTCGAAAGAAAATCGCTTAGCTAAACTGTAGATAAATGCATTTCTGTACAGATATCTTTGACATAAAAGGCATTCGACTCGCATTCGATTTAAATTAAATAAAACATGAGCTAATATTTGCGAGCTGACTTGCAGCTTAAAACCATCGAGCATATTGTGATGGAATGCTGGGTATATATTTTTAGTTGTAGAACCGTTTTGAACTCATTTATCTCCCTACAGAAGGATAACGCATAAGAGTGAACGCTTCAAGCTGCAACAGGCTCACTTATTTCCTGAAACATTTATCATGGCATCAACGAACCACCCGCTTAGCCTTTCAGCTAACACATATGTAACAATGATAAAATGCTAAGGATACAGCATTGTGGCCATTGTGCGTTACGCTTTAGACGCTTTACGGCTTTGTCCTGCAGGAAGTCTCATAAGTCATTTCTTCAAGTCAAATAATTCATAATCGATTTGTAGAAGCAACAGCAGGACCAGCATCCCACCAGGCTGAGTTTGCGTTTGGCAAACAAAACTCGCGCGAACGAGCATTCGCCGCGGGACAAGTTCGTTAGGCCAGGCTAGTGCGTCAGAAAAGTTGATCCAACATTTACCTATGAAAATCAAAATGTACCCTGGGAAACAAAGGTGCAGGATGACTACAAGACAAACAAAATACGCTCGTTGGATTTCTATTAAGGCAACTAACTCAAAAGTAATTGCTAGCTGGCGCAGTTGAGTAGCAATTGCAGGCACAACCCTCCCCCCCTCACAACCCATATTCCAGGTAGAGTGCGGCTTTGGTTCGGTCTCCAGCTGCTGCTGCTAGTGCTGGTCATCAATATGTGCGCGTTAATGGATGCCTAAATAAATGATAACTGCAAATTACGATTCCTTGCAAAGAGCGGAAGCCAGAAGCAGCCTCACGTACTGCTAAATACATTCCGCTCTGCTGCAGTTGAGCCAAAATATTTCCACGTGTTTTCACTGTGGCTCCAAAGTTGATTCAAGTTACAAAGTGCTTAGTTTTTCTTTAATTTTTTTTATTTTCAGTGGATCCTACAAATTTTTTTGGTTTTACCGTTTTGTTATGCCAAGCTCACCTCAACGGACAGGTGGGTAGTTAGGGGGGTCAAGTGAGTGCTCTGCGGTTAGGTATGTGTGGCGGAAGGAGATCATTAATTTTTAATTTTAACATTTTGCTGTACACTTAAGCGAATTTCCTGCGCACACAGCGTGCTCTACCACAGCCATGGGCAATCAAATTAAAAATGCATCGATGTGTAAGTTTTCGCTGATGATTCGCCCAGTGGGTTGCGAATAAACAAAAACAAGTTTCTATGCTTTAGCTGAGATAGTTTTGACTAGAAGATATCCAATAAAACTCTTTAAGAGGGCATGCAAATACTATTTCATTTTAATCAACAAGCGGGTTGGCATGAGAAGCTACCTAAAATATTGTATCTTTACTTTATGAAGGGAATATTTGGGAACAGTTGAAAACACACCCTGTTACAATGCGCATTCTACACATTGTAATGCATCAAGGAGAAGATCTCTAGGAACCCAATTTCTCGAAACAATTCATATAGAAGTACTCAACCATTAAGAATGCAAGTTGAATAAAAACCCATTTGCATTTAAGAGGTTTTGCAATTCAGTACTGATCACCCGAGAATAATAATTTGAGCACTGCCTTAAAACTTCTAATATCTAAAATCTCTTTCGCCTTCAATATTTGTGCAACCACACACCAATTTCTATATTCCTTTTAATCAGTTTTATAAGCATCGGTTATAGCTGTAAGCTAAAATATTTGTTAATTATGGCATCGAAATGCTATAAAAGCGCCACAAAGGGCGATTGTAAGGTATCAATGTGAGTTTCCATTAGTTCCGGTTGAACTCAAATGCAAGCATAGGTCGCCCAGGTCGTCCAGGTCGTTGGCTGCTGAAGGTGGCGAGGGGCGGCTCTTTAACAAGGTTAACACAACGCTAAGCAGCTGTCCCTGGTGGGTGCAGCTTCCATGTTCACGTCGCAACCTCAGTGCACTTGAGGCGCATTCGTTCAACGTGCTGCCAGCAGCTAGAAGCCAGCAGCAGCAGCAGCATTGCATACAAATTGCTCTTGCACACTTACACACAATCGGGCACACACATGCATGAGAGTGCAGACTAAGAACTGTTGAAAGACAGGTAAATGTGGGCTGGTATGTTGGTATGTATTTAATGTGGTTAGCCACACACACACACACACACACATATATATATGTGCATGCAACATCTATACAGAAATATGTTTAGAGACTGTGGCACGTGAGCGTTGGAAATGCGAAATGGACATTGCTTAATTCCATATTCTGCGGCATGTGGATGCAGCTTGATTTTATGCAACTCAGGCATCATAATAGCTCATTATGCTTGAGCAAACTTTGCCAGGCGCCCAAAATTCATTAGCTAAAAGGCAGCAAATCGAAATTGAAGAGCACCAAATTGCCGCTGAGAATGTTGTCTTCGCTTTACACAAATCGATACGCTAATTGATTGCCACAATTGCCGCAATTGATTTAGTCTAGCCCCGTCTAATTGATAGCCACAACGTGCCAAGCACATATATCTATACATACAAGTTTTCATTGCGGCTATTTTAAAATATATATAAACCGCAAGACGCCTCACAGGTGAGCCCACAACATTAGCAGCGCCCGCTCTACATGATTTAATAGATCACTTCGAGCGCATCAATAATCAGCGTAAATTAATTAAGCGTTTTACACAGATATGTGTTTGGGTCATATATATACATATATATATACTCACTCATATATTTATATCTACATATCTTAGGCGCATAAGCTCTCGCAATTTAGAATGACGTCGCTCTTAAGTTTCACAGACAATATTTTTTGTATCTATTTCTTATACTCTGGCGTAGGGTATTATACATAATCTTGTCAGCACAAGTGCAACGCATTGCAACTGACAATGATCCAATTGCGATTAATAATTGAACGAATTAAAACATTAAGTGAAGCAAGATCTGATCAAAACTAAACTGTTTGATAAGTAATCGCTGAGTGTTCAAAGCCGCCAACAACAATAAGTTAGCCAACTTAATGATTTCGTTGACATTTAAATAATCTAACGCAGTTTAAATTATTTGGTAACAATACTTTTTCTTTTTTTGGGATTACTTAAATGTATTATTATAAATTTGTAAACTATGTTTCAGCAAGAGTATGCGCATTTTGACAACGCGCTGTCTTTTTGTTTTCTGTTTATTTTTGTTGTTAAAAACTTTTACGTCGCGGTTTATTTTTGGACGCCCAAAAGAAGTGCATAACTTGGCCACGCTCCAACGACCCACGCAAATATATAAAGAAATGCCTCTGTGAAAATGTTATATTGTCTGTGCATAAAATATTAAAATCCCATTTTTTATGAGCGCCAAGTGGTCAGGGTGTACAAATAAAATAAACCAAATCTACAATAACATTTATTCTCTATACTAATAAAAAAAAAAAAAAAACCCACTGCAGGTGTGTGTGTGTGTTTCTGAGAAGAAAAAGAGTGAAAGAGAGGGAGAGAAATCGTCTGTGTTCATTTTCGCGTCTCTGTCAGCTCTTAAAGCTCGCAAATGGCAAACTAACGAATGGCATACGGCGCCTCTTTAATAAATATTAACATATACACAATTTATATAGTTGTCGTATAAATCTTGGGCGGGATTAGGCGATATCTTGCCGCTTTAATGTGGCAAATTGTAGTGGTCCATTCACAAATCGCTGCTCTAATTATGCCAATAAAATACAACTAAAACAACATTTTTCAGCACTTTTGTGCATTGTTTATATGCGAAATTTTTTCCTTATTTTAAGTTAATCCGTATGTATATATATATTTTTAAAAATGCTAAAAATTAAATTTTGGATCTAGGTGCAAAATATATATAAATATAATATACTATAAATCCTTAATGCTTGTTAAACATGTGTATTTATCTAATTCATTTAAATTCACTTTTAAATGTCAACTTTCTTAAATTTGCCTTGAACAGCAAGTCTTATCAATTGACTTAGTGAAGGTAGGGGAGTTTCTTGGAAATTTGACCCAATGAAAATTTATTATTATTAAAATCTTAAGAGAACTATTTTTTGTATATGTTTTGAAAGTGGGAACAAATCGGATTAGCTATCAAGAAATTTAAGGGTGTAATAAGTCAAATAAATTGTTTAAATTGAAAGAAAAGAAAAGAACTTTAGTTCCGTAAAACTAACAGTTCTTAGAAATAAATATAAACTTATTAGTTGCTCAACTACCACTCTATAACAACAAGAGCGTTAAATGTTTCTATATTTGCATTGGGAAATTTTTAAAATATTTTCAGAATCGAAAAAGAATTTGGATCATATACTGCACTAGTTGATCCCGTTCCCCTAAGGTCTATGCCAAAATTCAATTAATAAAACATTATCCATTAGGCGTACAAGCGCAAAACAAATAATAAAAGTTGCATTAAACGTGAAACCTGCTCGTAAAAGTGGCGAATGCACAAATGCTGGCATTAAGTGGAGGCCGCTGACGGAAAGCTGCCACATTAATTTGTAAATTCTGGCTAAGTGGCGTCGTAAACATGAATTATATTCAAATGCATGGCAAAGGCCGTACACGCGTAGCATAAATTCATAATTTTTCATTAGCACACACAGATAGACAAGGCGGGGGCCATTAAAACGTCGCCAACTATTGACTTATGACCAACAGGAGACAACGCCCCGTCGCCATAACGAAGCGGCTAATTATAAGCGACGCTGTCCAGCCATTAGAATAGGAAGAACAGGAAGAACTTACAAAGCACAAACATGAAAAAGAAATGAAATCGTAAATATTATTTTTAGCTTAAAGAAGGCAAACCAGCCAAGAGCTGAGCACAACAATTTTCCAAGTGGCAGACAGTAAAAGCGAGAGATTGGCAAAGCTATTGCTGGTTTTGCGGAAAAAGACTTTGTGTATCTGAAAGATACATTTAATGTGTGGTTTATGGTCTTGTTAGTTTCGTGGGCGGTTTAATGAACACGCGTCGTATACGTAATGGACACAAATTGAAACTTTAGTCACTGTTCATTTGTAAACTAATAGAATACACTCGGAATTCATTTATTTGTCTTTGGTATGCTATAACATTTTAGCGCAAATATTTGCAATTCAATTGCAGCAGAAAGCCGAATCAAATAAAATAAATTCAAACATATAAAAATACTTATATATATATATATATATATACACATATTCCTGCATACATCCAACATTCGCACAGAGACAGTCAAAGGCAAAATGACATGAAAAATATGCCGAAAATTGGAGCAACAACCATAACAACAACAATGGCAGCAGCATACAGTAGGGATTCGATACACGACAACAAAGAATAATCTATTGACGTTCTACTATTGCTTCGCCTTCAAAGCTTTGGGGTTATTTTCCAGCGCCATCAAAGTGTCTTCTTTCGATAGCCAATTGCAGTTCAAATGGTCCACACAAATACACACACTCAGACACACTAGCTCAAACACTTCAGGTTGTTGTTCAAAATTACTTAGCACTTTATAAAGATTCAATATTTTATTTGAAAGTTAACACTTACAGCTTGGTTCATGCTAAGAACTCTTCGCACCAATACCAACATAAACTTACCTAAAACGAAAGAAAAAGAGCAAAAATCAAAATATATTTATTTAACTCCACTTAAGGCTAGCCTACTTGTAGATATTCTCAATTCTTCTACTGAATACATTTCATGCAAACTTCCGTTTCTACATCTCCCAGAAATTTAAATTGTTCAGCTTGTTTATATGATTGTTTTCGGCATGTTTTGTTTTAGATTTTATTCTTTTAGATTTCTGGACGTGAAAATAAACAAAAGTGTTGCAAGATTTTATGCACGCCACAACAAAACAAGCGAAAATCGTCGGTCCAATTTATAAGAGTAGTTAGTAAGTAAATATAGAAGAAAAAAACATGTGTGCATATAAATAATGGATTTAAATGTGATGCAAAATAAATTGAGGAAAATAAAAATACAGTACAATAAAAATTAGTTTTTGAATATAAAGGCAATTTGAGAAGTTTCGTATGTAGTACTTAAATGCTTCTAAATTATATTGTATCGGATGGAAATGTTCCCATTCGTAGGGAATTCACATCGTAGTTTATTTTTCTCGTTTACTCTTTGTGATACCGCTCACTGTATTGAGCAGATAAAATCTCGTATCATAATAGGTGCTTTTTTTGAGTAAATAGTCAGTAAAAGAAAGCAATGATAAAAAGCTTAAACAAGATAGAAAAATGGATAAAGCGCCTATTAATTAAATCAATCAAGATGAACTCACAGGAGAAATAAAGAGAACAAATTATTTCAATTTTGTATTCAGATCTTAACTTATCTAAGTTTAGCTTAACATTGGTAAATACTCCCGCTTAAGATGTTCTCCGCTATTAGTTATAATTCCCAAACTCATCATATTGCAAGCAATTTGTTCACACTATCTCTCTTTCTCTTTATATCTAACTATCTATCTACCTATCTAACTCTAGCTATCTCTCTATCTCTATTTACGTCTCTATCCCTCTCTCTTTCTCCATGAGCCATTAAAAAGTGTGTGAAAAATAAGAATTACCTATCCACTAACACACACAGGCACACGCACGCACACATACACACTAAAATTTTGGCATTATAGAGTGTGTGTGTAAATTGCTTGTAATCGCCCACTGTGCAGCGCCTCATTGTTGTTGTTGTTTTTGTTGCTGGTCTTGTTGTTGTTATTGTTGTTGTTGTTGTTGTTGTTGTTGTTGTTGCTATGACGGTATCGTCGCTAATAAACCGCTTATCTAATTTGTTATAACTTTGTTGTTATTTACCTATTGTGGGCCGACAAACAAAAAGGCAAGCAAACACAAAAGCTTCAAAAGCCCACTCACACGCAAGCACACATACACACACACACACACTCGAGCGCACACAGCACAGAGAGCGTGGTTATCTAAAATTGTTATATAGCATGTTAAAAATCTCTGTAAATTATTATTGATTTTTACGGCAGCCGCGACCATAGAGCTACCTAATGAGCGACGCACACTTGATAGAAACAACAATAAAAACAAGAACACAAATTAAGTGCAGTTTATTAGTTAAATTGATAAAAATTTATGACGCCGACGCACAGTGGTTCGAATAATCAATAATAATGTTGAGATTGCGGGAAGTCAAAACTCAATGACTTTCTATGAAAGTGTAGCCGAAAGGCAATGCAACCGACAACAGTTTTCTATACACACTTATCTGATGCTGTAATCAATATATATGAACATTTTATTTCCCTAAAAACCCATTGAGTTATAATTATACTGATGCGACATAATTATTTTCTATCACACATTTAAGACCCTTAAACACCTGCCCTGTACAACCTAGATATAGCGCCCAATGAAGACTTTCTATAGTAATCGTAAATTATATGAAAATCTTGTAACATGCGATTCTTGTAGCAAGAACGTTTGGTATATGTTGGGACAAAAAGGCTAAGACCACAAATCGATTCTGCTTTAAAATTCTCAAATACTCATGTCCCAGTCTGTGCACCCAGTTTGATACCAAGTATACAACTCACGCTGAGCTAGGGTTTTCTCTAACTATCCATAGGCTCGTTACACTGTGCATAGCACCGTGGACAACGATATATTATGAAGAGCGCCCTCAAGTGAGCGTTGACTTCAACTTATGTAGTATGTCCAAAGTTAACATCAACTGATGTCATCAGATCTTTATCGTTGTGTGTGTCTGCGTCTGTTTGTGTGTCTGCGTCTGTGTGTGTAGTTAGACCGGCAACAGCCGTATTAGTTCATTGTCTGCTTAAGAGCGTGGCACTTCAACAACAACAACAACAACAACATAAACAATGAACTGTGCACTTAACAGCTCGTGTGCCTTAGATGTTAGAAAGTATTTATCTTTTTCACGCTTAGCTAAATCTTTGCATCTATTCGGCACAAGTTTTGCATATTTGATTTTGCATAACAATTACCAAAGGCCCTAACAGAGCGTTGACACTTGGCTGTCATAGTCCGATAGTATCGGCAGATCAGTGCAAAAGGCCCACCCAAAATAGACGCTCTTAAACAATGCAAATGACACACAACCCATAAGCTGAGACGGGCAGCTAGACAAGCAGATACTTAGCCATATATAATATGTATATATATCTGTACACATATGCAATATAGCAAAAGGGCCAGAACCGACGAGCATTTGATGCGATTTGATGGCTTCTGCTGGCAGCGTGCCCAAAAGCAGCGGTCTCGGTGTCACTTGTGCAAATGAAAACCAAATTAGAAATATTTTGCCGAAAAAAAAAAAAGTAGCATAAGAACACAAAAAAAAAATGCCAGAAATCTCAATTATTTTGCAAAACATGTGTTGGCTGTAGATGCGCTTCATGTTTGGCAATCCGTCAGATACGCGTGCTGCTGTTGCTGCTACGAAATAGTTCGTTCCATCTAAACAACATGCGACTATAAGTCATGAACACAAAACTGAAAACTTAAATTGAAATCTTTTAAGCAGACCAGGAAACGACGATACGACAACAAAAAGTTGGGAGTACATTTCGTTTTATAGCTGTCAAAGACTTGTGTACGATTTCTTTATTTAATACATATTTTAAATTTAAATTCAATTGCGAATTAAAATAAATAAATGGCAAAGTGCCCAGAGGGAAAGCCAACAAATAAGCTGACAAATAGCATAAAATTGATTTCGCACTAACTCAAATTGCATTTCATACAAACAAACGCAAATGCAATCAAATCATATTTGCAATATTTAATGAAAAAAAAAAAAAAACGATTTAATCACAAAAAACTAGCACTTTAATTAATTTTTACTAGCAAATCAATATTTGTCAAAAGACTCTTTATAAAACTCGGCATTTCAAAATGTGGCCACTTGCTAAATGCAAAAATAAATCAGCTTAAGTTTTACTATTTATTTGATAGTATTTACTTTTTTTTTAAATATGTGCTTGCATTATAAAAAGCAGGGTCCTTGCATATATTGCACTTCCTCACTTATCTCTTTCGCTCTACTTCCTTCTACTCGCTCGCCCTCTCCCTCTCGCTCTCTCTTTTTCATTCTAGTTTTCTACCACCTCTTATTGATGGAAATGACTTCCTTCTGTAAGCATATTTCCGTTCTTGAAAATCCCATAGTGAGTTTGAATGTTAGTTAATAAGAATTGTGCAAATGCACCTTGCCCTACTTTTTGAGTAATAAATGCAATATAATTAATGTCTTGTCATGGAAGACTAATTATTCTAGACAGTCAAGTTTTCCTAGAGACTGCATATATACAAAAAAATAAATGCCCTTTTAGTGCGGAGTTTCTCCAATGTCAACAGGTTAACAAACATGCGTACACAGCCACACACAACACTGATATAGTTTTCGTTGCCTAGCCCACATGATAAGTAGACTGCATAAAAGTAAACAGAATGCATATTTGTCATGCTAGAGTGAACAGTGAAATTTCTTGGATATTCCGCACTTGGCACATGCCAAAAGAAGACACATGAAGAGGTAATACCGGCCAGTACTTGACCAAAAAGCACTGCATTATGCAAAAAGCAACTTTAACTTAATTTAAAAGTGCCACTGAGTGGAGGATGCACAGGAAAATCTCTGTGCAACAGCATCACCAACAGCAACAACGTCGACCGCATAAAGATTGAATGCACTGCACAAAAGAAACAAATTCCAGGGCCGGGCATCAGTCCGAAGAATGCACTCGGAAATGCTCAACATACAACCAAAAACAAAAAACAAACAAAAAAAAAAACAAAAAAAAGAAAACAAGCGCAAGTGGTGAAAATCCTCGGAAAATCCATGCGGCGACGGCCGCCAAAGACAAATGTGGGTCGCAAGCGCAAAGTGCAACAACTTGCACGCACACACACACACACACACACACACACACACACACACACACACACACACACAGAGCAGACGGCAAACGGAAGACAACTAGCCACAGAGGGGTAGGTCGGGGTACTGTTGTTGGTTGTTGGGGGCACCGACAGATGGCGAAAAGATGCAGCTGGGAGATATGGGCACTGGGCGAGTAACAGGGACGGGGAGGGGAACGGGAACGGAGACGGAGACGGGGATGCCGTCGCCGCACGCATCATGGAAATACGCAAAAAGAACAAGAAAACTAAACCATGTTTTTTGTACTTTTTTTTTTTTTTTTTTTTTTGGCACTTGCCGTTTGGCTGGAAAACTCAGAGCTACCCCTTCCCCGATTCGCTGGCGTTGTCTGGATTTTGACTTTGGGCTCTTGCACTGCTTAAGTGAAATTTAATGATATTTTTACAGGCCAACTTGAGCTGGCAACAGGTGTCGGTACTGGCCAATTTTTGTTTAGCACTTGCTGCTTCTGCTAATTTGTTAAATTGAAGTTCTAATTTTATTGTGTTGCCAACAAATTTCCGTGTGCCAATGTATTCAGCTGTAAGTTGGCGAAAAAAGACAACAAAATACAAGATACTGAAGCAAATTCTTGTGAATATATATGAAGAGTGCTCATTTAAAATTTATAAAATTACAGCACATTTATATTTGGGAGCGGGCGTTTCTTACGACCTGGACTAAATAGAAAAACAAGGTAGAATAGTTAGTCTCGTGTTGGCGAAGATTAAACACACTTGCAGGCCATTAATAAACATGCGATATAATATTTATATCTGCAAAAGAATTTGATTTAAGAAGACTTTTCGACCAGCGGTCGGATGTAGATCAGATTTTCTTTTACATATTAAGAGCGCAAAGAAGCTCGTAATAGCTGACTTTGCCTAAGATGTCTTGATAACTACACAATATTTGACCGATAGATACTATGACAGTTATATGATACGCTAGTCCGATCGGGCCATCATCAATTTACGTACATCGCCACAGACATAGGCCGCATCAACTATAGAAGATCAAAAACTGCATCCTTTCAAACGTTACACATTTCGTGGCAAAATTGAAATACCTTTAGTAAGGGCATCTCGCACAACAGATGATGCCCGGCGCCCACGCGATTAAAAGCAATTGAAATAAATACGAAAGCAAATGGTCTAGCAAAAAGGCAACCCGTGCGACACTCTCCACATTGTTCTAAATACATACATATGTGTACGTGAGTATATACATGCATATATACTATATATTTCGGAATTATTACATTTTGGTCACATTTGAAATGTTTTAATGTGCGAATGCACTTAAAACTGCTGCGCTAGCGGCGTCTCTAAACGAGTCTACTGTTGGCCATTCAGCCAGCCGCAAACAAACGCAGCACGCAACACGAACATTGTGACATATACTCATGTTCTCGACAACTATGCAACGGGTCGGCACTCCAGAGCGACAGGGAGTTTCAAGTGCTCATATAGTATACATATATGTATATTATATATACACATGTCTGTCTGTACATATGTACACATGCATGTCGTCTGACTGAAATGCGAGTCGCGTGGGACCAGTGCTTTGCTCCATTCCCCAAAACAGCTGACCTGTCATTTGATGAACTGTGGAGCTACAAGCTTATTTATCTAAGCTTTGCATTTGCTGTGCTGTTATTGTAGCTACGCTTCAGTTCTATTTTTTCAGTGCTTGGTAAAAAAAAAAAAATCACGTCAGTTTTCGCAAGAAATCAACAAAAACAAACAGCAAACACGCTGGTAAATAGCGAAAATTAAATAAATAAATAATTATGCATATTGTTTAGTCTTATTATGAAATCCTAAACGAGACGGACGCTTGTCGTAATATGAGCAACTAAAAAGAAATAAATAAATTAAGCAGAATAAAATGAATTTCCATTTTCACAGAAACGTAAATGAGAACTTTTACAACTGAATTTCACATTCAGAAAGTTTTATCGAGTCAAAGCATACGCATATTAAATGAATTCTATATAGTTTCAGTGAATATGACATAAAAGGGCGAACCAAACTAAAGAATGTTGCTCCTTTTAATTTTCACTCGCTGCAAGCTGCAAACTATATGCTACGCACTTTAAAAAAAGTCTCATTGCAATTAATAAAACTTTTGCAGCGGGTATTTATTAATTTAATTTTAATTGACAGCTTTGTAAATACCCTGCAAAGTTTCTCCAAAAACCAACATTTTGCTTGTTCCCTTCACAAATTTTGCATTTCATTATGCTAACTATACCTATATTATTCTGCACAGCAAGCGAACAAGAGTCAATTACAAATGCATTTCTCAAGTCGCAAGCACTATCAACTGCAACTGCAACTGCAACTGCACTGTAATTGGCAGCAGCTGTTGCCTGAAATGACTGTCAAACGCGACAAAGCCAAACTTTTCCCCTTCCGTTGGCCATTAGACTGATTATGATGGTGCGTGTCTGCGGCGCGCTAAGTGACTACTTCTACAACTTCTTGGCATTCAGCAAGGCGACGACGATGACAGTCACAGAGCCAGACCGAACCACACGCAGTGGAACATGGTTACCGAAATCTATTTAGCATGCAAAGGCGATTGCTGCTGCCGGCTAAATAATGGCCGTGGATATGCAAACAACAAAAGCAGGAATCAGGAAAACGCAAAAAAGAGAATAAGCGATGGCAAGGGCAGCGTCAACACACTTTGCATGGCCAAGACAATACGCCAAAGACAGCAACAGCAACCAGTCTTAAGATATTAAAAAATATATATAAACAGGTATAGCGACAGTTTTAATACCCTTACATATCTCTGCGATCTATTTCTGAGCGAAGTGGTGTATATATATATTTCTAAAAACAAGTAAACACAATATGTAAAGTTATCAAGCCATAGAAATTTAAACCAGATCCTGCTAAGCTGCCTGCTGTGTTCAGATATATCCACTTTTTCGGCTGATTGCTCCGATAATGATAAAGTTGTCTGATTTTAATCAAAGTTTTGTCATGAAACTAGAACTAGTATTTGATGAGTTTCGGATCAATTTCTGTAACAAACGAACTAAAGGATTTAACAAAATTGAGAGACTGATTTGCATAGAAACAGGCAAATATGCCCATATTGACTTGACACTTTTCGATAATATATGTACTTAATATAAGCGGAGACGTCTTCCGACTAAGTTATTATACCCGCTGCAAGGGTAGACGAACGCCTGCAGGTGGGCGGAGGCAGGGGCAGAGGCATGTATTTGACTTATTGTCAAAGTCAAATGCATGAATGAATTTACGGCGCATTTATTTCGGAGCTGTGTGTGAGTGTGTGTGCGGTGTGTGTGTGTGTGTGTGTGTGTGTGTGTGTGTGTATGTGCGGTGTGTATTTGTGCGTGTGTGAAATAGAGAGGGTTTCAATTGTTGTTTATATGGGAAATATGGTATATCATCTGTTGCTTAAAATAATAATAAGAAATTAAGTTTTGGGTTTGCTGATTACTCACCCACTTTAGAGAAACCCACACATGTGAGCCGGCTTTCTTGGCTGGTGCGTTGGTGTAGCAGCGTTTTTCGTTGAATGTTTTTGTTTTTTGTTGTTGTTGATATATCGCGGTAGTAGAAAACTACTTATAGTATGTATAGGTAATAAGAAGTAATTGCGCCATATGCATAAGAGCACACACACACACACACGCACGCACGCACACACACACACACACTGACAAAATTAGGCAACAACAAACACAACGCACATAAAAAAGAAACAGGAACACACACGCAACAAGTCGAATGTATGCTCTAGATATGCACAAATTTGAATTTATATGTGGCTATATAGAGCTCGATTGGTATACATATATTTGTAAGGAGCGCTCAGCTCGGTGATAAATGAACGCGCTGACACTGAAACGATTTCACTTGAAATAAACCAAATTTAATTGGCCAAGACGTTTAATTGCATTTTATATATATATTTTTTTTTTTTTTTTTGGTTTTCTAATTAATTGCAAATGGTTTTTCACCCATGGGTTTCGGTTTCCTTCTTTTATTTTTAATTTTTTATTATTATAATTATTTGTATTTTCATTCGTATGTATTTTATGCGCTGTTGGCTTTTGTGGGGAGCTAAACACTGCACACGACACACGAACGTGATGAGAGAGGGGGCGGGCGCCTGTAAGAATCGAAAGAGAACAAAACAATTTCGATATGAGACAGCAAGTTTTTTTACTATATATTTATTTCTTTTTTTATGTACAACATTATTTGGGGAAAATTGGGAGATATATATATTGGATATATTCAAAATATGCAAGCATAAGCATAGTTTAGCTCGGTCAGAGATAGGGGGAGATATAGAAAGAGAGAGAGAGAAGAGAGAGAGACAGAAAGAGAGAGAGAGATAGAGAGAAAGAGAGAAAGAGAGAGATAGAGACAGAGGAAGAGTTTGTGAAAAGTAAGACTTAAATATGTATTAAGAATAAATCCAGCCAACAAAACTATTTAAAAATGGTTTGAGCGGAAATCGCTTTTGGGAAATTGTGTGAAAAATGCAGTTTCAACGAAAAGGAAATGTGTTTAAGCAACAGATTTAAGTGTCAGTAGTAGTATATATGTACATAAAGAAATCGGTGTGTATGTTTGTGTGTGAGTGTGTGTTTGTGTTGCAGCGTGGGCGGTTGCACATTTAACACGCTGAGAAAGGGACAACAAATATGCATATACATTTATAAAGATAGATACAATATTTTATTGTGAAAATGACATAAAAATTGCTGTATAAATGTTTTGAAAACATTTCAAAATAAACAAGCACCGCGATAGAAAGTATGGGAGAAATGGCAGAGTTAGACAGAGAAAGACAGAGAGAGACAGAGAGAGAGAGAGAGAGAGAGAGAGAGAGAGAGAGACAGAGAGAGAAAGAGAGAGAAAGATAGAGCTAGAGTGTGAACAAAAAAATAGAACAAAAATTCACAGCACAACAAGCGCATAAAATAGAATAAATATATAAGTTTATATACATAAAAATACTCTTCTTCTTCTTTTTCATTTTTTGTATATATACATTTTATTGCTTTCTGATGTCGGTTCATATGTATGTTCATAGAGGTGTGTGTGGGGGAGACGTTTTGTAGTATTTATTTAATAAATGTTATTTTTTGTTTCATTTATTTATATGCAGTTTATTTGTTTGATCATCGCATTTAATTAAGTGCTTGTGGGGGGTTTACAGTTGAGCGCATCAAAAAACAATAGAGTAAAAGTGTGTGAAAGAGTTGATTTCAATTGATAAACACGAGTACACAAAAAAAGTGGTTACGAAAAATATGGTTTTTTTTTTTTTTTGTATAGTAATTGCTGCTGTTGATGGTAAATTTGGATGGTAGAGCAGTACAAATTGGTAAATATATATCAAAGAGAATAAAATTTTAGTTTTTGCAAAAAACGAACTTTTTCACTATTGCGATAAGTACGAAATGCTGTAACATGCCAACAATTATTAATTACAAATTATTTACTTAAATAACAATGCAAATTTCAAGTTAACAAACTTTTATTCATCCATTTGACCAAATAGCTTTGCGTCATTGTAATTAAGTTTGCGAACGTATTGAATGCCGCAGCAGTAAATAAAAAGCTTATTATACTATTATTATTTTACAAGCTAAATAAAAGTGCACTTTTTAATGAACAACAAGTTTGATTTGCACTATTTAAAAACTACAAAAGTATAATAGTCACAGAGAACATAACGTAACAAGGTTAAGGACCATGTGTAATGCTCTGCTAGACTAAATTCAGTTAAGGGCAATCACACGCTCCCTTGACACCCCTTCTCCGAAACATGCTCAAAGAAAACCGCCAAATGCAACCCTAATTACACATTCAGACGATTCGGCTAAGGTCGGCACAACCCCTTTTTGGGACCCGTCAGCAGACCCGAACACACAAATTGTGTGACGTTCACATAGCTAACGAGAAAAAATCATGTAGGAAAAAGGAGATTATAAGTAAGCCGAAACCCGTATACCCTTAAGAACAGCGCAGAAGAGTTAATTCATTCTAGAGATGATCTAGGAGCTATCGTTACCCACTAAAAACAGAAATTCATTAACTAATGCATCAATTGAACAATTTCCAAGCAACAAAAATGATTGCCAAGTCTATTTAGGCGCAACACAGATCTCTGTTCAAAACGAAGACGAAACGAGAGGAAGTGCGCATAAATATACCCGGCCTGAAATATATCAACCAGAGTATTTAAAACATTCGAACGGCTTTTTCCAAACAGCTGTCGTTTGGCTTTCTTATCAGTCAAACACACACACGCACACAAACAAACACAAATTCCATGGGATATTTTAAAAGCAAGGGGCTTATGTTTGACATTTACGTGCGCTATGATAAAAGCAACGCACGGCAATTTCGATAGGTGAAAATGGGAGAGCCCAAGCGCTGACCAGGGGAGCGCAGGGGACACACACCTTCCACATCGCTGACAGTGTGTTTAGCGCACAAATCAGCCCGAGCGTAACGCCGCATTTCTCTAGCCGCCCAAAAATGTTCATAATATGACAGGCCACATCATCAGCCATCGCAATGGCAACAGCAGCAGCAGCAGCAGCAGCAGCAGGAGGACGCGTACATTTGCATTTTTCAACACCTCAACAAATTGGCTCATCAAGCTCATCGTCAAGTATTTAACACTTTCCCCACCCCTCCCCTACCAGCGCAACCTCTTTGGGAGATCGATCATGTCAAATATCAATAAATATTTGTGCAGACAGATGCTGTGCATGTGTGTTTATTATTATTTGCTCTTTTTGAAAATCCAACAGCGTGATCTGATTAGCTTTTATGTTTTGCGTGCGTTGCGTGAAGCCAGCGAAAATAAATATAGAAATGAAAATCAATGAATAAGTTTTTTTTAGAGCTGCTTCAATGTTAAATCATTGAAAAATTATAATGTACTGTGCTAATCGAATCGTGGCGTGAAATTGTGAACAAACTTTAAGTGCAAAATATGGCTGTGCAATCCAATTGTTGGCGCGGATCTGCGCGTTCAATGATATCATTTGGTTAAATTTAAAGTTTGGTGTAAGTTAGGTTTAGGCCGGAGCAAGAGCACAATAAAGCCTTAGACATTTGCTCAGGTATGGAATACGGCTCCGTATCTAAATCTGGGCTAAAGAATTGTTTGAAAGTAAATTGTCGACACTATTGCATATAACAGCACGAAGCTAACTAACGTTTACTCAAAAGCCACCAAAAATTTAGTTATAACATTTATATACATTTTTCAACAATAATAATAGTCGTTGCTTTAAATTAAAGATACTTGATCTGTATAACTATTTTTAGAAGCTACATGTCAAATTTGTTGACTTTAGCTCTTACAGTCTAAGAAACAGGATTTCGATATCGATTTCTATCGATTGCATGGAAACGGAGTAAGTAATCGATTATCGCCGGCAACAAGCTCGCACTGCGCGGGAACTAGGCGGAGCTACGTTTAAAATTTGTCTCCAACTCTTAATGGCTTTGAGATGGAAGCGTTCCTACATACGGACAGACGGACAGATTGAGGGACTAACGGACGGACAGTCAGACGGGCAGGATTAGCTGGCGTCGGCTTTTGATGCTGACAAAGAATATATATATACTTTCTGGGTTCGGCGGCGCTTCCTTCTCGCTGTTGCATACATTTGCACACAACCATCATACCCTCTTAGACCTTATTCAATGGGTTGACTGCAACTATTTTGTAGTTCCTATTTAATACAAATAGATTGATTACAGAGAATGGGTTTCGACACAGAGAGAAGGTTTTTAAGTTTAACAACTTGGCAACAGCACAAATTTATGTTCTAATAGTCAAAACCTTTTGTACGCACATTTCTAGGCATTGTATAATCAAGCTCCCCTCGCTCTTGCCCTTTCCGCAACGTTCATTCATTTTGATGGTCAAACCGGTTTGCAATTGCTTGCCTACCAAGAGCAAGAGCAATTTATTTCAGACATTAGAGCCAAGTTCAAAGCGCCCAACAACAAAATTGAGAGTAGAAAAAATTATATAAAAAAAAAATGAGCAACCATTAATCATATAAAAACGAAAATCACAGCGCCGCATGTTGCTTGAATTACTGTAGCCGTATCTGTATCTGTATCTGTATCTGTATCTGTATCTGCATATGTATTTGTATCTGCATATGTATTTGTAAGCTACGCATGTGCGTTAGTTAATTTGTATGGTAGCGTTAATTAACCGAAGCCCAAGACTTACGCACTTGCTGTAGAGTTTCACTTCCCAGTCATGAGCAGCAGACTGTGGCCGGGCGACAGTCGTAACGCATCAAAGCTCAAAGAAACTACAAGCTAAGAAATTGTCGAAAACACACAATCAAAAGATACACACGAACGCACTCACACACGCACGCACACACACTCGCGATATACATGCACAGAGAGTAGAGCCCCGAGACCCGAAATTTGTGTCCAAGGTCAAATTTCGAAACTGGGCATTCAACTTGATAATTTATTAAACGCGTTCATTCGTATATAACTTGTGAAGGGTAAGTCGAGCGATTGTCGCCGCGCAAGCGTATTTCACACAGAACTTTTGCGCAGATACAGATACAATTGGAATACCCTGTACGCATTGAAAATGAATTCAAAAAAGGGTCTTACGCAAATGTATGTAACGAACGGCATCGCTGAGCCCATAAAATATGCATCTCAGAGACTTTTAGAGCTAAAGTGTATATAGCATAAGTATTAACAAAACTAGCTTATTTAAATTGATCGATAACTCGCCTCTTTAAGAGAAGTGATCTATAAATACCTTTCGCTTTCTCCTTCTCGATATCAACAAGACATGGCTTTGACTTTGAGATACACACACACACACACATTTGTCTGTACATGCAGTAGTTAAGGCAGCTCAAAGCTGGGTACAGGGTATCTCCTAGTCGGAAAGCACACTTATTGTATCTGTGCTTGAGAGTGTGACCAAATATGGAGCAAAGAGATGTGTGGCCACATTTTGAGCAAGATCGTCGAGTCGATAAGTCAGTTGCAAGTTAAACGGAGTTAGCAATTTTCGTAGAAAACATAAATTTACTCAAAACGATTGAACTGCACTCGTAGTTGTTTTTGTTGCTGCTGTTATTGTCTTAAGTTTGTTTGTTTTCGTTGTTCACTAGCTGCTTTAAATACTAATTGCAGCCCGTATTGAATGAGTTCCTTCAACTCAAATGTGACTCATCTCGGTCTGAGTTCAGGTAAAACGTGTTTGCCTCTCTTCTAGTCTCTCTCTCTTTCTCTCTCTCTCTCTCTCTGTCTTTCTCCCTCTGAATTTTATTTTATCGCGTATTTCAATTAACTGCAAAAACACCGCAACCCCCGACGCCCCTTTACTCCACGCACCTAGACAATGAAAATAAACTGAATGTTCATGCATGTAAATTGTGTTATCGGCAACTTTTTGTTGCCGATAAGCGTTATGAAATGATAAAAACTAAATAAAAAGAAGCCTCCCGAAGGTTAAATACCCTTCCCAATACTCAATCGTATACAATTCTATATTTGCGGCCAATTCGTAATCGTACTATATGATATAGTTTACGAATTGATTCCTGAGTTTCGACAAAATATCTTATAAAGCAATAATTTATTTGAAATACAATATAATATCTAACCGATCCGTCATCCGGCTGGCACGCAGCAAAAAGGGAAACAAATTTGTATCACGAAAAACCCGGAAAAACTGGCTGTTAATACTGATCAAGAATCAAGGTGTTGCCTATTCTGTGACACAGTTATAATACCGCTGGCAAGGGTAAACAACCGTTTATAAGTTGTATTATTTCCAGCTGATATATAATATGGTCTAGAGATGAGCACTGACATGTGCATTTGTTCGACACGTAAACTTTAGCGAGTTTTTCGTGTTTATCATGACATTCACTAGATGTCTTAATCACAATTTAAGGATTTTTTTTTAATTTTAGGCAGAAACACCTCGTGTACGCCGCCCAACTCTATAATTTGTTCAGTTTCATATAAATGTTATTAACAGGGGCCGGCCACATAGCTTGTAATCAGTCAATTGTTGAGCTTATGCGGGTGCCACATGGCGTCTACTTTCGATTTTTCTACACTCACAAGCACGCGCGCACACACACACACACACACACACACCCACACACACACACGAACACTCTTTTCCAGACATTCTCAGTTATTTTGCAGTCAGTCGTTCAGTTCGCAGTCATCGCGAGGCACAACTGGCGTCAACATCATCATTGGGAAACTTGACTAAATCTCAACGCCAGACGCTAATTTGATATTTTAATGACTTTTTGTTTGCAAATTACGCGACGCTGAGTAGTTAGTTTGTTGTTGTTGTTGTTGTTGCTGTTGCTGTTGTTGCTTTTATAGCTGGGCAACGCAGCTGCTTTGTGGGCTGTACCATAGGTGGGTTAAATGAGCGGTTAAAATAACGGCACTCGTAGTTGGTAGTGTGGCCATTACACAATAATAAAAAAAATCAAGAAAAACAGCTTTAAAATATATCAATGCACATACTTTTGTACAAAAATACTTATTTATTTAAATGCAACACTTCAAGTTTATTGAATTGAAACTTTTATAAATTTTCTATGCTTAATGTTTTGTTCTTAGAAACAGCTAGAAATATAAGAAGTTTTCCAATACCAGATTTGACTCTCTATTTGCCCCCACGTTACTGAACCCTAAAATTACCATACCCCAAAACCTGGTCATTCATAGGCGAGAATGTTAAACTGACTGTCAAAACAATGAAAACCCCAAACAGAACGCAGCCACCGGCCAGTCAAACTCAGACTCTAAAATTAACGTGTGTAAAAGTAATGTGTGCGTGTGAGTGTGGTCGAAACCACAATGAGACAGCGCAACAAAAATGACAGATAGAACAATGTTAAATTATGAACATGTTGCTCAGCGTAGCAATGAGTCAGCGGAATTATGAAAAAAGGAAGCGCTGGCCATGAAATTGAGCAAATGAAAACGACAGCGCGAGCGCTGCCAGAGCGCCAAAAATCATACACAGAGCGGCAGCCTAAGGCAGCGTTGCCAATAAGGGCACAACGCAGTCAAAATACGATTATAGATGAGCTGAGCTGAGCTGAGCCGAGGTGAAGTGAGGTAAGCCAAAATGAAATGGTGGTGGAATGTACAATAAGAGAATATATAGACATACTCCATACATACATGTGCATATGTATGCATGTATGTACGTGAAGGCAACTGCGAGCTGCAACAACAAAACAAACTAACAGGGCAAGAGGTAAAATGAAGACAACAAAGCGCAATCATGAAATAACCGTTGACAATGAATGTACAAATATGCGAGCATGTGCAAGCGAGATAGACTGACGGACATGGACACAGACAAGAGGCAACAGGTAAATAATCAAGTATTACGTATGTATGTGTACGTGAATGTGTATGTACAAACATGAAGTTATGTTTAGGTAGACATTTATTTATGTGTACAAGACGGAAAAAAGGTAATAAGAAATTAGGTGAGACAGCAGTGATAAGAAATATGTTATTAATAAAATAAGGATTAGTTAAAGTAAAAACAATGTTAAAAAAAATGCATGCAAGCAACTTACAAAATAGCGGGATAAATATTGTTGTTGTTGGTATTGATGTCGTAAAATTTGAGCCTTGCTTGATTTTTTTGTGGTTTTTTTGCTGTTTTTTTTTTCACACAATAATTTTATAACACGTTCATAAAGACGAAACGGAGAAAATTTTACGACGGATCACTAGAAGAACGAGAGGGAAGCGAATTGCAAGCGAATTGCACAAATGGAAACATTAACAAACATATTATACTCGGCGGCAAACAATTACAAAATACGGGACGAGACCGGACGAACAAAAACACGAAACACACGTGGAATGCAATAATAATGCCAAAAATGTCACTAACACAAGAAGGAGGCGGTGCGATAGGGTGGCGGTGGGGGTGTGAAAATGACGCGCGTGTTCACTTTTCTTCTCGTTAACAGCGATGTGTGGATAGACGAGTGTGACCAGATGAGGACGACGCACAACACGCGCGAAAGTATGATAAAAGGATACCAAAAAAGCTTAAAAATTAAAACAAACGAAAAAGACAAAACGAGAACAAATCCACGAAATTTTGTATCGAATAGCAAAAACAAAACTGTGACCGAAATTGACATAAAAAGCAAATTTAACTGATTTTATTTTTTCCAAATATTATTAACGTATTTTACGGCTGCTGAATGGTTATTTTTTATGTCGTCGCGTCATTTGGCGGCTTTTCATTTTTTGGACTCTTGCTCACTGTGTTGTTTTTGTTGTTGTGGTAGATATTGTAGTTGCTGCTGTTGTAGTTAATGTAATTAAATGGTTAAAATAATAAAAATTGCCCAGTGTCTGTTGCTGTTTGCTTAAACAATTGAATCACCCGCAACGGACACATACATACACTTACACACACGACGAGATGACGGCCGCAAATTTGTTTATTTGCTTGCGCGTCTTCTTTTGCGATCGTTTTGTCGCCACAAGAAGAATATTTTTATTTAATGTTGTACGCAGTGGGGATTTGCTTGCCTAATACGAATTTGATTGCATTTATCGCACCAATGCAAGTTGCTTTCGCACAAACTAAGTCTAAAAGTTGAAACAACTCGTAAATTTTGAATTTTTTTTCGCCGTCCGCACACATGTGTACGTACAACAACATTAACAGTAAATGAGAGAATTTGCGATCGCACGCTAAAGAGAGCATAACATTAGTTGTACAGCGAATGCATAACATAACAGCGGGCAATAACATGAATATTTTCTGAAATGTTATTAACATCTGTCAATAAGAAAAATAACCATATTGAGTAAAAATAAACACAAAACAAACTGTTAAAGCGTATGTGAAAGTTATATAACAGACAGTTACTCTTACCGATAACTAATTAAAAAGAAAAACGACAAGTGAAGATCAAGTTTAAACTTTACCGCAAAATGAGACTCTGTTATGAAGACTAATTTGTTTAGCAATCGATAGACATCGTTATATGTTAACAGTACAGTTGATATTTTTTCTATGCACACGACACCGAACAAAAAGGCACACCACGAGGTCAGCTAAATGAGTATGTGATGAAATTTGCGATTAGATAATCAATTATCAGCTCGCATTCGCTCGCACATGTTTAATGTTTAATTTGATCGAACTATCGATTTCAGAAGTGTAACCTGTTGATTTTATTTGGCCCTGTTAAGTCTGATTAGTTAACAGAAAAATGTAAGGATCAGCTGATCAGCGGCGCTGTTGTAGCTGTCAGCTTTTGACAGGGAGCTTCAATTAGCGTTCGACTTTCAAATTATGCCTACAAGGAATTAAATGTAGAAATTGAATTGTTCAATAGTTATACAAAATGACTGATAAATTCCAATTAAAATCAATTACAGCTGTTCCAAATTAATTTAAGAAGAAAACAGTTTTACTTGTTCCCCAAACACATTTAAGCCAAGCTACCTGATCTGCTCTATTTTAGTTTTCCACACATTTCCATTCCATTCGTGATTCACGTTTGTACACAGCAGACGCGGGGAAAGACTTCATTAAGCGAGATTTAAATTGGTTGGCAGCGAGCGTCTAAAAGTTATTTGCATAAACAAAGCGCAGTTGAACAAAACGCTAGCAAAGCGGACGCGCTAAGCGATTGAACGGAAGAAAAAAAAATACGGGAAAAAATAACAAAATGATAAATATTACGAAAATTTGATATATGTAAATAGAATATTGTGCAAAGCGAACTAGAAACAAACGTGTACACGTAAGTCCAAGGTTCAATTGGAAATTGGGTAACTATTGCCATTCACCCCATATATTCTGTTACACTTTTCAGTTAAGCTTTGCTTCGTTCATTATTCATCAAGCAAAACATTGTAGTTACATATTTTAATATGTAAACGGCTTATACACCTCTCATACATACGACATACATACATACATACATACATACATGCAAATGCATGTAAATATAGTTTCTCGATTGTACTGGCTGTGACCTAAAAGCTTGATAGAATTCTCACAATAAATCGGCAGATATTTTAAATTAAAATAACACAAAATGCATAAATGTATTGGACTGTTGTTGTGTATTTGCATGCAGCTTTGTCGTGTGTGTGTGTGCGTGTGTGTGTGTGGGTGTGTGGGTGTGGGTGTCAGATGTGTTTGCCTATTTGTTTTTAATAATACCGAGCAGAATGCTAGACATTATTAAAGACCCAATCGCCAGGGGCGTTGCATAAAAGGGGACCTAAGCCGAAAGTGATGTTACATTGCATGTTAAGCTGTCTTAGAAACGATAAATCGATAACGATTGCATTATTGATGTATACTATGATAGAAATCATAACAAATTCGGCATACCCAAATGAATAGCAAATATTGTCCAGCTCTAATTCTTAGCTAATCAATACCACGTTTTTTTAATCAATTATCTTACTTATGCCTAACATTCGCATTCTCGCCCACTTAGCGACGCCGCTGCTCTAATGTGCGGCACATGTCGGACATTTACTTAAATTAAATGTGCAACACAATAAAAAATGTGAACACACATTTTACATGATACGCTGTACAGGTGGGGAGTGTACGCATACATATGTACGTATATATGTATGTATGTGTGTGTGTGTGTGTGTGGGGGTGTTGCCAGACTTCTATGCGAGTAATTTGCAAAATTTGCACTAAAATGTAAACAAAAATGCGAACGTGCAAATATTTGCATGGGCCCCAAAAATATGCTGCAGCCGTTGCATTCGATTGTGTTTTTCTGTTGCTTCATGCGGCATTAGTAGGCTGTAAGCGCCAGACCAGACCAGCCCATACCCACCCCCCCAATCAGCATGGCGCACGCTGTCCTATTGTAGTCCGTTGTATTGACAGCTTTTAGAACAATTGAAAAAGCATGCGAAATCGACAACAACAAGCCGAAAGAGATGGAGACAGAGAAAGAGAAAGGGAAAGAGAAAGAAGCAGGCGTATATTTTGGATTGCAAATGTTTGTGCAAGTGTGACAGTATTTGTGTCTGAGTGTGTGTGCGTGCGTGTGACTGTGTGCGTGTATGGCTCTCAATGGCACTAAAAGTATCTTGTTAGCAGCGCAGATACAAATGTATATATATTCTGGGATTTGCATTTCTTTTCGTTGATATTATCGAACAAATTTGCACACAACCCAAAAGCCCAACAAAACAAAATAATCGCTGAAAACAATGCTGAAAATAAACAAACAAATAAACTTTATGGCAGATCTAAGTCCATGTCTAAGTCGAAGTTTCCATTTTCAAGCTCCCTTCGACTTCCAGCAAACAAGTGCTGCAACTACAATTTGCAACGTTAGCAATATATTGGGTTTTGTTTATTTTTCTCGTTCATTAATGTGTCTGTATCGTACGAACCTATACCTTATATACATACACATACACATGCACATAATATCATAATTATTTATGAAAACTGATCCGATTTCATTGGGATTCGAGATTAGTTTGAGATCTTGAGCTTATCTTTTAAAATTATTATTCGGGTTTTCAGTTGTTTTCTTGGTTAGTTTTTCTTTGATTCAGGTTTTTAAAATCTTTACAAATCTTTTCAAAGCTTACAGAAAAGGAATTACCTTCTTAAATGGTTATTCAATATATTCTTTCTTTAATCGTGATTGCGAATTGTTCTTATGTTTTATTCCTTGAACTTTGTCAAAACTATTTACTCTTATGGGTAGGACATATTTGATCTGAAGCTGACATCACGTCTAGGCATTAATTTATTTAATTAATTTAAAATTTGTGCGGCATTTTTCTGCCCTCAAATAATATCACAAGTCATGTAAATTAATGACTTTCAAAAAGCGCCCTTTTTTTTTTTTTGGTATTTTTAAATTACATTTACTTTGTTACGATGTTTTGTATTTTGTACTAATTTCGCAACAATTGTCAGCTTGCTTGACTAATAATTTAGGTATTGTATCGCGCACTTGTATCTTCATATGGAATTATTTATGACACTATATTTTCAAGCTCTTAAACACAATTCAACTTCTTGCAGGTTTTCTTTTCTTATAGAGCAACTAAAAACGTTTTCTAATGCTAGTTAGCTTCGGAGAAAGAATTCAACATAATTTTGCATCTGGATTTGGCGTAATTCTAATTTAATTTTCGCCTAGTTTATAAATAATTTTTTCAGCAAGACAAACGCAGAGCCAAAAAAGTCCAAGAACAAGGAGGACACGCTTCAAGTAGAATGGTTGACTCGGATGTGGAGCTGGAGAAAGGTGGGTCGATTGCAAGAAATAGAAACGGAAATTGAGAGTGTGTAACTCAGTGTCTAATTTGCATTTTAGTGCCACGCCTTGGTCTGCGTCATCTGCAGGCGTTGCTGCTTTTCCTGGGCCTGGTCGTCAATACCACGCTGCAGTTCAATGTGGGCGTGGCTGTGGTGGCCATGACAAATGCCACGTCTGTAAATGCCGAGCTGCCCGTAAGTGAGTCGACGGCCGAAAGGCCACGCCCACGCCCCCACACTAAATAACTATTGACATCTGTGCTTGCAGCACTACAACTGGACGGAGCCCCAGAAATCGTATGTGCTGTCCAGCTTCTACTGGGGCTCGGCGTTGACGCAATTTGCCGGTGGTTACCTCTGCAAGCGCTTTGGCGCCAAGACCGTGCTCTTTTGGGGCAGCTTTGGATCGGCGCTGCTTAGCGCATGGACGCCTCAAGGCATTTATATAGCCGGGTGGCGTGCCTACTGTGCCATACGTCTGATGCAGGGCCTCTGCCAGGGCCTGACATTGCCCTGCATACATCAGCATCTGGCCAACTGGGCGCCAGCGGTGGAGCGCACGCGCTTGGGCGCCTTCGCATATACGGGCTTCGATTGCGGCAACGTGCTGGCCATGTATGCAGCCGGCATGTTGGCCAGCTCCAGCCTGGGCTGGCCAGGCATCAGCTATGTGTCGGCTGCGTTGGGTCTGATGTGGTGCCTGCTGTGGCTACTGCTGGGCGCCAATCGCGCCAGCGAGGCGCGCTGCATTGGCCGAGCGGAACAGCGTTACATTGTGGGCGACCTGCAGCGCAGCGTGAGGCGAGAACGCAAGCTGGCCATACCCTGGCGTGGTATATTCACCTCAGCGCCATTTTATGCCCTGCTCTGCGCCCGCTGCGCCGATACGTGGGGCCTGGCGACAATGCAGGCGGAGCTGCCAGCCTATCTGAACGGCGTGCTGGGGCTGGAGATGCACAGCAATGCGTTCTTCTCGGCGCTGCCCTTCCTGCTGATGTGGGCCATGTGCTATGTCTACCTGATCATCGCGGATGTGCTGCTCCAGCGACGCTGTCTCAGCCTCACAGCGCTGCGCAAGACGTACAACAGCATTGCGCTGTGGACACCAGCCGCCATCATGTTGGCCCTCGGCTTTGTGGATGCCACACAGAAGCCGCTGGCTCTGGCACTGGTCACCCTCAGCGTGGGCGTCAGCAGTGCGGCGACGATTGGCAGCGAACTTAACACAATTGATCTATCGCCCGTCCATGCGAGCATCCTGTCTGGCATCTCGAGCACCTTCACTAACTTGGTGGCAATGCTAACGCCCCTCGTGGTGGGCGTGTTGGTAAAGCACCCAACGGAGCGCAGTGAGTGGCAGCTGGTGTTCAGCATTGCCGCCGCGGTTCTCTTTGCCGGCAATGTCATCTATCTCATTTGGGGCACCGCCGAGACGCAGCCCTGGAATGACAATGAGTCCAAAAGCGAGGCGGGGAGCGACTTTGAAGATGCCAAACTGGAGATAGCAGCTGAGCCGACTTATAAAAAGACATGAATGTAGCAATTCATTGAACAGAATTACTTAAAATATGTTATTCATACGAAAGACTATCGCAGGATCGTATTCAAATAGCCACAATTTAAGCTAATGTCAACTAGGTCCAATACGCTTAAGCATGTAAAGTGAGAAGACTTTAAGCCCTTGCAGTGTAGCCAACAAATATTTAAATTGTTCAACAAAGTTTTTAAATATATTTTTCAATTTCATTAACTATTCGCTGTTTTCTTTGAAATATTCAAATTCATAAATATTTAATGCAATTTCTCGACATTGGAAGACTATGTGGAATAGGTTGTAAAAATTCGAATTAAAATGTTGATGAACGGTTTTATATTTCAACATCTTGTATAAATAAAAAGCCACAAAATAATTGCCATTAAATAAAATAGAAAATAAATGCATTGCGTAAATAAGACTTATTTGCACGAAATTTGTAATAAACAAAAAATGAAAAACACAAATGCAATGAATTTCTACAAACATTGCGTAAAGTAAGAAATATTTTTAAAAATTTATAGCCAAAACAATTTTTACATAAGTTTGCAATTTTGCAGAATAGTTTCGTACTTCCATTAATTAATAATGTATGTATATATAATGTCTGACATCAATTTTAGTTTTATAGCCGTGTTGCTCAGTCGTCATTTCAATATTTGAAAAACACATAAACATTAGCTCGAACGCATATGAAATAGAATGGCCCACAATACTTTTATTAAAATGCTTAAAATAAATTGATAAAATATTTGCTCGGTCTGCACGTTAAGTAAATTTAAATCAAATATTTAATCTGAGAGAGATTAGAGAACAACAAATTTTAAGTAACTTTTTGCACAAGTGACTGGAACATTGTGCTAGACCAAACAGAAAACAAACCGTTTTTAATCAGAATTTATGGTTTTGCATAAGATACATAGCACTGCAGCCGAACGGGGGCTTAGGCAAATCACTTGGCCGGACGAAACATTTTTCACTGGCACTCAATCTCTGCTCCGGTCACACCTGTGCTATGCGAAGTAGGCAACAACTTTAACTCTAACGAGGCTTGCATAAAGAAGACATAAAAACAACAATTCAAACAACTCCAACCAACAGCAGCGGCAAAGAAAATAACAGCTGCTCACTTTCCTTAGCTGGGCAGCATTTTGTGCGTTGCATATTTATAGGCGCATAAAATATTGTCGTTTATTTTTAATTTAATGACGGCCATGATGTAGCCGGTGCTGGCAATGTCCATTGTCTACGCCGATGAGTATACGCCCACTCGTTCTCGCACTCGCACTCGCACTCGAATTCGGAATCGCACTTGTATTCGTAATTTCCATTGGTAATGGCCTGCGGCAATTGCAATCTATCTTCGCATTTACGACAACAAAACAATTACAACAACAAATATCACACGGGGCGGGGGGGGGGTAGCGATAATAAGCGAGCCTCTGCTGCTGCAACACCCCACCAACCCCGCAGCATTCTCGCGGTTAAAGGACCATCACTCAGACACTTGGCTGGCGATGGGGGTGGAGCAGCAGGCGGCCGCGGTCTGTTTAGTGCGCTCGGCACGTTGATAAAACATTTCATTTTATTTTATTTACAAAACGCACACAGTGTATATACCCTGTAGCACATAAAGGCGAAGAAGGGTATATATAACGATTTGTTTAAGTTCGATGAGGTCATATAGACTTGACTCTAATGTTACTTTCCATTTTTGTTATTTACTTTAGCTTAAGAGAGCTACAATCTTTAAACAAAGCCTACATACAATCTCTCCTAATAGCCCAATACTTTACTTTATTATTGGTCTCTCTTACAATTCATATTCTTATTTAGAGATTATACATTGTTAATATCTATAAGCCTGCAACACACATAGCCCAACTTCAAGTCTTCTCATAGATAACTGAGCTACAGAACTTGGCAAGTTCTTTATCAAAGGGAAAATAAGATAGATCAATGCATTATATCTCTATTTAGTTTTGAATTCTTTAAATGTTAATTACTCAGTGCTTAGTTCATTTGCTTGGGTATTTCAATGTCGACTACATTTCTATAGCCTAGCTACATGTGTTTTTTTACTTTTTATTTAGCGTTATGTATACGCAACGTCGGTCAGCAGAGCGGATGCTTCATTTGAATTAAACGCCATCATTTTGGGTCATTATTTGGATACGTGCGCTAAATGAGACGCGACGCAGTGTTACGCCCATCCCGGCGCCCATTAGTTGCCATTTGAGTTACGTGCGTGAAGATTGCGTTATTTATAACATGCCCTCGGCCCTCGTGCCACTGTGGGCATGTATGTTTGCCGACGCTTTTAACAAAATTAAAGGCAACTTTAAAATGTTAACACCTTGTTGTCGCCACTGAAGCGAGTGCCAGCATAATGCAACTAGCGAGACGCCGTCCCGCCCAGCGCTCCCGCCCAGGCACTGCTTGCCCAAAGGCATGGCGCATGACGCTGTCGGCTGCCTTAATTAAAAGCATCTCGCCAAACGACTGCCGAAAACAGCAACAAAAATTAAAAAATTGACGCTCTGGTTAGGAATGCCCGACTATAAGATACCCTGTACACAGCACAGAGATGCCGTAACAAAAATTCGAACTTTCTTTCCTCGGAAGTTAGCTATGGGAAATGCATGCTCGAATAACTTCGGTGCTTATAGTCCGATCGTCGATTTTTAGCGCAAGAGCCAACATATTCAATTTGATGGGCTTGGAAACTCTTAAAAGCTGATTATCGATAAAGGAGTTTGCAGCAATAGATGATTCGACATAAACTTCCAATTTTGTTGTCAACCCTTCTTAAAGCGACAGCTCCTAAATGATATTTGCTCTGAGAAAAGTCGATTATTATCAATTTTGAAAGATTGCATAAAAACGGAGTGTCGAAGATGAAAAAAATAAGTTTTATCTTGAGCGATGGGAAGTTACATTGTTGAGACTAATTACGAATTCATGTACAAAATTAGTTCAGAAAAGTCTGTTTATGCCTATTCCATATTTTTTTTAGCCGCTTTTAGCCATTTTCAATGAGCACAGGGTATAAAATAAAAACTTCAACTCTGAACTTAAATTCAAACCCAAACGCAACTTAAACCAAAAGCTGGCGCGCACTCGCGTATATGTTGCACTTTTTGGACAGACGCCGGCAACTTTCTGGCGCACGGGCGCGTGTCTGTCGAGCGTGGCAGCTTCTAATTAATGTACGCTCAAAAGTTTGCCGAGCAGCAACAGCAGCACCTACAACAACACGAACGGAAAAAGGTAAAAAGCGGTAGCTGCTACTAAAAGTAAAATGAAACACAAATGCCAAAATGCCTGGCAATTTGGCAGTCAGCTCTGGCAATCAAAATCTCAGCCGGCAATGAGAATCGTTTTCTATATTAAGTTTAAAATTTAATTTACTGTATGTGCTTCAACTGTTGCCAGCACCCGAACCCGTTCCCGATCTCCGCCCGGCATGCCAAGTGTGTAAACTTTCAAATTAAAGCGCTCTGATTCCTTTGGCCAAGCAGTCGACACAACTCTTCAGATACTTCTACTGCGGCCAAGTGGCCAGCTGCAAATGACATTGGGTGTAACCGGAAATGTGCAACAGAAAAACTTGCAAATGAAATTTTAATTGCTTTAATTATTTTGCTATTGGTAAATTGGCCAAAATGCACAAAAACTGTGCTGGCCAACTGTTTGCAACGCTGCTGGAACACTTCAGCAAATTGGTCAAATCTAATAAACGATAAATCTATTAATATAATTGAGATTTAGTTTTGTTTATATGCGAGACATATATATATATTTTATTTATTTAACACAGTCATCAAGTTTTATTAAATTACAAATTATGCAATTTGTCAACACTGAATTCTGTTCAAGTTAACTTTGTTGATTAATAATCAAATCTATACTAAAAGTAAAAGATGCTTTGGAGATGTCAATGAAAAATATTTGTATGCTTAAGAGCAGTATTTGCCTAATGGGATTGGCCTGATTTATAAATTGAACATTAGACATTGACCAAAATATTGTTTTAGGGAATATGTTCGGCCAAGATAGGAGTTTGACAAATTTTTACAGTATAGTAAATATTTGAACCAAATGAAGTGTGATTTTTATATAGGTTATATTATATCGTAGCCCAATTTAAATCAATTTTAACTAAATATGAAAGAATAATAATGATTACTGACACGCAAAATCGTATTATTATTATGAAGGATGATGATTTTGATAAAATTTTCTTTTCTTTAAATATTTGAATAAAAACATGTATCGTACGCAAATATTCATTTAAATTACTTTTTGCACCGATGCATGTAAATATTGAGGCGAAAATTGAGAGTATTTGCATGTGTCCGAGTGGGAGGACGGAAGGATTCGAAAGCCTTTTGGCCCTATGAGGTATCTGTTAAGTCCCGCTGTGTGAGGATTTGATAGGGCAAAGGTAGAGTATATTGGAAGATTATCTAAGGAACCCGCTTGCATAAATTAAGATGGATAAGCAAACGCCCCGAGCCGGACAATCAGACTTAGCTCAGCCAGCAAATTTGGCCTTATTTCCCTTAGTGCTTTACAAGAAGTGTAGTTAACTTATGAACATCTTTACCAAGAAGATTAAAATATTTATTTATTCTTATAGCCTGTAGAGGAAATGTGTAAGGCATAGAAGAAGACAGCTCAGACGAGCCTGTCCTTTTCTATGCGAACTTGTCCCTCAGTTTTAAAGCTTTCCTCATGAAACGTTGCATAGGTCCGTTGTTATATTGCAGGGCAGTACATATTTCGGAACCGACCGAATCGGATCACTATATCATATAGCTGCCATAGGAACGATCGGCCCAAAAGTAGGTTCTTGTATAAGCCACTTTTTGTTTATGAAGATATCTAACCCAAACTCGTCATTTATAAGTCTTACTATGCTCGATACCTATTTGCAAAATCTTATCAACATCGAATAACTTTATCGTATCGAAGATCGATCGACAAGTTTCTTCCAAAATGCAAACCTTTTTTTGATGTTAAGATAACCTGAACAAACTTGAAAGATCGGTGTTCTCAAAGATATTTCAACAAACTTAGCATTTTCGAGCTGTACTATTCTTATATATCTGCAAAACTACGACTACTGAGAATAAAATAAAAATTCACATTCCCATCGATAACCAATTGCTGTGCAGTATGCTTGCTAGTTGAAGCTTTAATCTTACATATTTCTATATAAGTAAATAGAATATTAAGTGGAATATATCTGACAATTTTTGTGTGTGCGTGAATTGAAATGAAAAGAATATTTACAGCATTCATAAACAACATTTCAATGGGCCGCTGCTTGTTTGTTTGTGTAATAACTGAATATTTTATAAGATTTGCCTTTGCGTGGCGACTGCCAATTGGCAGCATTGTCAGCGTCACTCAAAGGCATCAAAATGTAAGCAAGCAGCCAGGACAATGCCAGCTCACCACATTTGACATGGCACCCGCGCACGGTGGTGTACAGAGGTTGGAGAAGGGGGGGATTTAATGCATGCGAGCATCAACAATGAATGTAATTCAATATGCAAATTGGCGACAACAATTTTCTACTTTTTCCGCTGTTTTCCACATAAATTGTGCAATGCCAGTCGGCTGTGCAGATGGTACGAATGCTTCACTTATTCAACTGCTGCTCGCTGCCCGACTATGGTAGTTGTTGTGCGACGAGTGCCACGAGTGTGGGTGGCGCAATTCAATCGTTAATATTTAGCCGCTAACCAAAATCCATTTGAGTATCAACATAATTTCTCATTAGTTGGCGACAGTAAGCAGCAGCAACCGCAACTGCAACAGTTGCAACTTCCAAATGTTGCTTGACATTGATAATTATGTTGTTGATGGATTCGAAAGTGGAGTCTGCGTATATGAATTGGTGTGTGTGTGTGTGTGTGTGTGTGTGTGGCTCCTTTTGGTGCAACCACAATGGCAGCATGCTGATATCCCGCTGTTCCCAGTACCCAGTAATTAATTATACTCGCAGGCATTTTCAGTGAAGAGTGTAGGCTGCCTGCACTAATTGAACATGAAATGGCATTCTCCTGCATTTCCTGCACTATCAACATCATCATCGCCATTATCATCCCCTTCAAGCTAATCGTAATGGCCATGGGATGGACTCTCTCTCTGTCTCTCCCTCTCTTTCTGCCTGGTTATCACGAGGAGCGCTTTGTATGCGTCCCAAAATTCATCAGCACCAATTCTGATGTCGACTAAGTGCAGCTGACAGCACTTGAAAACTGCACAACGCACTTGAAAGCGGCATGTTGCGCCTTAGGCTTGGAAATCCTGCTCCGGCACTCGTGTCATCCATCTAAATCAGTGCAGTCCCGGGCTAAAGCAGGCCCACGTCTATACTCACACACAACCGCAAGCATATGTCATATGTGTGTGTGTGTCCTGTGGTTTTGGCTTTGGGTTTGGCTTTGACTCTCGCACTGGCCCTCACTCGGGCTTGGGCTCTGCCTTTGGATGTGGATCCGCATCCGAGTACAAGATTTCAAATTAAATAAGCACAAATCAAATATTTTGCAATTTCTGTCACTGCATGCCATTTCTGTGGCAGTGGCTGGGCATGTAGCAATGGAAATGGAAATGGAAATGGGCATGGCCGGCCCAGTCGAGCTTTGACTGTTCGGTGTTCGGTAGGGCGGGGCGCTCAATTTTGGCTCCGGTTTATTGTGGGTTGTTGGGTTACTTCAGACATTGATTTATGTGGTTTTAGCAGCCCGTTGGCAGTTGTTGCACTGAGTATATTTTGTGTGTAGTTGCTTGTATGGTTTATTGGCTGAAAAATTAAGTCGGTAGTGGCAAGTGTTGAGTGTGCCGGAAGTGATGAGCCATCGATATTATGGTTTCATGCTTTAGTCTCAGATTGTTGCTTTTGATTGTGTGATGTGGGTCTGTGGGTGTGCAGGTTAAGTTCTTTGTATTAGCCAGGGTGCCAAAGTTAAGGTCTTGAGATGCATGCTAACTAGCTTATCCACAGGTTTCAAGTCTCATCAAAAAGGTAATGTTATTGATTAAATATTTAAAGCTAATATGCTAGAAAAATTTAGGTTTTAAATTGAACTGAAGACCTCGACGCTAGCGCTCCTCTATTGTGATTTACTATGGTATTTTTTATAATATAATATGCATGTATTATAGTTAATCTTAATAATAATATTAGGTTTAATAATAATAATAATATACAATAATAATAACAATAATAATAATAATAATAATAATAATAATAATATATATATAATAATAATAATAATAATATATATAATAATAATAATAATAATAATAATATTAATAATAATAATAATAATAATAATAATAATAATAATAATAATAAGTAATAATAATAATAATAATTCAATAATTTTGCATTCAATGATCCTCTTTTATTTCAATAACCTTATTAAATAGCTGCGAAATATAATTTTCTTTTATTATAGTAATGGGCTCCTTTTTAGGTAAGCTGCAAAAAGCGACACAACTGATGAGCTTCAACTTGAACTTTGTCGATATTTACACATTTTAATTCAATAACTGGTCGTCAACGATTTACATTTAACAAAAAAGTAACTTGGAACTAATTAAGCGTTTCTCCTCTGAACTCTTTTAATTAAGAACATGTGTGCTCGGGAATTAGAAAATACTTCCCACATTAAAGTTTAAGGTGTTTAAAGTGTTGTAGAAGTGCCTCACAATGAGTTTTGCAGCACAGGTCAACTGCAATTACTCTTATCGATACAATCGCAAGCAAATCCAAATATTTTTGGATATTTTGTAACGTAATCCTAGCTTGTTTAAGAAATTGGGAGTTCTAAAACAACTTTAAAAATATTAATAAAAATTGACAATGTCTTCATTAAGTCTCCGCTGCGATAGTAAAATATTATTAAGATATCATTTTATTGTTTATCGGATCGTCAAGTTGCTTTATTTATACCCACCAAAGTTTGCCATAAAGCCAAACAAACAAAGAGTTGATCGTTGGAATGTATATTTTTATGATTGCATCGAAAACGCTGAGCTGCGCAAAAATATTCCATAGATGACTCCAGCTGAAGTCTTGTGAACGAATATTGCAAATGAAGCTTTGCAGTTGGGTTCAGTTCTGTGCCAGATTTCAGCCAAGTAAGTTAGCTAATCAATAGCCGGCCCCCTTTTTGGGCCAGCTGATCGTGGCATTGATTGCAAGCCAGTGGAAATGGCAGAGGCAACGTCAGCTGGTGAGTGGACGCAGAGGGGGCTGCTGACTAGCTAATTAGCCAGTGAACGAGCAAAATTATGACAAATTAAAATTCAGACGGGCAGGGCCACATAACAATGGCAGGTGGCCCAGCCAACACATGCGCACACATCCGTAATTACCCATGGTCACTGCAATAACAAAAGGCAGCCAAATGGCTGAGCTAAAGCCAGCAAGTGCCCGCCGGAGAATGGCCAAAAAGGGTGACCAAACAAAAGCCCGTTGCCTTTGCCATTGCTATGGCCAGGGGTTTGGGCAAGGGTGCGTGTCGCTTGCCGTTCGTCACGGCCGTTTGTGGCTCATTGGTTCGAGCCGGGGCCGGAGCCGGGCAATTTTTCATGGCTCCGTCGGTGGCACGGCCCGGGCGCCACCTCGTTGTTGGCCACGGCCCACATAAATTAACCGAAACGTATTAATTCTTTTTATTTCCCTGCCTGCCTGCCGCGCGCCGTGTCCTTTTTTTTTATATGCGTGCAAAAATTTATGCTTGAATTAAATATGATGACCAAAAAAGCAGTCGCAGCAGCCGACAATGTTGTGCCGCTCTTATTTACACATGTACAACACGGCGTATGCGCAACGTAATGTACGACAGCGTGCACAATTAATCTTGCAACGTGTTTTATGTACCTTCTTTCGACGGAGACACTGCCACTACGAACGCGACGCAGCCCCAACTCTGTGGCCATCATGCTGCGGCTGGGTTATAATTGAATTTTCATAGCCATTACCAGACGTCGACGATGTCCTCATCGTTCTTGTCGGCTCGGTCATTATTTAAATGTAACGACGCTTTATTATTACGGCAATCGAAAGCAAATGATTCCGGCTTTATAAATATAAATCAAATTAGAAGCAAGAAAGTGGCTGCTCAAGTTGTTGCCCAAGCAGCCACATGTTGCGCGGCCATTTGGTCAGCGTGGCGTGTGAATAATGTGAAAAGCGTTTGCTACAGCTAGAACAATATAAAAGGTCCATTTATAGAGCGACAGTGCGGCAGGAAGTGCCACAAGGACTACACCGAAATGACATTTAACTACACATTGAGTATGTTAATGAGCACAAACAATTTGACATGGATGCCAGCTAGCAGAGTTGATAATAAAAAGCAAATAAAGATGAAAGCAGATACTTAAATAAACCAACAAAATACTACTAAATATCCAACAATATGGTTATTTAAAAACATGCAAAACTTACCGTCTTAACTGAATTCAATTTAAGCTGAAAGCAAAAAGAATTTATATTAATTATAGTGCAAGTTTGTATTTCGTAACAGTTCTTAAGAGTTATATTTTCTAAACATATTGTTTTACTTTTTACAACATACTTATTGGAATGTTTTCATGCAATTCGAATTGTCTTATATTTTGTATAAAATAGCTATTAAGAAGTAACAAAAATATATATATCACAACCAACATATATTTGGCACGTCATAAATTTGACTCATGACTTTTCAAATGTTGGGAGATTTAATAAACTTTTTTTGCATAGTGCTGCACTATCCGCTTTACAAATTGATTAAATGTGGAATGTTTTCACAGCCATTCCTGGAACTAGAATATAAATATAAATCAAATCAACACAGCTGAGAAAGGAATATGTAATTCACGAGGTGATTCATGCACCGCATGGCTTGCATGCCTCTGATTCACAGAGCTATTTCAAGACTCTCCCGCCGAAATGGCTAACGCTTTTATCATATATTAGGTGCCATCAAGTGTTACCAGCTGCAAGCAAGAATCACTTTCTTGGTGCAGTGCTGCAAAACGCTTTGAAATGCTCGCAACTTTAATAAGTAAATACCGCGTAAAAAACATGGAGCGCCGAATATACAAAACGCCTTTCCAACACTGATAGCCTCAACAACCCACACTGCACAGCACTGCCCAAAAAATTGCCATTGTACACGCAGCTCTTTCCCAGCATTTTCATTGGTGTTGAATGTTATACAAATATGCATACCAAAAGAAAGTATTTACTGATCTTTCGACTTGTTATTAAACATGCTGCTCTTTTTCAGATTCGTTCAAAGTGGATGAGATCGTGTTTGCCCAGAAATATGGCTATATACCCTGGCCGGCTAAGCTCATAGACAAATCGAACAGTCGGAATGGCCTCGTGCAGTTCGTGTTGACCAATGATCGCCACCTAATACCCTATGGCAAAATATGGATTTACAACAAACAGAGCAAACGACAATTTGTCACAAGACAAACAATGGACTATGAGGATTTTCGTACAGCAATTTATATGGCGGAATATCTAGTACAGAAAGCGCTGGATACAAATACGGCGGCCGCGACCTGCTCAAGGATCGCGCCCAGCCAGCAGGAGCTGCACTTCTTACAGGAGGTGCGCAAACAGCGCAGCACGCTTCACGTTGAGCCGCTTTTTATAGGACAAGTCAACAAACTGCGCAGCAGCCTTACCCAACGTCAGCAAAACTATGCAGCCGCACAGCTGGCCTTCCAGGAGCTGCTCGAGCTGCCCATCAGCCAGCTGTTGCTCGTACGCAACCAGGAGGCGGTGGAGTCCATAAGACTGCTCTGTCGCTTTGTCAACTGTGCGCCAGCAAATCCGGCTGATCCGGCGCTGGTGCGAGAGCTGGCTGGGCGGCTAATTAGGCGCTTTGCAAACGTCTTTACGCAACCCTTTACCATGCCGGACTTCTGGTGCGAATACTGCATGCTGGCCGGCATTTATAGACGCCATACGGTGGAAATTGACAATCAGTCAAATTGACGTTAAGGCAAAACAAATACACGTAATGTACACAAATAAATGCCTTTTGTATAAATAGCCAATCATTTCAAGATATTTGTGATTTCTTTGCAGCAGTGCAGTCAGCGCCACTTGCATAAGTGACAAATATGCTTCTGGGTGTGGCCCGTGTCCAGGTTGTTGATGCCAGACAAACACGACAGGGCGAGATAAACAATCGATCAAAATATTAGACAAATCATCGTGTGACTGTCGCTGTACAATAAACAAAAGCCAACTGTGTTCACGCCATGACGGACTGTCGGTCAACCCCTGTACACACACACACACACTCACACACACACACACACACACAAAGACAGCACGCCTGTGAGCTGGTCAAGCAAACAAAATTTCACTTTGGCCAGCCTCGACGCGAGCTGGACAGCCAAAAGGCAACAGCAAAGGCAAATTCAATTTGAGCTGTCAAAAATCTAACCAATATTGGCTGCGTGTGTATGTGTGTGTGTGTGTGTGTGTGTGTGTGTGTGCGTGTGTGTGTGCTTTTGGGAGGCGTGGCTGTGAATACTATCGTAGAGCACAATCGATTGAAAACATAAATGAAATTGACAGCCAGCATGCCAGGTGACCAGCCAACGTAAGTGCGCCTCCACGCACTGCCCCCTTATGACATAGCTAGCCCTTTGATGTTGCCGACAGAGCCGCATCCATGGCATTGTTGAGGGGGGGGGAGCGCATCTGGGCAAAAGGTGTTCATGTGTAAGTAAAGCATCAAATTAATTTGACATTTGCTTTGGCAGTGCCAGCTGAACGGACGAGTCGAGTTTGAAGGTTTAACAGGCCATCAATGCCAGTGGCTATTGTCAACAGTCACCATTGATAATGATATGTGGCATAGGGTAGTAGTTTGGTATGTGTGGGTGTATGTGTAGGTATGTGTGTGACTTTTGATTGCAGCATATGCTACACCTGCTCTAACTTAAAGTATCCAGTTATTTGGCTTATTGACACTTGACCAATGTACGACGAGACAGAGACAAAGCTTTTAAAGAAATTAGCGCACATCGAGAACCTCTTTGATTCGTAGTATACAAAGTTGCTGTGATTTTGGCCAAGTGAAATTCATGCGGAAAAATATTAATAAATATAAGAAACTGGCCGCTACCCTCAAATTGTGTGATGTACAAAAAAATAATGTTATTTTTTAATTTTCCTAAAATGTTGCTAACACACCGCCATACCAGCCATTAATATGCCCAAAACACAAACAACAAAAATAATAATATGGCAAAGAGGCAGCGGGGCGGGGTGCGAGGGGCAAGCGCGGACAACTCGGAGCGAGGTGGATCACAGTGGTTGCATACTCCTAAATTTGCTTGAAGATACAGTTGCTATCGCCCTTTTATCCCGCTGTTATCTTCCACTTTGTATTAGAAAAGTCTGCCTTAAAATGTGTATTACCCGGAAAAAATAAGACAATTGTTCCCTCGAACAATGTTCGATGATGTTTTCTTATATAAGGCCAAGTTTGTTTCTTGGAAAGTAAAAAGCAATTTCAAGGTATGTTCATTTTATATATCGCCATACCAATAACAGGTTTTAATAATAGACTTTGGAAAATAAGAATCCACGATCATATAGATAAGCGTGAAATTCATTTTAAATGCCAAATATTTGAGTAAAAATGCATTCAGTAGATCGGAAATTATTAAATAACTAATGTTTTGAAAATGTATGACAAGTCAATTTGTAAATAGTTTTTTATTCAATTTACATTCATATTTACCAATGTACATATTGTTTCTTCAACCACTGTGCGTAACAGCTATTATGTCACAAGCACCGCTACTTAGTGGCGGCTTTTGTTTTTATAGCAAACGTTCTTACCAGGAGGGCTACTTCTGGGACTGCATTAAGTCCCTGGAGCTGTTTGAAGTTCTTTGAATTTTGTGAATAGGTGTGCTGCCGACCTAACGAGCGCTCGACAGCGTAATAGCAGTTATGTACTTATGTACACATAGATATATTTAAATGTAATACTAATTTTATTAGGTTTTCCACTTACCACTCTAATGAATTGATTTTGTTTTCTGCCCTTGGTATTTTATTTCCTTTTTTTTTTAGTCAACAAATAAACTGACTTCTGGGTCAGTGAGTGGAATTTATGTGCCAGCGCCTGATGCTTATCTCAACTGTAGCACCGAGTCGGGCTTATCGCCGGCTCATGATGTTTTTGGCCAAACAAAAACAAACAACTGGCAGCAAACCTTTTGATAAGGCAACAACGGCAGTAACAACTGTTGACGTGCAGCTGTGATTTATTTTGCTTTTAAAGCACATTTTAAAGTGCCCAGACATTAAAAGAACTAACACACACACGCACACAAGCACGCCGCAAATTCTGCTGACTTTTATATGAGGTTATAAAATTTTTTTGGAAAATTTTGGGTTCATATTTGCGCTGGCATATACATATGTATATATTTTTTTATACTAATTAAAAATTGTATATTTATCAAAGTTAGAGCGTCACAGGCAAAAAAGCAATTTGCCGAAATAACCGAGGAAACTAAAAACACATGCGGCAAGCGAACGCATATGCACAACGCACACACACACACACACATGATACCACACACACACCCCAAATACGCACACGCTCGAATTTTTGCGGGCAGAAAGATTTTGTTGACAGAACTTTACAATAAAACGAAAGTTTAATGCACAAGTTTGCGGGGCTTAGCTTTGAGGATGCAGTCCCCTCCCCCCCGCGGCCCCTCCTAGCCGGCGGTGTTGGTGGCCTGTTTGCGCAACTTACAGCCAAAGTAAACTCATTACCAATGCAAACAAACATGCGGTGAAACTTTTAAAAACCGCCCAGAAACTATTTGCGTGCGCAGGCCCCGAATGTAGCCAAAGGAAAATGATTATAAAGCGAATATGTTTATATAAAAACGCATTACAAAATAAAATAATAATAATTAAGTGCTCGCATTGCAATGCAAAAGGCATATCAAGCATACGCCATGTGGCACGTGGTACGTGGCATTTTATCTGAACTTTTGCATACTTTTATTTAATTTGCTAGTGACCAAAACATTTTTCAAATATTTCAAATAGACACTCGCATATTTGTCCGGCATGCCCCATAAAACGAAATGCAAATAGTTGCTCTGCGGCTGCCCTGTCTTTATTGATCAAAGTGCTTTATTGATGAATTAATTTTAATTAGTTTACATTTGGCTGCTGCCGTGTCGCAGTTAATTTACATGTGCTTGGCAAAATGAACAACAATTACAGGCAGAGCTCTGTATTATATTAATTATTTAAATTATTTTATTTGTTTCATGTTTGTCCAACAAAATTACAAAACTTTTTGTTTACCCACAGCGTCAGCGAAACTCGAAAACATATTTAATCGCCCTTACAAACATACTCAGGGTATATATAACCGTGTCATCAGATTCGTAGCACAATATGCATTCAACGAGGAAAACTATCTCAGCTAATATATAATTATTTTGTGTGCTTCTTTTCATTACATAAGCTAACTACATTGCAAAGTCAGCTTCCTAGCTCTTACGGTATGGGCTATGCGTTGATCACCAATCAGTCAGTCAGTCAGTCAGTCAATCAGTCAAGAGAAACTTTGAACATAGAGATTTAATCATAAGAAACTTGCTTAAAAGTAAAGGGAATGTGAAGTGAACTGATTGCTGAATCCTTATGCTTCATATTATGTCGAGTATAAGAACATATTAAAATAGAAATACAATTCTAATAATAACAAATTGGTTATCTCTGATAGAGGCTACATTTTGCATTGTTTCCCTAACATATGTGCTTAAATTTTTTTTGTGTTCATTTTTTTTATTGTTAGCATGGATATCGCAGTTGTAAGTACAAAATGTTAGTTTTGCAGCCATTTTTGTGGGTCGTTGGGCATAACGTGTAATATGTAATTAAAATGTGCCAGAACACATCATGGGGAATGACCGCATTTCCGCTGCTGCTGCTTCTGCAGCTGCTGCTCCTGCAACTACTGATGTTATTTCAACTGCAAGGGCACTCATTAACCGCAAGGTAATAATTAATTGAGGCATGTATTACAAGTGGCACGGGCAGCAGAGCGCTTGGTTGCCTGTAATGGTCAGACAGATACTGCCTGTTAATTTATTAATAAATTTGATTAATGCACTAATGTTGATCAAGTACACGCCAAGTGGAACGACGGGCATTCAGCAGAGTGCATTTACAAACCTCAAGCTGAACCAGATGATAACATTAACTTTAGCACTTAACAAATAATGCGATTAGCGCCAAGTTGGTTAAGGTCCTTGCAAAAGTTGGTCACTGCGCAAAGGTTGGGATAACGCTGTTGTTGCTTGATGGCATGGTGCTGGGGAGGGTGGGATTAAACAGCAAGTTTAGCCAATGACCACGAAATCACTAATCCCTGGATCACGCACAGCAGCCACTCAGTAGCTCTCTAGTTTCGCTAGACCAATTAAGAACGCATTGCACACCAACCGCCCGACGGCCTGGGCACATTAACTGCAGCTGAGTGCATTTCATTTAAATGAATTACAAACGAAATATGAATGCCACTTGGCTTCAACACACAAAAGCAGGAGTACGCGGGCGTGCCCAAGTCAACGACCGTGACCGGGCCCGGGATCTGCTCAATGCTCATTAAGCAGCAGCAGCATGGACGCCAAATGTTAATCAGTTTTTCCATTCTATTTGCAAGTGGAGTGCCAAAGCGCAAATCACAAAACACAACAGCGCACAGAAATTGGTAATTAACGCTTTACAGCGTGCTGCAGGATGGTGCTCAGCTGCGCTGATGATGATGGGGCACACGGGCACACGGACACAAAGAGCTACTCAAAGGCAAAAACCAGGTTTGTTTTTTTGTATGTGGCGCTTTGATGCCATGTTAATTTGAATGAATTTAATTAATTAGCGTTAAAAACCAAACTGACGTAAATGTGCCATAATATTTGTAGCTGCCCGACCGTCCGTTGCTGAGACAACCGATGACTCGTCCAGCATGTTCGCAGCCTTAATAAGTCGCCATGGCCATCTGGTGTGGCAGGCAACGGACTTGGCCAATTTGGGGCTTAGGCTTAGGCAGCTCGATATTGAAACAATTATGCCAAATATTATTGTGCCGCATGATGACGTTGACGCTGACATTGCCACAGCTGCTAATGACGTTCCGGCTCTAAGCTGTTAAGCGGATATTCGATTCGGTATTATATACATACACATTCACAATACATTTGTATCTATGTATGTTGCAAATTAGTAAGCTCAGGCGTGTAAACGCGCTACATATATTTTAATTAAAAATTGATTGGCGCATTTGCATTTTATTTATGAATTTATTTCAACACGCACAATTGAGCAGCTTAACTGACCGCAGCGTAAAGCATAGATTAATTACGATAATTTTTGATAACTACCGAGCAGCCACGTTAAGCTTGGCGATTAAGTGCACACAATCATATATAAAAATATCAAAATATATACAATCTTCGAAGGAGAATATTAAAACAAAAAAGCGAGATTTACTTCGAAATAAGACCACTTGGCAACGACGGGAGGAGAACTATAAAATTTGTTTAAATAGATCGAAATATCATTTTCTGTCCCCCTGTAAATATTATAAATTATAAAAATGTATTATGTTATAGCCATTATAAATTATAAGAATGTATTATGATATTTTAATTATTTATTATTATTAAATATCTCTTCAAAATTAACAAGCATTACTCAACCACAACTTATAAGTTTGTCAAACGAGGGCCAATCTAGCAAAACTTTAATTAATTAATTTTATTTTAATTGCAAACATTTTTGTTATTTATTTTAAATTAAATTTTGTCATGCAATATTTGTTCAATATTTCAATAATCCTGTAATCAAGTATATTAAAAATTAATAAAAGTAAGGATATATATAAATGCAAATAATATATATAATTTTTGATTGATTTAATTTATATAAATTTTTATACAAAAAAAAGCCACAACTTTTTGTGTTTATAAATTAAAAGTAAATAAATGTAATCAATCTTCAAAGCTGAACGAAATAATAGGATAAATACATAAATGACAGTAAGTGATTTAATTTGAAAATACTTTCGAATTGATTACACAAAAGAAAAAGCTGTATTTTTTGACAGAAGGGCAACTACCACATGCCAAGTTTATTATTCAAATATCAATATTGAAGTCGCACTTCTGCCATTGACTTTTTAACTAGCCTGCAAGCATTTCAATTTCAATTAAAACTAATATCATTTTAAAAATTTGTCACATTTTTATTTTTTGCCAAGGGCCGAGCACAGAGTGTATCATATGGCATGCCAAAATAAAGAAAAATAGATATAAATGTAAATATCTATTTTTTTTTTTCAAGTAAAATGTAACTATTGAGCACCAAGGGTAGAACGCAGCGGGAATACGATGGCTGCATAACAAGTGTCGTTTCCAGTTCGACAAGTGAAACAAGTGAAACAATAAAGCTAAAAATCGATAGAGAATATTCTGTAGAGCTTTGTGTCATATCTAAATTGTATATATAAATATATATGCATGTGTACACCATGCGTGTGTGTCTGTAAACAATGTTTGTGCAACTGAAAATGCGGCGCACAAAAAAGATATCTTCTAACTGGCGCAGATTTAATACTCTTGCAGTGTTGCGGTGCATATAAGTTAGTTTTCTAGGTCTTTGGGCCTTATGGTATGATGTGGCAGAAATTAAGTTAAGTTTTCAAGTGTCAAGTTCACTAAAGATGTCTGGCAAAACAAAACTACTTTTGTCATTCGATATGTACACACAATTCAGTTAACGACCGATCGTTTCTATAGCAGCAAATATTCCAGCCAATCCAGCCAAAGTGAGACTATTTTGCATTAATGATCATATGAAAAATGTATGAATATATACCTGATAAGGTCATTGCGTTACAAATATTATGACAAACTGATAAAACCCTTTGCAAGGGTATACAGACATACACAACGAGAAGCGCACGTGACGGAAGCATCTGTCAATGTGCCAAAGCCACAGCAACAGTGCTGAAAATAAATATATGCACACAGCATAAATAAAGCCATCTAATAGCTGACAGAAAAGAACTGGTAAATGTCATTATGGCATGGAGTGTAAACACGTCATGTTTGCTATTGACAATTACTTTCAGAGGCCCAATAAGCAGGGGCAATGACAAACTCCAATAAATCGCCTAATTTAATTAACAAGCAGAAGGAAAAAAATGTGTGTAAACAAAATAAGTAAAGCTACTGCTGGCAGAGCAACTGAGACGGCGGCATATGATAAACCGAGCATATAATTGATTTAAGTATAACACTGACACACACAGATGCACAGGCATGGGTATACGGATGTATCTATCCAATCTGTGGAATAGCTGCTGTTGCGCGACAGTTCAGATTGTCAGCTAGCTGGCAGACAGGCACGAAATTGATTTCCAATAAGCAGCTTGCCACGTTAGATTGTGTTAATTTTACGCTAAATCTGTTTTAGCCCAGACTTCATTGATAAACTTTGACATTGATGAGTTAATGATGATGGCGAATACACAAACAAGCACACACAGACGCACACACACACACACACACACACACACACACACACACACACACGGGCAAACAAAATGTCAAACGCTCGCGTCTGAAGCGAGACGTGCTGCTGCTGCTTGTTAACTTGGGACGGATGCCTGCGGTGGTGTTGGCGGTGTTGGTGGTGTAGGTGGTGTTGGTGGGGCTTCTGATCTTATGGCCAAAGTTCGCAACGACTTTGTCATTTGTCATGGGCATAGATATGCCAAAAATTAAGTCAAGCAGCGCAAAGTTCTTTTAGAACTTTTCTTTTGTTATTGCATTAGCTGAGCATTGATGTGCCCATACTTGGGCTTATGTTTCATAAAAATGATTTTTATTAAACACTTTGGAGAGAGCGGTACGTAATTAACTAGCAAAAGATTTGCGATAATTATGATAAATGTTATTTGCTTTAATTGATTGGAGCTATGGGAATGATGATAACTAAAAACAAAATAAGTACATTATGAAATACATCTATTAATTTCAGTAGTTAAGGGCAAAAAGCAATCTGAATTACCGAAACCAGCCTTGTTATCAATCAATTTTCATTTTGAAAATACCAAAAATGTTACAAATCTCTAATAACTATGATTGTCGAAAAGTTAGGTGCAACTAAAACAAAGTGTTGATTTTATTAATGCCGTTTTAGTACAAATTCCGTGCGAATTCATTTTGATTTTATTGTCATTTTTTCTTTAACCAAAATGTTAGAAAAATGGCTTGAATATATATATGTCTATAAGAAAAAGACGAAGAGTGGAAGAATTTTGCGCAGTCTAACAAAGTGAGACAGAACTTTCCTATGCAATGTCAGAGATTTCGTTGATGAAATTATGCATGTTTTTGCACTATAAGAACTTCTTTTATTCTTTTAAACACTATTTATATCTTGTAGCATCATTATATACATATTTCAAATTTATAGTCGCATTTGCAATCCTTTCACGCTCAACTGCTGTCTGCAGCAGGAACTCAGCTTTTACAGCTTAATAAAAAAAAAAAAAATTCAAATTTTGGCCCCTAGCTGACTAAAGAAACTTTACCGTGCAGCTACTGTAAAAACGAAAAGAAAAATGAGAAAAACAGCACAAATAACCAGCTTTTGGCTATGTTAACCAAAAACTCAATTTCCGTTTGAAAACTCATTTCGCATTTTTGGTTGTTTTAAATCAACAGCAACAGAGACCGCTCAGGCCAGCAGACAAACAATTGCGTAAAAACAATAAACAATGCTGGCAACAACACAGCAATCAAGAGCACTGGCTGAGGTGATTTGGCAAGTGGGGGCAATGCTGGCTGTGCAACTACCTACAACAGCCGTCGTATTGCTCATGTGCATGCCCACAATTAATTTACAATAAAACAATCAATTGATTACCATTACATCCGGGCGCGTAGCGGAAATTGTGCGCAATATCCTTTTGTTAAGCGGTCATGACCCCAACATGGTACATGATGACAGGGGGAGGGGGAGGCGTGGCAGCCGCGGTCGGACAACAGTGTCAAGTTGGAGAAAAACTTTCAACCGCAACAATGGGCAAAGCGACGAACGCGTAAATTTAAAACCCCCAAATTGACAAGGCCCAGGCACTGGCCCAGACAGGCCAAATAGCTTCGACCCCTCTACGACTGCTGCCCACCTGACCAACCCCTACACCAATCGTCTACTGCGTGAACTACAACTGATTAGTGTTGAAAAACGCTCGCGTGCGTCAAGTCTGGCTGTTTGCTACGCCCAGAGGCTTAATGAATTCATTACAAAACAAATGGAAAAACAATGAAGTGGAGGGCACGATATTTCGTTGGGTCTACCAACAAATAAGTCAGCATTTAACTAGCACACACTTATGCACAGTTCTAGCTTGCTTCTCGCGAGCAGAGGCTTACAGGGTATAACCATGTCCGAAGTGTAAACTTGGCGGCGCGTGTCATAGATTATTGTAAATGTCGTGCAATTTTTATGATTAACCATGGCTTTAACAAGTGACAACAAATTAATTCGAAGCGCGGCAATTGTGGTTTGAATTATGTCAGTCGCGAGCGAGCGTCAGCGACAGTGAGTACAATTGACATTCAAGTTGGCGAGGGGTTGGCTCAATTGAAGCAACTTGTCTGCCCAACTTACCTAGGCAGCAACTTGTTATGCAAAACATAAGTTTCAGTTGCCAGCAGCTACAGCTTCGAGGACAGGCTTGGCGGGCGTTGTGGGTGGCGTTTAAAAAGTTAACACTAGTCAAAGTTAACCAAATTTGTTGCATACTTTGCTGCGCCGCTTCACAAAACACACTGAGTAAGAGCCACAGCAGCCGACAAGGCACTGACTACTGCATGCAATGAGCTGAAGGCTGCCACACACAGCCTCCCACTCTTGGCGCCACACAACTGGGGCGCCCTGAATGGATATGGATGTGGAGATGCTGAGCAGAAGTTGCGCCGAAATGCTAAAACGCAGCGGGCGCTCATCATCATCAGCAGAACCAGCAGCAGCAGAGAACTATTATGAAAGTGGAAAGCGAGCAAAGCACAATGGATGAGGCACAATAAAAACGGCTTAAAATGCAAACTTTTTCATAGTCCGAAAATAATTTGCATTTCGCAGTTTCGATTACCAATAAGCGTTCTTTTTAGACAAAATATTTATTCAGGTTCCGTTTTTAGCATTTACTTTCATTGCAGATTTGTTCAGTTGTGTTTGCCCGAGTTCACGCAAGTCAGAAATTTTGGAAAATTATGAAAGTTTTTGTTTGGAGCATTTAAGTTATTCATGGGCAAACGGTAAATTATAACATTTGCATTCATGCCTTGTTTTGTTTTTTACTTTTACAACTTACAGCAAATTTATGACGTCCTTGTCACGACATTTGTACACTGCATATAAGTATATTTGTTCCACGTTTAGAAGTGGAGATAAATATGCAGTAGATATGAGTCAAAAACTCTACTTGATGAGCTCTTGAGCAGGTAAATTGATTTCGTGCAGTTTCGCTCGTGCTCGTGCTGGCAACAATTCACAACAATGAGAGTATGCATGAACACAACCAAGAATAGTCGGAATATTTTGATAGAGCTTCTAGAAATTATAAATATCCAGAATAAAAACTTACACGTATAAACGTTCTTAAATTAGTTAAATAAGAAATTCGTTTAATTTGAAATAAAATATAATTAACTCTTTTTTTAATTTAATAGAAATTGACTCTCCAAATATTTCTTTATTCAAGTTGTAAGAATTTTATCAAATACCTACAAATTCTCAAAGCTGACAAAATATTTTCAGTTAATATTGATCGATTGTATACATAAAGTTATTAACTATAAGTGCAAGACCTAATGTTTGATATCGCTTCAAGCCAAGTCACAATATTTTCTTTTGGCCACACAGAATTCATCAGCTTCCATTGTGCCATAATAGGTTTATTGGCTTTACCACCCGGCGTCAGGTAATAGCAAATGAGTTTACACACATATATATGTGTATAATTTATACAAATACATATACATTGTGCTGCTGCCTCACTCACGCTTTAGCCAGAATTCAATGCAACTTAATTGAGTGACTGAATGACGTCATCAGTCGCGGTCCGAGGTTTATTAATAAATAGTAGAGCTACATGAAAATCAGGCTCATATACCACATAGCGCCCAGCTGTCAGGCATTTGAGCGACAGCAAAGCGCTTAGTGCTCAGCGTTCAGTGTTCAAGTGCCGCTGCCGGCAAAATATTTGACCCACTTAGAAGGCCAACAACAAGGAACAACTAAGACATGCGCCATGCCATTTGCCAGCCGCCAACCGCCAGCCCCGTTGCATGTGGCTCGGCACTTAACTCAATTTGCAATGAAGCCGCCGTTGTTGTTGCTCTAGATGTTGTTGCTGTTGTCGTTGTTGCTGCTGCTGCTGCTGCCACCAACTGCAGCACAACCAAATTGCTGCCATATTACGAACGACACTAGCGTATTGTTATTATTGCTGTCGCTGCCATTGTAGCTGGCGTTGTTGTTGCGGCTTGCGGCAGCAACGCCGACGACGTCTTGACTGTGTCATCAAAAACGAATTGAAATGAAACCACAATTGAAATGTCAGACAAACGTTGAGAAATATTTTTTCTCTTTTCCCCTTCCAGTTTTTGGGCGTTGCCAGACGGCAGCTGGCAGACGACCCACATAACATTCAATACGCATTGAAGTTGCCAGAACAGACAGCAGGTTACAAAAGAGCAACTGCATCTGCGGCAAGCGTATCTGTAGCCGCATTCGTGGCAGCCGGGATAAAAGTACACGGTCGCCATTGCGTTCGATGCGCGCCATTTTTGTGCGCCGGTGCCTTCAATGAAATCATTTAACTGGCGCCGCCAGCTGTGCGAGCACATAAGGCGCAACAGGAGACGACTCCATGGTCAGGATACACACGCACACATATATGATGATAAAACAATACAAACAGCAGGCGGCTGACAATATTTGTTGGCACCGCAGCCAACGCTATCAGCTCTTGCGTTACTTTGCACCCGACAAAGCGTTCCACTCGGTGTCACCATGTGGGTGTCCTTGTCAATAGCCTGGCGCCGCCTTTTGACAATGGACCATGTGTAGGTGTATGTGCATGTGTGTGTATGTGTGTGTGTGTGCGTGGGCGTCTGTGTGGGCGTATATGTGTGCCCTGAACTGCTAGCCCAATTGTATGCATAAAACAGTCATTAGAATTGTTTGCCAAATGAACTGCTAAAAACTATAAGAGCATTAGACAAATTGAATTCCAGTCACGTGCACACAATGACACACTAATCATGCTGTAAAGTACATGCAGCAAAAAAAAAAACAAAAAAGAAAACTTCTAAAAAAGTCGAGAAAAAAAGTTAATGTTCGGCACGCCGAATATTAAATACCCTTGCCACCCATGATATGAAAATCTTAAATTCAAGTTTGATAAAAATATTTCAGGTTCAAACTTAATTTGAGGTCCAACATTCCCATGGCAGCTATATAAGGTCCGATATACACACAAAAATACTAGCTTTAAAGCTGAATATCACGTTTCAAGAACATATACTCTTTATGGACTCCCCTGCTATGCGTTACACATTGCTTGCCCAGATTTAAATACCCTCTAGAAGGGTATAAGTGAGAAAGGGGCAAAGGGCGACTGCCATTAGGCAGTGACCAGCTGTATGAGTTGCATGACATATTATCAAATTGCGCAAATGCTTATGCAGGAAATCAAAATTGAATTTGCCATTCAATCGCTTTGTCAAATCCCGTGCTAAGACCAGAGCCAGATTCCAAGTAAAAGCCCATACGAGAAACTGAGCAGAACTCAAGCGAACTGAACTAAGCGGAACTAAGCTGTAAGTTGTGGTGAGTTTCCATTTGGAGTCAGACAAAGGCGAAAAGAGAAAAGCGAAAAGTAAATGGCAAATGTTGAGCACACGAGAGCGAGAGTCGACATCAAAACAAAGAAAACCACGCGGCTTTGCACGAAAAACTCGTTGAAATTCTAGAAGAAGAAAAAACTAAATTTAACGCGGGCTATGCGCCCTGAATGACTGAGGCGCAGTGTGCGAAGATTCAACAAATGACAGAAGCCACAGACCAAGCAACAGAGCGCCAAGAGCAGAGCGAAGGCGAAGTAGATAGCATAGGTGGGGTAGGAGCGGCTGCAGGACCTGCTTCAGCAGCTTCGCTGATGCCAGCGAAGCAAGAAAAAGCGTAAGCGCTTTGTGCCTCAGTGGCTGGGTCTGGGTCTGTGTTTGACGGGTATGTGTATGTGTGTGACTGTAGGGTTGGCACATGGGCTGGCGAGTGCAAGTGCCTGTGTGTGTATGTGTGCGTGCGTGCGTTTGGTGTGAGCGCAAATTACAGACTAACAAGTGGTCGTTGACTGGCAAGCCAGCGAGGCAGACAGCCCCAGCCAGGACAGTTGATTTGATTTGACAGCAAGACATGACATTTGGGTAGCAGACATTCAGCCAGCCAGTCAACCAGCTAGTCAGGCTGGTTGTAAGACGCAACTGGAGTGAAATGAAGCTGAAGAAATGCCACGAGTGCTGCCTCAGCTCTGATGGCCTGATGCCTGCTGATGGGCAGAGATGTCGCAGCTGCTGCTGCTCCTGCTGCTCCTGCGACTGCTGTCGTTGGCAAGTGCAAGTAACCGCAAGCCTTTGGAAAGCTGCGCCCGCGCCCATATAATGAAGATGGATATCTGCGACCAAGCGACTGGCATAACAATGGGTAACCGGATGTAGCACTCGGAAAAGGAAATGAACAGCAGGACACGGACATGAAAATCCACACCAACGCACAAAATCGTACGTTCGTTGGCTTGACCAATAGAGCTTACCATAATATATACATCTAGCCAAATGCGAGTGCATGGCGCCCATTTTCTATTTTAGCATACGGTATATACTCGATACAAACAATGTGCGTATTGCTGTATAGGCAAACATACAGTGGGTCAATGAAGTTTACTCACACAAAACACATTACAACGCAACATTACATTGTTTTGTTAGAATGGGTAAAGCAAGTATCTAAAGAAAAAGTTGAATATCCGATAAACAAAATATTTAGTTATTCTGATTTTTCTTATCTAAATAAATTCAAAAAAGAATTAAAGAAATTCCCATTTAGAAACGAAATGTAAAATGTCAACTCCAATAAATAAATTAAAATCAGTATTATCCTGATTATAATAATTAATGGTATTGGCTGTACTTCGCAACTGTAAATGAATAAACTAAAAGCAAGTTTACGACATCAACATTTATAAATGTCACCCAAGCGCTTACTTTCTTGGCTAACTGTACGACTGAATGAGTACGCATGCACACATATATACACACATACATGCTTATATTCGGCTCTGCATAGTCGTATATCAATATGCTTGGCAAACAGCTAAACGACTTGGCATAACTCAGCTCACCTCTTTTGTGTTTCCCGCTATAAGCGGATAGCTATTGCTGCTGTTTTTGTTGTTATTGGAGGCGTTCGTGGTCGTAGTTCTGGGTGCATGCAGGCGCCACTTGGCGGCTAACGGAGCTAGCAGTGGGTCAGGTGGGTGGGTGTTTATACTGCTTGCGTTTGCTCGACTGCGTTCTCGTCAGGTGAGGCAAGACTGTAGGCGGCCGACCTTATTGCTGGCTACGACGTGGGCCGTGTGAGGATATCGCAGGCGTCGTTGCGACGATGACGACAACGAAGACAACGCCGTGGCTTACCAACGCATCACTAGTCAGCTTGACGTGCTGAAAAGTCACTTTCGAGTGTTTTCACTTTCCTTTTGCTGCACGTTGCACGTGCGCGTTGCCACCCAAGTGGCACTTGGCAGCGCTGTAAGTATGAATTTTGCTGCACAGGTGCACACACAGATAAGCGACACGAGTTACAGCCTTGAAACAATGCAAGCCAGTCGTTGGTGGGCCTAAGACACACAACGACGACCCATTCAGGCACTCAAAAAGTTTTAGTTTTTATTTTTTTTTTTTTTTGTATTTTTCCCCCTTTTTACTACTTTAAACTGTGCACGACGCGACGCGTTGGCTTTACAAAAGTTTTGGACGCATTTAGTTGGAATTGAGTTGAGTAATTAAGTTCAGCTGCCTGCGTTGAGTGCATATTTGCTTAGCACGATAAATGCTAAATTATGCAAGCACTCGCATATGCCGGCACTAAACCGTTAATGCGATGACGTCGACGACGGCGGCGACGCCACATGCTAACATTTCGACAGCGCGGCCGCGGCGGCGTATGAGTAATAACACAGTCGTTAAAAACTATGTTCACTGAGCACGGGGGATGGGGAGAAGGGGGAAGCAAGGGCTTAATTCACGTTTGCTCAATTAACGCGCGCTCCTTCAATTGTTGTTGATATTGTTGTTAGTCAAAGTGTTTAGTGTTGTAGTTGTTGTTGTTGTTGCTGTTAGTTTGGCTAAATAATGGAATTATTTATTAAACAACTCGAATGTTATGCCACGCGCCACGTAGCACGTTGTCGTTGGCACCAATACCAATACGGTTGACTCTCGCGTGCTCTCACCAAAACACACACACACACGCACACCTTGCCAAAGAGTGTAGCATTGGACGCGTTTTTGGCGTATATTCTGGCCGATGCCGTAATTTGCAATGCACGTACACAACTGTAGCACTTGGTCAACTCGCGTTTGGCCAACGCGTTTGAGTGTCAACTAAAATTGTTCTGTCATTGCGAATTGTTTTGAACATTTAGCGTTTGGTTTGATAATTTTTAGAATTTATTTTAGATGCCATGCAGTGTGCAGCGTGATAACCGCGTTGATTTGTTCGCACCTTGACTATTCGTTACTAAACCCAACTCACAGCGAGAGTTGCCCACAGGCTGTGAGCGAAGCGCACACTCGCTGATTTCTCGGGCTCGTGGTGAGTTCCTGCCGAGAGCGTGCGCCAGTCGAACAGGACAACAGCTGTTGGCGGCATGTCCAAATTTCAAAAGGGAAACGGCTTGGTTCAAGAGCTGTGAAGCCGCAAGTAAAATTCAAGAGTCAACTATTTGAAAATTATGCATTTGATATACACACTAAACATACGCAGCATGGTGTAGTTAATATGTTATGCACTAATGAACGCAAATGTTCGCTATTTTCCTAAATATCGTATTCGCGCACGCTCTCTATGATACGCGCTCTCCCGCTCTCGCTCTCTTGCTCTTTCTAATAGCACAGCTGTCTGAGCGCGAGTATAAGCTTGTTTGCAAGTGTGTATGTAGTTGTGTCTGTGTGCGTGTCTGTGTGTGTGTGTGTGAGTGTTTGTGTTAGCGTTTTGGCATGGAAATCTGTTGCATGAGCGCAATTTGTTATCCTCTTTATCTCAGCTGAGTGTCGCCCAAGTGTCAGTAGTGCTTCTCGCCACATAAATCTCCATAGTTTCTTGGCCAATGCCCATTTTGAGCAGCAACAATCAAAATATTGAGCATAGCAAAGCAACCGCATGACAAGAACTAAGCGATGACTGAGTAAAAGTGGCATAAAACTAAAAAATTGCAAATAAAGACCAAGTACTGAGATCAAGCACAAGCAAACAGAGAGCAACAAGAAAAACACCTTCATAGAAAAGTCAAGCCGGATATGTTTTTATTGACAGTCAAGCGGTTTTCTGGATTTACGTGACTACTGCTGAGCTCTGGCTGCCTTTGTTGTTGTTATGGTTCTTGTTATTGTTAGTATTATTTAAGCTGCTGTTGTTATTGTTGTAGTTGCGGTTGTTCCTGCTGTTGCTCTGTCTTTCCCATCATTCCATTGCTACCACATATGCATACAAAAGCAGAAAAATATTTAATATAAAAGCAGTGAGCACAAAATATTCGTAACCGACTACTGCATAACTTTTGGCGCCATCTATCGTTGATTGGTGCTCGCATTTTAATTGAATCCCTCAAGCTGTTCCATTTATACTAAATTGATTTCGGTCCATATGCAGTAATCGAAAGCACAAAGAACATAGCCCGTTGTGCGTCATCAATGCGATCCGTATGGCACCGCAGGAAGCCCGAGCAGAATTCCTTTCAATTACGCATACACGAGCCATTCTGAAGCGGCAGGGGGCAGAAGGCTCTGAAGCATATACACACATATATGCTGAATATTCTTCTGCCTAGACTGCAAAAGTTTTACCTGTTACCCTTGACTGTATCATGGCTTGCCTTATTAGAAGTGCATTTCCCTTATTTTTAGCCAATCGACTTGCAGCCAGCAGCAAGTTGCAAGTTCCAACTTGCATGCAAAATGCTTTTGCATGGTCGTAGTAAACGAAAATAAAAATATAGAAATCCGCTTAGAAAGGCTTAAAATGTTCAAGACTTTTTATTTCACTATGTCGTTAAAATGAAATTTGCAGAGTGCTTAAATTGAATTCAAAATAATTCAAAGCGTATTGAATAAATGCATTTTTCGGGTTTCAGTATCAATGTGGGAAAGTGATTTTATATTTTTAAAATGGTTTTTGCTTCAACTGAATAAAATTAAAATTTGAATTAAACTTTTATAGGGCATTACCCGGTTTTCTTATGGCTAAGTTGTTCGTTTCAAAAGTTTAAGTTATTGCTTTTTAAAATATCCTTGCCCGTGTAAAATATAAAGCCATCCATATTACTTTTAGCTCTATTTTTTAAATAATTTTTTACAAAGATATTTCAATTAAACTAACTTAAAACGTCTAAGTTTCAACGATTTTGATATTGATAATGAAAGGAGATTGGCGCATGCCTGCCTGAATTCAATATTTAATAACATATTTTCAAAAATGATAATCGCATATAATCTGAATGAATCATAGAGCATAACACATTTATACCCTTTTAGAGGATATAACAATATATTTTTGTAATGAAATGTAGCACACAATTTCACAATAATTTCTTAAAGAGGTATCGGTTTCTATTTATCTATAGATCTAAAGAAAAAGCTCATCAGTAGTCTTTATTCAAAATTTGTTGAAATTAGCGTCTTTTTGAAAGTGGCAAACAAATTCTAGGCGGACGCGGCACAAAATGAACTCTGTTCACTTTGTACTCGGTCAAAGGGGACAACTGTGCATATTTGAAAAAAGCACACTCTTTTAGCCCACTTTGAAAAATAAAAACAACAATTTGTTGGCAATTATGCAACGTAAATGGCAAACGACCCTCAAGTCCCACACAAACGGAACCGCAATTAGCTGAAACATCGGGTGCTCGTAGGGTTCATAGGCACAAGGGCAGCCAGGAGGCAGGAGGCAGGCAGTATTCTTTTTAACATTTTAATTATTTTGTAACTGTCGTTCGATTACTCTGCACCCGAGCCTGTGGCCGCGCACTGCGGCATTGGGAATGGGGTTCATCAAACAACCGATGGCAAGTATAGTTTGCAATATCATTAAGAGGGCGGCCGTGGCAAACGAATTTGCGGTAATGTTGAATATCGAAATGAAACGTGGTGGGCTGGGTGACAGGGGGGGGGCTGCACTCGGGAACCGCTTTTAATGCAGTTTTTCATAAAAATTAACAGAGTTTTGCCCTCCTGCAGCGCTGCAAGGCTGCAGTGCCACGTGCTGTAATTTTACAACTTTGTAAACGTTTTTGCCCTTAGACAAAGTAAACTCAATTAACTTTTTGCTGCTTCAACGCTGGCTGCAGCAACAATAAACAATTTTTTGTACACCTCCTGACCGGATGGCAGAGCGCAAAAGCGTAATTACGCAAGATAACGTCCAAGTGCAGCCGGCTACTCGTATAAATTGCTTAGAAATTGTAAAGTGCCGGGGCTAAAAATTGTTGTGGGTATTTGTCAAGACGGGCGCAGCAAGTGTCAGCTGACATTAACCAAGATTTGTGGTTAGCCATAGCCGAGACGCGGCGCATTTGTCAAGGTTTGCGGCTGCAGCATTTAATTAAAAAAGTTCAGTTTGCCTTTGTGCAATTAGCGGGACCTCAACTGAGTTATGACCGCTATGCAGACTAATAAATGTTTATAAGAATTAAACAGATTTTTTCTAATTTTGTTCTTTGTTCTTTGCCTCTAACAAAGGCCATGTGTGGATCTACAAATAATAAATGAGAAACACAAAACACACAACATATTAAAATTGCATTACGTATACGTACATATTTACAGGTGCTGCATATACTGCTGTTAACTCTTTGTTGCATACAAAAATAGGATAAATAGCATCAACGGTAATACATGCAACACGCACACACACACACACACACACACACACACAGCCATATATGAACCTGGGCACACACATAGAAAGAGAACGATAGACAACGAGACGAGGCACCCGTCCCTGTGTAATATGTATGCAAAGAAAAGCTGCACACCTAAGACACTGAGCGGCGCTGAGAAAGCCACCCAGCTACGCTAACACCAATGCATAAATAATGAGCACAACAAACACACACACACACAGCACATACACATGCACACATGCTATATGTCGTCGTTAAAAGCTTCGGTGTAATAGCCAAAGTAATGGCAAAAGTGCAATTGTGAGTTCAAGTAAATAAAAACTATTCAAATATGCAAAACACAATTCAACAGACAGCAAACGCCAAGAGCGTTGCAGTTATGTGTGTGTGTGTGTGCGTGTGTTTGTGTGGGTGGCTGTGTGTGTGCGCATACAGCTCCAGTGCATAAATTTATTGTTAAATCCTGATTGATATGTCAGCGTAGTTCACAGGCCGCACCCATAATAAGCTCTGCTTTCAGCAGCTGGAAAACAAAATTATTGTTATATTTCACTCAAAGCGAAAGTTGAGTGCCGCGTGTTGCGCACAAAAGTGCACTATTATTTATATTTTATACCCTTGGGTAGGGTATTATAGTCTAACACATTTGCGACTCCATTAAGGTATGTACGTATTTTAAAGTTTGTTTTAAAGACACTGCTGTCGGAACATGGCAAAGATGCAGGCAGTGCATTTTAGATGTAACGGATAACTATATAATATAAAGCTCCATTAGTTTTAGCCGAAATATACCTTTTAGCTTTTGCAACACGTTGAATACGCGTTCGTGCTTCAAATATGTCAGCCATTCGAATTGTCTTTCAAAACTTATAGGGTATTTTGTAGTCACAGTCCTCGCACAAACTGCTGTCATATACTTCTAGTGCAAAGTCATATTTTATGAGATTTCTTATTAGCAATGAACCATCGCAATGCGCCTAGTCATATTCTTTATTCCTTTGATGTCAAGACAGCTCAGTGTTACTTAGTGTAATACAAGTGAGTCAGTTAAGAAAATGGTACAAAAGTCAATTGTCTTACGAGTCAGTTGCTAGGTTGGAGTAAAAGTGTGGAAACGTAATATTTAATTATAAACAAGTAAACGGTTCTAGTCGGAAGCTCCCGACTAGGGAATATCCTGAACCCTCTTTGAGGTGGTAGCAAGGAGGTGGCGATAGGTATAAAATGAAAGATACTTCATGTATATATATAATATTCTAGTCGCAACATATCAAGTTTGGTGACTCTAGCTCATAGTATTTACCCATTTTGCTCAAAAAACAGGATGTCGATATTGATTTTTATCGATTGTTGGAAACGGAGTAAGTTATTGATTATAGGAAATATCTGAGATCTGCGTAGCCTTTAAATTCCAAATCTTTTTCTGGATCCTTGCGTTCATACATACGGAAGGACGGACGGACGGACGGACGGACGGACGGACAGACAGACGGTCATGGCTAGATCGACTCGGCTATTGATGCTGATTATGGGGTCGGAGATGCTTCCTTCTGCCTGTTACATACATTTACATTTTGCACAGATACAATATACCCTTTTTACCCATTTTAAATGGGTTCAGGGTATAAAAATGCACACATTATAAATAATTGAAATTTTAATTTAACATTTAATATGCAACGAAAATTTTCTTAAAAAACATCATAAATTTGAATTAAGCAGTCTTGTAAATAGCTGCAACTATTTGTAGCTGGATCATAATGTTTTAGCATAAAGCCTTATTTCTCTAATCTGATTCAACAACTCACAAGCCAAGCTGAGGCTTTCAATGATGGACACCTGGATAAGTGGGTTTTTCTTGTAGATTGGCCAAGATCAAAGCAGCCAATCGGACCAGGCAGGTGTATCAAAGGCAGGCACCTAGTTGAGTGCATTGAAACACAACAAAGGCGTAAAGGCAAAAATTAATTAACTTTAGCCATGTGCCCGAGGGCAAAGGCGTGGCAAAGGCGCTGATGCTGACCAACCATGACGTTGACAATGTCAAATGTGCCAACATTGCCAGCCGTGGAGAAGTTGCAATTCTTCTGCTGCTGTTGTTTTTGTTCTTCCTCTTATTTGTTTTGTTTTTTAGACTGACGCCTTGATAGCAGCTTATTACCGAGAACAGCAACGCCTACAAAGCATCACCGATGATGAGAGCACAGGGATAGCGCAACGCTGGCAATGAAGGATTATGGAAAAGGGAAGCCCCTTTTGAATGTCAGGCAAAAAATAGCGCAAAGCCACTAACGATGCTGCTTTTTGTTGGCATTGTTGGTGGTTGCTGCTGGTGGTTGCCAGAACCGAAGCGCCGAGAGATGATGCTGGAATAATAAAGCAACGTTAGCGGGCAAAAAGAAAAAAAATGCGTACATGTGAGTGAAGCTCAGGCAGTACAGTGCATGTGTGTATCTGTGCAGTTGTGTGTGTGTGTGTGTGTGTGTGTGTGTGTGTGGGTGCGCTTTGGCAGTTGTAGGCACTTTGCGGATGCTCGTGAATTGAACGTTTATTGACACACAAAAGCTGGAAAATTGAAAAATTCTGCACTGCCTCGCCCCCTTTTTAATGCGCGTTACACCTTACAGGCTCTTTGTTGTTGCTGCTGTTGCTGCTGTTGCTGGCAATTTTCCCCCGGCGGCACCTGCCTGGCTGATGACAACGACGGCGCAGAGCTCTCAAAGCGCCGCTTTGTGTGTGGTCGTGCGGGCGTGTATTAGTATTCAATAGTTGGCCAAGTTGCTGGCAGCACAAAAATGAAAGCATTTTATGTGTTATTGCATATTCGTCCACATGTGCCACGCCCACAATGCCGTCGAGACCCCTGCAATGCCTTCGCTTATTATTGCGCGTTCAACCATAATGGGTTAATGGCAAATTGAACTGAATTGAATGGCCCGACATCCGCAGCCCTTGGGCGAAGCCGAAGATGCGTTTCAAAATATTTCTTATATGAAATTGTAATTGAATTAAACTTAATGGCATATTTCGCATGCCAACGACAAATGGGCGTGGCTGGAAATGTGCGAATTTTTTAATTTGCTTTAAGTGCCGTACGGCGACGAAAGAGCCGTAAAGTGTGTGCAAATTCAATTTTATTTGTGCTCCGAATGGCCTTTTGTATATGGCTAAGCAATTGCCAGCTAATACGAACGACGTGCACAGGATATACCAAGAATTTAACAATCAGTTTCAACCATTAGCACAACCTCAAAAGCAATTCATAAAAATTGATTAATATTTTACAACACTTTCACCTTAAAAAGCTACATTCAGCATTCGCAAACGAAGCGGAAATAAGCCAAGGCCCATCGACTCTCAGCTGTTGTATTAGTAAGAAGCATTCATAAGCCATATAAGAGTATATTATATTTAAATATGTGCATGCGGAGACCACAATTCATAAATCAGTCTGTTGGCTCTTCTACTTGCAGCAATTAAAAACTTCCAAAACGCCTTGATGTGGCAAACGCTCCTTCATCACTCTTTAACCCACTGCCACCATGCGTCGTTTGCCCCATAATTTAACCATAATTTGCAAGCCAATAGCTTAAGCCATAAAATACCCAGGAACATACTATATGGTCAAGGCTTGGTAATCTATAATAGCAATAGTTTGTCATAGATAGTAATGGTACGCGACTTGAAAATACCCTATGCACAAGTCAAACAAAGCTCTGCCGATGCTGGAAAGTCTTAACGAAATGGTCAAGTCAAGACAGAATATATGTAAACCAGACACTCAGCCTTTTCTTCAAATTCATTTAGTTGGCAGTTGTATGTGCTATAATTAATAAGACTTTGAATGCTGATGATGAAGGTTGTAAGCAATATATGCATAATTTTACTATACTCTTTCTTACCAATGCCAATGAGTACAGGATATAAAAGCGAAACCAAACTGTGCAGCATGCCTTACAATTTTAGCAGAGCAAAGTTTGCACGTATGCAAAATGAAGTCCCCGAGTGAAAAGAAAGGAGTTCCATATGAAACTATGCGCATGAGAAAAACACTTGGCATTGGGGCTCGTCTTGGACGCGCGCCGTTTTGCCAGTGGTAGTGAGGGGCGGGAAAAACAAAAGTTTTTGCCATTATTTTCTTTGAGGATAATTAGAATAATATTTGATTTGAAACATTTTATTTCAATTACAGCAACGCTCAACGTTGAAGCAAACTAAATACGCAGGGGAGCAACGCCCGCCGGCGGATTGTCCGAAAGAAGCTCGAAACAAGGAAACCAGCAGCTGCTCAAGTTTGTTGAAGCTGAAGGAAGCAACTGTTACGCAAATGCCATTTAAATAAAAAAAAATGTTAAAACAATAAGAATGAAATGACAATTAGGAGCGCAAAATGAAATTAAGCATTTGATGAAGCACAGAGAAGCGTTAAAATGATGAAATGATAACACATTGCGCATTCGCCGAGTACGCCGTCGACAGCTAAAGATAAATAGGTAAAAACTAAATGAAATGCAAAGCTCATCAGGTGGTGTTGCCATGGTTGCCATGGCATAACTTGGCCAGTAAATAGCCTTAATTGTATCCCATAGACAATAGCACATTTTCAGTTACAGCCACGAGCAGGAGCTGGCATTCCAAGGAACAAACAAAAGTTTTGAGTGCACTTGACTGCCATATAATTCTCAGAACTAAATAATTGAAAAAGTTGTTGCAGCTGTTGCAAGTGCTGCCGCAAGATGTGTAAAAGGACATGCTATTGAATTGCAGCTGGTATTGAGCTATGCATAAATGCCTTCAACATATACTTAAGACTCAACAGCACACACACACACACAGCCACACACACATGCAAACACACACAATTACTATGCACATACTTGCTTTAACGCATTTGAAGTGCAACTAATCCCTATGTTGCCCTTCAGTTTAGGGGCTGTGCACTGTATTTGCTTGTTCTTGTGTTGATTATCGGTTTTGCTCTGTCTTTGTATGTTTTTGTGTGTGCATGTGCGTGTTTGTGTATAATCATGTGCATAGTATGCAATTAATTATCATTCAATTAAAACAACCGATGCCAGAGACGCAAATTTATGACAGCGCCCCACAATAGGCCTAGAGCCTACAAAACAACTTCATGATCGAGTTCTTGTGTTTTAACAACATATTTTAGAGAATATTGAATTCATATTTCTTAAGAGCCCAATTTGCAGCTGTCCAAGCATAGAAATGATGCAACAATTTTCTAATAACTTTTAAAAGAGAACTAAATTTAATTATTAATTAATTTCATTCTCAAGAATTTGTCATTCATAATAGGGAACTAATATTTCAACGTTCAGTTACACAGGCCAGCAATTAGTTTATTCAAGATTTAAATTGATTTTTCACCCAAGGGATTTGTTAAAAATGAACATTTAACCAAACTAACAAATGAGGCTTGCTTAAGTCGCAGAAAAGTAGTCCAATTTATGAGACTTCGAACAGATACACAAGACTTTTTACTAAAAGAGAGCTAAAGTTTTCGCTTTAGAGATACAAACCTGTGTCGTCTGAATGATACATTTGTGATAGTATAAGACCTTTTTGTGTTTTTATTTAATTTTTAATTTTATTTCTTGAGTCTAGCCTGCCTGATCTCCACTTTGCAGCTGTGTCTTTCCAGACCAATAATGCAATATAATAAAACTCTTCATAAATTTCTTAATAAAGCAAATTACAAGACCTGTCATAACAATGAACACACTTCAGAACAACCACAGACACTCAACTATTTGGATAAGATAATTAAACGCACAACTTTCTGTTAATTTAAATGCCAGACGATGGGACTCGCCTTTGACGTGGCTCAAAAACTTTAATTCGAAAATATTATACATTTATTTTGCAAGTTTTTCGACTCTTGAAACAATAACTTCCACATATAATACGATACATGCCACATGCACCAACGCATCCTGGCAAAGACGAACTGCTTTGGGCCAAACAAGTGCAGCATGTATGATGGCAACAGCAAATGCAACAAGGTGCATACGTTATTGTGTGCATATGTGTGTGTATGTTCTGGCTAGATATGCAGGAGCAAAAGCCATGGCTCTGGTATTATTATTAAGTATGCTCTAGTTAATTTATCCGGAATTTGGCAGTGCTGAAACACGCTGAAAAGAGCGCGCAGCACGTCAAACATGTTCAACTTTTAACAAGTAGATTTTGTGCATCTTATACCCTTGCAGAGGGTAATATACTATATTAACGGGATGACTAACACACTAACAAGAGACATCTTGGACATCATATATATTTTCTCATCGTTATCAACAGCCACGTCGATATAGCCAAGAAACTTTCTTTTGCTTAAAGCTATTCTCAAGAAACATTGCATACCTTCGTCTTTCAGTAAAAGACGGTAGATACTGCGAAATCGACCGAATCGGAGAACTATATCATCGGTCGAGCACGAGCTTCTCTGCACATATATCCCAATCTAATTAGTACCAAATACAATATCATATAGTTAGTTATATGGGAACCATTCCCTACATTACCAAGTATAAAACGCGTTCTAAGCCATATGCTAGTGTGTTTAAGCTGCGAAGTGGTGAAGATACCCGTGTTTCATGTTTTAAGTTTCGCGAACAACTTTTTGCCTACCCAAACCCGATGCCAAAGCGAACAGGCGCAGACGCTCTGGTCCCCCACTGGCTGGCTTGTTGTTACCGCTGGGGTTGCCGTTGCGATTGCTCCTGCTTTTGTTTTTGTTATGGCAAGCAACAAAATTATATAAACGACGTCGGTTAGAATTGAACGCCTTTGGTTATTTGCGCGAAGTTTAATGGAATTTTCAACAGTTTTTGCAACTGTGATTTGCCAACCGCAGAGAACAACAGCCCCACATTTACCCCAGCCTCAAAGCTCACTTTGACAACCTCTACAAAAAGACAAATACAAATGCCAGAAACTTCGTTTAGTTGCTTACGTTTTGCGATTTTTGTTTTTATTTTTTGCGAATAACACGAAATTAATTTACAACTTTGTAACTGGCATATGCAATTTTTGATGAGAGGCAGCTGGGGCAGCTGGGGCGTGACGTTAACTTTCAGCACTTTCAAGTTGCATGGTAGACCCGTCTGTCAAGCTATCTATTAAAAGCTTGCTGCTAATTTCGAGCGCATTAAAATTTCACTTTAATATGCAAAATGTGTACGACTTGAGGCAGAAGGCAGACAGTGCCACAAATGTATGTCACATTTTGTGCCATTTGTTTTGTATTTTAATGAGATGAATTAGCATAAAATGCGAATGACAGGTACTTGCCTGGCCAGCATCCAGTCGGACCCCTCCTCCCCCCCTACTTACTGCTCCATATATTCAATTTGTCAACGAAAATATGACAACGTTTTCAGGCAGGCACTTTAGGGATTTGCGAAAAGGTCAGAACTATATATATGTATATGTATGAAAGTACATATAAGAATATACTTTGAAGTTTTTGTAAAGCTCTTGTTGTTGTTGGTTATGCTGCTAGGGGTCAAATTATCCTTTAGAAGCGTTTTTTTTTTTAATTTAAAAAGAGATAACTTAAAAGTCATGATGTGTATTCAACGGCCAACCCTACGCACGCAACACACAAACTCCCAAAATCATATGGCCGTAAGCAAAATATGTTCGCAGGCCGTTGGCCAGGCAACCCTTATCAAAATATTTATATGACTTCACATATGTTAAGCGCAGAAATTGTTCACCCCAGCCACATGCACCCAGGACTGGGCAAATTATATGAAAAAATGCTTAATGGTCTGTAATCTGCTTAAAACTTGGACACGAGTTCAATTTGCCAAATGGACAGCGGTTCGAGGATGGGATCACGATTTTAAGCTGTCAACCCATGTGCGCCGACCTCGTCCAGCTACTGTTACATTCGCCGAATGTGTTTTTATTTATGAACTTTCATTTATATGTATGATATGTGTATACGTAGTATGTAGTATGTTGTATGTAGCATGGCAACCAAAAACAAAAACGAACCTTATAATTGTACTTTTAATTAATGCTTGTGAGAATACACCATGTGGGTATGGGGTTGAGGGTGTGACTGGCCAGCAACCAGGCTGAAAAGAAGTAAACCGGATCCGATGCCCGACCCTGTATTCAATTTGCATTGTTGTTTTTACGCCGAGCAGTTTTTTTTCTCTCTGTGTGCCAGCGTGTGAGTGTGTGTAAATTTATTTCTTTTCGAAGTTAAAACCCACACCCAACCGTTCATATACATTTATACGTATATAAACGCTTAAACCTTTTTTTTCAAAGTTTTTGGCAGCATAGCCACCTTTGGCTAAGGGCCCGGAAAAGTGGCTTGGGACTTTTATTTAAAATTGATTACGGCTGTTTCTATGATGAGAATTAATTGAAGCATAAAATTCTCTTTACACTTGATGGATTAGAGTGGAGTTCTTAATTAATTTATATAAATACAAACATTGTGAATTAAGTTTGAATGCATCTGGTTAACAATGGAACGTGAATGCTCATAAAAAAGGGTCAGCCAAAAACAATTTGAACACGTTTTAATGGGTATCGTGTAGCCATAAACAGCACAACTTATTTCTTAACTATAAGACAACTTTATACATAGCACCAATAAAAAATATACTTTTTTCATATCATCAATATTTACTCCTTTTTTTACTTAAATGATAAACGTTAGTTTAGTCGAGTTTACTTTTCGGTCCTTCAGTTAAGGCATACTTTTCCATTAATTATATCATTGGCTATTCTCTCCATGTTCTATCATCTCGAATAGCCACAATGAGTCAGTGCACATGCCTCTCATTTATATTACAAGGTATTGCCAACGCGTGTCTAATTCGCAAAAACAAATGCCCAACTGCAATTAACCCATACGCCCACAAATGACTATGTAATTTGCATGCAGCTGAAAAATGATGAACATTAATCAGTTTATGCTTTAAATGTAATCAAAACCAAAGCATCAACAGCAAAGCAAGCGAATTAATTAGAATTTAACAAGCATAGCTGCAAGCCTTAGGTGCGGAGTGGTCGCTGCTGCTAACCGAGCCAAAGCTGGCTTCAGTGCGAAAGGATGACCACCGGGGCCACAAGACGCACATAATGACGTCAATATGAGCTGTTAAATAGGCCTACAAATGTTAAGGTCTGCAAAACACATTCATTACACAGCCGCAGCCGCTGCCACAACTACTGCCAGATGCCTCAAAGACATCGATTCCAACAAAACAATGAACTTTGATATAGCACCCAACAGAATGCACACATTATCCGATATTAGTTTGCATGATGGCAGCTAAATGTGTGGCCATATGCATTAGTTGTTGTTCCTGTTGCTGTTCTTGTTGATTTTCACGTGGTTGCCACTGTTGCCGTGTATAAATGTATATTAGGGCTCTCGAATCGATCAAAATTACTCATAATTTAAACAGAAATTTGCTGCCCGTAAAATTCCTCGTATTTCGAGGATTTCAATGTAAGGCGTAACTCAAATCACATTGCTAAAAGCTGCATTCAATACATCGAATGAAAATTAATATTACGAACACAATATTTCCGAATTCTAATTTGCATTAAAATAGACTAATGAGCAAGTGTAATCCTATATCTGTATGTCTCTGTGTGTGTGTATGCGGCATTAAACTCAGCATCAAGTAAATGCACTTTCAATACTCTTACATGGTTGCATTATGTGCTGCATTGGTGAACACAACCACTAATGCTTCCAACCGCATATCTAAGCGAACATAATTATCTGTTAGTCTGTGGCTGTAATAAAGCTTTTCCGTTTGTAAGAATGCGAACTGGTAATGTTTGAGTCTTGCTTGAGTCAGGTTATACCAATTAATCCAGCCAAACTATCAATTGAAAATTCAACCAATCGAATAAAAAAAACCAAATTGAATAAGACAAACATTAATTTTAAAAAACTAATTATTGATAAAAGAAGATATATTAGACTTATGATAAACGATTTCTTTTATATTCATTTTCGTTAATTACAATATTCTAAAAGAATGTGTATTTAAACGTCGGTACTCGGAAAACGTCGCATTTTTTTTATTTGCTGCTGCCCTTTGGCTCAAATTGTAATTATAATGCGTGAATGCGCCCAACTATCATTAGGCAGGAGGTCTTCAATAAATGCTTAATTATGCAACTGAAACTAATATTTACGAAAAGGTACAGACAGGTGAGGTTAACGTATCACTGTCTATGTACATATTAATTACAATTGATACAAAACAACAATGAACAAAGTAGTTATGGACATTAGCAAGAGAATCTCTACTCTAGCAACAACACAAATTACTTTGTAAATTTAGAGAGGCCCTTGCATTTGCCGTAAACGTAAACTTGGCCAGCTCGTAGCCAGCAGCAGATGAAAACGGTAACAAGGCCAACTAAATTAAAACATAATTTGTACTGAAACAGTTCGTCCCACAGCAAGTCGCCGGCAACCCCCCATGTGCCAAAAGAAATCTCAAATATTAAACAAACATAAAAACAACTTTATTCTTCTGTGCTGGGTGTTATTGCTGTTGTCGTAGTTGTTGGCGCATGCAAAACAGCACAAGTACAACATGCGTATTAATAACGCACACAAAACAACAGAGAAATAAACAAGTGTGACCGACTGGAAGATACCCTGCACCCATACCTTGCGGTAACAAAAATTGTAAGCACAACATGTGCTTCTTAACCACCGCATGGAAACTCATTACTGGGTTACTTAGACAACTCTCCTACCAAGGACTTCAGCCTCCCTGAACTTAAATTCAGTTTTAAAGTCCGATTGGTATGAAATGTTCAGGGCTTAAACATAGCACTAAAAGTATATATAATATACTTTCGAAATATATACCTCCGAAAAAGAGTTTACTTAGTTTAGTGTTATGGGGTGGGGGCGTGGTAAGGTATACAAAGAGTGAGCTATTTTATTTGTATTCAGTAAACGATAAACTTCATAATTTTTTAAGATTTGCTTTTAAGACCCAATTTGGAGCTATCAATCTATCAAGGCTAAAATCATAATAGCCTTTGCTACCCAGCTAATATAGGTACAGGGTATGAGAAAATAATATAAAAAAAAGAAAGAGAACACAAATGGGAAAAGCAAAGCAAAATGCTGGTAGCAATATTTCTAATCTAATTTTACCAAAGTCAAGGGAGGCAATGGGGGCAAAAAAAAAAAAAAAAAATTAAAAGAAAATATTCAGCACGCCGAACACAGCAAAAAAAAAAAACACAAAAGCAACAGCAACAATGCAGGCGAGCCAAGGATGAGGCAAAGAAATGTTTATCAAAGTTCGAGCTACCTGCACGAGAGACGTTCGAAGGGGAATGTCGAATGTCGCTAAATGAAATTAGAAACGCATAAAAGAATAATACAATGCGCCCAGGGGTTGGCATAGCCTTTCTACTTCTTCATCTTATTTTTTCGTTTTTGAAAAATCTACCTTATGTAGCAAGAAGATTTGCTTAAGCTTAAGGGGGCCCAAGGTGGTGCAGGCGGAGCGCAGCAATGTTGACAAGCATTTGGCATTCGGCTGCCCGCCGAGGGCAACTGATTTGCGCAGCTGGCAAAGGTGCGACTCCTGCCAGTAATAAGTAAAATTCCAGTCGAGTTGTATAAAATAATAAACATAATTTTGCCAGCCTTTGCTGTCGCATTTTATTATTAACAGCAAATGCGTTGTATTTCATTAAAAGTTATGCCCGCGGTGTTGCCCTGTTGTTTGCTGCAAAGCTTTCGGCTTTCAAGTGACATCAGAAAAGTTGCACGAAATGTCGAAATACGGGCGATCTCTTTAATATAATTATAATTATCCTCTTTATTATCGTGCTTATTTACATTTATCAATCTATTCATCTGCTTGCAGTGACTTTTTTGTATTGCCTTGAAATAAGTATATACAAATTGTTCACTTCAACCTGAACCTCATGAAGCTGGCTTAACGGATATAAATATAGCGATTGTTACATATTTACAAAATTTGATGAAACAATTTTAGAGTTTTCAAATCTATCCAAAATTGACTTCTATGAATTCTAATTGCTATGCTTTGCTGCTGGGTCAGCCTTAAATCCTTTTTAATTTAAACCAAACCATTTTTGAAAATATGGCTGAATCGTTCACAGTTTAGCAGTTTTTGAGTTACGTAAATGTTATCAAATATAAATTCATTTAAAACCAACATTAACGTGTTTACCCCGTATTTCTGTACCCAGTATATGCCCCATCCAGATACCATCCGCCCAAGACATGCCGACGGAAAAGTTACATTCAGAGCCCTTTGCACGTTGATTGACGAGAGATATCACCGCCACTTAGCTGCTACTCGCAAGTTCTGGTATGTTGCTGCGCTGTTATGAATTGTAAACCAACTAAAGTAAATGAGTAAAAGAGCCTTGCTGTCATTAACACCAAATGCCTCAAACGTCGAGCTGCACTACAAAGCAGGGCAACACGTTTGACAACTGACAGTGCAACAGCTACTGCAGCAAGTATGGCAAGCTTTGAACTGGCTTGTGGGCGAGGTAAGAGGTTAAGTTGCAGAGCAAGTGGCAAACGGTTTCGACAACTTGTCAGTTGCAATGGCACAGCTAACCACTAGTAATTAGTATTGTATACTTAACACTTATTGGTTTGACATCGAAACAAAGTTTAAGTTAGTTGATATCTCCGGGATATCATGTGTCCTCACAGTTATCTGAGAACGAATGCACTTCATATCAAAAACAACAACTTAATTTCTTTTGCAGCATATATATGCAGCTCGGTATGTGATTTCAACGAGTCCAGTTAGCATTGAAGACTCAGGAAAATATTCAGAAGTGAATTACGAAATATTAGAACAAATATAAGAGATATATTAAATAGTCCTCAAACAAAGAATTGATTGTTAAAAATCTATGGATAAGCAACTACGTTATGGACTAAAATGTCAAGTTTTTTACGATATACCAGATATAGTAGTCCGATGTTGGTAAGACTTGGCTCAAAGTAAGGAGCAAAGTGCATAGAGCAACTTGTTAATACAGAGTTTGATCAAAATATCTTGAAAAATAATAGTTTATCTCATAGAAGAACTTAATTTTCAACCGATCACTTCGATAACATCTATATAATATAGTGGCCGGCTCTGACACATGAATTTCCTGCAACAAAATCACGAAAAAAAAAACAAGGAAAACATAATAAATACCATGCCTATAAAAGTTAAAGCAATTGGTTGCTGTTGGGTAAACGTTTGCGCTCGATACACCACGGTTGACCTCGCTCGCTTTGTTTCTCTCCTTTTGAATAGCAAATTAAAATTTAAAATTCAATAAATCCCGCAACAAGGCACAAACACGCACCTGGAATAAACAGAGCTGGAAAAGTGGGAGGGGATGCCAACACATTAAAATGCAACAATTTATTTTGCTTGTTGGCAATCGCAATAGCAACTCCCTTCGTGCCCCTACAACTGGACAACACTCGCCCACACTTTGCATTTTTAACCCACTGCTGGAGCAGAACCAACAGAGCAGTCGAAAAACATTTTACGAGCGCATTTCAACTGTAACAAATGTCCCGGGGCCATATTGGGAGCACACACGGCAACTGTAAAATGGCGCACATTGGTTGGATATGGAGGCACTGGAGCTGGTTGCGACTCTCGGCTCCCGTATCAGCAGTCGTATGCCATTTGCAAGCACACAGCCACCAGGACGATTCCAGCTTGCAGCATGCAGGCAGCCAACACACAAAAGCTGACCCCATGCAGCAAATCCAAAGCCAAACGGAGGAGCAACGGCGACTACCTTTACTCAGAGCGGAGTTTAAAGCGAAGATTGGTTTGGGTGTTGGGCATCATGCGCACCGTCGGTTCACTCACTCAGATCGGACAACCGTGTAAGTGAATAGATGTGTGCGCATATGCGTTTGTATGCGTGTGTGTGCGTGTTTAGTATGGCTCTGGGTGCAATTACCAATGAACGTAACAGGTGATCAATTGTAATAAAACTCCCAGGATGCTTTCGCTTTTCATTATTTTCATTGAACTGTCGCACAGACCTATGATTCTACGTGTGTCCATCCACCTTTGTGCTTTTCAATCCCTAGTCCCTGGTATTTAAGTTAGTGTCGTTGCCAATGGGTAAAATTATGTACACGGCGCGTATACTTGATTTCGCTCCTGTTACCCATGCAATTGCAGCTATTCTTCTGCCATGCCATCCATTGAGCAGGCGATTAAGCGTGACCAATTGCCCTAGCACTTTCCACCTGCCATGTTTATGGCATCTCACAGCTCACATAAAACGTAAGCGCCAACATTTAATCACGACCCAGTTAAAATATACACATATCCGAGTCTTCGTCCGAGGGCTTTGCTTTGTTTAGTCCGTTGTTGCCAGCATTGACAACTTCATAAATTTCTCGTCACTGCAGTCTAAGCGGAGATTATACTCAGCCATAGATTAGCTCTGCAATTTACTACTAGGAACAAGTCGGTAGTGCCCGACTAACACATAGTCTGTACGCAGCGCTGAACTGCCGAGTTTACTTCTATATATTTGTTAATATACAAGAAAAGCTTCGCTGATTATAGTCCGATCATTATTTGCAGAGATTTAATATGGAACCCAACTGTGGGAATATACAGCTCGTAAGACACAACTTTATGGGGAGTACGAAAGAGGTAGGGAAACATTCAAAATCTGTACTACCATTTACACTTTTTTTGCTCATATAGGAGTTTGGTGAAAAGGGCAAACAGAAAGTCAACACAAATGTGCAACAATTTCTCAAATACCGTGATCTATGCCGCTAGCTTCCTTATTTAAGTCCATAGACTATAGTTAGCTATGAATTACTCCTTACACATCTAGCATACATAGTGGCAATTCATAGAATGCATTAAAAGGTTATGCTAAATGAAAATATCCAAACTTATGTTGCTGAGCATATTATGTATAGCTCTCAACCTAATAATTATTTGTTCATTAAAAGCAAAGCACAAATATAGTTGTTGCCAAATTTTTAAAGCACTTAGTTAAATGCATTAGGCCACCAACGACCACGCACAGGAGCACACACTTCCACAAACATACAGCTCAACATACGCTCAGAAACAAGTGGCAGTTAAAAAACCGCAAATTCAATTAAACCAACTTCAAAGTTTACTTTTTTTTTTTTGTTATTCCTGCACTCCAGCTCTCAGCTTTTGCAACAACAACAATAATTACGCTTGAAAATGCTAATACATCAGCGTACGCGTAATTACTTCAAACACCTTGCCACACGGCAACATCGGGTTTGGCCATTGGTGTGCTTAATCCCAGCGCTGTAACCATGCCACGCTGCCTCAAACCAGAAGCTGCAGCGTAGCTCATTAGCAGAGCAAATTCGTCCCCAAAATAATACACACACACACACACACACACACACACAGACACAGACACAGACACCCAAAAGCACATACAAAAATCAGGCAGTAATGCCAGACAGACCAATGCTAAAACCCAAGCCAAAAGCTAAAGCTAACTCATGTCTAAGTGTGTGCTTATTGCAGTGTGTGTGTACGTTTGTGTGTATTTGTGTGCGTGTGTGTGCGCGCGTCTGTGTGTGAGGGTGGGCAACACTAATATGTCATGTTAAATTAACACTTTAATTTATTCCGCGTTTCCACGCTGCAAAGTGCATATTTAATCAGTTTTGTATTTGCGTTTGTTGCTGCCCCCCCACCACATCCTTCTCCGACCCACAAGCGTCGCATCAGTGGGTGTGGCAGTCAGCCCGTCGGCGCTTTTGTCTGCATTAACACACATACCCACACACATATATTATATAGTATAAATGTGTATATATGTTACGTATATTTTGGCGTTCTCTTCGCTTTGTCTGTCTGCGAATTCTGTAAGCCCTTTTAATTCATGCTTGTATTTTTAATTGCTGCATTTAATACAACAAACGGAATATTTCATTAGTTTTACTACTTTGCAGCAATTAAGTAACTAGAAAATAATGCCAACATATTTAAATAACATATTAACACTTTGTTTTTCCAATTTTTTTTTCACTTTGCGCGCAGCACAAAAATAAAAACATTTAAAAAATGTTTAAAGTCATCAATAAATGATTGGCTAAAGTTTAAAGCAAACTAATTTCTTTTATACTTTTGTGGCCAACTCGGTAATTAAAATGCAACCAAACTGGCATCATGGACTCACTTGTTGTCATAATACTCGAATCATGTTGTCAATTTGGCCGGCCTTATTTTACCCTTTGCCCACAAAATGTGACAGACGCGGTAGTATATGCTATATACCTATACCAATACCTATAAGTACAAAGTGAAGGTACAATAGGTCCACGAGGTCAGAAGAAAGCACATTTAATACAAATAATATAATTGTATCTTAAAATTGTCATAGGATAATGTCAAAAAAACACGAGAGTCTATCACTTATATTTTGTGCCAGGTATACATCCTCTATACCTTTGTGAGTACGTCAGCGCACAAGAGTATTTCGGGTCTAAGGTATCTGCCAGACGAGTCATCTCTTCTACTACTAAATTTTTAGTTGTTGCCTGATTTTGTAGATGCACCGAGGCAGCAGAGTGCACAATGCAGGTAATTCAAACCATGCGCTGGCAAAAGGCCATCGGGCCAAAATGTCAACCTTACTTTGATCAGATCGAAAAGTGAAGCACTCTCAGCCCCAACTATAGCGCCAGGGTCAGCAGCAGCAACCGCCCGGCTAATGCAATAACAAAGTAACCTTAACCGCTTGCCCAGCTGAAGCCAACGGAAACACATGTTAGATGTCTTCATGTTCGTAAGCCTTCGCCTAATCCAGCGCACGGACTAGTTGCACAATGTGAAGTTAATTGGGTGTATGCGCCGAAGGACAAGCCATTCAATTGCTTGTCAGCTGATGAACTACAGCGGTGACTAGAGAAGTTCAATAGGTAAGGCTTTGCCTTGCATTTTTTTTGACCAACTTAATTTGGATAAAGCCTAACATTATTATGTTAATTTTGAGATCATGATATTTTTCCCTGCTATTAAATACATCGCATCCAGGATTAAATAGTAATTAAATTTAGCAATCGGTAATTTGTATAACACTTACATTTTTATCACTATATAATTAGCTAACACAACTAGTTTATCAACTGAATGATGCCTGTCTAAAAAATAAATATAACAAATATTAAAATTGACAATAGCTGTTGAAGCTGAACCGCCGCCTTCTCGCTGGTAATTCCGATGCCGACAACCCTAAGCGACACAGGTTCACGCCACGTTTGCAAGGCAGTATTATGGGGCGTCTCCTATGTCGTGGTTGGAGGAGGTCCTTGAACGATCTTCTCTTGAGCCTCCTGACTACACACCTCCCCGCGAGGTCTCTTGCTACCCGGCTGCAGTGTCGCTGCAAGCGTTCGCTGTACCGGTTGGCGAATGCTCCGACTTGGCTGTCTATGGTCTCTATGGTCACTCAGTCAGAATAAACTCTGTTATGAATATACAACAATAAATCTTTTCGCAATAATACCTTTCTTGTCCACTTTCATCAATATTTCTTTCTCTTAAACTATGCAGGTTATCGCAATGAAACTGCATAGCCAATGCAATTTGGCCTTTCCGCCAAGTTAATACAAATTGGCCCTTTTGATTGCCAAAATCTTAAAATTCGAGGAATTTAACACAAAGGAATTCAGGTGGCTTCTATTTCTTAATTAAAATGTCGAGGTATTGTTGAATTGCAAGGCATTCGGCAGAATCCGACTGAATAGAATGCAATTAAAACGCGTGAGCTTATTGACGGCATTGTTTGCTTTGTCAAAGGACAGATTTGAATTTATGAGCATAGTTCAAATTTGTAGTCAAAGATATTGTTAAATGAACTTACTTATTTAAGTTATGTAACTGCAATTCGTTTATGTAAAATATATATAATATGGTATATTAAAATTTAATTTGACTATAAATGCTCAATTATCTACCCACATGCTAATTCCTTAGCATTCACTAGGCTGGCCGTCAAAATTTTAAGGTAAATATAAATCAATAGCTGGAGAACGGCAATAGAGTTTAAAAAAATCACAGCTGTTTGCAGTTCAAAACTCTGCTCAGTCCAGTCTAATTTAGTTTAAAGGGAAACCCTTTACCTTTTTTCCACCGCAAAACAACAACACGCTCCTAGGGTCAATCGGTTGAGATGCTGGAGCCCAACCACCGAAATTTCAATTAAGGCCCGGCTCACACGCAGCCACACAATTTGGCGCCCTGGCAATCACCTGAGGTAGCTCCAAGTAATTTACGCACTTGAACTAATTTACCAGCGAAAAGTGGTTGGCCCGAACGCGCTTGGTGCAGGGCGTTGTCGTCCGGGCTGAAAATAACTGAGTTTCCACTTGAATGTTGGCATATCAATCACAAATATCGCCAAGGTGCTTGCGAGTGGTTGCACTAATTAGAAAGTAAATTGTGCTCATTAATTAAATTCCACAGTTGATGAAGCAAGCCTTTGTGCGCCCTTTGCATCCCCATTGGATCCTAACAGCCACATGAGAGGCATGCCAATCAAACTGCAAGTTGTTAACCGGAAGTTTTTACTTCTTTTGGCACTTGGCCGTTAATCAAGCCCCGAGCAGCTGTGATTTAAGCAAAATTTATTCCTGGACCGACCAGCTACTGAGTATAATTTTTTTAATTTTAAATTATTTTGGGCCGCATCATTTACACGCAATCAAGGCGAGCCAACGCACCTCAACGCCCACTCTTGAGACATGTATCATAACTCAATTTCATGTGCAATTTCATGCACCTGCGACGGCACGTAATCGAGCTGCTTGCCACACCTCATCTATATGCCATGGCGATGGCCTGCAGTTAGCGCCTTTGTGATGTCTGCTGCATAAGCAAGTAGCCTGGCGATTGCCACAATTTTGTAATCAGCGGGCTGTCCATTTTATAAAAAACACTTCAAAAGTCAACTGCAATAAAAAGCAGCAGTCAAAGGGCTGTCAAGCCCCGCTCAAGTACACCCCCTTTTGTTGACAAGCATGTGTGTGTCAGTGCGGGTGTGTGTATATACACTAGTCGAGTGGTGGAAAAAATGGGGTACGTGTGCTCAGTCATGTGCATGAAATGAGCAATTTTAAAACAACAAACGGCGTAAAAAGTCAATAGCCAATAACGTACAAAATACTCTTGCACTCCGCAAGGATAAAAAAAAATGATCCAGGCTAAAGGCAAACACAATATACCAGCAGGGGCGTGGCTCAGCCAAAGGATGGGCATGTGGCTGGGTTATGTCTAGAGCTCCAGCTTGGCTTTGGCTAAGCAAATACGATAAAGAATGTTGGTTATATCCATGCATGGCTAACACCGTGTTTGCCTACAAATCTTTCTTACGGCTCCAACTCTGTGTGTATCGGTGTGTGGAAGTACTGCGTTTTGATTGCCACACAAGGTTTTGAATACGTTCACTTAAACTCAGCCAAAACTCACAAAAATATTAAGATTAGATTAGATAAGACAACCAAAGTAAAATTTGTTAACTTGCCTATGATTTTATCCTGCATTTTTTAATACGTGCTTCTACATGGACATGCTTGGGATCGGAAATGTTGCAAATAGGCAATGAAAAATCATGTTATCTTCGACGCGCACGTTCGCTCTGGATGCAATATTTTCCGGCATAACCAGCAGACAGTAAAAAGCAACACTCATGGATGCAATCACGAATGACAGCACGGCATATTGTTGTATAGCGTAGAGTTAATATGAAGAATAATTCGTGCATGGAATTTTGACAGGTATTTCATATTAACTGGCATAATTTTTAGTAAGGTTCAAATATTTCAATTATTTGTGTACAGGAATATATATTAATGAACATAACTTGTTATGAATATATATGAATTCAATAAAAACAAGCTCAAGCTGCGTAACACTTTTTCACAATTGAATTACAGGCCTTACCCCAGATTTTAAAACAATATATCTAGCTCAATAACATATTTTCTGAAGCGGGTATACACGACTATATATTCAAACTCTTAAGTCTCTTAACAACGCGAGCCAGAAATGGCCACAACCAATAAACTTTTTTCACTTTGCTAATGAGTATTATAAAAATAATATTTAGGGTTCATCAAGAGAGGCAATATTCTTTCAGTTTATCACAATGTCAATGGGGAAATGGATGTGCAATTATGATGCCCAAAAGCACTCTAATTTCCGGTACATACATCTATATGCATATTCATGATTCCTTGGGCAAACTACGAATCAAACAAAACGGAAATTATTAATTCTTACGCATGAATTCGCTCGATTTAATTTTGATTTTTATCTGTCTACACACATTTTGCAATTGATGAGGTTTTGTTATGGCTTAAAACGTTTTGTGTATGCGGACAGATAATTGAAATGGACACACGATTGAGTGCGGTGTGTGTGTGGAATGCCACTGAAGCGTATTCTTGTGGGTTATGAATTTTTATGAGTGCCCGGCGGACAGTCAATAAATAATAGAATAGTTTATTTTGGCTACCCTTAAAATTGCATAAAATTACAACGCTAAAAAACACGCAAATAATGTATATTAATAAAATGCGGTAAAAATATTTTGCCACAGTTCGTAAAACATAGTTAATATTTAATCCATTTGGCTGTAATGTTCACATAATTAAGATATGTCGAAATTTTCATTTTAAAATATGCACGGGCGCACAAAGGTATGCTATGAAATGTAAACGCACGGGCATGCACGCAGCGTCCGAGCTGCGTCTGCGGTCGCACCAAAAATGTAACCTCAATGCCAGCGAAAAATATTCGCATATTTAACTGGCGGCCAGCAAAAGCGAAGCCGTCCCACTGCTACGCCCTAACAACAACGACCCCACTGTTGCCCTACAGACAATTCCTGCCTCATAATTAAATCACGTACTATGCAAAACTCAACCAAGCAAAATATGCGGCTGCTGCAGGAATTATTAGAAATACAATAGCCTGTGGAAACGAACGAAAACATTTGTGTGCATAGAAATTTGGCTGGTTTCTGCCGCTACTTGATCTATGGAAACAGATATTAATTAATCGCAAAATCGTATTACGCTAGAGGTAGATAGACAAACAAGTTATCTCTATTCCCTGCGCGTTTTTGAGTGCACATTCGAAATATCATGAACTTAAATAAGGTATTATAGGTTGCAGATGTCTCATGCCTTCTCATTTTTTGTACTATTGCCCGCAGGCATTGAAATGTTTAAAATATATGCGTAGATCCTGCTTATTTAAAAGTGTGTCTGCAATTTATAATTTAAGTTTACCATTTACTACGAAATCTTGTAAATAGTAGTAAATTGGATAATAATGGCAGTGTTAATATTTAAAGACTAAGATTCAAACCAGAATCCTCCACAAGTTTGGATTAAATGCCAGCGTATCTGTAATACTTTTTCATTATTATTTATTAGATTAGTCAGTTCTACTTAATTATTATCTACTTGCATTTGATCGTCCAAAGCGAGAGTGGGCGCATTTCAAAGTGTTTGGCACAAATTTTTATTAAATGGAAATTATTACGTGGCATGGCAAATGCAGCCGACACGTACGGCAATTAACATAATAGGTGTAATCAAGAGGCCGATGCATTTGTTGCCAATTTATAGACGCTGGCATTGCGGCCTGGCCAGTGTGTACATAATTGGCGTTAAAAATAATGCGTTTGAATGTTCAGAAGAACTCTAAAAAAAATGAGGACGTGAAAAATGTGGGCGCTTAACTGCAAGCGATTGCAATGGCGACAATTGTGGGGACACAAATGGACGTCGATTGCGCTAAGCACGCACACACTGACACACACTCACACATTAAAATTTAGAAAATCCCCCATTCAAATGGTCAGCACGTAGAAAAGCAGACGCTATGTAACAGGTTAAAAACTGCAACACGTTAATTGCGGCGCTTAATTGCGCGCAATTTGCAACTGTTGCATGTATGGCACAATGTGAAACAGCGAGACAGTGAGAGGGAAAGAGAGAGAGAGAGGGAGAGAGAGAGAGGGGAAGCGATAGCTAAAGAGAGTGTGTGTAAGGGAGAAAGCGAAAGTCGCCATTTTTATGCAATAACAATAAGGCTGCATAACAATGCATGGCGGCTTTTTGAAAAATTACCCAGCACAACGAAAACAGCAAAGAGCCATTTGTAGTTGCCACAAAATGCGGCCAAATGCACAGGACACAACGACACAGCTACGGGATTGCTATCTAATAGTTTGCCCGGCTACAACTGCCGCTCCACTGGTTTCCCAGCCCCGACCACCCTCTCGTAGCGGCTAACGACTGACCAGCACACAATGGTCACTCTAATTGCCGTACATTTTCGGGCTTCAATGGGTTAGGCCGTGGCGTTCAGGGACCGGTAAAGGCACACACTGGGGCAGCTTATGCTTGTGGCAGCATCAGCACACGCCTGCCTCTCTACCCAAACACCTACCCCATCTTCACCCCATCTCTGAGGTCATAACTGAGTCACACGCGAGCTTCTACATGTGTATAGGCATACACACAAGATTCGTGTGCAATTGTGCATGCAAAAAAGCAACATTTAAGTTAATTTTTGGCTACGCAAATTGCACAATTTGGTCGAGTGATTAATTTTATAGACAATTTTGTGGTCGTCCTGCATAAAAGCGGTCTATTATCTAACAGTGCTATTGTTATTGTAATTGCCATTGTGTATTTGTGTGAATGTTAACTGATTTGTATGTCTATAACTTGGAGTTTTTATACGTTTTGCGCATTGTTGGAATGTAAATAGCTACTGCATAACGATAACTTAGTGATTATAAAAATGGCTAAAGATTTTACTAAACTGAACTTTTTAACTTCTTCCCAATGCTAATCAAGATCTATATTCTATCACATCCACATCAATAAAGTTGCTAAATTACAAAATGTTCTGCTGAAATCCTTAGCGAGATCCGCAGGATTCCTTCTTCATACCCAACTCCGCATCCGGTCTAAATTCTGTTACTTGTATAATTTTTTCATTGAAAGTAAACAAAGAGGCATTCATTAAAGCTTTTAACATGGACGAAAGCATCTCAAAACATGGACTAAATTAAATTAATTAAATTATCTATAGAAAACTGTATTGTGGTAATTTTGTTATCATTTTGGTAAAATAACGATCGAATACAGCCGCAGGCGAGCAGCGCACAATAACATGGTACAACAACGTTGCAACAACAACAACAATAACAGCAACAGCAACAGCAGCAGCAGCAGCAACAACAACAACAACAATAACGATAACAAGCCAATTTGGTAACCAAATGATAAAGTCAATTTTAATTAGCTAATGAAAAACGTAACATGAACATTTTGAGCATGTAAATTAATTTTGGTGTCGTCTCGTTCTGTGAAGCATTCCGTTCAATTATGCGATGCGAAACAATCTGTCAGTGGGCGTGGCAGATGGAGACGCCGCAGGTGACTAATTTAATTTTTCTGATAATGTAATTTACCGCCTCCGTGCCCTCCCCCCCGCAGCCAGCAAGGAGCGAACTTGCCGGGCAGTGGCTGCGACGAAAACAATTCATTTTGACAGTTGGCAAAAACGCAGCTGCACGGCAAAAATGTCAGTTGTTGTTGAGGTCCGTTCTATCCGTATCTTCAAAGTTGTGCGCTCCATATTTTTTGTGTTGCCGTCGGCCATATTCGGTATTGTTGGCATTGCGCTGCTCTTAATGCTTTGATTGTAATGCAATGGGCTGGTGGAAGAGCAGCAGCGATGGTTGATGCCATCTGCGTCTGGCAGCTGTGAAAATTGCCTGTCCACGTAAACAAATCAGCATTTTGGTTTAATATATGTAGCCTAACCGAAATCAGTTAGATCGAATGTCAGTTGCCAAAAATGTGCCGACGTTTAATACTCATGCATTATGTATGTGTATGAGTGGTCGGCTATCGAAGAGGGAATCAATGCAACGGACTTATTATTATGAAATTCTGATCAAAAATGTGCCTTGATTTTTTATTTTGTGGAAAATTCTCCCTGCGGCAGCTACTTAAATTTAATAATGTGCATTCAAGCGTACAAGCGCACATGAGATAGGAACTAAATCGTTAAGCTCAGCAGCCCCATCCTTCATTACTTGTGCTTGAATGACCCAGAGGCTAAATCAATGTGACCCTTCATACACAACACAGGCGCACACGCCCAAGTCAGCTGCCCTTTTTACACACACACACACACAGACTCCAACACATACATATGTAGCCCAAAAATTAATAATTCAAAAGTTTACATTTCGAGAGCTAACTGGCCTTTCAAAGCCAAGCATTCAGTTTCGGACAGGTTTTAAGCATCTCCAAATAATATTTCATTGATTTCTTCAATTGAAATATCAAATATGTCTAGTCCGTAACAAGTTTAATTAGTTTGCAGCTTGCAAATAAATTTTAATTCAATTCAATTTGCACAAACTAAACAACATATATGTACGTCTATGTAAGTAGATGTGTACAGGTGAAAATATGACTGTGTTGAGATTTGCATATTTTATATAGCAAATTCTTGCAGCAAGAAGAAGAAGCAATGGCAAATACTACAGCAACAGCAACCACAACAATAACGACGAACGACTTTGGAAACGCTGACAACTTTGATGTTTGCCTAAAGTTGTCATAATAGCTATTATTCATAAGTGGCAGCCACTGAGTTGCCACAGCATTTGCCAGTGGGCGTGGCACATTTGGGCTTCGCTGTCGCTGACACAAAATTCAAGCATGTACACACGCATGTAAATCGCAATCATTACACAGTAATTAGAAGTTCTCAACAAACTACTCTCGGCAGCGTAAGACTGTAAGACTGACTGTGGGTGGCCCATTGCTGGGGTATGGACAGTTTTTCAGTTTCTCACAATTTGATTGTTCCGAGAGACGCTTTAATTTATTTATGAAGCCGAGACACATCAATCTTGCGCAGCTTTTTGGATTTGCCATATGCCAGCCATGAATGTGTGTGTGTGTGTGTGTGTGTGTGTGTGTGTTTGTCGTCCCTGAATGCTGTAACATGCAATGCCATGGTTTGCTGAATTTGAGTTTAATGACGTGTAAAAATGTTTTTCACGGCTTTTGATTATATTTTACCTTGAGCGGCGCTTAAGTTTTGGTATATACACACACACATGCGCGCACATGCACGTATATAGTCCTGTCTATAGATCCCTTCCGTTTGCCATTTGCAATGAATAATGTCGTCGACGTCCTCCATGGCGTCTCTTTTGCATATGAATACCTTTTAGCAGTGTCGCTGATTAGCAACGCCAACTGACAATGGCAACGTCCCAGGGGCGGAAACATTTTAATGATATGCGACCGGCACGATGCCCCCCCCATCTCCCATCTCCGCCTGAGCCTGCTTTACCCCTTTTTGAATTGGGCTCACAGTTATCGCTTTCAAAATATTGTTATGTGCTTTTTTGGGGTCGTTGCGTTTACGCTACGTTAAGCGTATTGTTTTGCAAATGCCCTGATTTAAGTTGAGAATTTACTTTAACATTAATTTTGATTGTCGCGCAATGAAAAGTTATGATTACGACAATTTATTGAAGTTCTGAAGGCGCACAAATAACGGATGTAATTGGCATACAACAACTTTTTTACCATAAAAAAACCACGACAATCTTAGTTTGAAAACAAGTTGTGTACATGGGCTAAGTTCAGATCAAAGTGGAACGTATGTGGGCTGCTATTTAGTATATGCACACAATTTGGATGTCAAATGAGTGATTAATTAAAATCGAAAGCGTTCTACGCATAACGGTTCAAATGCAACAAATATCTTAGCCAAAGTCTTGAATTATATATTTCTTTATTAGAAGTTCAATTAAACTGATTTCTGAACATTAATTTGGAATTAGAATCATGTTTTTTCTTCGTCAAATTTAGTTCTTTCCTAACAATTCACTAAGCACATGTTGTTTTTTGTTTAGATATCGAATTTAAATTTCAGTTTTTCATCTCATTTAGCAAATTAATTGCTTACTTAAAATCAAGTAAAATCTTAAAGTTGAAATATAAGTGTTAAAAGTGAAAACTGTTTACAAAGCCCGAACTGACGTAGAATATTATTTTTAATGCGGATTGCAGTGTCAAAGTAAAACAAAAAAGTTTCCCGTTGTTAACAACAATGCCCACTGTTGACAATTGTGCCAAGCGAGTCGAGCAGCTGGCCATGGTTGCCCCGCCCCGCTGCCTACCGCCTCTGAAATAGTGTACGCTTTGACTTATTTAATGCCCGAGTAAACCTCTAAAAAGCCCCAACAGAGGCAAAAACAATGCCACAAAGTCATAGAAATACAAAGTAAATAGCAAATACGTGCACTTTTACTTGTTGCTGCCTGACGCTTGGCCCTTATTGTTGGCCCATTGTCTGTGCAGCCAGCGCAAGCCCTCAGCTAAATGCAGCTTAGCTTAGCTGTTGGCTGCCTAGCGACCCAGGTGATATTATTGGCCAAAGTTAAACAATTGTAAACAGTTACAAGTCACAACAATTGCGATAGTTTTTAGTTTTCCAACTCGCTGGCTTCCTGTTGTATCTGCTCTTGTCCTTATTTATATATACATACATATATAAGTATTTATTTATACCCTGTACCCATTCAAATTAAGTAAAAAAAGCTATTTCAGTTTTGTGCAAATGTATGTAAAAGGCATCTCTGAACCCATAAAATATATATATTCTTGAACAGAATCACAAACTAAAGCCTTAGAAACTTCTAGAGATAGGGACTGCACATATTTTTTTTTAATCCTCGATTACTTACTATCTTGAAGTAATCGATAAATATCGGTTTGGCAGATTAGGTTTTTTGAGCTCGGAACTTGAGACCCCCATTCTTTTTATGTGCAAGAAAAAAGTAGCAGAAAGGCGCGAAATACAGAATATTTCCTAGTCTATTACTCCCGAAACGAGCACTCTTAGTTGTATTTACCAGACTTTTCGTGTAGTTGGTTAAGAGTTAGTAGATTTTGGGATTTAGCTGGTTTTTAGCTGCAGTTATGCGGCACAGCTGGCATTTATTAAGCTTAAATGAGAACGAGATTTACCAACTCAGGCATTTACGTAAATATTTACAAAACAACTCACTGAATTAATATTACTTGCAGTTGAGCTCACAAATGAAAATCACCAAGGAATAATAAAATATTCCGAACAGTGAGCAAGAAAAGCAAATTACGATTTTCTGTAGCATCATAACAATTAATGCTTAAGCAGCTTGGGCTTATCGTAACCATAAGCCATAAATGCAACTACAATGATAGTAGTTCGCCCAGTTCACTTCGGATTATCATCATAACAATGACCATCTATAGATATTACAAATTTCATTACAAGCGTACAGGTTCTTTTGTGCAACACACGAAGACACACCCGCACACACACACACACACACACACACACACACACACGTATAGACTTCATTTGTGCAGCGGTAACAATGTAATCTACCCGGCGACAAGAGCAATAATCAAATGCAGGCAGCAAAGCCTAACAAAGCATATGGCCAAATGAAAGCAATGAGTGCACGCACAAACCGAGCTTAAAATCCCAGTTCGTAAATGACAGAAATGACCGAATACGAGTGCCATGGTAAGTGAATCCTGTGCATACGCCGGTCAGACCTCTGACCTTTTTTGCCGCAGCTACAACTTATTGTGGTTACAAATTGTGGCAAAAGCTATCAATGATATTATCAGACCACCGAACGGCTGTCCGACAAAACGACAGTCCGACCATATGCAAGCCCAATTACATCCGGTTGCAGTTCCAATTTCAATTTGCCGTGGACGTCGCGCACAAAGGAGCCAAGCGTAGGCCCGAAGGACAATTCATGCACCATGCGCTATGCGCCATGTACCATGTACCATGTACCATGTGCCATGTGCCATATGCCATATGACTGTGGCTGCTGCTTGGCATAATATTAATTTAAATTAGACAGCTGCTGGCCAATGCGGCCCAACAATGCATCCATGGAGGATCTATTTCCATAGAGCTGGCAGATTGGGGCCTGGGACCTTATGGCCAAGCTTGTGGTGGCCAATAATAATGGGCTAATAGTCATACGCTTCGCTTCACCTGTGCACTAATCATTTTACAATCGCTTTAGCGATTGGGTTTCCCATTGGCAGACGTACCGTGAAATTGGTGAATTCGAGAATGAAATTTACAGCAGGACAGCACAACCGGAAATTCCAACTAAACCGCCTAATTAACCACAAAACGCAGCTAATACAATATATTTTACCCTTACATGCAAGAGCATTAATGATTTGTATGACCCTAGAGAGTATTCGATATTGTCATGATATTAAGAACGCATAGAAGAAGACAACTCTAAAGAAATATGGTCTCAACAGCCGAGTCGATATAGCGATCGGCGGTGTCTTTACCAAACTTGACGTTTACGAGCTTAACAATACACCTTTATAGAAAGATTCGATCAAAAAATTAGTGCTTCGTGATTTTAAAGATTCGATTCTATTCACATCTGCAAAACTTTATCAAATCGAACTACTTTAAGAACAGACAGTTGGAAGTAAAACTTGAAAATAAAATCACTTCTTAGCCATATTTCAACAAGGATATTCAATTTTCGGCTTGCTGAAGATAGCCATTTATTTTGTTTCTCCTCGTTTTGTTTTGTTTATGCATTTTACGGCTCACTTAAATGCATTAATATACATTGCTTATACTGGTCGCTACATATGCAAATTTTGTGAATTTTCAAAACTGCCCCGCGCTTTCATATTTTATTCTATAACATTTGGTCTGGCTTTTAGTTTTTTTTTTTTTTTTTTTTTTTGCATTTGTTTAATTTGAACTTTTTATCCGAGCTTATGCAAAATTTGCAAAGCAAATTTTCAGCTTTGACGGGCAGCAAATTCTTCAATTGGGGTTGAGCCAATTAACAGGAACATACATACATATGTATATATGTACTTGCCTTATACACACAGTTGCAGCTTTCAGTCATGGCGGCCACACATATTTCCGCTTCCGTTGTGCATTAGTCGCTTGATGCAACATTTTGCGGCGCAGTCGCCAATGTCGCCGCACATAAATTATAGCAAATTGTTTGCATTTAATTGCATGGTTTGGTTGACATTATTATTGCTTTGTTCCTATTGTTGTTGCTAACAGCGCATGCATATCTCATACAGATCCAACTGTGTGTGCTTGCTCGTCGTAGAATCTTCCGGGCAGTCTATGGGTTTGATATAGTCGCGCTAATTAACTGTTACTCCACAGTTCGTTTGTCTTATGACCCAGCTGTCGGTCAGCCACTTATCGAGTTGCGAAACAATGTACGACACCCAGAATCCATTCCTCAGCAAATATGGCAACCGTTGACAGCTCTGTTGGGCTAGCATGCCTTACATATCTACACAATGGGAGGCATACGTTCGTTTTCAGCATAGACAATGGTATATTACTGAATTCAAATTCGTAAATCCATTCGAAATTGCAGACAAATGTGTGAGCGTAGCATAGCTTTCCCCGCATAAAGGAATAACTTGATGGAGATGGCTTGGCTCTTACCAAATACAAATAAAAATGAATATAAAAAGGAACGTTCTGAAGCTAATAAGGCGCTTTCTAAACATAAATAAATAAATTCAGAATCAAAAATAACAGCAACGCGTTGATGTCTGCCAACTGGTATTTTTTCTCAAAAGCGAAAGGACTATAAAAGAGAGTGAGAAAAAATTGGCCCTATAAACAAATTTAAATGATTTTAATTATTCATAAAATTAAAAAATGAAGATTCGTACTCAAATATTAGACTTATGGCTCACAGTGATTTTTAAAATTTCTTGCTAATAGTTATTAATTAAATCTTTTTAAATGATAAAAATATCAACATCTTGATGTAGATGACCTTTTTGCCATAACATAACATAACAGAAATACACAAAATTCAAAAAGAATTAAATTCCTTTCACAAACTTATAAAATTTACCATGGATGGGAAATTAACATTTTTAGACTGTATAGTTTGTTAAAATAAAAACTATTTACTTTATTTTCAGGGAAATTATATCACACGTCTGCGCTTTCCTGAGGATTTTAACATCTTTGCGAAAAAAAATTGGATTTAAGCAACAAAGCGATTTTTCTGTAATGACGGAAATTGACTCAAGGAGATTAACCAGAACATTATATGCATTTACTAGGAAATACGACGAGTGGTCCACTGATATCCGATCCACAAATGCTGAACGATGCCATTTGAATCTACAAGGCAGTTGCCAAATGGTAATAATTTAGGGTAATAGTGCTAACTGAACCGTTAGCTGTGCCACAATTATCTCCGAGTCTTGTAGTATCTGCTACAAGAGAGCTGCGTAAACCCACCTAATTGAGGTGTGCGTGTAATTTACACTTCAGCAAATCATTGCAGAGCTATTTGTCTTGGCCATGTATTGCCTCCATCCATATAATCGTTCTCGAACGATACACCATTTACGATATACGTAATCGGGCTGCCGCATCAGCATGTAAATTGCATTACCTTTGGGTTCGTGGGGCCCCGAGCATCAACTTGCGTAATGCAATAAACAGCTCGTAAATATTTTGATACCAATTTTCCAGCGTAATTGACTCAACGGTACTTTGAGTGTCAAACAATAAATTCAATTACCAATACACATGCGTTCAGCCGCTGCAGAACCCATCTCTCCAGAAATCGTACCAGCCCATACCCTGTGCTGAGCGGGGCCACATGGCAGTGTCGGTGATGTTTAACCCTACCGTGCACGTGTTACGGCTACGGCTATAGCCACGGCCATGCCAATGGATACCCCGAAAATCTCGAAAGGAGCGGGCGCTGTAAAACCAAGCAAGCAGAAAATCAACGCACAGCTCGATAAACATTTGTATGAACAGCAAACACTGGCTGGAGAAAGAAAAACCTAAAGAAATGGAAACAAAGCCAACAAAATAAGTTTGTAGTTTAGTGGGAAGGCGGTAACAGTCGTCCACCCGTGAGCCAAAACGCCCGAAGGGATGCACGGGAAACGGCGTAAAACAATTTCATATAAAACCAAATAATGTTCGGGTCGCAAAGGGTGCTGCGTATGCCTTGGAAATCATTTATGGAAGAGTTGAATTGAATCTAAGCGGTGGCATAAATGAGCAAATGTTAAAACGAAAATGCCAGAAATAAAACTATATACATTTTTAAGATAACCCATAGATTTTACTTTTTATGGAGGCTTTCACATCAAAATTATTGTGGCTTTCGTAAATATATCTCCCAGTGAATAAATTTTGTATCCAAATATCTATTTAGACTTTCTGTAAGATGCAAAATTGATAACAAATCGATATCGCCACCGATAGGAGTTGTATTCCTTTATGGTACACTCTTCTACGAAATAATATATACATATTTACTACAGACTGCGTTCAGACCGATCTACAGCAATCTTACCTTCTAAATATGTACATTGAGTTAACTGGCAATGTTACCTATTACACACCTAGAATGCTAAGAAAACTCATTTCATGTTTCATGCCCGCATTTATGGTGCACAAATTGAAATTTATAAGAATATTGCGGATGTGTGGGTCGCAGTTTATCAGGGCCGCAAATAAAAACAAAAAAAAAAAAAAAGAACAACAAAAAGAAAGCGAAACAACCCCGAAGTCGAGGGCAGCAAAAGCAACAACAATGACAGTCAAACAATGCAAAATCAATTTAAATTTTCATCTCATACTCGCACATACTCACACCCGCTGCACACACACACACTAGCATGGTTAAATAAAAAACACGAAATGGGTGAGAAAATCAGTAAAGCAACCGCAATCTTTTACCAAATTGTTGTGCCGTGTGTGCGCGAGCAAATGTGTGTGTGTGTGTGTGTGTTTGTGTGTATGCATGACTGTGTGGGTGTGTGTGTGTAAGGGTGTCACTAGCGCTGCCGCCACGCAACTCAATCATAAGTAAATATTACACAGGAACACACACGCATGCGATTGCTGAAATAAAAAGAAGCGCAAGGAGCGCGAGCCAGGATCACATGGAGCAGTCAGTGGCAAGCTTATTATGCCCTCGGGTAAAATATAAACGGGGCATGCAGGAGAGGCTGGCAAGGAGCATCGGGTTGACAGGCGAAACACGTTCTAATAGATTTCCAGCCTCTCGCCTTTTGATGGCGCCGGCGTCGACGTCGACGTCGTCGTAGACGTTAGCAGCCCGTACAAGTTACACATGTCGCCTTTGTTTGGCTTCCTGTCACACACGCGCGCGCACACACACACACACAGGCGCACAAACACACGCATTTCACATAACATTCTCTGGGCGCTGCGTCAATTGAAGACCGTAAATCCTTTATTCAATTTTTAGCCATGAACGCCTAAAAGTATGCAGCGCGATAAGCGCGTCACAAGCAAATCCCGAGGATTTGGAGCATAAATTGAGCATTGATTAAGTAGAACGACGGGCATATAAATCAGACGATGCGGCCATATATACATATATATGTGCCACTCTATGCAAATCGTTGGCAATTGACGGTCCCAGCAAATATGAAAATTATGCCACTGGCATCCAAAAAATGGTTACAATAAATCGGTGGGTCCACTTGCCGGCACGTAATGAATAGAAAACGAGTCGAACTGCAATTGACAGGCAAACGTTGATACGCATTGATGAAAGAAACGCGGCGACGGCAGCCGGAAGCTGGCACACAACTAATTGGACATCCGTTTTCCGTGCGATTATCGGCCCCGGCTAGAGCCCCCAAGGTAAGCCAAGTATTTCTATTTTACTGCTGTAAATTTGTGCCACGTTATTAACGCCACTTTGAGTGCTGGGCACGGCGCTGCGTGGGCGCCAGGAAGCGACGCTAAAAGGTCGCCCGGCCCGAGCATAAAGAATAAAGACCCTGGCTACAATTGAAGCAATGGATTCATCTACTATTTGCTGCTCTCGCTCTTTGTGGTCCCGGCTGCCGCACAGGCTCCGACTCTGACTCTGCTGCTGACCCTGACTCTGACTCTGGCCTTAGCTTAAGCTGTGCCAGCGCACTTCCATTATTTCCGCGCACACCGCCTGCTTGGCCCCGACGCAAAGGCAACGTGCAATTGTCGGTGTCGTTGGCTTTATTTAATTGAAGGCAATTACACAGCTGGATATGCCAGGCCAGACAACGTCTCCAGCTAGCTGGCAGCCTCATTAGATCAATGACGACATTGACATCGCCCATGTCCAGTTAATAAACGTTGCCCGTGGCGATGAAAATGGCTCAGATTTTGTTATTTCCTTTACTGCGAAAATCGCATGTGATAAACTTTTAAGTGCCCAGCACTGCTGGGGCTGCCCTCTAAGCCGCTTAGCAGCGATGACAACAAAGACTGGCCAAGATCAATGGGCTTTAAGGCACAGTCAAAAGTTTTGCAACCACTTCAATAGCTGCCTTTCAAGTGGTGTTCACTGATTGTTTGCCACCTGATTTCAAGTTATCCATTCAGACATTCATTAACAGAAGCACCGCACGTGTACCTGCCCCCCCCCTCCCCTCCCACCCTTTTTTGCCAGCCACCGAACTGTAGCGCCATTCATAACCAAACTGAAGTGAAACTGAACGTAAGCTAAATTAAGTTTTGATAATTCCTAATAATCTATTCAAGTAAGTTTTCAAAAATGTTTGTTCACTTCTCTGGCAAAATAGATGACGAACTGGAACTGGCGCCAAGCCTGGCCGCAATGCAGCTAGGGAGGCGTGGTCGAGTTTGTTTTTGCCTTGTGGTTTGGCGTCTTGAGGGTATCAGCTTTTGTTGTTTTCCGACGGCAAATTGAATTTGAAAATTTACCAAGATTTGAATGTCAGATAGCTGGCGACTTATTAGAAGGGGATACACACCTCCGCCCCTTCACACACACGCACCCGCAAACGAAGCTTCATTTACGGAATGCTAAAAAGTTTTGCGGAATGCCCGCTAAACACTGCGAAAAATATTGTACTTCATTTAATTCGATTTAAATAAACCAGCAGGAGAAGCAAAGCGAAAGTATAGAATTTAATTCATTACTTAATCAAAGCATGATACCTGAAAACTCTCACTTGGATATTTGAGAATCTCATAGTAGGGCGTTTAAAATTCGTTTTTTTATTCATCTCCAGCGCAACGGGGAATATTAACATATACTATATTTTCCGAAAGAAACCAAACTTAGCGGTTATTACCCGTCCTTGCCAGGTCCAGTTTTTAATGTTGATGGTAGAGGACATTTTTGCCAAAACAAACTGCGTGTTTAACCTATGGGAATTTTAAAAACGGCCAAGGTCATTGAAAATATGTTTATAGTTGATCGGATAATAAATGAAAGGCTCACATATGGCTTGGTCCATATTCATTCATATCTCAGCAATTTAAAGTGAAATGTTTGCGAAAATATATATTTGACGCACCTCGTGACGCACACAAATTTGCTTAGATGCCCGGAAATTTAGCGCAGTGTAATAGCTTTGAAAAACTTTCAGCGCCAACTATTGTTGAAAAGTTTTCAATTGAGAATATTAATTTAGTCAATACATGTGGGCGAAATGCGCAAAGACGAAAGTGGCAGCCACAACAAAACCCAAACAAACGTTAAAAGTTTTGCGGTAACAGAACGCAAATCCAAAGAGGCCAAGCGCCAGCAGCTTAACAGCCCAGGTACTGGGCCGGTAGCTTAAAGCGACAACGCGCCGGCATAATGTGGTTTTTGTGGCGTAATTTCTATTAAGCAAGTTGTTGTTGCATATACTATAATCAAGAGCTCTTGGCTGTGCCTGTGCCTGCGCCTGTGCCTGCGCCTGTGCCAGCGCCTGACCCCAAGTCTCGAGCCACACACAAACCCTTGGCCCAATTAGCATTGTATCTAACGCAATTGGCTGTGGGCCATGCTTTGTTGTGGTCACATGGAGTGGCATCAAGTACCTGGCCGCACAAATTAAAGCGGCACACACAGCCAAACACACAGACACAGCAACGCGCAGTTACTTTTTGTATTTGTATACAAATAATTCGGTCAGTTGTCACTTTGATGTGCCCAAAAATGTTGGCAACACTTGTTTGGCCGCGAGCCAATTTTGCATACATCCTCTCATACACATTCACACAAATACATGTGTACATAGATAAGCGAGCTCTTCCTGCTGAGAATTAGCATACAGACTGCATCTCTCCAGACTCGCTGCGTCCGGCGCAGCTCATGTTATGAAAATCATCAACAGCCCCGGGGGCAGCAGCAGCTGTTGTGGCCCAACTACCAATCCCCCGCCAATATACGACGCTCACATCAACCCCTAGTCGCAACCACCTTTAGATTTGTGTATGGAAAATGTTTTTTTCTTTGCATTTGCATGGGAAAGCGAACGGCAAACGTCGTCATGGTCATCGTCGTACTGAGTGCTGTACAACATCCAAAAGTCCATTCAATCACACACATGCAGAGCACAGTGGAGACAGTGAGACCTGCCTGCTAACTGACCGCCCAGCCGTTGCCATCCATCCTTGATGTGGACGTATTTGCCCAGCGGTAACTACTGTCCGTTGCAGAAACCTCTGTTGCTTTGTTTCATTTGAAACGTGTGTGGGCGTACAGGTGTGGGTGTGTGTGAGTGTGTGTGTGTGTGTGTGTGTGCATAAACGGAGGTAGCAACGCAGCTTGTTTCCGGCACGAAACGCAAAACAACACGACTAAGGAAAGCAAAATGGCGCCTGCAGTGAATTGAACTTTGCATTTCAAGTGAAATGCTCAAACAAAGCAGGAACAAGCTCCAACAATAGCCATACATGCAGAAAGAACAGCAGCCGTTCAACCAAATGAAAATTTTGAAACAAAAGCAGCCAAATAATACAATCTCCACTCCACAGCTCACAAAAAGAAGAAAAACCTATTCCCACTACAAAAATGCGAATGAGATTCTGATTTTCAGTGTTTAGGAAATGGCAAAAAAAATTTCACTTTTCTGTGTAAGTTTTTGCCAACTAACAAGAGCTATTATCCTATTGCTTACACACTCGCCCTACACTCTAATGTGCTTTGTAGAAAACGCAGAAAAACTTCAATCTGTATGCAAAATTGGATAACATTTCAAACGTATTGTAATATATGCAAATTGATGTGTGGATGATTTGTGTTTTGAAACTAAACTTTACCATCCTTTGCTCTCGTTGTCTTAGTCATAATGAGCTTTTTAAAAATAAAACAATTAGTTTCAGCTTAAAATTTTTCGTTATATAGCCGAATATTAGTTCACTAATTATAGCTTACACAGGGCTTTATCAATTCCAAGTAAACTAATACAAGCTAAATAATTCCAACTGACAATTGAAAAATATGCGAACATGAGCCCATTATTACTTTAAGATAAAGTGGTTTTAGTTGATGAATCATTTTAGCGAACCCCAACAGAGACAATTTAAGGCATATTCAATTTTTGACTCACCTAACTTGCAATTCGATAAGATATAATTAGAACTATCAATTCAAATATCATCAATCAATGCGCCGTACCAACGATCCAATGATAACGATTCGACAATAAAAGTCAGCGCGTGTGGCCCACTCCTCGCAGAGTTTTCTTTACCATTCACCAGGCAAAATGATAGCAAAATTTACTCTACTAGTGCTCTTGGTCGTTGTGGCCACTGCCTCACCCGTCACCCAGGACACGAGCATGGTCAGCTATGGTAAAGCCGTTGACATGTTCCTCGATGCCTGGAAGAAGATGTTACCCTGTGGCTATGCTCCCGACAATATTCCAGTCATGGCTCCGCTGACTGTCGACTTCTACGCCTTCGATTACAACAACGCACATACAAACATTGTGGGCAATGTGAGCAACATCCGCATCTCGGGTCTCAATAACTTCCACGTGCTCAGCAGCAGCTTCAACCCCAATACCCTACGTTCCACCTTCGATATTTTGTATCCCGAGATACAAATATTGGGTTCCTATGAGGTGGAGGGCGTTATTAGCATTGCTGGCTTCCCAGTTCCAATACGCCAAAGTGTTCTGATCAACAAGAAACTGACGGATTGGCGTTTCGTGGGCGACTACACTTTCGCTCAGAGCTGGAGCACCTCCAATGGACTGCGCATAAGCGACTTCAACCTGCAATATTTTGTTGGTGATGTGAAGGTCGACAACTGGGACAAGTACTTGGACATTGCTGCTAACAATTACTTCAACGATATCATTGGTTCCTTCTCCCTGCTGTTCACCGAGGAGATTCAGCCATATATCAAACCGTTCTATGGAAAGTATGCCTTGCCCGCCATCAATGCCCAGCTCTCTAAACTGGACTTGACCCAGCTGACTGACTACTTTGTTATGCAAGCCGAGATGTGGAACAATGCCGATTGCACGGTTCGGGCTTAGATTAAACGAACGAAAAATACTGGTGGTAAATTTAGATGCGCTGCCGTGGCTTCTTCCACGATTTTTTTTTTTTCAAAACTCAACAGCTTATTCGATTTGACTATAATTTATCTGTATGGACTTTACCATACAGCTGGAACTTTTCAACTTTCATAATATATTGAGACTCAAACAAAATTTGATTTAATTCAAAAACAAACTTCTCCAAGTACCTTGAATGTGGTAAAAATTGTCCAGAGTATGAATAGTTTTCTAGGAATTGAAAATTTGATAATTCAATTTAATAGATAAGGAATGTGTTAACACATTTGTGAGTTTATTGATTGTTAATGAACAGTCAAGAAGATCCATGGCCCATTAGTTTTGTTATATCTCCAAAATATGTATACAAAAACAGCTGAAGGATATTGCTAGGTGCAGCACTAGCTATGTCAACCGTCTGAAGAAACAGAATGGGAAACCTGCAGAATAAAACGATTTCACACCCTAGACCTACGTTAAGACCACGCGACGGATGACCAAGTTTAATTTAGTTACATAGTTTTTTCATATTTATTTTCCTTTACTTCAAATATATTCAAAAACTCAATTCTATTTTGGGTCAATATTCTTTTGGCTATATGGTATATACATATATGGTATATTAGCCTCGTGTTGATAAGCTCTGGCTTGTATAGAAACCACAATGCAACTACGAATTAAGGTCGAGATATTGATGATATTGTGGTCTGCTCGGACTAAATACGACATAATACTGCGTGAAACACAATGATGGACATTTACAAAGTTTCATGACGACGGCTAAATATGAAAATCTAGTTTGACACTCTGGATACTGATCAAGAATATATACCCTTTATGGGTCGAATATGGCTCATTTTATGCGATACACATTTCATGAAAAATTTATAAAGCCCGCTAAAAGCGCATAAACAGTTGTAGTATGAGCCAAATCCAATTATAATTATAATAATTAATTTATTAAATTATTAAATAACTTGTGGGTAAGCGATGGGTGTCGGCTATTTATCAGCCAACCGCGCTCATCACATTATCATAAAGCTACAGCTTCGTGTCCATTGCATTGAACATTTATTTGGTTAAAAGGGTAATAAAATATCCCCAAATACACTTTATTAAGACTGGACAGTGCAGCCGGCATTGTTCCAGATCTCTGCTTGCGATGCAAAGTAATCTGCCAATTGAGTTAGGCTCAAGTTGGAGAGCATGTTATTGATAGAGGGCAACACATACATTCCATAGAACGGTTTGATATATGGCTGAATCTCCTCGGTGAACAGCAGGGAAAAGGAACCAATGATATCGTTGAAGTAATTGTTAGCGGCAATGTCCAAGTACTTGTCCCAGTTGTCGACCTTCACACCACCAACAAAATATTGCAGGTTGAAGTCGCTAATGCGCAGTCCATTGGAGTTGCTTAAGCTCTGGGCGAATGTGTAGTCGCCCACGAAACGCCAATCCGTCAGTTTCTTGTTGATCAGAACACTTTGGCGTATTGGAACTGGGAAGCCAGCAATGCTAATAACGCCCTCCACCTCATAGGAACCCAATATTTGTATCTCGGGATACAAAACATCGTAGGTAGAACGTAGGGTGTTCGGGTTGAAGCTGCCACTGAGCACGTGGAAGTTATTGAGACCCGAGATGCGGATGTTGCTCACATTACCCACAATGTTTGTCTCTCCGTTGTTGTAGTCGAAGGCGTAGAAGTCGACAGTCAGCGGAGCCATGACTGGAATATTGTCGGGAGCATAGCCACAGGGTAACATCTTCTTCCAGGCATCGAGGAACATGTCAACGGCTTTACCATAGCTGACCATGCTCGTGTCCTGGGTGACGGGTGAGGCACTGGCCACAACGACCAAGAGCGCTAGTAGAGTAAATTTTGCTATCATTTTGCTTGGTGAATGGTAAAGAAAACTCTGCGAGGAATGGGCCACACGCGCTGACTTTTATAGTCGAATCGTTATCTATTAATCGCTCGGTAGGCGCCTTTGATGGATTGAAATTTTATGGAACTAACAGTTTAAGCTGTTTCACAAGGTGTTATCAAATAACACTGAACTAGCTATTCCAGGAATAATCAACTTATCGTATAAAATCAATCCAATGCCTTAAGATGGACTTATTGTTGTACATTTTTATGAACCCGGTATTTAAATAAAATTAATTTAAAATAAATAAATATTTAACTTAAAAATATCCCTTAGCTACGTATATATTCAAAAACATAATTATTAATTTATAAGTCAATTTTCAACCGTCCTATGGTACAGACTATACAGACTACAGACTATAAAAGTCCGATGTTATATGATATAGTGGCACGATGTTAATACGATTTTACTATAAATGCCGACTTTGGACAAGATAGCTAGAAAAATAAATGAGTTTTCCATACAACAACTTAATTTTCAACCGATCCTTCCTATGGAAATTAAATAAGTAAATATCCGATGTTGATAGGATTTTGCATATAAATGATAAGTATAGAAAAACTAATAAATGCTTAGTTTGTCAAGATATCTTTATAAACAAAAAAATGTTGGCAGCTATATGATATAGTTGTTATTAGTTATTTAAAAGTATAATTTTTAAAAGAGTGACAAATGTCTTGACTATTTTATATTTAAATCAACTACGAATACTCGAAGAAATCGAAATCGAATAGAATAGAGCACAATGTGCCCTGTGAGTCATTTTCGAACGGTCTCCTTCAAAGTAAATCCTTTAAGTCGAATAAACAAATCGTGTTGAGTCATACAATAGATTGGTCAGTTTAATATGATAAGACACCATGGAACGTCGTACCTAAAAACCAAAACGGCCAATTAAAATGCGATCGATCAAAGCGATCAAGCCAAAAAAAGTCCAAAGATAACGATCCGACTATAAAAGACAACGCGTGTGGCCCAATCCGCACAGAATTCATTTTACCATTAACCAAGCAAAATGATAGCAAAATTTTCTCTACTAGCGCTCTTGGTCGTTGTGGCCAGTGCCTCACCCGTCACCCAGGACACGAGCATGGTCAGCTATGGTAAAGCCGTTGACATGTTCCTCGATGCCTGGAAGAAGATGTTACCCTGTGGCTATGCTCCCGACAATATTCCAGTCATGGCTCCGCTGACTGTCAACTTCTACGCCTTCGACTACAACAACGGAGAGACAAACATTGTGGGTAATGTGAGCAACATCCGCATCTCGGGTCTGAATAACTTCCACGTGCTCAGTGGCAGCTTCAACCCCAACACCCTACGTTCTACCTACGATGTTTTGTATCCCGAGATACAAATATTGGGTTCCTATGAGGTGGAGGGCGTTATTAGCATTGCTGGCTTCCCAGTTCCAATACGCCAAAGTGTTCTGATCAACAAGAAACTGACGGATTGGCGTTTCGTGGGCGACTACACGTTCGCCCAGAGCTTAAGCAACTCCAATGGACTGCGCATTAGCGACTTCAACCTGCAATATTTTGTTGGTGGTGTGAAGGTCGACAACTGGGACAAGTTCTTGGACATTGCCGCTAACAATTACTTCAACGATATCATTGGTTCCTTCTCCCTGCTGTTCACCGAGGAGATTCAGCCATATATCAAACCGTTCTATGGAAAGTATGCCTTGCCCGCCATCAATGCCCAGCTCTCTAAACTGGACTTGACCCAGCTGACTGACTACTTTGTAATGCAAGCCGAGATGTGGAACAGTGCTGGCTGCAACGTTAAGGCTTAAGAATGGGCTCTTTTGCTTGCATATATGCACAATAAATAACAAAAGCAATTAATTGAACTATGCATTTTGTTATGATTATTATTTATTATCCTTATCATTATTTCAATATGCTCCGGGTGTCAGTGTGTGGGCAATGCAATAATTCAAAAAGTAGTTTTGGTGTCTCTAGTTCTTAAATCATGTTTGATTGCTGCCTCTTTGTATATACATATATGCAGTTTTTTATACATATAACAGTTTGTCCTGACTACACCCACAACTGTGGAAAATTCATTAAATATTGTTTACCCCCATATATACACATAGTCATTCTCGCAGATATTTGACAAGAAAAATCCCACGTCTCGGTAGAAAGTTAGGAACTAAGTTTGAATGTTCAAATTTTATCAGATAAGTTAAAATAATGAAAACGTGTTCCATCGGTTGACAAACTCATTTTTAAATATTTATGTTACTTGAAAGGTTACTCACTAATTACTGGAAATTTACTCCGCTGGGTACAAATGTTGGTTCAAGGTCGTAAAGGAAGTGGATGAAAGCGCGATGTCTAAAATTGGGAGCATGAAAACCCGCTAAAACCAGCTAGATAAACTTATATATTTTCCTTTTGCATAACTAATTGGATAATTTAACATTTCGTTAAAATGAAATTGAACTTCTTCCCTTTTTTCTTAGTTATTAGCATTCCCGACTAGGCGGATGTTAGGAATAATATTACAATTCACAGAAATAATAAAAATAATTTTAATAAATATATATATTTAACACCCTGCACACAATCTGTACCTGAAAACTTAATTCCAAAGCAATTTATTTATATTTCTTAGCATAGTTCTGGTAACATTTAATTATTGCCGAAACGTTTTCATAGCCCACTTTTAAACTTCTTTAGGGTTTCGTCTGTTCGGTTATTCAAGCTGTCACGTAAAACATGGGCTAAGGAGAAGCCATAATTACGTATTGCCTAAAAGTATGCACTGTAAATGTATAATGTCTATGAAATAGTAGTAGATTGTCCACAGACGTTCTTCAGATAGTAGTTATTATTAATTGAGTTTGTATTCAGAACGTACAACAATATTTTTTGATGACAATTGGGCTTAGTGACCTTTTCAGAAAAAATGCTAACACTAAGATGGCCGGCTCGATGTCAATGTTGGTTTTTTTTATGTATACGTATGTTTATCTTTTATACATATTTATGTAAGTATAAAAAAAGAATTTATTATAGGTTATTATGTTCTGTACCATCAAGCTATGAATTTTATCCTCAATTTAAAGTTCAGAGTACAGGGTATACAAAACCACAACTACTTTTATATTTATACCCTGAACCCATTAAAAATGGGTAAAAGGGGTATAATGTTTTTGTACAAAATGTAAATGTATGTAACAGGCAGAAGGAATCTTCTCCGACCCCATAAAGTATATAGATTCTTGATCAGCATCAATAGCCGAGTCGATCTAGCCATGTCCGTATGTCTGTCAGTTCGACCGTCCGTTCGACCGTCCGTCCGTATGTATGAACGCAAGGATCTCAGAACCTATAAGAGCTAGAGACTTTTACCTGTAGGTTCTCCTAGTTCCTATGCAGATCGAGTTTGTTTCCGATAATCGATAACTAACTCCGTTTCCAAGCAATCGATAAAAATCAATATTGACATCCTGTTTTTTGAGCAATTTTGGTAAATAATAAAAGCTAGAGTCACCAAACTGAAACTGAATGAAGCGTCTAGAACAGTATATATATCTGCATTGGTGTTGGAAGAAGAGGGTTCAGGGTATCCCCTAGTCGGGAGCTCCCGACTAGAACCTCTTACTTGTTTTCTAGTTTTCTAGATTTAGATAATAATGTCTGTTAGAAAAATCAATTATTTAAACGTTATGTGTTATAACTTTGCTCTGACTTAGAGTTTCCGAGAACAGGGTAGGTAAAAACATTAAACTAATTTAAATTATGTTTTTTTCTTGATTAAGATAAAAATGTCTGTTAGAAACAACGATTGATTACATGTCTATGCCTACACACTAAGTATTTTGTTCTGATTTAGATTTCCTTGGGACAGAGTATCTTTGAACAAAGCACTCACAGCTAAATGAGTTTGATTTTAGTTTTTTCTTCATTTAGATAAGTATGTCCGCTAGAAACACCGATTAATTTACATGTCAGTCGCTATAAACGCCCAATTGCGTGAGCAGCAAAAAGAATTTTTGTTTAACAAATCAATAATAACAAATTAAGCACTTGGTACTTCTTAGAAGTGTATATATGTATTAGGAATTGCTAGACCAACCAAACCAAAACGTTTTTTTTCAAAAATATTTCCTGGGAATTTACAGAAATTGGACATTTGAAAGCTATCCGAAAATAAAAGATCTAATAATATTTAGGAGCCTTGGACCGATTGAATAATTTATTTACAATTCTACCAATTGTTACGAATCTGTAAGTGAGAACTAGAAAATTTAACAAAAAGATAAACCTTTTATATGATGATGCAGCTCTAATGTATCAATAAAGAGAACATCTTAATCATCTATACTTCCGTGGTTCTACATCCCGATGAATATCAATTCGGCCATAAGACTTATGATTCACCTATTCATGTGCAAATTGACGACAAAAGGTCTTGGAGCACCTGGTTTATAGAAAGGTAATCAATCAAATCCCCAGTTAAGCGATACATAGATAAAGATACAACTATAAGAGGGCAGCACTGCGAGCCAACTTCCACAGAGTTCCATTAACAGCCAAGCAAAATGATAGCAAAAGTTTTCCTACTGGGCCTACTAGTTGCCGCCACTTGTGCCTCACCCTTGACGAGCACGGTTAACTATGCTGACGCCTTTGAAACGTTCCTTGAGGCCTTCAAGAAGATGGCACCCTGTGGCTATGCTGCGGAGAGTATACCTGTGATGGACCCGCTGACCAACGCATTCACCGCCTTCAACTACACCAGAGGAGAGACGAGCATCGTCGGCAATGCGAGCAACATTCGCATCTCGGGCCTCAGCAATATCGTGGTCCTGCAGGGCGAATACGATCCCAACACGTTGCGCACCTCATTCGACATTTTGTTCCCGGAGATTCAAGTGTTGGGCTCCACCGTAATGGAGGGCATTTTTAACATGTTTGGCTTCTCGATCCCCATGCGCCAAAGCGCTTTGATCAACGAGCGACTGGAGCAGCTGCGATTTGTGGGTGAATATACATTTGCCCAGAGCCTCTCCAATCCCAATGGACTGCGCATAACCGACCTTAAGCTGCAGTTTTACTTGGCTGACATGAGGATCGACAACTGGGACACACTGCTGAATATATCGACCAACAACTTTTTCGATAGCATCACTCGCGAGACCATTTTGACGTTAGCTAAGGAGATTCAGCCCATAGTTGATCAACTGATGGCAAAGTATGTGCTGCCTGATGTCAATGATTTGCTCTCTGCAATCAGCATGACTCAGCTGACTAACTACCTTGTCAACATCGCCAACACTTGGAACAGTGCCAACTGCAATGTTATGGCCTAAAAAATATCGTTCGATCGTTTAGAACGAAATAAATAAATATGAATAGCTGAGCATACAAAACAAGTGTTTGAACAGATTCATGAAAAACTATCGACCTATCTAAGCACAGCCGTTCTGGTCCTCGAATGTTGGACAAAACAGATGAAAATGGTTTCTTCGTCGTTGTTTTTTATTCGCTTTCCTTGCTGCTGTTGCTGTAATCCGCTTAAGTAACTCAGGAACAACGGAAACCGGAAATGAAAACCATACAGTGTGTAAAGCACGTGGTGAATCTGGGGGCAAAGACGGCATCGGTCCGATTGGCCAGGCGAACAACTTCCGGTCTGTGTAGCTGGCAGTGCTGCTCGCCTTTTTGTCAGACGCTAGCCATTGCAGGCATATGCTCGTCCACGTAGCCGCCGCTTCCTCGTGCTGGCACTTGGCAGCTGGTGGTTGGCAGCGAGAAGGAAGCAAGGCTCTTAAGCTGTACCGGAAATGAAGAATTGTTGCTCGAGTCCCTGTGACAATTTCAGTGGTCGCTGGCTGCCATAGCCCACAAGACATGGCCATGAATCAACCAAAATGTTACATGCCCTTCTAAGGCTTATTATTGTTGTTGCAGCAGCCAGTTTTAAGTGGTCATAATAGCGCGGTCTAAACAAACAACAAACAGCAAATGGCTTTTTCATATTGCGGTTTTCCGTCCCTTGGTTTATGTGTACATACATATATAACGCACCAGAGATGACGGGTTCATCATCAGGCAGCCAGTTCCGTCTCCGTCTGTCTGCTTCCGCTGCAGAGTCTTAACCACAAGGCCGCTTTCAGGTCCATTGTGCATTAATAAATTATTAGGTAATGTAAAGTGCATAAATTATAAAACCTCCTCGCTTTCCTTACATAATTCGAAGCCAGAAACTGCCTTGTGGGCTCCGTTCATTTTTGGGGCCAATTGAGAGCCAAGTCTAAGAGACTCTATTAAACATTTTATGGACTTACATTTATCGGGCATAATCTTTTTTTTTGGGCATTTAAATTGATTTGCTTTGTTAATTTAAATAAAAGTTTACCCAGTTTAATTCTTATTCAATGTGCACTTACCAGTTATTTAATTGTTCCGCGCATAAAAACTGCATTTTGTATTTATTTATTTAATCGGCTTGCATTTCGTTCGTTTTGTTCACAATTAGCAATATTTTGTGTATATTATGTGATTACTTCATGTTCATTTAATTCATTTGCTTCCATGGTTAAGCCCACATTTTTCTCGCAATCATTTTTGTTGTAGCTATATACATACATTGACGTATAACTACAATTTATGCAAAAACCAAAAGGCAAATTGTTATTCAATTTGCAACGTCGAAAGTACATCATAAATATTTCATAATTCACTAATTATTCTAAAAGGGTGCAACAACGCTGACAGTAGTCTAAATAAAATGCATTTTGTAATATATATAGATGTGTGTTGTCCCAACTATTTCAAATATGTTGAATATATGTTGGACTTTGTCTGTTTGCATGCGCAATTTGGTTATTCGATTTACACAAATGTATTAATTAGTCGGACGCAGTTTAAACTCAAAAGTCTAATAAACTAATTTGGAAATAAAACGTAAAATTGATACAATATTAATGTAATGAGTAATTATTGACGACCTATCGATGACAATTTCACATGGCCATAATACATAATACATATATCCAATTATTTTCTCACACTTGTCTCTGGCTAAAGCTTTTCGGTATGGCATTTAGGACACAATTCTAATGTATCTTTATGCAATAACTTTGCCTAACTGTAGCTAACAATTAGTTTAGTTTCTTTAATTATTATCGTTATTTATAACATTTACAAACACAACATTCAATGTCACGTTTTTGTTAATGGGCTTATAAGGTATTCGACGAAATTCACATACAACTGCATATCATATACCGCATGCTATATAAAGTTACAGATAGGTGTACACATCATAGATTTTTAATTCATTCTATATAGACTTTAATATTTATCGTTCATATTACGCGTGGGTTAGTTTAGCCATATAATCAACCAATTTTCGATTCCGTTCTCTAATGACAATGTACACAGAGTATGTAAATGTATATTTATGTAAATATGTATGTATATATATATTTATGAATGTTTGCAAATAGCGTTATTTCTTGTTAGTTCTTTAGCATTAATGATAAACGTGGGGGCTTCTGTGTGGGCTAGGTAACAGCTCATAATACTCTTCACTTATCTAATAGCTAATATTTATATGCATATATGTATATAATGTATGTACTTATACATTAAACATAAACATTTATCAAATTGAATGCATTTTGGTACCAGACAAACATGTACTTAATAAATACAAGAAATGTTCTTATTTTGTGCATCTACAAACAGGTCCTTTGCTTTTTATCTGTTTTGCGTTTTGTATACATACACTTCTATGTTGTCATATAAAATGTGTTATAAAAAATGTTTAAAAATAATTGTGACAAATTCTTGATAAGCTGATTTAGTGGGACATTCATTTGAATACATTAACTCTATTTAATTCTTTTAGACATACATACATAAATGCTTTATATTTGCGCTAAATATGTTGGTACATACTCATAATCATATTTAAAACGATTTCATGTACATTTACTAAGGCTAATTGTATATGTTAATAATATATCATTTATATTTTGTTCACATTGATAGACTTATCTAATAAATTATTTTGAATTGTTCTATATTGTATCCATTTTACCAGTTTGTAATGCACATTTATGTTAATATTTCATTACGCTTGATCTGTTAATTTTGTGATAAAAAACATTCTAACAAACTTATGCTATGTAAGTGTTAATGTATATCTTACAGATACAAATATACGCGTTATAAAAAAATGCAATTTAAAATATATTTTCAATTGATTTTCACTATTATTTTACAACATTTTTCTGCTGCTTTTGGGGCAGTGAAAACAAATTCGTGATAATTTCACAATCGCGCATATTATTATTTAAAAGCCTTAATTGAAATAAGGTTAGAAAACAGATGTTATCAGATCTTATGGGTATATTATTAATATTAAAACCTAGGACAATACATTTATTTCCTCATTACTAAGCGCCAAAAATAAAAGGAACTTATTTTTTTTTTTTTTTTTTTAATATACACATGATATATGAAATGATGTCAAAAATATATTTTTTTGCAATTCCAGTTTATTGAAATTTTATTACTGCTCCTCTGATAGATAGCTAACAGCTTTATTATAATTATTTAATATGGTTTATATGCCTATATATAAATTTTCTAGTTAAAAATTGCTTTTCGTATTCGAGTTAATTTTCGTTTCCTCAATTTCGATTCACAAAGCCAATTTCTTACACATTGACGCGTATTCGAGTACATTTTCGAACGTGATATCATATGGGGGAATAATGTCTCAGCTCATTCCAGCTTCTCCCTCCATTGAACAGCGTAAATAAAAAATAGCGTGCTGGAATGTTGAACAATTAATAATAATCGGCTTGCCGAGCAATATGCACACTTTCCAAATAACTAACAGACATACACACTGTTGAATGTTTTATGATAAGATTTCCAGTTATCTAATATTGCGATTTACCTTTTATGGCTCTCTCTCTCTTATCTATTGTTCGGTGCACTTCAATACATACAAATTATATTGTAATGCGTAACTGATATAATATGGCATTAAAGCAAGAATAATCTAATTGTTATTAGTAAACAAAATCGATGCGTCGCCTAAATATTGTTTACAATATATATCCTTGGAGAGCAGTGTCTCAAGTTTTATTGAGGTTCAGTCTCAGTTTAACGAAATATTTAGATATACAGATTTGTAAGTGTAACTTAATTGTTAAACTATGCGGTATAAAGAAAATTATTTGACACAGAAATCAATTAGATATTTGCGTTAATGCATGCATATCTGAATTATTTGGAAAGCTTTGAACACTATACATTGCTTGCAATTGGGTTTTTGTTGTTGGTTATAACAAATAATTTTTTTATATTTTATTGTTAAATTACAAAAACGTATTTAGATTAATTTATACGTGTAGGTGTACGCATATATATATTCTGGTTTTTAAATAAACTGTTCTTGTGCTTGGAAACTAAGTTCAAAATAAATCTCATTTAAAGCTTTTAAACGTTGCGACACCCGTTTAAACGGAACAACAACAAACAGAGCGAAACAAACTAAATAAATGTCTGCTGACTGTCATAAATGGTATGGCTCTTAACAGGGTATTGTGCGTGTTTTTGGGGTATTGTTAAACAACAATGGCTAAAACAATTACAGTAATAAATTGCTTAAGTTTTGTGCATAATTTCAACTTCTGGCTTCTTTGTTGTTGGTCGGTGTATTTAAGGGTTCTTTGTATGTGTAAGTGTGTGTGTGTGTGTGTGTGTGTATTTGTTAAACAATTTCACATTTTCAAAAATTCGTACACTTTCGGCTTAAATACTATAGATACTAGAACGTATGGCCTACACATATCAATAGCAATATAAAACTATGTACCGTGGCTATGTATTCAAAGTTTACAATCAGGGCTGCGCATAAACATCATATGATACAAATGCCATATTTTTGGATATATATATATATATATGTGTATATATATGTAGAGTTGGACAATAAATATTGCGCGTACGCTTGTCTATGGGCTGATCGAAAACCGCAGTTGCTCGAAGCAACACCACAAACAACTCACGGACACTGACAGACGTTGACTGTCAACGTCTAGGCCTCTGTTTCGGCACCCTTTAGGCGAAGCCGCGCGAAATCCTCAAAGATGATATCATCGTCTTGAGCCTCATCGTCGTCCAGCTGTATGAGGTTCGTGGTGGTGGGCACATCGTTTGGCGTTTGTGTCGAGGAAGCCGCGGCGCCTGCATCAACTGCATCGCCCAGGCTAAGCAGCGGCGCTGCCAGGCTGGCGCGCGGTGAACGGTCGCCCAGCACCGGTTGCTCCTCTTCCTCGGGCTTGGGGTGCATCAGCGTAAATGGCAGCTCGGCAACCAAATCACCGCCCAACAGTGGCGAGCCAATTAGTAGCTTCACCTTTGACCTTGTAATGTACCAATATGCCCAAGCTTTCGCGCTGTGCGGGATTGGTAATTAGCGTGCTTGACGCCAGATTTGTATCCTCATGCTTTAGCTGACCATCCAGCGCCAGCCCCCATTTGTCCTTGTTATTCGCTAGCAGGGGGCATAACTCAAACACCTTGGAGAGCGTAAAGCCAGGTGCCACATTGCAGCCATCCTCCGACTCAATCTCGGCCACCACAGATTTGTATTGGGCCGTCGAGAAGAGGCATATGTCGGCAAATTGGCGTACACACACCTTTATTTTTTTGACCGTGCGATTGGAATTGTTGGCCACATGCACATTGACCGATATCTTCTCGCCATGATGATACAGCTCCTTATCCAGACTTGCCTCCAGGTGTATTTTATTGGGCTTCATCATGAACTCCTTGCTCACCTCAATGGAGGGCTGCTCTCCGGCCTTGGATGGTGCATACATCACCTTCCGAATCGTCAAACGCACCGAGTTGCGCTTGTGGGGCTTATCCTCGATGTGTTCGCCTATCGTTAGATAAATACACAAACAGCATTAGCTTTGGGGCATAACTTATATTTATAACATATTAACATATTTAACACATACACAAGCAAATCAATAGGCATAGTTAGGCATATTTGGCTTGGGGGTGTGTCGAGCTCCGTTTTGTGTGCGTCACAATTTGAAAACAGCTTAGCAACCAGATGATTCACTGACTTAACTATAAGCATATGGGATGATTTCAGGTAATGTTTTAAAAATAAACGACTCATTGCCGATACACACCATTATCTCGGTACTAGGAATCTGCTTAAAAATACTCATTTCTTTGCCTCAATTTTGAATGTGCGAAAAAAAAAACAACAACACAAATTTAAATACTTTCCATTTTGAGCTCATAAATCGTGCCCGTTGTTGGCATATGTCGGTGGGCCAGAGGCGGGGAGGAGCCGAGTTTATTGTTTATACCAAAAACTGGCAGCTCTAGCCCAGAGCAGAGCACATTAAATAAACAAATCAACAGATGCCAAGTTAATAAAAACAACTATTCTACTTATTCGAGAAGTATATGTAGATGCCCTTGCCACTGATAAAAAAAACCATATTGTTGTTATATGGCAACTGTAAACAATTTGTGTGTCAAGTGCAAAAAGAACAGTTACAAAATTGAATATTGTCGCAATTATCTGATAACCAATTTATATAATTGCAGTATCTGTTTCCACAAGCATGTTGTTAATAAAGTGAAGAAATTGGATCCAATGTGTTGTTTGCTTATTAAAAACAATAAACAAATTCTGTTTTATTTTTCAGAGCAACAACAAAAACAATAAAAGCATTTGTCAAATACCAAACAGATCAAATTTCTGTTCAACCATTTCCCATTTTGCGCATATTTCAAACTGATCTTCAACTGAGAATTATAAGCGATAACAATTTAAACAACGCCTGGATTATACAAATAGATCTGTGCATCTATTTACATAAATAAGAAATTGGTAATAAACAAGATTTTGACTTAATTCTTCACAGTAGTTTTCTTAGCCCGTGGAAAGCCGAATAATTTCAGCTAGTTTCTCCATTAGGACTGGAAGTACAATTCTTGTAGAAAATTAATTTGAAAAGCGATCGTGCCAGTCATGGCTGCTGTTCTGGAAAACTTTAAAGCAAATTCCCTAATTGTTTATTCCTAATTTCAATCAATAGATTTTTATGTAAATGACTATGTATGTACATATGTATATTCTGTTAAGCGAATGTTAAAGTCTGGGGCGTGCCATAAATTCGCATACATTGTGCTGCAGAGGGTGGCCCGCTCAGGCCCACCCAAAAGCCAATTGGCGTAAGTTTGCTTTCAATAATCTTTTTATGGTTGCACACAAATTGCCTGTGACAGCGACGGGAGCGGGGGCAGCAACGTGCTCGGCGGCAGCATTACTGGCAGATAAGAATGTCGACGCCGGGCAATAAAACCACCAAAAATTAACGGACAAAGCAAAGCGAAGGCACAATACCAAATACACAAATACACACACACACACACACACACTTGTTCATATGCATGTACATAGATAGCAATTCGTGCGCAATAAAATCAACAACAAAACAAAGGCAAAGAGAGTCAGCTTCAGCGTGGAGCAGAGCAACGCAGCGCAGCGCAGAGAACAGATCCCAAGTGAGAAATGCGAATGCGCGTGCGAATCGCAAACATGCGCGCGTAACTCCCAATAAATCGCTGCTAAATACGCTGTTCAAGCATTTTTTTTCTTTTTTGTTCGTGTTGTCAATTTCATTATTGCAAAATGAGAATGCGAGGCGTAAGAGGAAACACGAGAACGGAACAGGAGAGCGTGCAAGGGTAGAGCGGGATCGGTAATTACGCTTTTGGGTCATTGCTGCTGTAGTTTTTTTTTTTTTTTTTTTAGCCTACGTTAGCATTAACAAAACAAAGATACCCAGCTGCGTCGGGTTTCCAAGAAGCATTTATGTAAGTGCTGAACGTAAGAAAAAAAAACTTTGAACGTCAGCGGAAAGACGCCTAATTAAAGCTACTGCGACTGCGACTGCGAGAGCAATAGAGCCGAATTCCAATTAGAGGCGTCGAATTCCAATTAGGTGGCCGCGCTGCGTCATCAACGAGCACTACACACAATGACATTTTGCGCAGTCGACGCAGTTGGATTAATTAACCCCGCGCGTGACACATGCGCCAACTAACACACAGTACATACATTGCTTTATATTTGATTATACAAATATCTACTATATATGTATGTATTACAAATATAAAGGCGCTGCCCAACAATGATTCTGGCTTTCTCCTCTCTCTCACACACACACACAAAGAAATAAATGACCCGGAAAACTTACCCACAAATGCCTTTAGTTCGTAGTCCACACCACAGGATTTGCCAACATCGCCCGGTGCCGGCTGCAAGGATACCGAAGCCGGACAATAGGGCGGCACTTCAAAATAAAATGGATGCGCATTGGGTCCCAGCTTCTTTATGAGCCGCTCCTGCAATCTGGTCATGGGCCGTTCCATTTGCATGGGCGGATAGATTTGCTCGTGAGCCAAATACAAATCCTTGCGAAATGTTAGGCCCAGCACATCCAGATCTTCGCGTCCATATCGAAATGCAGCCAGCACTTGGCCAAACACTTTGCGATCCTTCACATACTCCGGATCAATAAAGACAACGCCATCAATTGGATCCACATGCGTGACATGATCCACAAAGTCCCGTTTGCCCAAATAGACTGTGATTTTGCCATTCGATGAGCTCTTTTTGAACACCCGCGTCGCCTGCCTGCGTGAGCTGGCATCGCCGCCAAGCTCATCAAGGTTGCCACCTCCTCCGCCACCACCGTTTCCACCGTTTCCACCGCTGCCAGCACTGCCGGCTGTTGTGGCATTCGCCGTGGAGCCACCGCCATTGCCGTTGCCATTGCCCGTCGATCCAGCACCGCTTCCGTTCGTGTTAGCGCTCAGTGTGTTCATTGTCGTCGTCGCCGTCACCGTCAACGTCGTTCTGGACGTTCTGCTGCTGCTGCTGTTACTGACTCTGTCTCTGCTGCTGTTGGTTGTGCTGCGTTGGTGTTTGTAAACGCTGCTGCTCACTGTGTGCCGCCACTGCTGCTGCTGTCTATTGGCTCGCACGCTCTCTTTATTGTTTTTAAGCACCTTTTAATAACAAATACGTGTGTAATTTAATTTTTTTTTATGTATACTTAATGAGCAACAGCGCCACACAACTTTTTTCTGTCGCCATCTAGTGTTTTCAGTGCTGCATAATGCATAAATGAACCAGTTCGTTTGGTCACTGGAC